>JAAQRM010000370.1:0-600000 GCA_013396095.1 Fusarium sp. NRRL 52700
ACGTCTTTGAACATTTCTTAGGGACGGCCTACGAAAAGTCCAGCCCAAACATAATCTCCCGTCTGCGGCCTTGTTCACTAACCTGACTGACTTCCCGTCTACGCCGCATAGTACAAAAGCAAATACTAATAACCACTAATAAAAATATGTCAATAGTATCTTTGCCTTTCGTACGGTGTAGACAACCAGGTTGTTTTGTCGGATGATGCTGAACTCGGTGAATGTAAATAACCTCACCGACTTAGACCAGCCTAGACCTCGCTCACCAGAACAACTCACTCACGGCATCCATATTACATTACATTACGGATACACTTCCACTCTCACCATAAACGAGGCCTGCTTTGTTACCCTTACCCTACTGCTACTCTCCAAGTCCGATCCCCTGCTTGCCTCTGCCCTGTCTGTCTTGCTTTGGCCTTGTTCCAGGTCCCTTGCTGTCGATCCATTCCTGAGCACCCCATGCCATTTTCTACTGCCTTGGCTTTGACTCAGATGCCTTTGTCTTACCTTACCATGCCCTAGCAGGCCACTGTACAAAGTGTACCACCCTCGGGGAGCAAGAAAACACCGGACCTTAATAGAAGATGTCAAAATAAACTTGATAAAGAGTCCCCTAAGCTTAGGCTAGGTTTACCTAAATATTTTTGTTGCTTAGGGTTAAGGTCCTGTGTTTTCTTTCCTCCCCTAGGCCACCTAATTCTTTGCTGCCAGACCAGCAGCCCAAAATCTTTCACCAACAGCGCTTGGATCTCACCGGCTCCCCGCATAAACCAACAACACCATGACTGAGAGCCGACGTTGCACAGCAGGGGCTCTCTTCTCATAGTCTACGGGCGTGCATGAGCGTGTTCGCTTAGGGACCCAGGGGGTAGGGCAACATATCCTCAGTGCTGCGATGCTCACGCTTCTCATGCTGCGGGCGGTGGTGACAGTATTGCATTGTTACAGTCCCAAGACGAAAACGAGTTCTCCTCCTCCTCCTCAGTTTACCTGCTTGCATGGCTGAGTGATTCGTCACTTCTCGTCTCAATCATGCAGTCTCGCGTGTAAAGAGAAAAGAGTCGTCAGAATACGTGACATCCTGGTCGTGAAGCCCATTAATCCTAGGGCTCAGACACGGCACAGTCTCGCAGCCTACTGACATCCTTGACAAGTGAGTGAGCAGTCCGGGCTTCGCGGGATGGATGTATGGCATGGTGTATGTTGTATGCATGTATGTATCCGTACATATCTTCATCGGCAACTATATACATGCAATACAGTACACGGAAAATTGGTGGCTTTGTCAGAACTCATACGAGCGCCCTCAGAGTTCGCTTCCCGTCTTATTCTGCTGTTGCCAACATGGTTCTCCTGTGAATCCTTGGCTCAGTAAGACCGGCCTGTTCCGTTCATGGCCCTGAGACTTAACTAGATGCTTCTTGTTGTGATTGGTAGGTCAGGACAAAGGTATAGTAGTATTCACCACCCTCTCCTATATATATGGTTCCTTGGTGACAGATCACTAATACAGACCAGTCAGTGCTTAATGAAATTGGACGGGAATAAAATGTTTCATTTCTCTGATATGCTGAAACATGGTCCCTCCTCACATATCAAGCTTAAAACACCCTATGCTCAACCTCTTGGGTCTCACATCGGCCAAGACCTCATCAACTCGCAACTCGTCCTCTCAAGAGACGACACTGCAACCCGAGCACGGAAATAAAAGCCACCTTATTCCATGCTACACGAGGATTTGAATACGACTTCGCATTGGAAGTATACGTATTTACAAGGATCGTTTACTATTTTCAGCCCTTAAAAGGTCTTCCCCCAACGGATCTCACTTCTCAGTATGCATCCAACCAAATCGAGAAACCGGGCCAAGGGATAATCGAGCCCCGTGCCTTCTAATCTGACATATCTCAAAGTCTCACTTATCGGTGAGGATGGTTCTTGTCTCGCGATTTCGACTATGAGGCTGCAGAGTAGCAGGGTTGAAACGGGAATGTCAAGGGAACAAATGATGATATTCCTACTGATACTGAACTAACAACGCACGTTCGCTTGGGTACACCATCCGGACGTGTTATCTCGAAACATTGCGGGCAATGTGCTACCTACTGAGTCACATTATTCCCGGGATCTGTTTCTTTCCAAGGCGAAACTTCAAGGGTCTGCATGGCTCGGTTGAGCGTAAGCAGGCTGCCTAGATACTATCTAGGAATGGAAATCACAGTATCCGTAGCGTTATATGCTTACCGCAAGTGAGAGTGGTGAGTTTGATGTTCATGCCATCTCGCATGTTTCTACACCCGATAATTCCGGTGATAGGATTCGTTGTCATGTGCGGTAAGCACAGGTGCAAGTTCTTGTCAGCCCCCAACATGATTGTCAATATTGGTTATGGATTCAGCTCCCATGTCATAGAGGAGTATCCGAGTTGGTTGCCTGTTGTGATAGTACAACTCCTCTTTGGGTGATGTGACCATTGGAGCGTCCCGATACCGCGGTTCGGGAAATGCAAGAGGGAGGCAAAGCTGTACTCAAATTGTATAATGATGATGGAGATCTCTTGTTGGTGTTGTCGCGGGCCGATTACAGCCAGCCAAGCAAGACCGTATAAGTCCGTAAGGTTATCGTAGTCTAACTTGACAATGACAACCACATGTTGCCTCTGACAAAGAGCGTGTGGCTTGATTGTGATACGCCTCGTTGTAATAGCCGTTGCTGAGACATGAGCAGTTGATTGGCATAGACAATAAGCACGATACAAGGCAAACGGTGAGTGATGCGAGGTGATGATGCTGGGGTGACGGGATCTTCAAAGTCAATCGCAAGCTACGGCCAACTCAATAGCCTTATTTCCTCACTCTCATTCTTATTCTCACACTTGTAGTCTCGTCTCGTCTGGCAATGTCGAGCTAACACTAACAACCCCTGCATGTGTAACCCGAAGCTCTGTGCAACCATGAACCCTAGCCAGCTAAAAGCTAACCCATGCAAGGCGCCCAAGTAATTTTGAGGCTGATGAAGGGTTGGCATGTGAGCAGCCTGGTTCGACTATTGATGCAAGTCGCTGGTAATGTATGTACTGCGAGGCAGGGGCATGATGCTACTGCAGTGTAAGGCAAGGCAAAGGCCAAATGCCTTTGTTGTCGAGTCTGTCCAAGTACCTCTCAAGTCTCACAACTTACAGGCTCTGATTCGCGCATGACAGTTCACGTCATGAGTTGACAAATGCGTCACGGAGCATTTTAAGCGAGCGTGACGAGTAGTGGACTAATGCTGATGTGATGCTACTCAATATTTGCCAGGTTTAATGGTGATACCGTGGTATCATGAATTGGATGGCAGTGTTGTTGTCTTGCTCATGATCACTTCGCCGATACTTACTACAAACGGCCAAGACTGATATCAACCTTGACAGGCCTGAGAGGTTATGCCTACAGTTACCACTTAGTCAATCACAGAGGACAGACACTCGTTTTATTAGTGAGATACTATTCGGACAAGTCAAAACACCTACTACGATTTTTAAGAAGATGATTATTATGGTCAAGCAGACTCAAGCTATCCCCGTATAAGTGAGGTGATTGTTATATAGAGCACAGTAGAAACAGACCTAAAAGGCATCTATTCACACAGTACCAGAATCTCAGGACCCAGGCATCCGTCATTAGTTGGGCACCATCCTCCGACTCTGACTCCGACGTTACGACATCGCAACTTTTCCTCTCCTCCCAACCAACGAAACTCAGCCCCAAACAAACCCCAGGAGAGCCACATTTCTTCAGCTCTCCCCAGCAGCAACAACAGCCGAGCATCCCGTTCCGTTTCGCACGCCTACTATTCTCCGATTTGCTACTCGTACCACGTTGACATCGTCCCCACCACTCAAACGCATCACCCACTTTCTGAGCTTTCGCAATGGCTGGCAAGAAGGGCGACAATAGCAAGAAGGTAGCGGGCAATGCTCGCAAGGCCGAGGCCGCCGCCCAGAAGCAGGCCGCAAACGACGCCCGTCAAGAAGCTGCCGAGGAGGAGAAGTGGAACAAGGGTGCCAAGAACAACTCCAAGAAGTGAGTGCTGGTGTCGCTGAAGGGCACAGCTCTGAGTTACTGACATGGCATATAGAGAAGCAGCAGCCGCAAAGGCTGCTGAGGCTGAGAAGAAGAGGGCCGAGAAGGCTGCTCTGGAGGCTGAAGACGACGCCAACACCCCCGGAAAGGCCCCCAAGAAGTCCAAAGCTCCAGTTAAGAAGTCGCGCGGTCTTGATCTTGCGCAGCTCGACGGCGACGATAAACCCTCTGCTATCAGCGCATCCGGTATCGATAACGCCCTCGACGCTCTGGCTCTGACAGGCGGCAAGGACGAAAAGGTCGACCGACATCCCGAACGCCGATTCCCCGCCGCATTAGCCAAGTACGAAGAGCGACGGCTCGAAGAGATGAAGAAAGACGGCAGCGGTGTCGGCTTACGCCTGGATCAGAGGAAGACCAGAATTAGAAAGGAGTTCGAGAAGCACCCCGACAACCCCTTCAACCAGGTCACGGCTTCGTATAACGCTACGAGGGACGATATGGCCACGATCCGGGCACAGGAGAAGGCCAAGATCGAGCAGCGCCTCGGACACTGAGTCTTCTCTTTGTTTCTTTAATTGGAATTGCGGGACACCATCATGAGAAGAAGACATATGTGCATGGTTGAGGGTTCAAAAGTTTCATGACGGAGTACTTGCTTGGGAATAGACCATGGCTGCATCTTATTTGATATGAAGTTGCAGCTACGATTTATGATTATGAGTCTATAGGAAGGTACTCAGAATAGGATTTGAATAGACAAATGCTTGAATTCGTTTTTTTCTTCAGCATCGTGATATCACAACTAAAGTACTGACCTAACCTTACCCCACCAGCATGAGATGACCCCGCGGTTAGCACATGGCAGAATGTGCGCAACTATAGGGTAGTGGACGTGGTATCATGACCTTGGATCTAAAGCTGTCATGATACGTGTTACAGCGTGCCTATATTTCCTGAAGCTCCTATAAATAATACCTGAAGTAACTATCAACCAGTGTTGTTCATATGCAATGCCATCAATACTTATTCTGTATTTGGTTCATGACTTGGAGTGCATGAATACCTACCTTACACCCTACCGTATTGTAAGCTACAAGCCTTCACCGCCTGCCGAATAGCACCCAGGAGCTACCAAGCCCGGAGATCAAACAACAACGAACAAATGCGACACGATCTCCAAAGCTATTTCACATTTACCTACGCCTGGTCCTGATATAATACAAGTCCACGATACACAACCTCTCGATACGGGATTGCGCCTGTAAGACCCATGCCGCCCTTCAATAATATGAGCGCATTGCCATCGCTACGCAAACAACAGCTCCTCTCAGAATTGTTTGTTCTCTACCAAGATCACCATGAAGTAACTGTGTTAACATGTAGACTCAGCGCTGGACTCAAGCAAGCATGTCCTGAGGGCATATTTGTTAGTCTCACCCCAGGTGATGCCACGCTCTGGTCTGGTGTTCTCTTCGTTCGCAAAGGTAATCAACAATCGCGTACTTCCTCAACCCTGGGCCTTTATCTATGAGGCTGATCTTGTGATTTCTATAGGTCCCTATTGTCCTGCTATACTAAGATTTCAGATATCATTCCCCGACTCGTATCCTCAACTCCCACCTCTCGTCGTCTTTTCAACAGACATGTTCCATCCGCTCATCACACCCTTGACAACGTACATGTACACAACCGATATCCAAGAAAGCGGCACAGTAAGCGCCTCAGATCAAGAGAGACTACCGCCAGGAGGCTTCAGCTTGCGCCATGGATTCCCGGACTGGTTCGGACGAGGACGACGGAGCATGGTGGAAGCGAAACAAGCGCCTGTAACGAGTCCTGGCTCGACCAGTAACTCGACAACGTCAGCAACACCATCATCAGGAACGCCATCATACATGCGCACTGGAAAAAAGAGTGTATCGGCCTATGAAGTTCTGCACTATATCCGTAGTGCCTTTGATACAGAAGAAGTTCTCGACTCGGTACCCCTCGCCGCGGCAGGGAACCCAGGGGCTTGGCACGCATGGAGAACGCACCGCAAAGTAACCGGGAAGCTGGTGGAAGATACAACTGCGGAGGAAGAGCAGAAGGACCAAGAGCAGAGTGAAAATAGACCAGAGAGCGTAAAATCGGGATCATCTACGGCTCCGCCAAGACGACCTGGAGAATGGAATTGGGATGGAGTTTGGGAGGATAGAGTCAAGAAGAACGTTTCTGCAAGTTTGTCAGAGCCTGTCCTCTATGGAGAGACCAAGAATTCAGATGACCTGGTAAGTCTTCTGCCCCTATTATGGACACTTCCCCAGGGAGCTCTACTAACTCTGTTCTTTTAGATCAAGTTTCTTGCCATGGAGGACACTGATATCGATTCTGTGAAGGACAACCTGCGCCGAACACTTGGGCAAGCTACATGATTAGGTACCTGAGGGTCCGTATCTGTTTTAGTTCTCTGGTGTTCTCGACTTCTGAGGCGGCCTTGCAGTTGTGCCTTGGCTACCTACAAAGGTAGCTGCTGCTCAAGGGCATTGATTTCGACATCAGGGCAGTAACTCTGCACCTCTTGTCTTATACCTTACCTACCATAGCATACCTACTTAAGGTAGCATGATATCCCGTTCTACTCTGTTCGCTCTAATAGCAAGAGCAACTCTGATACCCCTAAGACCCCCCCGAACTTGCTTTATGCTTTGTTCGTCTCTAGCAGTTGAATGTCAACCAAGAATGTTCATCATAACAACAACATCGTCTTCCCCCTCGTTGTATGCATGAAGCATGCTACCGTTGCATCTCAGAACTTTGGCCATCACAACATTCTTGCAATCTTACATTGCTTACCGCATCGTATAAGTTCCTTGACCAGAACGGAACAGCCACCATCGTTGACCATAAACTATATGAGACTCGCAAAGGCCCAGATGAAAGACTCGCCGATTCCATTTCACCACTTAAAAGAACTAGAGATACAAACTATAGGGAGGGACCAGTCTCACCCGCCACTACAGTATACATCACGATGTCGAACCAAAATTACGAAGATCAGCCCTACTGGGGCACTTGCGCCTCGGATCCCACCCTTGTCTGCGAAAAGCCGAGTCCTCTGAGAATTGTGAAAGCTGACGAGAACATGAACAAGTGGCATACAGCAAATCATTCCAATCAAGCTAGCTCTAAACACAGGCGGTCAATTCAGGGGGACGGATCTCTTACAGTGGCCAAGAGGCGCAAGATCAACCCAGGACAAGCAGACGCAGATAAAGAAAACTTAAGATGGACACATGATGACCCACGTATGGGAATACAAGGAAGCCCAACTTTGCTCGAAGCCAATTGCCAGGTGCAGAGTGATGATAGTCCACCCCTACGCTTGGGGGTCACGCCCTCACCCCAGCTATTAATCAGGAAGACGAGACAGGCGCGCCCAGAGCCCGGGGGCCAACTGAGACAAGGCCACCCATTTTACTCCCCGATATCAAGTGAATTGCCTGGGGTGTATAATCTGCGGCATCCAGTCAAGGCCCGCTCACCTCTGACCAACATATATGACAGGGCTTTTATGTCTAATGCAGAGCTATCACTGGCGCCTCCTGCAACAAGCCGAGAAGAGGAGTCGCCACTATTCAGAAGAAGTCCACCTGTGGTACTGACCGATCCCTTCAAGACACTGCCCCGGCCAAGGCTAGAACGTTGGTCAACACCACAGATTACCATCACACCTGAGGCCACCGCCATCGAAGAAGGTTGCCATAGATTTTGGGTGGCTATCGAGGTCTCAGTCAGACGTTGGCCGGAAAGTACGATGAAATGCCAACCAGGGGCCTGTTAGGAGCGGCCAGGTCTGTTTACGGATCTTGCTGGCTTGACGCAATGTGATCAAGAGAGTTCGCATGAAAGCCCCTTTCTGAAACAAACAGGCACTGACGGCATACGCAGCAGGGGAGATTTGCGGTGATGGTGATCTCGGCGATTTGGACGTCCAAATATCGCCAGCGGAAGAATCCTCGGTTATTCACATTCTTCAGGAACAGCCCTTTCCCATGTAAGTACACATACGACCGAGATTGCCATAATGGTCAAGGCGCACGCTGATTCACGGGAATAGACGCCGCTTGGACCCCGGATCAAGCATCTTTCTTCTAGCTCAAGTTCAGGTCCGTGTCTCAAAGGCTATGCGGCGATGCAGACAGAAGTGTTCACGGTTAGAATCGGACAACCTGATAGAAGCGCTTAAGGAGGAGTTGGGTGACTCTACTGTGAGCTACATGACCGTGCGGCTGTCATATCGAAATTCGGCGTTTCCCATGTGTCAATATATGGGAAATGTGGAGGACGACATGTTCAGCATGCACAGCAAGATTGAGACGGTAGCCACAGCCTCCGTGAAACTCCACAATGCCATGTCGCTCTGGTCTCCTCCTCCGGTTTCAAGATCCAACCCACTCTTGCCACTGGTAGAGAGACACTGGGGGACCACGAGAGCCAGGGAGGTAATGGCACAAATTGCTGGAGCAAGAAACGGTCCCGAGGATCCAGAGCAAAGGTACTGTTTGCAACAGAAGCATTCAGAAAACACTGGCTATAGAACACATGGAAAGCTCACTTGGAATCATAGCCCTACGCCTCAGATTCCTCCCAGAAAGGCAAGTCTTCAACGAGGCTGCGCCGAGGTCGATCACGGTAATAGAGAAACGCACTCGCAATCTCAACAGAGATTAAGGCGAGGGTCATCCAGGTGTGGTAGCTATGCATCAAGCTACTTGTCGAGACAGAATCGTGAAGGTCTGCCAGGGCCGAGAGCCTCTAGGGGCACTGGGGTGAACAATTCGGCCCATACACGACCGAGAGAAGAGCACAGCGGAGATGGAAGTGATATTCCTGCCACTCAAAGCCGAAGAACCTTTTCTGGCAAATCTGACAACAGCACGTTATGGAAGAGGCGGTCACTCGGCGCTAACACCCTCAGGGGCTTATTCCCTTTGATGGCGGGTTTGTCCATAACGAAAAGGGAGCGGGAAGTGGAGGAGCCCCGAGGGGCATCGTCAGCGTGTAGCAGAGGCAAAAAGAATGCAAGCAAATGGGGATGGGCGTCATGGTTCTAGACTGACCCAGGTAGTAGACGAAATGGAGAAACCGTACAGGCAGTGAGATTCCAATGCTTTTCGTTGGATTGTCTACGAAGAAAGCGGTATTGCTATCTTGTCTAAAGTTCGTCTTTCCAGGGGATAGAGATCTGAGCACCCTTTCGCGCAACGGTTAAGGCAGCTGCTCGATTGGCTGCCGCGACAGCTGCTTCAATATTAAATGGGCCATCTTTGGCAGCTACAACAGCCAGGGCGTAAGAACCAACAAAGGTATCACCCGCGGCTGTGGTGTCCACTACGGTTGTCTTAGTCGCTGGAAGCAATGCGCTCTGGCCTTGTTTATTGACGAAATAGACACCACGGCCTCCGAGGGTGATGATGACATTGTGGACTCCGCGATTAATGAAGATACGGCCAATGCGGTCCAAACCTTGAAGGTCATCAAGCTCAGACTCAGCACAGTCTGTAAGAATGGCGGCCTCGGTCTCATTAACAACGAGATGAGCCAGGCCATCGTAGGCATCCATAGGCAGGGGCTGAGCCGGTGCTGGGTTGAGAAGGACGGGAACCCCATCCTTTTTGGCAGCTTTCAAAGCCTGCATAACAGTACCGAAAGGGATTTCGAGCTGCATGATCAGGAGGTCAGGACGGGGGCCAGGAAGGGTCTCAAACTCAGCAGGCTGAAGAGAGTGATTGGCTTCAGGGGACAAGATAATGCGGTTCTGGCCAGAGGGCTCATCCACAATGATGATAGCTAGGCCAGACTTCTGGTCCTGGCGGATGGCTATAGAATCGACAGCAACACCAAAGGAGCGAAGGCTGTCAAGCAGGAGGGTGCCATAAGGATCGGCGCCGACAGCACCCACCATAGAGACGACAGCCGATGGATTGGACAGGTCTGAGTCTCGAGAGAGCTTGCCACAAGCAACAGCTTGGTTAGCGCCCTTACCACCCGGCGAAGTGTTGAAATGGTTTGAGGTGAGGGTTTCACCAGGAAGGGGATGATGTGGGACATAGGAAACGAGATCCATGTTGAGAGAGCCCAGAATGGTGATGTGTGGAGTGCTAGCGTGAGAAGCCATCGTAGAGGTGGGTTGGAAGAGATTTGCAGAACGGGTTATTGCGGCTGAGTCAAGGTTGGTGTTGCTTTCGCAATATGATACTGTCTGTGTGCACTCCGTAGTTGAGGATGTAATAGTATCCGTACCCCGTAGTTGAATTGTCACGTCAGGGGTGAGTGTCAACAGCCGAAAGCCGATGGCCCGTCGGTATGTAGCGTCAGAGAGAGGCCGAGCGCAAAGGCAATGATTGAAACAAGTCTGTTTATTTGCTTTTCTCGTCGTTTGCGCACAAGGATTCGCTGGTGAAGCCGCAAACTCTAAGATGGTTTGTTTACAATGTTGACACGTTCAGCTTGCGGTGAAGAAGTCGCCAACTTGAGCTGCTATTGTCGAGACCCGAGTCATGTGGAAAAGATGGATCCCGCCTGCCCGAGGAGGGTTAGAGAGCTGAGGGGCAAGGGCAAGTGGAAGGTGAAAGTCATCAAGTTTGGTGTGGGGTTGTTTTGTCCTGCCTGCCTTGTCCCTAATACTCCGTACAGCCTTCGCTTATGGACGGGGCAGTGACGATGGAAAGTGTTTTAAATTGAGAAGGAACTGTTTCTTCCAATCACACCACCAGGAGCGTGTTCTGTTTCGAGCACATCAGCGAAGATAAGGTAATTCCGCAACTCGCGGAGCATCATGAGCTGAACATGTACCCTTATTTGCTGAGTGTCTAAAGGCACTATTGGACCTAGGTCTAATTCTAGGTGCATACCTATGCAACAGACCAGACCAAAGACAGTTATGACAAGGCAAGTGCCGG
The DNA here is from genome assembly GCA_013396095.1 of Fusarium sp. NRRL 52700. Classification (NCBI taxonomy): domain Eukaryota; kingdom Fungi; phylum Ascomycota; class Sordariomycetes; order Hypocreales; family Nectriaceae; genus Fusarium; species Fusarium sp. NRRL 52700. The sequence goes on from JAAQRM010000370.1 coordinate 11,015, forward strand.
CTCCTCACTTTAGCGTCGGTATTGAACCACATTGTCTCGCCCATCCTCTGTTTCTGAGCCGCCGATTCGTAGCTAATAAATCAGCACATGAATCAGTTCGAAGCGACCTTGTACAGCTGCGGAAACTAAATCCTTAGCTTAGAAGCAAGTTAAGTACTAGCTTAGCAGACCCTTCTCGCGTTTGTTTTTTTGTTAACTAAACGAGATGGTGCGCTCGGTTCTCCAGGGATTGGAGCTCATGGCGGATGCTTTGACTTTCGCGTAACGAGGTAACGCAGCCAGGATCTGGGCCCGAAGGAACGGAACCGAGGTTTGTAGAGAGGGAACAAAAGTAGCCAATTGCATCATGGGAATCGCCTTGCTGCAGACAGAATCTGACAACAACCGAGACAACAAGGCAAACATTTGCATCATATGAGCTGGTATTGGAGGATCAAGCAGATATTCCTCAGGCTAAATGACTTATCCACAAACTGCGTCATATTATCGGCTAATACCTTTTCTGCATCAACTGTCAACATGACAGCCAAGTCCTTTGGAAACTGGTGGGTAATGTGAAGACTAAGGTAGACTACAGCTCTAGTAATTCCTTATCTCTCATGCAACCAGGATCAAGGGATGCGCATGGGAAGGTGGGTACTCAAAAGAAGATCAATTTGTACATTACCGGTAGCCAGAAGCTTCTTGTTCTCTGCTTTAATGCCTGTTTGACTGCTGCATTTTCCGTTGGTCTCAACAATGATACATCAGAAAGCGAACAACAACGCTTGCTTGTGGAGGATGTCACACCTCCTAAAGAATTCCTTGCTCGGGCACTTCCAGTACTGAATGAGTACTTTAGTACCTTGTAGTTACAAAATACTCGAGCTTGTTTGTTTTCAACAAGTTGAGAGACTTGCAGCAGTTCCCCAACCGTCCTTGGTTCACTTACTAAGTTCTTAGTTGCCCGCCTTAAGGTGCTAATCTTCAGCGACCACAACCTATGGGTCAATGATGAGTGGAACCGGAGAGATGGAAGGAACGCTGAATGGGGGTTATTCAATGCAGATGGTTCATACCTTGGTTGGTCGCTCTGTCCCTGTTGGGAATACCTGAGGTGTTCCATTGTCGTGCGATTCAGTGAAGCAACTTCCATTGAGGCCATTGCCTGTTCTTTAGCTGAACATCTGCTTCCTTCCTAGGTTTGCTTGCTAGAATTTTGACCTCAAATCTCCCAAGTAACGCCCCGTCTCCTTCACTTAAAGTGACTCAAACTCCATCTCACTTTCGCAAAGCTCGAGTCATGATAGAGCACTACCCATCTCAGGCCCTTTCTGGGCTGACGCTTGCTATTGCCACTATTATGCTTCTTGTATGGGCCCATTGGCGCTCTCGCCCTACGCTGCCACTACCACCTGGTCCGCCTTCCGAGTTTCTTCTTGGCCATTCCCGTGTTATACCCAAGGAGAATGCTGCTGCAGTATACGCGAAATGGTCCAAAGAATACAGTCAGTTTGACTTCAGTACATGCAGATCAAGATTTTGCCCCTGACATTACCTTGAACAGACTCGGATATCATACATGTCAGATCCCTGGGTCGCTCTACAGTCGTGCTCAATAGCGCAGATGTGGCTAGGGATATCTTGGACAAGAAAGGCGCCAATTTTTGCGACCGGCCTAGATTTACGCTACTAGAAGTGTAAGCCAGCCCCTGCTACTGTCTAGAACGAAACGTGGTCCGAATACTTTGCTCATCTGAATCTGCGATAGCATGGGATGGGGAAAGACGCTGACTTTTCTTCCTTTTGGAGAACGTTGGCAAATGCACAGAAAGTTTCTCCAGACCTCATTCAGCAACACAAATGTCCGCCAATGGCACAGTCTGCAGATAACAGAAGCACGACGAACAATTCGGAATATACTCAAGAAGCCTGAAACTTGGGAAACATCGTTACGCAGGCTTGCGGTCGCCATCGTTCTGCAAGTGAGCTATGGCACCCAAGTGCTCGACGACGATGACCCCTACATCCAAATCGCCGACGACGCCATGTATGCCACTGGCAATGGTGGAGTTCCCGCCAATAGTATTGTTGATCTAGTTCCATTCGGTACGAGATGTCTACACGATAGACTTAAAAATCTCTAGAAGATTGTGCTAACGAGCCAGTCCAGTTCGCTACCTCCCCGACTGTATTGTCCGCGACTGGTCCTTACGGTTTGCCCGAAAATGGCGCTGGGCTATCAAAAAGCTTCACGACGTCCCATTCGCTGTTGCACAAGCTGAATATGTGAGTTGAAGGGTAGTGGGCAACTTGGGAAAACACCTCAAGAATTTACCCCGTCTTGCAGTGTAGCTGACTTCCTTTTGCAGCACAGATATGATCATCATAGAAACACATCTCTAGCACATCACCTCCTTCACGAGTATAAAGACAAGGAGTCCCGTGGCCAGGAACAACAATGGTCCCTTGATGATATCAAAGGGGCGGCGGGGGCGGTTTTCATCGCGGGAGCAGATACGGTAAGTCTATCTTCATGATAGTTGATTTTGAAAGCTAAGGACGTGGCCTTCAGACATGGGCTACATGCGTGATATTTATTCTCAACATGGTTCTTCACCCTGAAATACAGGAGAAGGCACAACAAGAGCTTGACGCGGTGATTGGATCTGATAGACTTCCCGAATTCTCGGACCGGCCCGCTTTGGTTTATATCGAACATATTGTCCAGGAGATTTATCGGTACGCCGTGTTTCAGCCAATCACCCACATGAAATATGAACTGACAGGAATACTCGCAAAGCTGGTCGCCACTGGCTCCTCTAGGTGAGTTGTACATGGTTGGCAATAAAAAAACCTGCAATGGCTACTAATGCTCGACAGGGATCCCACACAAATCGCTCCACGATGATATCTACAAGGGCATGCTCATTCCTAAAGGTATATCAGAGGCAAAAGTCTCGTTGCTGCTTGTGCAAATTAACTGATGATTTACAGGGTAAGACATTCTCTTACGATGCTGTCATCATGGTGATGTTACAAGGTGGGGAGAGTATCTGATAAGTACCAGGACTGTGGTCTATGCCAACGCTTATGCTATGGCTCATGATGAGCGGGTCTACCAAGACCCCCACGATTTCAATCCCGACAGATATGAGGCTGGGGAACCATTTCCTGTTGGCAACTTTGGATTTGGGCGCCGGTACGTGACAGGCCAACCCCAACCAAGACTCGGGTCACAGCTTTCGAAATCTAGAACGAACTAATCACCACTAGGGTCTGTGTCGGTCGGTTTCTGGCTGACAATAGTGTCTGGATCATGGTAGCAACGATGTTATCCGTACTTCGGTTTTGTAAGAAGATATCTTCAGACGGGAAGCCCATTGAGCCCCGAGTCCGATTTACTAATGGAGGAACCTGGTATGTTAACTCCCCCTGTTTAGCTATCCCCACTGCCCCTCAATATCGTTGTACCCTTGTCAAGCTGGAAAAATGCACACAAGTATTTGATAATGTGGTTGACACATGGCTGACAATGGTCTTTGCGACAAGTCACCCTGAGCACTTTGAATGTGTCATCAAACCGCGATGTCTCGAAGCTGCGGCACTTGTCAACAACGACTAGAAACAGCGGCCAACTACCTCTACCAACAGCTTTGAGGAAGTAGTACAACATGTTGGATCAAGTATATCATAACAAGTAAGTCGTGCTCAGTGTCTTGCGATGACCAGTCGGTCCTCACAAGCTACACGGAAGCAGGACAGGTACTCATACGCTCAGTGGTATCAGAAAACAAGTACAGGTATTACACTCTTTCACCAATATGACACTGGTAGGTACTGGGTTTGTGTCTATTGATAGCCACCAACAAAGTCGCAAACATTTGCCATTTCTGGAATTAACCTTTACTTTCCCTTGCTCAGCACATTATATTATGTGATAATGCTGGCTCTCTTCCCATTGGATTGGCTGTACCCATGGCTTCCTTCACCCTCACCCATTTTCTGCACTAAAGATGCTTGAAGGAGGGCACAGGGGTCGCCACGGCTAACGTGGTATGTAGGCTATTTTAGTCGACCCACCGGACCCTGTTGCTCAAGAAAGGTCCCAATTGGCTCTTGGGAGAATCTTGTAAGACCCTTGTCGTGGTGGGACATCTCGGCAGAGTCACTCGCTTGTGTTGTGTTACCTCAGCCCAGCTCGTTGGTCGTCGAGTCAAAGCACAGGATTATCGAGGCATACGTATATCTGTCAGCTCTGTGGTTACGACTCGTTGTCGACTTAGTGCAGTAAGAGGCACTACCCATTGACACCCCATTCCTACACTATTGTAAAGGACCGTGTCTGTTTGTGGAAATAGCTTGTATAGTGAATAGAGATAACAAGTAGCCAAGAAACAAGACAACAGAATATACGACATCGCTTGGCTCCTCAAGAGAATCCTTGCAATGACGATTGGCATGCATTCCTTGGAATTCATCCATCACTACTAAAGAAAGGCAGGACTTCGGCCTAAATGGCGCGTTCTAGGACCAGCCCTTGTCATGAAATTTGAGTAAAGGATGCGAAAGCTATCCGTACATACATCTTATTTCGCATTATGTTGCATCGACGTGACATGGATCAAGCAAACATTCTACATCTTCAATCTATCCCCGCTAGCTGCATAAACGTACTGTATTATGCAGTTGCTGTCAATAGCCCGCGGACTTTTGACATAGATAGAGTTGTCCTTGATCCGCATCCATAAGACTGACCCGCTTTGTAACCTATCACTAACATTTTATACGAGTTGCAGGTATACATAAGGTAGGTAGAAGAAGCAAGACTACGACCCATATTTTAATGTTGTACCCATCAAAATTCTTGCGAGTGTTTGATGTCCATGTTTCATCACAGTCCCGCTATGATTTAGCTTGGACCTTGGACACGGGCCGCCGCGCCGCACTTTCATCTGCATTAGAGCAGAGTCATGATCGTCAAGGTTTCGGGCCATTTCGGCGTTGGTTCAGTCCTTGCCCTTATGCAAGCAAAGAAATCTTGATGGCTGGTTTTGATGAGCATGCGAGTGACAAGCAGCACATGCCGCAGCCAGTCGTTGTCATGGGTCTATCTGGTTAGCCGCTCGAACCAACCGAGAAGCACACCACACCTCAGCCCTAAGTACAGTGATGTATCAGTCAAATTGGCTAGGGCAGCCCCAGAAAACGACATGGCTGTTGTGTTGTTTAGAACAAGCACACTGCAGCTAACTCTTGGACACCAGTACGTATCCCAGCAAGCCACCCTTTATTGTGACATATCAGTTGGGAACAAAGTTGTAAGATCCGGTTCAGCATCCGATTGCACTCGTTGATGGTGTAATCTTGGCCGCCCAAGATCATTGGCTAATGACCGTGACCTGGTCAACTGCAAAGAAAGGATCACAGCGTCTAGAGGCTGTTATTGAGTCTATTGTGGAACGGCTGTCGAATTGCGTAGACTGCAGGAGCCAAACAGACTCGAGCGGCGCATGCAAAAGGTACATGGTTCTTCGTTATCTTAAGGTAGGGTTTGACACACCATGATACTAGAGCAGGTTAAGCTTTATCAGAGACTTAAGCCCTTCCTTGAACGTCCAGCAAACATTAGGCTTTGCAGTACTGATAACCAGCATCGCAATGGCAATTCTTAAGGATCTGGAAGCTAACCAAAGGTTTCATTCATCCGAACACGCCAGAAACAATACTGACGATGGAGGAAGTGCCAGTGTTTCGACTACTGGGAATGCAAAGACTGGTGTGTTTTCGAGGTGGTATAGGAGAGTGCTCGACGCTGGTGTCGAGGAGAATGGGGTTCAGCCAGTGCCCATCGAGGAAAGAACCCAAACCCAGCACAGCAACCTTTTCACCGTGTTCTTCACCTGTCTGTTGTGTATTCTACCGTGAGTTGGTGGCATAACCCAACATACAGATAATCGCATATGCTGATAAAATCTCAGGTTGCCAACTGGTGCCCTCGGCACGGCTGTATACGGACTAGGATTGCGAGATGTGTCGTTGATAATCATCTTCTTCAACATTGTGACATGCACCCCCCCTGCTGTTATCAGTATCGGGGGATGCAAGACTGGGATGAGACAAATGATACAGGCTCGATATTCCTTCGGGTAAGTTTCTCGAGTACAAATATCATTGCAGGTAGATTGCTGAAATTTCGATTTGCAAGGCTGTATCTTGGAATCATTCCCATCCTGCTCAACGCTGGAACGGTAACAGGGTTTACGCTCGTGGGGTCGATCGTGAGCGGGCAGGCCATCACAACTGTAAATGAGAAGGCCAATATAAGTGTGAACGTAGGCATCGGCATCGTTTGCACTCTCAGCTTTTGTCTCGCTTTCCTAGGATATCGAGCGGTCCACGTCTGGCAACGGTGGCAATGGTTACCGAACTTGCTTGCCATTGTCATTGCCGTCGGCTGTGGCGGGAAACATTTGATGAAGCAGTCTGACCATGACTCAGCATCTGTGAAAAGTGTCATCGGATATGGAAGTCTAATGGCAGGATATTTCATGACCTTTGGCGGGACTGTCTCCGATTTCACCGTCTATCACGACCCCAAATCATCCAAGTAAGGATTCATTGATATTGTGTTGTGACAATCAAAACTGACAACCTTCACCCGATTCGCAGGCTCAAGGTCTTTACGTACGTGTATCTCGGCTTGGTCACTCCATCGACGCCTCTGCTCATTCTTGGAGCTGCCATCGGCGGTGCTCTCCCTAATGTCGAATCATGGCAAACGGCTTGGGATAATTATGGAATTGGCGGTGTCATGGCTGAAATGCTCGCACCAGCAGGAGGATTTGGCAAGTTCGTTCTTGTCGTTCTCGCTCTGAGTGTTGTTGGCAACATGGTACTGTCCAATTATTCAGTCGCCTTGTGTTTGCAGATGCTTGTTCCTGCATTTGCCAAGGTGCCACGCTTCTTATTCATAGTCGTAACGCTAGCTATCATGATCCCCATGTCGATCTATGCGGCTGCGAAATGGGAGGAGTCCCTTGTTAACTTTCTGTCGGTGATTGGTTATTGGGCGGGATGCTTTGATGCCATTGTCATTGAAGAACTCATAGTCTTTCGAAACATGGACTACCGTTCTTTTGATCCCGCGATATGGAATCAAGCACGACGGCTTCCAACTGGACTCGCGGCTATCGGAGCATCTTTGGCCAGTCTTGGGTTGGTAGTCCCGTCAATGGACACGCCGTGGTTCACTGGGCCTATCGGGGAGCGAATTGGTGACCTGGGCTTTGAATCGGCTTTCGTGGTCACTGGAATTGCCTACTACCCACTTCGGACCCTGGAAGTCAGGTTGATGGGTCATGTTTGAGGCATATGGGCTTGTGATGTTGCGTGCGTGGCAATGTTGGAGAAAGAGGAACAGAAACCTCTCCAAGGTAAAGCCGCCGTAATATTCATATCATACTCGGTGGCATTAAAGTCCAATGCGCCAGTAAGTGACAACAGAATCCATGATAGTACAAGATCACAGGGAAATATGGGAGTTTGGGTCGAGCAGGAAGGGTTATCAAGGAACATGTTGAGAAAAGCAGAGAGATAGCTGAAACACAATCGGACGATTGTATATAAATATAGCCTAGCTTTAGGCACTAAGCGTGCAACGTACCACATAAGACAACGTCTTCACCAAATGGATGCCATGAGACATTCGATAGCCGCGCAGCAGGAATTGGAACACCTGCTTGATCCTGAAGGCGATCTGGCGACACGACAACGCCTCCTTGACCGAGCCAAGTTGGTGCAATAGTAACAATAACGGAGTCAACTAGTTCGTGATATTGAGGATCAAGTAATGAGTTGATAATTTGGCCGCCTCCCTCGACCATGACGCTGTAGAGGCCTGCATGATGCAAGGCTCTGAATACATCATGCCAGTCAAAGCGCATGCGTTCGTTGGGTCCTAGTGTAGTCGGAACATGGATATACCTTCCGCCATGCTGTTCGAGCAGTTCAACGTTCACAGCAGGCAAGTCCTGACTAGACACACCAGTCAGGACAAAGGGGGCTAAACCGTCGCCAAGGCGAGAAACCTCTAGGACTTTGTCGGAGCTGCTAGGAGTCCATCGGAGATGAGGGTCAATGACAATGGGCCGAGGCTGGCTTATAGCACCAGTGATACGACAATTCAGGGCCGGCGAATCGGCCAACAGAGTAGAAACGCCAATGAGAATAGCATCATGTCGCGAACGAAGATAGTGAGTCATTGCTTTTGAGTCGGGCCCAGAAAGTCGAGTCCGAACGCCAGGTGCCAGGGAAAGCGATGAATCAAGTGAAGTTGCAAATGTGAGTGTCACAAATGGCAGTGAGGTTCCAGACACCGTTGTTGAAGACGGAAGTCTGGACTCTAGCATTGCAGCTGAGGATGCGGGGAAGATGAGCTCCGACATTTTGAGTTATTTCTCTTGATGGTGAGGTAGGTAGAACCTGATCAGGTAGGATACTAATATGAAAAGAAGATATCTCAGAAGGGAATGTATAAGTTGGAGAGCTTTTATGCCAGGTACTGTTGCCCTAGTAGCGCTGTTCTGTATATTGTAGGGGCTGCTAATGTGTTCCAATATGCCGCCGACAACTTCTTCAAGAGACTGGTGACGTGGCCATGTAGATGGAGAAGATCTAATTTGATCGTTCTTTGAGCTCCGATATTCTCACTTAGTTTGGCGAGGAGAGGACACCTCGCGGTTGTAAATGTTCGGTTGAAAGATTAATTCGATAATATTTTGGTTGGGACGAAGTTGAAATTGACTTTCCTGATTGGAAGGAAGGATACAGATGGCGGCTGGCTGAAACCGCTGGCGGGAATGTGACAGCGGCAGGCGCGGCCCACATGCCGATCGTGGCACTTGGCAGCCGAATCAACCAATGAACATGGAGATTGTCACGATAAACTTGAAGCCGTATGGAATTCTTGAGCTTCAATACCTAGGACAGCGATTAATATCTGCAATTAATCATTTTTTTTTTTCTTTCTTTTTAGATTATTCTTTCTTCTCTTTTCAATGTAGCAACTTGCTGAGTCCATGTCGAATACTGATCATTTATCCTGCCTTGTTTCACGCGCGATTGCCGCCTTATTCGTCTATGGTATTCCAAAGTAATACAGTTCGTTTCCTAGGTAGCTACCAATTCGAATCATTGACGACTGATGCGCCGACCTATCTGCTAAAGACGGTAACTCGCAAAGATCTGAGGAAGCCTGGTTTTGGATTCAAACTTGCCATTGCTCGAAATAGAATAGCTCTTTGTGAACCTGGTACTGGCAATTTATCCCAGCAGCTCTAGCATCAGAATAATCTATATTCGCATTTTTTACGGTGTTACCGCTATAGTAGCACTGTTTTTAACGAGCAGAGAAGACACCTTCTCATGGGGAGGGAGTGGCATCTGGCTGAACCCCTAGATAGATGTAAGATTGAATCGAAGTTGTCTAAATTCTTGTTTTCCCACCCAAGTACAAAGAAGATATTTAGCCTTCACTAGATAGACTACGTACTGCACTATTGAATATTAACTTTCACTGTAGCTATTTCCGGTATCACAATAGCCGATTAGGCTAGATTTCTAAGACTCTGAATGGGGCAATTGGGTAATCCAAGTCACATGAATAAGAGCATCTGCGGATGCTGCGGGGCAGATCGAATAGATCTAAGACAATCAGATCGGGTCTGTATCCTCAAATATATAATCTGTTCATATCAAGGACAGTTTCAAGCAAGCTGCTTGAGTATTTGTGGATTAAACTTGTCAGGGGTGAGATAGGAGGAGAATACCTTCGGTAGTTGGAGCCTCACGATAGGATCATGCAAATCCATTGATATTAGAAAATACAAGACTAGCGCTTACTGATTATAATGGCGTACCATTGAGCTCATCATTGATCAGGTGCCGCGCTGGTGGTACGGCTGCTCACAGAACCCCTGAAAACTGTTACCAGGACTCGGCGGAACACTGATGAATCGACAGCGGCCTGAAAGCAGGCCATTCCAAGTCAAGAATTTCAAAGAACCAGGCCCAATTGAAATGGTCCATATTTTACAGGAATCTTGCCCCCAATGCCAATGGGCTGTTGGTTGGTGGCGACCACCTATTTCACAGAGATGCAATGGTTACCAACGCCATCGCGTTACACAAGAAACAACGTCCGCTTTCAGAAGGCTTGAAATATCACCTTGAATGTGCTTCTGGTAGGCATCTCAGATTGGCTGTTCAGGGCAATTTGACAAGGCAGAGCAACTATCATTGGTAGATGGCCTACCAAACTGGACCACCGCCCAAGTCTTGAATAGATAGACACCTTGTATTTTGAGTGAATATGTATCTTCCCATTATTTTAAACCATTTTCTATTAGGTATTCTGAGTAAGTGGAAGTAATTCAACCTGGCATTATTCCTAGGGCTACGTAAAGGGAGTCGTGAATGTTTCCAGAATATAGGTGATTTACCTAACTCATTTCACGATAAATCAATAGTAAACGCGTCAGTAACTTCAGAGATATTACTTCAGAATTAATTAACATACGTATATAATACTGTCAATCTTCTTCATCTAGCCGTTGCCTGCCGATTTGGTGCCCTTAGTAGAATGGACTGGGTCACAGTCTACGAATATGGCGAGTATCTTTACTACATGAAAATCATTAATATTTCACACTACTATATTGAGATGTACCATACAATATATGTGGGTTAATGGGTGGATTTGGTAGTCACGTTAGGGGGGTTGTGTGGTCCATTATCTGTAAGATGACCAACATTCAACTTATAGCTATCTAACTATAGGCTGCCAGAAGTGTGTATCAAGGGAACTAGCTAGGACAACACGACTAATTCCATTTCGTTCATAGTAAGGTCAAATCGACATTCTTCCGTATGATGTATGGTGTGGTTTCTGTGGTAAATACTAATCTGTGTCATGCGGCTCTAATGTTTGATTACCTAACTTGTAAACGAAGGTGCAAGTTCTTACCTGTGTGGAACATGGTGGTTCACCTTGCTGTGTAGGTATTTAGGCCAAACTAATAGCTGGAGAGGCCCTGGATGGACACGGGCTTCTCAGTAATAGAACCAAGTATTAAAAGGTGGCTCACTGCATCAGGCTTATACAAGAGCCTCAGTGACCAAGAAAATATCAGATCTTAATACACGGTGTTGAATAAACTCAGCAGAAGGTATCCTAAGTTACCTAAATAAATCTTTTCATTATTTAGGATCGAGCTCCCGACTTTTCTTTCCTCCCCTAGAAGAGTTACAGAAAGAGACGGGAACTGGGTTAATAAAGACTACCTATATTGATTTCCTAAGTCTTCGTGCCAGCTCCTTTCCTAAACAGGGAATTCCCATCATCGTCAAACTCAGCCCACTGAAAGAACTCACAGTTCTCCTGTCCAGGAGAGTTGGCATAGCACATCCAAAAGTATTTCCCAAAATTCTCCTTCTTCTTCGTCACAGCTCTCAAAACACACGGCAGCCCGCATCGACACTTTGGTGTCAACCGTGGATGTAGATTTGCCTTGTAGTCTCGATATGTAATGTTGATACGAGTCGTGTCAGAGATAGGATGTGGATCAATAGACAATGCCGGGGCGATGCTGTGCTTCCACTCTTCTTGCATCTCAGCATGCATCACGAGAAGAGAGTTATGTGGAAGATGGATTGATATTTGACCTTCTGCATCTTGCTCTTGGACCGTTTTCGCATCGCTGTCTCTGGGTACTATCCGCCTGACACGAAATTCGCGAGCAACCCCTAGTGAAATCGATCCGATGACGGCGCGAGGTCCAAGATATGTGAGGTGGTCGCTATGCCAGCCTACATTCTGCTGTGGGCCGGTATACGCATTGACAAATGCTGAGTTTGGAACCCAGGGGTTGGGAGATTGATATTTCAACTTTTTCCCACCAGGATATCGGGTCTTGATTCGTTTCTGGATCTCGGAATTGACAGCTTCTTGGACTTTTGGCTTGACCTTTATAAGCTGAGGTGTAATGCGCCTGACATCCTGTATATGATTAATCAAAGACTGAGAGATGAGGCGATCACTTGATGATTTACCGTAAGTCGGCCACCGTTATAGTGGTACTCAGTTTTCTGGCGCTCGATCTCGTCGTAGCTTTCGACATAGAAGCTTGACGTATGGGGACTTGATACTACGTTCTCAAACAGTTGGAAAGTGATCTTCTCGAAAGATTTTGATTCTTCAAGTAGTTCTTGCAGTAGTTCGTTGGCTTCTTCAGGTGGTAAAAAGTTGTGTATAATCGTGCACGGAGTATGTTCAGCCACGTCTTCCGGATCATATAGGTGCAGTGTGCTTCCGGCTTTTGACTTTAATTTCTTCTTTTTAGGTGTAGGGTCCGAGGGAGCCGAGTTACTTGGGGTTGCATATTGCTTTAAGGACTGCTGATATCCAATAACTGGAGTGCCTTTCTTCACCGGAGCCTGGACTTTGAGCCACGCCGATGCCTCAGAAACTGACCCGTCGTGCGCTAGCAAGAAATCTAGTAGAGTTTCCTGATCAAGTTGAGGATGCAAAGATGTTAACAAAGCCAACTTGACTTCGGTTGACTCTTCTGGTTCTGCGATTTCCTTTTGGAGCTCTGGAGATGGTTTCCGCTTGGGGCGAGTCAAAAAAGACTTCATAGTTCGATACCCGTATATCCAACAGCATAGAGCATGCGCTTTAACTGAAAGTGCTCTCTGACAGATGCGCCAGCATTTCGCAGTTTGGGAGACGTGTTGAGGGGCGGGTAGAGACAAGATATCGCGAAAGTTCGAAAAATCGAGACACGAAACCACGTGACTAGAATGACTCCGGTTACCACATACCCCCGCAGATGATGCATGACCCGGCTAGCCACATAAATGCGACACTTCCCGCGGGCTTGTGAGATTACCGAAACCGAGGCACATGCCAGTACTATAGGTATAGCTTCGAGGGGAAGCTCTGTGATCCAAACAAGCCCAAGCCCATTGTCCACCGTAGCTTTCTTTGCTCTACCATAATACCACAGCTAACACATGCGCGCGGTCTCTAGAGACCAATTCTCAGCGCAATGGCTGCGATGCTAGAATTCCGAACCCAAGGGTACAACCCCTACGCCGTCAAGTATTCCCCGTATTACGACTCGCGAATAGCCGTTGCGACATCTGCCAACTTTGGCATCGTAGGCAATGGCCGTGTATTTGCGCTCGCTCTGACGGCGCAGGGTGTACAAGTTGAGAAAACGTATGCGACGTCCCGTTGCTGGCTTGTGGATTGTGAATGGAAGCTAATTCCACCGTCACAGTTTCGATACAAACGATGCGCTGTACGACTTGGCTTGGTCCGAGATTAACGAAAATCAGTTGATTGTCGCATGTGGCGACGGGTCATTGAAGCTATTTGACTTGGGAATTGACGACTTTCCGGTTATGAACTTTCACGAACATAAGCGAGAAACCTTCTCTGTCTGTTGGAACCCCATAACTAAGGACACATTCATATCAAGTTCCTGGGACGGCACAGTCAAGATTGTACGTCAACTTACACGCGTCATGCATAAACTATGGTTCTAACACTTTATAGTGGTCGCCGACGCGAAATCACTCGATAAAGACGCTGCCCATCGGAAACTGTACTTACAGTACATCGTTTTGCCCCTCCAACCCCGCCTTGATATCCGCCGTCTCCTCCGACTCCCACCTCCGAATCTTCGACCTCCGAACACCTTCTTCGGCAAAGTACCACCTCACGGCGACAATACCCGTTCACGCTTCCGGGCCGCAACCGTCACCCGGCGCTTCTTCACCTGCCGAGATTCTGACCCACGATTGGAATAAGTACCGGGACACGGTGATAGCTACAGGTGGCGTGGATAGAGTTCTACGAACCTTTGACATAAGGAACCCTAATGGGGGTCCGCTATCTATTATGCAAGGCCATGAATATGCTGTGCGGCGTCTATCGTGGAGTCCCCATTCGAGTGACACTCTTATAAGTGCCAGTTACGACATGACAGTTCGATTATGGAATGACGGTTCGAATCAGCAGCAGGCTCCGGCAATGGGTCCGGCAATAGGAAGTCAAATGGGAATCATGAATCGACATACGGAGTTCGTCACGGGAGTAGACTGGTGTCTTTTTGGTATGGGCGGTTGGGTGGCTTCTGTGGGCTGGGACGAGAGAGTGCTATTGTGGGATGCCAATATGCTGATGGGCCAACGAATACCATGATATTAAGCATTGTTAGTTTGGCGTTGATTGGAGTAAGCGTATCTACGAAAGCGTATCTACGAATACCTTTGGTATATCAGGCGTTGGGGTGTATTCCATGGGGTTGAGCTCATCAATGCGCAAGTCTGCTACCTGGTCAAATAACCACATACATTAAGCCAGAGTACCACAAAGCAAAACGGTTGTTGAGATTATCGTCATTTCTTAAGTAGAGTTGTCGTGGAGAATACCCAGTGACGCCTGCAGACATGTCTATAAACCAAACCCCTTTTCCCATATCTTACACTAGTATAAAATACAAAAATGCCCAATCGAAGTACAAGTCATACACATCCCATCCGTCATAGGTATCTGGTCTTGTTATTACATTTTCACCATTTTCACGGAGTGCCCTTTACTACTTAGAATGAAGAGCGTTCACCGTAGCCTCCTGACCGGCCACCAGAGCTTCGGTCACCGCGGCCACCACCGTAGCCTCCTGAACGGTTGCCACCGTATCCTCCTGACCGGCTGCCACCAAACCCTCCTGAGCGACCACCGCTTGAGCCTCCGCGGCCAAAACCACCAGATCTACCACGTCCATAGTCATCCCGGCGGACATTGCTTGCCATGGAATCAAAGGGATCACTGCTTTCTCGGCTTGAATATCCGTCAGATCGATCACCGAACCGTCCACCAGATCGATCACCAAATCGCTGGCCGCCTTCCGAAATATGCATGCCTGGCGCGTCGGCTATTCCCATCTTCTGAGCCCACATACGGGAAACAGACGGGGGCTTTTCCCATCCCCAGCCAAGACGTGCCCATTCATTAACCTCTTCGGCCATCGCGAACTTGTCAGTGGCCATGCCGAACATAGACGTATAGGCAGTAGCGAGAACTGAACGAGGCATAGTACCAAAAAGAGCCTTGGTCTTCTCGTGGTGAGGAGTAGTCTCACCTCCTGCCACGTCAGTCTCTGCGCTGTTGAGAGAGCTGTTCTGTTGAATGGGAAGACCCTGAAGCATCTTTCGAGCGCTACGGAGGGAAGAGTTGGGAAGGATCAACCAGCCTTGGCCCTCCTTGTTCTGTCGACCGGTTCGTCCAAGTCGGTGAATGTAAGACTCACGCTCCCGGGGAGTGTCGATTTGGATAACGTGTGTCACGTTAGGAAAATCCATTCCTCTAGCTGTGACATCGGAAGAAAGAAGGACACCGGATCTGGCCTCGCGGAATCTATCGGCAGCTCTTTGGCGTTGGTTTTGATTCAGCTTTGACTGCATGACATAGGAAGCTAAATAAGGCATGCGATCGTTCTTGGCATTCTGGCGGTGCTGGTAAAACAGCTCGCCAGCCAGTTCGACCAAAGCAGTGGTATTAAAGTAGACGATAGCCTTTAAGGGCATGGCATCAGGGTTTCCCTTGATCGCCGCGGCTTCACGCTCTAGAAGCTCAAAAAGGGTGGGGAAGACCTGAGGCCAACCGGAGACAGGAACGATATGTTGTGGAACCTTGTCGTGGGTAAGAGACTCGTTCTCGGGGATGGTCTGGACAAACTCGAAGTCGTTGGCTCTGACCATGTTGCGTGCCAGGCGGATGACACTGTCGGGAATTGTGGCAGAAACGAGCATGGTCTGGCGAACCTTCTCTTCAGGTTTGGGCAGGCACTTGATGATTTCGTTGAGCTCTCTCTCGAAGCCGACATCGAGCATTCGAT
Source organism: Fusarium sp. NRRL 52700 (assembly GCA_013396095.1). Classification (NCBI taxonomy): domain Eukaryota; kingdom Fungi; phylum Ascomycota; class Sordariomycetes; order Hypocreales; family Nectriaceae; genus Fusarium; species Fusarium sp. NRRL 52700. Next base: position 26,959 of record JAAQRM010000370.1, read on the forward strand.
CGGCCTCATCCAAGACCAGAGCAGCCAGGTTGGGGGCATCAATACCGCTGTTGGGGTCCTGGAGAAGATCGTTCAGACGGCCAGGAGTGGCGACAAGAAGATGGCAGCCCTGTCGTCGAGTCTGGTTAAGCATGCTGCGCTTGTCAGTGCCACCAACAGCACACTGAACGACGAGACCAGTGTGTGACACCAGTCGGCGAGCCTCAACGGCGATTTGCTCGGCCAGTTCTCGAGTGGGGGAGAGAATAACTCCACGAATATCATCAGATCGAGCTTTACGTCTGGCGTTCCTGTCGGCGAGTGTGCTATCTTCCTCAATCATTCTTTGCAGGAGAGGAAGAAGGAATGCAATAGTCTTTCCGGTACCAGTCTTGGCTTGAGCAACGCTGATTAAATGTTAGCCAACGTACAATGTTTTTCATTCAATGTAAAAAAGAAAACTCACATGTCAGTACCCTTGAGGGCAGGCTGGATGGTCTTGGCCTGGACAGGCGTCATGGTATCATATTTCATGTCGTCGATGATGGGCTTGAGAAGGTTGGGGTGAATGCCCTGGAGATCGGCGAAGCGAACAAGAGGCTCAGCTTCAGCTGAAGGAGCAGACTCAGACTCATTCTGCTCAGCAACAGACTCGGTGCTGTAAGCGCGTGTGACGGAAGCAATTCGGCTGATAGCAGCGACAGAAGAGTGGCCTGTCAAAACCTGACGGCGAACAGCAGGCAAAGCGGTTCGAGTCTGTGTGAAGAGGGCAGCTGTAGCGGCGGATCTGGCCTGAGTGGCACAGCGCCTAAGGCTGGATCGAAACATGATACCGGGTATTCAAGACAAGAATCGACGCTGATATTCCGGTTCTGCAATTGATAGAAACTACAAACCCAGAAGCAAGAATTGAAGGAGGAGAAAAAAAAAAGGATGGCAATATGAGAGAAGGTTAAGTTGGGTGAAGATTGGCGGGCATCCAGGGTCGCGCCGCTACTTTTGGGAAAAATGAAATTTTTACAGCGCTACCTTATCTTATCGTCTAATTGGCAGCTAGGCTCTACCTTGATTGGGTTAGATCCTGGAGCTATCACGTGGTCTACCGGAGGTCAGCACCGGACCAGAGGCGAAAGGGCCTGTAAGGGTCCTGGAGCATTGCCACTAGCTCAGTATCGAAGATGAAGATGGAAGAAAATCCCCGAGTACGAACTGTACTGTATTTAGAGTGTGTAGGGAAGGTAAGGTATTTTATGGTCTCGTGCAATTTCCATTACCTTATGCTATGTAAATGCCAGTATCAAAACAAAACAAAACTCCGCTAACCAATGACCAATCTTCTGTCTCTATTTCTAAATTCTCAATGATAACTCCCTCTGATGCTAGTCCCCAGGAGCTTCTAGGCTCTAACGTAGCCACTCAGAGTGTCCTTGGTTTCGGCCCCACCATCGAAAGACCCTCCCCGAGTCCATCCGAGATACCCTGGGTTACGCCATCAACAGTCCAGACAAACACTTCTAATAGAGCCTGAGCAACTTTGCCGTCGTTCATCTGCCCGATTGCTTCGGTCAACGAAGCGCTTTGCTTGCCAATTGAGTTGACCAAGTCCACACCATGGCCAACGACCTTCTCTGAGATCTTGTACTTGCGCTCCAGTCGAGCTGCACATCTAACGAGTAATAGCAGATATGGCATTAGGAAGCTGAGGAAGAAGATGAGATTGACGACTGTCATTTGGACTCCGCGGTGAATGATTGAACGGGGCTGACCGGGACGAACGCGTTGTGAGTCGGATTCTGCTCGAGTTTGAGCCAAATCAGACAAGTTGACTTGCTCTGGCAATGCACATTGAATTCTTCTGAGTTCGCCTTCATCAAGCTCTTGTGGAAGAGCTTTGAGAAGATATGTCACCCCGTCAACAAAGGCTTTTCGCTCAAACGCAACGTCTTCTTCTGCTACAGCAGCTTTGCCTCCATCTATAGAGATGTTGACAAGATTGGTTCCTATTGGACCATGTCAACAAGTAGCACTGTTTCTTCATCCTTCAAGTTACTTACCCTGTCGTGCAAACTTCCAATGCACGCCAGACGCCGCTCGCATAACTGGTTCATCATCTGGTGCTTCCGAGTAAAGGACTCGACTCATCGGCTGAGGATTCAAGTCTCGTGACTCTACAAATCCACCAGTATGCTTTACCATATCCGTCTGGATTGGCTGGGCCATTGTAGCCGAGACATCAGCTTCTGAAAGAGGCCGAGGTTTTGTCTGTGTCCCAGATATGGTCACACCTGGACGTAGAGTGTGAAAACTGATACTCCGTCTGAGAAAACGAATTGGCCCTGGGAGTGAGTTTGGAAGCATGGAGACGACGTTGAAGATCCTGCTTTCGGTGATTTGATCGACTTTGATCTCGTCTAGAGATGGCGCAAATGATCTGAGATGAGACGCCATGTTTCAAGAGTTGCAGGCTAGGAGGGTGGGAGTGAGAACACGATAGAATGTCTGTCGTCAAGTTAAGTCAGTGATGAAGTGAGACTTAGGTCTGTCTAATCAGTCATGATGTGAATGTGGCAGTATGGGTTGACTTTAAAGTAAAGGGACCTCACTCATAAAGACCTCATGACAAAACCATCAGATGAGAAAGGCCGAAAGAAAAGAGAGGAGCATATCCTATATCATGAAACAACCGCATCAAATAGAATCTTGCACGAGGTCTCGCCTCGCCTCGCCTACAGTTCCTTATCATTTTTTTTTTTATCTGGGTCCTATTCCGTCGTGCTTCTGACATGTGAAAACGGTTAACTAAGAATTTGTTGAGACCATGGCTCTTTGCATCTGCAGATAAGGTTGATCTTCCAATAACGTCTCGTTTCTTGGTGGGGAATTTTCATAAGCAAAAGCCAACTTTGTTTTCCCTTGTTAGAGAGGCTGGAAAGCTATTTATAACTCCGCTACCAACACCATCACAAGCAATCGGACTTGCTCGGAGCCATAAACGTATAATGATTCTCATTCGGATAATTCAATGTACAAACGCCCCAACAATGTATTCCATGCATGCGATATTATAGGTCTTGCTTGACTAACCGCTCGTTCATCTCTTCCTCGGTAGCCTTGATAGGCACCCTATTCCATTTCGCCATGCGCCAAACCAGTAACCAATCATTGTCAAAATGCAATCTCATCTATCACAAATGCGCTCAATCTGCTGCATCCGATGCCCATATGCTAAACTCGACCAGAGTCAATCAATCGCTCCCTTTTTTTCCGTTTCATTAATGTAGCCAGCCATACTGCCGCTTCTTAAGCTTAATCCCTCTGAACACCCAATTGACTTCATCAAGTATCCGTATCATATGCATATGCCATTACATCATATCTTTGCTCAGTTCGTAAGACCACCCTCCCTCACGTCTGAGCTTGTCTCTGGCAGCCAGGTTCTTGCGGATGTCCTCTTCAGTAAGACGATCTGTGCCGCTCCAGTTGGCACTGGATGTTCGGGCGCGGAACTTGTGGTGTCTGTCTTTGCTCTTGTCAAAGACCTCCTCCATGTTCAAGGGCGCAGGAGGTCCGAAAATTGACGCAGGGTCAATATCTTCCTGTCTAAAGAGGGCATCCCGAATGTATGGGGAGTTAGCCCATGCTGCGACCGTACCCGCTTGTGGTTCATCATCGTCCTCATCTTCATCGTCTGTCTGGATCTCAGGAAGCTCAATGGTCTCGCCGTTCTGGAATCGCGGTGATGATCTTGGTACAGACTTGGCTGCAGACTTCATTCCATTGACGGGACCGGGACGTCCAGGTGTCTTGTAAGAAGGTCCCGCCGGGTTGGGGTTCGGGGCGAAGGGAATAGTTCCTTTGTGAATCTGAGCCATGTCCATAGGGTTGCCTCCCTTCATTTGACTCTGTGGAACGCCAGTCTTGAATAGGTTCTGTGCACTGGCCTGGGAAACATAGCCACTCGTAAGAGTCTTCGTCTGCAGATCCTGGTACTTGTTAGCCTTTGTTGGAATACAAGAAACGCTTTGATTGCTCACCCTCTTAAGAGCGCTGGATGGACGGACTGGAGGTCCCTTGATATTGGGAGGCTGCTCCATATCAAGTTCATCAGCGTAGTCATCGCTCGTTCGACGACGCTTGGCATCCTTTGCCTGGTATTGAGGCCCACGTGCAGGCGGAGGCCTTGAAGGTCCATCTTCATTAGCATCTCGAAGGGGCCTCTTGGGGCCAGATTTAGAACCATTTGTCAAGTTAGCATTGACGGGTCGTCCCATGTCATCTTGTGATCTGAAGATGCCAGAGTTCATACGAGAAGGAGGACGAGGTGGCCCCTCTCGCTGTACCGAAGCAGCCTTGTCCTGTTGTAGACTGTACTGAGGTGGACCATTTGGCTGTGATCGAACAGCTGGGGGCGGCGCAGGGGTCTTCTTGGCTTTCTCAATGATTGCCAGTCTGTCTTGAGCTGCTTGGCGCTGAGCATTCTTCTCACGCTTTTGTCGTTCTTCCTCTTGGCGACGGATGGCTTCTTGCTTCTTCTTGTCGTCTTTCAATGCTGCGCGATCGCGCTCAATCTTAGCCTTCTTCTGTGCGGCCAAATCGAGAGCTCTAGGCCGCCCATTTGATCCTGTGGAAGCTCCAAAGTTTGGTGCGGATTGCTTGGGCTGTGTAGAGGCCTTGCTTGCCTTGCTGATTGTTTGAGGAGGTTGAGAGCTTGTCGAAGCACCAAAGTCCTGACACCCGCTAGCCACAGAATTGCCAGGGTGTAACTGGGAGCCAGTGTTGACCTTGATGTGGACGGTGGGTGTCGCTTTCGTCTTCGCCGCTGGCTCTCGGCCTGGCTTCGCAATTCGCCTCATTTCCTTGGGGCGAGATAGTTGTCCAGGAATGGCAGATCTGTGAGCAGAAGGAGGGGGTACCAAAGCAGGTGCATCGCCCATGTCAAGCTCCTGGTCAGCGACCTTGGCTTCTATCTCCTCCTGAGGCTTTGCCCTTCGTGGGCTGGTTCGGGTCGGCTTAGGTGTAGCCTTGGGAGCAGGTGTTTCAACCTCTTTCCTGGCAGCGACCTGCTTTTCCATGCTGGCGAGCTTCTCCTGCTCTTTGCTGAAAACTCTAGCCTTTTCTCTTTCCTTTTCCCGCTCCTTTTCCAGTTTTTCCATCTGCTCAGCTTGGACTCTAGCCTCTTTCTCCCTTCGCTTCTCCTCCTTCTCGCGTTCCACCGAAGCTCTTGTGCGCTTAGCAACTGGTCGAGATGCAGTTGACTGCTGGTCGTTGACAACATCGCCACTCCTATGGGAGTCAATGCTTGCCTTAGGGACGATTGAATCCAAAGAAGGGTCAGGGAAAGTTCCAAGCTGAGCTCGAGATGGCGAGAGCAGGGATGATTTGCCTTCAGCGCTCAGAGCTGCGCTGCTGGCGATCAGGCCCTTGGAAGTGCTGAGAATGGATGACATCTTATTCTTGAGATGCTTTAGAGGACTGTCACGGAAGAGCCTTGTGGGAGACTTTGAGGGGGATGAGGAAGAAGGTGCAACAGCAGTGGCTGGTCTCACAGAAGCGCTCGTTACTGATATCGTCTTCTTCAGTGGGCTTCCCTCCTCTGGATCCGAAGCTGGGATAAGTGGAACAGCGGGCACCGATACAGACTTGGAGTGTCCAAGGTACGCAGGTCGCTGAGGCTTGTTGACACGAGCTGGTGATCGGATACTGTCACGGTCTTCATCCAGGTCAAAAGATCCAAGAGTCTGCTTGCCGTGGATTGCTTCCATTACATCGGCAGTTCGGCTCTTAGAAAGGGAAGGCCTTGTGGGTGTAGGAGCAGTGACAGGCTGTTGTTTAGTGGGAGGGACAATCCAGTCATCGTCATCATCCTCGGGGAAAGCACCTGGAGTTGTTGTGGTATCCAGCTTCCTGGGCGATGATGATTTAGGTTCAGGTACTGATTGGGATACAGTTTGTGGCTGTTGAGAGTTGGTGATACTGTGAATTGACTTGGAGGGTCGACTTCCATTTGGCTGCGATTTACCGAGCACACTAATTCGGTCCTGTAGCATCTGGGTGTATGTCTTGTTGTGGTGGACTGCAAGCTCCTCAGCGTTGTTAGGTTGCTGTGGCACTGTGGGGAAATCATCAACGTCCATCTCGTCTTGATCCGACTCGTCCGATGCACTTTGTTCTGCGTGACTTGCCAGGCTTTTTCCTCTTGTGTTTCTGCCCAAGTAACTCGTCCTCTTAGGTTCGACATGACTTGTTCGAGAAGCTCTGGCACCAATACTCTTACCTGCTGTGAGAGGCTCACGAGCAGGGAGAGAAGGGAACTGCAAGCTGTTGCGGAAGCCTGGGCGGACGGGACTAGGGCTGTGGCGGTCGGATTGAGACTGTGCATCATCGTGGGTAGCGTTCTCATCCTCCTGGGGTTCGGCCTGAGCCTCTTCCATATCAACATCAGTTGTCGCTTGATGTGTCTTGATCGGTGAAGAAGTCTTGATAGGGTCTTTGGCAGGAGATGTCCGCGAGGGGCTTGGCTGAGGGAAAGCAATGGCTTCGTCCAAGGCAACAGGGTCAATATTTGAGGTATCGTCGTCTTCCATGGGATCAAAGCTGGGAGGGTTGACATCTTGACTTCCAAAATAGCCGGAGTCGCCCTGTGTTGCCGGTTGAGATTTGGCTGCTGGAACTGGTTCCGATGCTTCTTCGAGGGTCATGTGGGCGTCCTGGTCCGAGTGAATGGCTTGGGCGTCCTCTGAAGGCTGTTCTGGCGCGTCTTCGACTGGTTCGTCAGAGGTAAGAGGCGCTGTCTTTGGCGATGGGGCGTGTCGCCTAGGCGAAGAAGACTTGGCTTGGTTTACAAGCTCCCTTTGGGGAGATTGAAGAAGAAGATGCTGTGCGAATCGGTTTGCCGAGCTTGACGGTGTGCCCCCAAAAACATTAGACAGGGGCTTTGAAGTGTTAATATGTGTTATTTGCGTACACTCAGTATCTAAGCTTACCACTCTTGGCTCGGTGATCAATTTCCGTGCTGTTCGAGGTGTCTTGCCACGAAGTCTTCCAGGTGTTTTGAATGTTTCGGCGATGTTTCTACCAAGCCGCCAGTCAGTACATCGCGTCAAAACAAGGATCAAGACGCGTACGTTTCGTTCTCGTTGAAGATATTGGCCATGTGCTCATTGAGCCATGAGAACTCATTGTGAGCCGCGTATGTGAACTCGTCTACCTCAACATCAACTATCTGAAGGGCAGAAGCGCGCTCATCAGCGACCCAAGCAGCTGAGCCGGTTGGAATGCGCGGTCCTCGCATGGCCGCCATTGCGTCGGTTGGAGAGGGGCGCGTGTGGAGGTGATTGGAGTTGCTTATCAACTATTGTTCGTGCGGTATTAGTTATGTACTCATCGGATTGGAAGGTCGAGATGGAGTCGAAAAGTTCAGTGTAGTGTGTTTGAAAGTTGTGAACTTGGAGTGCGAGAGGAGCTAGGTCTCAATAACAAAGAGGGATGTTTACCCGTATGCCGAGTTCGGACTAGCGTTGATGGGTTTCCCAGCTCGGAAGTGGGGCTCACTCAAGCTTCTATTCACGGCCAGTGGACGATGAGGATGTATTTCTTGTGAAACAGAGGCATGTAAACAGAGCATTATAGTCTTTAACGAGTTAACCAGTGGTACACAACGGCTTCCGTGCGTTTTCAGTTTACACAGAATCAAATTGCAACTCAATCTGAGCTACAAGGCTGTGACCGTTGTGCCGAAGCTAAACTTCAAGTACCTTTCTTAACGCCCTGCTAATTTAATGATAGCAGCCAGCACGTGCCGATAACGCCTTATCGGTCGCAACTCTCTTGTTTACTTTCGCGTTCCCCTCCCCCTTTGGATGCGGAGCGACGAAACATAGCAAAAGATTCAACGAAGCCGCGGACTCAATCTCGCCCAACATGAGGGTTATTGAAGTGATTATTGACGTAAGTACTTGACTCATACTAATTTCCTGCTGTGTCCATTCTAACTTTTTTTCTTTCTTTTTTTACAGGGCTTCAAGTCTTATGCCGTGCGTACCGTGATCTCACAATGGTAAGCCAACTATCAAAACACAATCGAGGAACCATAACCAACATATACAGGGACGAGAGTTTCAATTCGATCACCGGTCTCAATGGTAGCGGAAAGTCAAACATCCTCGATGCGATATGTTTTGTTCTCGGAATTACAAACATGTCAACGGTTCGAGCGCAAAACCTACAGGTAAGTCACCGCCGATTCGACCATCCTTAGCACATACTGACAACAACTGCAGGACCTGATATATAAGCGCGGTCAAGCTGGTGTCACAAAAGCCAGCGTCACAATTTGTTTTGACAATCGAGAAACCAAGAAGTCGCCGATCGGTTTCGAAGAATATGCCACCATCAGTGTCACACGACAGATCGTTCTTGGAGGAACATCCAAGTACCTCATCAACGGCCATCGCGCTCAGCAACAGACGGTGCAAAACCTGTTCCAGTCGGTGCAGCTCAATATCAACAGCCCCAACTTCCTCATTATGCAAGGTCGCATCACCAAAGTCCTCAATATGAAGGCTGTAGAGATCTTGGCCATGATAGAGGAAGCTGCCGGAACCAGAATGTTCGAGGATCGTCGAGACAAGGCGCTCAAGACAATGGCCAAGAAGGAAACTAAGCTAGTCGAGCTTCGAGAACTTCTCAAGGACGAGATTGAGCCCAAGTTGGAGAAACTACGAACCGAAAAGCGTGCTTTTCTGGACTTCCAACAGACTCAAAATGACCTGGAGAGACTGACTCGAGTGGTCGTTGCGTACGATTATCTGCGCTACCAAGACTCTCTAAGCCAATCAGCGGCAGACCTCGAAGGAAAGAAGCAAAGGCGGCGCGATCTGGAGGAGTCAGCAGCTCGTCTAAAGAGTGAGATTTCTCATCTTGAAGAGGATGTTAAGAAAGTGCGAGCTCAACGAGACAAGGAGCTTCGAAAAGGAGGCAAGGCTTCAGCACTAGAAGAGGCAGCCAAGAAGCACTCGAATGAGCTTGTGCGACTAGCCACTATTCTTGATCTCAAGAAGTCCAGCTTAGCAGAGGAAGAAGAAAAGAAGGTGGCTGTTGAGAAGACGGTCTCAGAGTTGGAGGCCACCCTACAGGAGAAGACGGCCGCTTTCGAAAACGCAAAAGCCCGCTACGATGCCGCCAAGGAAGATCTGGAACAGCAAAGCAAAGACGCTGAGTCCAAGGAAGAACTTCTTCAAACTCTACAAACAGGCGTGGCCTCCAAGGATGGGCAAGAGAACGGCTATCAGGGTCAACTTCAAGATGCAAAGAATCGTGCAACGACAGCAGCTACAGAGCAAGAGCAAGCAAAGATCAAGATTGCGCATTTGGAAAAGCGTATCAAGGAAGAAGAGCCTCGTGCGAAGAAGGCCAAGGATCAAAACGCCGATCTCCTACGCGATCTTGATGGCTTGAAGACACAAGCCAAGAAGTTAGAGAAAGAACTTGGCCGATTGGGCTTCGAACCTGGTCAGGAAGAGCAGATGTTCAAGAGGGAGTCAGAGTTGCAACAAACCATTCGCAATCTAAGGCAAGAATCCGACAAGCTGAAGCGTCAAGTCGCCAACACAGAGTTCAACTACGCGGATCCTGTGCCCAACTTTGACCGTTCCAAGGTCAAAGGTCTTGTCGCCCAATTATTCTCTCTTGACAAGGAGCACACTCAGGCCGGCACTGCGTTGGAGATCTGCGCTGGAGGACGACTATACAATGTCGTGGTTGATACTGAAGTGACAGGCACTCAGCTGCTACAAAGGGGCAAGCTACGAAAGCGTGTCACTATCATTCCTCTCAACAAGATCGCTGCTTTCAAAGCTTCGGCACAAACTATCGCTACGGCTCAAAATATCGCACCTGGCAAGGTTGATCTGGCGTTGTCTTTGGTTGGTTATGATCACGAGGTGTCAGCAGCTATGGAGTATGTCTTTGGCAATACTCTGATCTGCGCTGATGCAGATACTGCTAAGAGGGTCACATTCGACCCCAACGTGCGTATGAGGAGCATCACTCTTGAAGGGGATGCGTACGATCCATCCGGTACACTATCCGGCGGAAGCTCACCAAACTCGAGTGGTGTTCTGGTACTTCTCCAGAAACTCAACGGCCTGACTCGCCAACTGAGCGAAGCCGAAAGTGCTCTGAGGGAACTCCAAGCCCGCATATCCAAGGAGAAGGCCAAGCTGGATCAAGCTCGCAGAATAAAGCAAGACTTGGATCTCAAGAACCACGAAATCAAACTCGCCGAGGAGCAGATCAGCGGCAACTCTTCGTCTTCCATTATTCAAGAAGTTGCTAATATGAAGTCAACCATTCAAGAACTCAAGGAGAGCATATCCGAGGCCAAGACCCGGCAAGCCAAGGCAACCGCCGATATTAAGACCATTGAGAAGGATATGAATGATTTCGACAACAACAAGGACGCCAAGCTCGTCGAACTGCAGAAGGCACTTGATAAGCTGCGAGCTGGCCTCGGTAAGAATGCTGCCGTCGTAAAAACTCTACAAAAAGAACTCCAGGGTGCACAACTCGACGCTGAGCAAGCAGGTGTCGACTTGTCTGCTGCTCGCGAACAGTTGCAAGAAGTCGAGATCGCCATCAAGGCCCAACAGAAAGACATTGAAGACCTAGCAAAGCAAAAAGCTGAACTTCAGGAAACGCACGATACTGTTCAGGCTGAGCTTGATGATGAACGCGCCAAGCTGCATCAATTCGACGACGAGCTTCGAGCTTTGGAAGATGCCACTCGCTCCAAGAACTCGCGCATTGCTGAGGAGAGCCTCGAAATGCAGAAGCTTGGTCATCTTGTGGAGAAGTTCCATAAAGAGCAACAAGGTGCTGCCGAAAAGGTCGCCCGACTCGAGAAGGAGTTCGACTGGATTGCGGACGAAAAGGACAAGTTTGGTCGTAGCGGAACTCCATATGACTTCAAGAACCACAACATTGGAGAGTGCAAGTCAACATTACACAACTTGACCGAGCGCTTCCAGGGCATGAAGAAGAAGATTAACCCCAAGGTCATGAACATGATCGACAGTGTTGAGAAGAAGGAGGTGTCGCTCAAGCACATGATCAAGACTGTCATCAGGGACAAGCGTAAGATTGAAGAGACAATCGTCAGCTTGGATGACTACAAAAAGAAGGCCCTCCACGAGACATGGGAGAAGGTCAACGGTGACTTTGGTAACATCTTCTCCGAGTTGCTTCCAGGAGGCAGCTTTGCCAAGCTTGATCCTCCAGAGGGCAAGACTATTAGCGATGGTCTTGAGGTCAAGGTCTGTCTTGGTAAAGTGTGGAAGCAGAGTTTGACAGAACTGAGTGGTGGACAAAGGTATGCAACCCTTGACTATGCCCGACATACAAATGCTAATCCTTCTCCTTTAGATCTCTGGTTGCTCTGTCTCTCATCATGGCTCTGCTCCAGTTCAAGCCTGCCCCTATGTACATTCTTGACGAAGTTGATGCCGCACTGGATCTCTCACATACCCAGAACATCGGCCGTCTCATCAAGACCCGATTCAAGGGCTCGCAGTTCATCGTCGTCAGTCTGAAAGATGGCATGTTCCAGAACGCGAACCGCATTTTCCGCACTCGCTTCAGCGAAGGCACCAGTATGGTGCAAGCCCTCACGCCAGCGGATATGAAGTAATGATGTTGACGGCAACTGGGAAATGTCTGGAATGAGTGTATGACAGGGACTAGACCGGGTTTTGTACATGAGGCGTCGGACTGGATGGGGAGGTGTGATGTATTTTAAGCATTGGGATACCATGTGATACCGTCTGAATTGTTAACGTTCAAGCCGTGGCCTGCAATTTATTGACTGGTTTGAGAGTGCTTCATTGCGTACGAGATAAGTTGATCGCGTGATATGATCGTGAATATTAAATTGCTATGTGTCTCCTCAAATGATATCTCAGGTAACTATTTCACCACGGACATAGAATACGCTGGACATGATAGATCATGATCAATGCCATTCAATCTGTCGATGTGCCGATCAACCTAGTACAGACCTTTCATTCATATTTTACTGTTGATCTACCCTGAAGATCCCAATTTGTTGTTCAGCCCCAAGATACCAAGCCAGCTCGGCCGGAAGTTCAACCTCCATGTTAAGTCCCATAGTACTTTTTCCGCCGATCGTGACTTCGCTGAAGGAATAGCCTCGTGCTCGAATTTCTTCCCCACTCGGGAATGAAACTGGCAACAAGAATTCCTTCTCAGGTCTGGCTTTTAAGCCGTGGCTGACTTTGGCTGTGACTTGTTGCAAAATACCCTGTAGTCCTGAATCTGTCCAGGGGAACCTCAGGACAAGAAAAGAACCTTCAATATGGCCCAACAGACGGCTAGTCTTGTCTGGATCAGGAATCCAGAGGTCGACTTCGATAGTGGCTAGTAACGGAAAGTATTCGCGTGAGATGGCTTGCCAAACGTCTTTCTGGCCAACTTCAGAATCCCGTTGAGCAAGCGTGTACAAACGATCAAACTCTGAGTGCTTGAACGAGGCACCGTCGCGCTCTAGCTTAATTCCACGACATGACTGGACAGGGAAAATAAGTACACTCTGTGCAACAGCCCGCTTCCCTTCCGGCTTTGCCCCGGGGAGCCGGCGATCGGGCGATCTGTCAGGGCCGATTTCCATGTCTCGGAGGGCCACGCCGGCCCGCGAGTGGGTCTGCCGGAGGACATCGCTGCAATCCACAGGAACGGGAGGGAAGAGGATCAAGACGGGGACGAGGAAAGCGACGAGGGTGACGATGAGAAGTATGAGCGACACGGCGTCTAGGTTGCATACAAAGTGCTTAGTGGCAACCATTCCATCACGGATGCGTATATTTGAAAGCATAGTTGTCATATTGCTCAGCCGCTGTGCGAGGGCTGAATCACGACCTGCAGCGGTAAGATAGCCCTGCAGGCGCGGGATCAAATCCGTCATTTGCCGTGGAGGTGAGGGGACTGCGCTAAACACTAGGGAGGGAGGGAGGCTTGAGTTGAGTTGGGTTGAGTTGAGTTAACTTCATAGAGATGCGTATGCACTACAAAGCGCCTCTCGCACGAGCTGTGCAATAGGGAAAGCCAAGGATCCGAGGGCTGAAGTGGACGTTGACGTGCTAGTCCGATATTGATCGGTCTGGTTCTTGAGTATTTGCAGATCTTTGTTGTCGACAAAGTTGTGGTGGCCTTTGCTGTATGTATGTGATGTATGTACGTATGTGAGCTCACACACTGTAAGGTCGACTAGTGATTTAGGTTTGTTTCGAGTTTTCATTTCCCCTCAAGTGTCATGATAGGTCCAGGATGATGAATCTCCAACTACCCACTACTGTACCCCTTCGGCGGCCACGGGCCTCCGATTCATTGAAAACCCCCCTCCCAGAGCGCACCTATCGCATCGTTTCGTTTTAAATTACGACCGGGATATCCAGAGTCTCAAACTAATCCCCTTGCTTGAGCTCTCTCAGTGCCATGGATGTCGCGATATAAAACTCTGCTAGGCCAGGTTGCCTCGTGCTGGACTGGAATGGTTGGAAACGTGAGAGCTAGCTAGCAAGCAAGCAAGCACCCATCACATCCACTCTTTTATGCAAAGAGACAGGGTCTTGTTCCCCTGTAAGTTAGGGACGCATTTTGACAACACGTCTTCTCCACAGGATCCGGAATGCGTAGCCGCTCAACACAACTGCTATGCGTTTTATCGTCCCGCCTATCCGATGTAGTTTGATATCATCGTACACATAGCATAAGTGATATGTACCGTTCTTCCAAGGATACAAGACATACCTCCTCCCTGATCTGGTAAAGAAGGAGGAGGTGCTATTGTAAAGATACCATGCTAATTGCAACACCCCGCTGATCACGGATTACGTGTCTACTTTCGCAGCACTTGTATCCTGCAGCCTCCTCGGAGGATCTGAGTTAGTCGGAGAGAAATAAATACCGAGCAGGGTCACCAGCGGAACGGTTCAGCCGTTTCCCACCGGCCTGTCAACGCCAGGGACCCTCTTTGGCTGTCTTGGTCGTTGAATCTTGGTGCCACCAACAAAGACACTTGACGGTAAATGTGTCAACTGCCAACGGTCTCACTTCAGCTATACTGGGGTGAGAGGTATCAAATAAGAAGTCAGGATGACTCTGGTTAACCCTGTTGAAGAGCCCTCGTTTCTATGAGTTTATTGGCCAGCACAAGCGCGCTCCTCGGGGAATTCATGCTTTGTTTTGACTGCAACACTGTGCGCTGTCAAGTAGTGTGATGTTGTTGTCTTTGACCATCACAAGTAAGTCCCGGAGTTAACCAGGTAGTTTGTTGAAGAGGTGGGTCAATTCCCGTCAGATCCTGGTGTTCCTCATGGCGGCTGCGACCACCAGAAAATCTTCGCTGCATTGATCGCCATGAGGCTGGTCGGAGATACTTCTGCTTTCATCCAGAGCCTCCATTCCTGGCCTCCCTGTCGTGCTGACTCGTAGTAAAAGTTAGCACACATGGTTGCTGTACCTGGCCCAGAAGAGTCACGAAGCTGTTGAGCAAGGATCAACAAGTAACTGTAACTGGCAAAAGAAATTGGTTGATTATACCATTTTGGCCTCATTCAGCCGGATCGAGTCTCAGCGTGTCAGAAGTGCGCCTGCGCCTTTACGACAAGTCTTAGGTATGTATCGAAAGATTCGAAACAAGGGTCATAAGCCCGCAGCTCCTAGCCCGGGTCGGAACTCCATACCCATAGAAGAAGTTGTGAAATGCAGTGAGATACGGAGTAAAGGCACAACTGTTCCCTCAGATAACCATGTGACAGTTAGTAGCATGGCATACAGGCATAGTTATCTCACTTTTCTTTATCACAAAAGTCTGAGAACAGATCGACGGGTAATGCTGAAGACAAAGCAAGCCGGAGACTCGGGTCCGCGCCCCACCGATTAACTTTCAGGCTGAAAACCATGCCTTGCTGCAATTTCCACATCTTGTTGCAAGGGAAGTCCTGGGATCTTGGAGGATGAACGAAAATGAGGCTCGATATTGGCAGCGGTTCTGATCCATCTCCACCATACCCTCTCCGCAACCCCTCAATGGTCTAGCGGTGTCGATAATGCAGACAAACTCCGCCAATGCCAATTTGCTGTGGTTGGGATAGCTATGCCCAACGCAAGCTCTCGTTTGATGATCCTAGCTTCGGTACGTGAAACGGATTCGAAACAGGCAAAACACCACAAGTGAAGACCTTTCGTGGACTCTGTGGAGATTTTATACCTCAGTTGTATCGATACAACAGCAAAAAGAACTCCAGGGATCCGTATTTAGATAGTACCCTAGCTCCTTCTCGGATATTGCACTTCACACGATTGTCTTTCGCTGTTATAGGAGCTCTTCCATCCTATCAAGATCCTAATAACTGTGAGAGAGCCCTTACTCCCTACCTAGATATGGAGACCGCCAAGGAGTGCCGATTAGCTTTGGGTTGAGTCCAATCCTGATGAAGGCTTCGCGTTTATGAATACGAGGAATCAATTGATTGTAGTGCTGAGTTCTACACCCACTTCAGCAACTACAGACGCTGGCCGTGATAGTGTGGGTTTCGATCTGTCAGATCACGGTCGCAGTAATGCTCTTGGAAAGCACCAGTACCACCAGCCAGAGTTACCCCGACGGACTATATGGTCGGGCCAGATCCAAGCACACTGCAGATTTAGTCCACATCTTGTCGAGGAAGGATGAAAGAGAACGTTTGAAGAGAAGTGGAGGACCCATAAACAAGGATATAAATCTTCCGAAGCGCGCGCTGACCGAGAGCGCCAGCATATGCTCCTTCAGGCTTGAACACCTTTCGATCTGCATCCAGTTTCCGACCTGTGATACATAGATGTAGTCTTGGTTAAAGGGAGATGGATCAGACACTATGTTCCTCGATGCTTGGCAACTCGGCCAAAGCGGATCAATGTACTGCGGAATTTCGGTGACCTGACCCAAGACGATTTGAGCACAATTGTTGGGAGCTGAGTGAAATGGGCTGTATTCTTTGTGGGCCATTTGTTGGTTGTCGCGTTTGGCTAGACCAGGGCCAACACCGTAATCCTCCAGACTGGCGGCGTGTTTCCTGTCCACTGCACTCTGGCACAAACCGTCTGGGATTATGCGTGCCTTTTCTTGAATCGAGGTATTCGTATTTTCGAATAGTGATGGGAACCTAAAGAATATAAGTATTCAGCATATGTAAGTTCACGAGGTTGAAGTAAGTTAGTCTGCTCGACCCGATCCCTCGGATTATTGGCTCGTGGCTTTGGTACATTCCAGAAAATAACTAAGCTAGCTTCCTGGTCTATGGTAAACAGGGCTCCTCCTATGTTACCACTCACCAATCTACATAGAGTACGGAGTAGTCATAAGGATAAGGATAGTTTTGTCTGTGCTCAGATACATGGGCCTTGACGGCAGGGCTTGTTAACGCCGACGAATGTCGGTGCCGGCTCCGATAAACAAGGCGTTGAGTGTTGAAGAGCAACACCAATATCATCGCACAGGACTATGCATATAACCTGCATGTGCAAGATGGAGCTTGCAGAGTTAGTTCTGGCTAGCTTGCATGGTATCACTAAGCACCACGTCTGCAAGCTTCATGCACTGAGGGTACCAAAATATGCAGCGTTGAACCAACAGGGTATGATCAACCGTTGGATCATTTCAGGGCTGTTTCGGCCTCAAACTGGTTCGGCGGAGTATTCGGAGGTCTCATGGTAAAAACATACAAGGCTTGCAATAGTAGATCGTTTCAGGACGATCAGCTCCTGATCAGGCTTCAAGTAGAAGCACTGGAGGCTCATCTGTAGTTGTACTATAGCAGTGGTATGGAAACCATTCTCTCAACTTATGCAAAGACTCTCATGGTATGATCTGGGTTGATGCGGGATGGCAGAGCTGAAAACAGGGAATCAACGATGTGTATGCCTGAAATTTGCCACAAGCCCGCCCGCCGTTTGAGTCTCGAGAACGAATGTTCCATGTCCACCATACATCGTCATGATGTCGATGGCAAGAGAAAATAAACTGTTGAGCCAGAGCTAACTCCTGACAGCCATGACCCACAGAGGCATTCATTTGCTGGGTTCGGCCACGCGACTACCCACACAGGCTGCCGGGAGCGGGACTTGATCCAAGCGTCAAGACATCATTGAGCCGTTTCATTTGTTGCCAGTGGCTGGGACGGATCCGGTGGTTGTTGCTCCGCGGCGCGTCTGTCAAGGGTTTCATTGGGACATGAGTGTCCTCTACCACGGTCGCACCCTTGCTGATGGTGCCCTATCAGATCGCCATCTGGAACCAGGGACTATGGCCGCATTTTTAATGCCAAGTCTGCCAATGACAGGTACAGGTTTGTAAGGATGAGGAAACACCTCAAGGTTGCTTTTCTGTACGTAAGAAGTGGTGAACAAGATAATAAGGCCATCGAGCATCAGAATAACAGAGGTAAATTATGCTGCCCAAGTAAAAACTGCGATATATGCTCTTGTAAACAATACAAAGGCATATGCTTGGGGAGTCTATCAGTTCTTTGGTCCGAACCAATGACTTCCATCCAGGCAGTCCTGGGAGGTTGCATCACCGTTGATGATTGACCTTGTCCATGGGTGATCCCTGAAGCGCCTTCCGACAAGAACAACGTCAAAAGCACAGACACAGCCTTGAATGACCCCCAAGGATTCTGTGCCATCATCGTGGTCGACGTATTTCCTTATGTCTCAGTATTATAGAGGTTCGTATTGATTTGTTTGCACGTTATGCCAGCCTTATATCACTGACGTACCACGCTGCTCACTTGCGTGGCTGACTGAGACCATTATGTCTGGCCAGTGAAAAATCGAGCTGGAACGATCGACTGCGATATCG
This sequence comes from Fusarium sp. NRRL 52700, assembly GCA_013396095.1. NCBI lineage: Eukaryota > Fungi > Ascomycota > Sordariomycetes > Hypocreales > Nectriaceae > Fusarium > Fusarium sp. NRRL 52700. The sequence goes on from JAAQRM010000370.1 coordinate 44,852, forward strand.
TTTTGTAAGAAGATAGGTAGTCGTATATCTGGACTTGAACGTCCTGCAGAGCAACTTTTTTCAAGTTGAGTGGGGTTAGAAGAAGGCGAAAATTAGGACAAGGCTATTCCGCATTCTTTAGCTGCATTAGGTCAAGGCCAGATGGATGGATGAATCCATACCTGCATGATGAATGAATATCCAACCCTTCCCATCCATCACAAACTTTTAACTGGAACATGATAGTTCACCAAAGCCAGGGGAGCGGTTCCGACTGCGAAGAATTAAGGCCGACCCATCAGCTGCAAATGTCCGTCTGCGGCTTCGGCACTGTCCCAGTGTGGTAAAGCTTTAACGGCATATCGTAGAGGTACGTAGGGTACAGACAAGAAACAAGACCCAGGAGATCGGGCGCATTCCAACCATTCCATGTCAAACAAAGCGGAGCTGGTTCGGGGGTATTCGAATCCTTGTCAGTCAATTGTCCATGAAATACAAGATTTCGGGGGTAGAAACAAATGGGAGATGAGTTTGTTATGTAGGTAGGTAGGTACCTCAGCCAAGTGAATGGAAAGAGGGAACAAAGAAGACTTTCCTACCTATGCTTTTAGGAAGGTAAGATTGGATCGGATTGGCAGGCATGAACCTACCTAATGGATGAGATGTAGGCAGGCACGCCTGTCATCGATGCAACTGGGGCGTGTTCCTTCCTTCCCGTCCCCTTTCGCTCTATCCAATCCCTCTTAGCCCTCTCCTACCTAACTAATCCCATCTAGCCCATCCATCCCAACCCATCCAACATCCTCCCCCCCAAACCCAAGCTCAGCCCGCCCCGCGCTCCATTTGGCAATAACATCATCCATCTCGTCGACCCAATCTTTGTTATTCACCCCTGTCTCTCGATCACCGTCCTGACTAACCCTATTAAACGCGCCGTTCATGGGCTATATGTCATCGTCAGCTCCAAACCTCATATCACAATTGTCGCTCTTTACTCGACGCGTACTAGTTACCTTAGCTTTGGATTGGAAATCTGCCCCATCCTTTACAAGCGCTCTCAGAGCCTTGTCTCTCTCCCACCAATAAGTCATATATGTTAAGACAACTTCAACTGCCTCTATTATTAGCTGGCCCAGCTCTACTGAAATCTTTCGAATTTGTGGAAACTCAATACCGTCCGGATACCGGGACGCACACATCCACTTGGATCAGCACATACTCCGTTCAGTACCCTGCTCGTCTTACACTCACTCCTCCACATGTCTATCCACGTTTGTTTGTGCTCAAAAAGCTTTTCTTGACGGAACCCTTATCCATCTTCGTGAGCTTCTGGTACTATCACCTTTGCTCAAAGTCAGCTCTTTCTGTTATTCCCAGTGCCAGAGTCACATTCCAGCTCGGGCCATCTACCCGTGGTTTGATGACCTGCTTGTCAGTGGGCGTGGGATCGGTCCCCTCGTCAGGTAGTCAAAGGGCACCAAGCTTAAAGCTCTTGGCCGGTTCCCGGGACCCACGAGCCCAAGCTCTCTCATTGAACAACGATTTGACGCCCCGTCAGGCTTGCATCTTGCAAACGACAGGCTCCTACTTCAGGGAACAAGGACGTTTTTGGCCTTCAACCTCATCTCCAGGGGCTCACCCAACTACTTGACCAGCCCACTCTGAAGTCAACCGTGTCCCCGCTGCTGCTGTTTTTCTGATATACGCCCCCTACGTGGATCTGGAATCAGTAACCAATCTAACATCTTCCCTACGGCAAAGGCAAAGGGCCCTGACAACTTTGCATCGATCAATCTCTCCTCCCTGTCGTAGGCGACAGTGCCCCTCCGTTCCCCAACCGCGATACATGCATTCCCTTATTGTTATTGAAGGCCCCTCTCGCATTACATTACAACTATCTCAGACCTCCCTCGTCAGTGACCAAAGAACGATCTTGCAAGCCGTTGCGTGACACGAGAAATAGGTTTAAGCTCCGTGTACGAGATTTATCAGAGTGTGACAACAGAGTCACAACTACTAATCCTTCCCTTCACCTCTAGTTCTTCTTGAGCACGTCTCTGAGAAGCTCTTGGATCCCTAAAGGCACCGCCTTGCACCTTTTGCTGTTCTTCAGATCTTGAAACGGATTTGCGTTACTGGCCAAGCCACGATAGCGGTTTTGATATTCACTGTTTGTGAAGAAACGCCCGCTGAGAACCTGTTCGAAACACCCCTGACCCTCTGCACAGTATTATTGAGACTGCATTGTCAGTAGCCAATCTTTGGTTACTAGCACCTTTCTGCTCAGTCGGAGTACCTCAAAGAACGACCTGCCCTCCTTGCTGCTCAAAAATCTCTATTCCATAACTGAAGCAGCTCTAGCCAGTAAACAAACCTTTGGAAAGCATGCGAATCGCGACCTATCAACTTGATTCTTTCCTGCTTTAATAACACTGCAGCATCGAGTCACTTAACATCGCATTAATCGACTAATCACAATGGGAGACTACTATCACCACTTCCTGTCTTCGATGTCCGGGGCAGGGATGAATCCCGCGCCGTCCCCGGAGGAGATGCTCGACCCTCGAATGCATGGAGCACCGATACCAATGGTATCTGCGCCATTACCCGGTCCGTATCAGCAACTTGGATATTTTACGGGGTTTCCAGATCCCATGATGTTCAATCAGAACAAGTCGCAGAAAGCACGCAGAAAGTCTGCGGTGGGTACCCCTGCAGCAGTTGACCATGTCAAGCATCGAAGAACACGATCAGGTTGCTTCATGTGCCGCAGTAGGAGAGTTAAGGTATGTGACTGAGGACCGAGTAGAAAGCATTCCTAACTTTCCCAGTGCGACGAGACCAGACCAATATGTGAACGTGCGTGTAGTCTTGCAGGGACTTGGTGATTTTGAGATGATAATGCTAACATTTCCAAGGTTGCAAGAAGGGAAATAGAGAATGTGTCTACCCGGACCCCCCATCATCAAAAGGTTCCTCAGCCTCGAGCGGTAAATCCAAAGATACTGCAGCCTCTGCTCAACAAACGAGTCCAACTTCGTCCAAATCAGAGGATGATGAGGACACCGAGCAAGAGAGTAAACTAGAAATGATTGTGGATGAAGACGAAGATACTGAAGACCAAACAAAGTCTTCGGTACTCTCCAGACAGTCAAAAAGCGTCTCGCCGTCGACCGCAACAGCAACACCAAGTAGCCTTGCAGCTGTCTATTCCTCCTCTGAGTTCCCTATACAGACGGGTGAAGCCGACTGGTCACATCTACCACCGGAGTACCAACAAGGCCTCTCATTCTTTGTGGAAAACCTCAACCATTTCAATTATTGTATACCCCTGGACTCGGATGGCTTTTTCACAAAGATTCTTCCCAATATGGCCACTCGCCACGAGCCCTTGCTCAACGCGCTCGTAGGCTTCTCTGCATACCATATCACTCTTCGAAACCCACAGGGAAAGCTTCAGGACTTCTTACAGTATTACAATAAGAGTGTAACGCAGCTCTTGGGCTTGTTTAAGAGACGAGAAAAGCCCAACGTTGCCACTCTTCTCACTATTCTGCAGCTTGCCACCATCGAGGTATCTGTCAACCCTTTCTCGCCATCCGACCTTCACATTCTGACTGTACTGCTTAGGAATATTTTGGCGACTGGGTCAATCTAATGGGACACCAAAAAGCAGCTTTCGAAATAATAACGAGTATATTCACCCCTCAGACAGTGATGCAGACCCCCGTTGGCCGTATGTGCCTCAGCTGGTACGCCCGATTCGATAACTTCGTTGCCCTCATGGGGGGATTCCCTACCGATCTACCGCGCGAATGGTTCCAAGCGATGTTGGATTTCTATCAATCCGGGATTACGTCGAACCCAGATGAGTTGCATTGGAAAATCGATGCGTGGTCCGCACGACTTCGCCTGATCTCTTACGACATGTCAATTTTGTTCGCCCGAGGCAGTAGAGGCCAGATATCCCAGGAGGACTTTGTGAAAGAGCATGAACTTTTGAACCAACAGCTCATAGAGTGGAAGGAGAAGCGCGACCCCGCCCTACAGGATCCAAAATATCTTATCAAGGATTTTCCTCCGGCAGAAACTCTCGATCCGGACGACTTTGTCAATCCCTATACAGTTGGAATTCTTTACGATTTCCCTCTGTTCGATGTCACAGTTCTATGCGCAGAATGGAACAGCATCATGATAATGCACAAATGTCAATCGTCAGGAATGAGACCAGACCAACTGTTTGCGGATCTAAACCGCCATGCATATAGGACATGCCAATATTTTGAAACATTGGAGTTCTGGCCTTCAACACCCAGAGGCGTTTTGGTTCTGATACAAGCATGTATTGCTATTGCAGCTCTTTTCTGCCCCCAGGATGCGAGGCATCACATGTGGTTCCGCCGGAAGTTTGCTTTGCTAGAGACCATGGGGTAAGAAGAGAACTCGCCTCTACGCTCCAGTCGAAAAGTCATAAATCGAATGATTGCTAATTATTGAGTAGATACATTCATCCTCTTCCGCTACGTACCAAAATGGCAGAGTTATTCCGAGAACCCGACTGTGTAAACTGGTGGCTGCCAAACGAAGAAGGATTCAGCCCAGTGTTACAGGAAATCCGTAATTTTGCGGATGAACGGAACGCTGCAGCTGTCACAGCCCAGCAAGAAAGTGTTCGTGAGGTTCGACATATTTTCGCCAAGATGTCATTGATGGACAATGCAAATGCCCCGTCAAGCTCTAGCCCAGACTCTGCTTCAGGGCCCAGTGTTGACTCATCCAATGCGAAGCGATGATGTATTCAGGGGCTGAGATCTATCCCGGATCATCAATTAGACAGAAGTTGCCACACAAAATCGTCATTGTTTAGATTCTCCCCCTATTTTTCTTGTACCGTCGACCTCACTTTTGTGGGCAGATTGTAGAGATCGTTGTTTCTCCAGCAGGGACGAGGTTGATTTCGAGGCAGGCGACCAGTTTCGGCAGGAAACTTTGTGGTTTGTTTCGGGATCACACTCACAGGAATAGACTAAGGAATCATTGCACGCGGTATGGTAGATAAAACGCATTTACAGCCACGGTGCTGGCATGTGGAGGAGGTATTGGAAGATTGGGGTGTTTCAGTAAGCATTTTGACGGTGCCAGTACTACCGTCAGTTTGGTTATGTATTGGCTACTGAGGATGATTGTGTAGTCAATTGTGTTATTATACAGTGGGCAGGTGACTCTGCCATGCTATACTACCATATCCTGAAAGACAAGATATGAAATCAAGTGGACATCGCCTTGATCCGTCTATTACCTCTCATCCTTTTTGGTTTCGTCCTCTGACTTGGTATCTGTGGCCTTTGCCGCATCCTCTGAAGATTTATCCTTGGCTTCTGAGGATTCAGGGGCATCCGCATCTGGTGCTGAGTCTGTAGAGGCGTTTTCCTTTGTCGGCTCGTCCTCGGCAACGGATGTATCTGTAGATTGCGCTGGCTCATGTTCATCCGTTTGAGTGTCATCATCATTTGCAGAGTCTTGTTCTGAAACAGACCCGACAACTGTCTGGTCGGCATCATCGTCAATTTCTTCGTCTCCATCGTCATCGTCATCGTCGTCATCTTCTGCCTTCTCAGCTGGGGGCTGTACTCCAGCTTCTCCCATGACTGATTGCTCAACAATAACAGGGACATCAGCCACTTCTGGCTCCTCCTCCACGGGTGAGGGAGCGGTCAGGTGCATATCCTTTAGTTTCCTGGAGACTCCAGCGGGTTCCTCCTCTTCGGCTTCAATGACAGTTGTTACAGCACTTCCAGTCGAAGGACTGCTTCGAATGTGTCGTCGGGTATTTGTTCGTGTTGGATGCATGTTGTCTTCTTCGGCAGGAGGGCCTCGTTGATGAGATGAAGGCTTGAGAATGGTGGGAGGTGGTTTCTCGGGCTCCTGTTCGGTATGGGGTGCCTCGAGTCCTTCCGCCTCGGGAGGCAACTTGTAGTTCTCAGCGGGCAGCAGATCATACAAGTCGCATACAGTCTTGAAAAGGACGTATAGTCCCGTCTCGGTCTCTACAGACCAAAACACACCACGATGCTGAAACCAGGCATGGGCGAATATGCGATGCAATCGGCGGAACACATTTACGAGATTCTTGACACCCACATTCTTACTGTGGTTATCATTATGGACGACAAAGCGGCTGGGGAAGATCTTCTGGTCGGTCACAACGTTGGCAGCCCAGTCCAGGGTGTGACAGCAGTAGTCGATGGCGCAGCAGCTCTTGGGCTGTTCGTGCACAGCGCAAAGGAACTGCCATTCGGAAGCGCGCATTTCAGGGCACGTGTTCGCACTGCATGGCGGGGTGTCGAAGAGGAAGCCAACGATCAAGGAGTTGCACTGCGAGATGAGGAAGCGACAGAGCTCATAGAGCCAGATGGTCCGATCAACGCCACTGGGAGGTGTCGCGAGCTGTAGGGCGGTGCCACGCGTGATCGGTTGGGTGTTGGAGGAGGTATGGTAGCAGTGGAGGGCGGCTAGGTGTTCTTGGAGTTGAAATGCAGAGTCGAGCTGGTTCATGTTAGCTTCAAGGTTCCGGTATACTACGATGACGGCGCGACTGAGGTACCTCTTGTAGCGGTATCAAAGGAGGTCCAGTAGCCATATCTGCTGCTTTTGTTCCTGGATGTATCCGCCGTCTAGAGCTGGCTTCAAGCTGCGATTGCTCCTGAGGTGTCGTATGAAGACTGGCTGCAGGTCCGCTAGAAGGAGACATAGGTGCCATTTGAATCTCTGCAGCTGGCGGAGGGCTTGGAAGCCTAGGGGAGCTCGGTGCTAAAGACATGCCTGGCAAAATTATGAAGTCGTTGCTGTTGCTAATAAAAACTCGCGATGTTGGGCGCAAAATATCTGGGGGGGGAGCTGGGCGGTTAATATCACACGAGGCTGCGTGCGCTGGGTTGACAAGTGGCTGGCATGAAGGGGAGGCAGAAAGCCCAGTACTATTATCCTAAGCGACGAAAAGACTGAGGTAATCTTAGTGCATTTTAGCACATCTCTAGACCAGTTAAATTTGGCGCCTCGTTCTAGCGTCAGCAGGTTTATTATCCCCAGAAGACCAGCCGGGCAGGGCTACCTAAGCTCACCAGGGAGTCTAGGGTGGGGACTCGGTATATGCATAACAGAGAAATGCCCGTTACATGCAGCTAAAGGGGACCCTGCAACTTATACCATGGAGCTTTTGAATGCATGATTTCAAGATATTTTGTGAATGCTTCTTATTGATCGAGAAGATTCTAAAGTCACGGCGAAAGGAATTTGATATATCCCGGCCGTTAGAATTGCCTCCCGAGCGTTCTCGAACTTAAAGAAAAGAAAAGCTTGAACTAAACGGCTAAACGTTAACCACAACAGTAATGGATTTTGATGACGATGCCCCGCCAGACCTGGTTGATACAACTGCCAACGGTGTGGATGAGGAGATTGCAGTCAAGGTTCCCATCACAATTGTGACAGGTATTATCACCAACCGCAATTTATCCCATCTTCTAATGATTCATAGGATATCTTGGTGCTGGTAAAACTACCTTGCTAAATTACATCCTTACGGCTCAACATGGCAAGAAGATCGCTGTTATCATGAATGGTTAGGATGGACCACGACTTGTTAGAAACAGCCACTAACATGATATAGAATTTGGAGACTGTAAGTGCTCAAGTGTAAGATTGTCGTTACCTCTCTAAGTCGTACTGCAGCGCTCGACATTGAAAAGTCCCTTACCGTGAACAAGGGTGGTGAGCAGGTTGAAGAATGGTTAGAAGTTGGCAATGGCTGTATCTGCTGTTCCGTAAAGTACGGTTTGAATGCACGGCAGCCACCCACTACAGTGCTAATTGTTTTCAGGGATACAGGAGTCAATGCGATAGAGTCTCTCATGTCAAAGAAGGGTGCATTTGACTACATCCTCCTCGAAACCACTGGCTTAGCCGACCCCGGAAACCTAGCCCCCCTCTTCTGGGTAGACGACGGACTCGGAAGCACCATTTATTTGGATGGAATAGTCACTCTCGTGGATGCGAAGAATATCCTGCGCAGTCTTGACGACCCTAATGGTGTTATCGAAGGACACGACGACCACGGTCATGGCCCTGTCATGACTACAGCACACGTTCAGATCTCTCATGCGGATGTGATCGTGATCAACAAGGCCGACATGGTGACAGAGACAGAACTCAACCAGGTCAAGGAGAGGATCCAGTCGATCAATGGGCTAGCTAAAATCCATGTAACGGAGAGGAGTGTAGTCCCTCAGCTGGAAGGATTCCTGCTTGATTTGCATGCATATGACCAATTCAATGAGTCAGACGCAAATGCCAAGGGACATAGTCACCTCGACCCTGTAAGTTCCCGCCTGTTATATGATATTTGTAAGAGGTTATGTAGCTAACCGCCCAGACCATATCGACCGTCACCATACCCGTTGGCCGCCTTGAGCCGGGACAACTGGACACAGTCGATCGTTGGCTACGATCGGTACTGTGGGACAGCAAATTGCCTGAAGATGAGAAGGAGGTTGATTTCGAGATTCATCGCTCCAAGGGACGGCTTGTGTTTGCCGATGGAGAGGTCAAGATGTTGCAGGGGGTGAGAGAGGTTTTTGAGATAAATGACGGGCCGTTGGGAGATGAGACGCCCAAGGAGGGGAAGATTATTCTGATTGGAAGGAACATAGCAGGTGTTGGATTTGACGACAGTTTCAGAAAAGCCCTGAGCTAGTCTTTATTACGTAGAGCAAAGAACAGAGGTGGATGGTGACTTTATGATGTCTGAGGTTCTCACTTGCAGCCAGACTGAAGCAGTTGAGTTCTGATGAATGAACGGCAGTTGACTTGTATACCTTGATTCCTATACGTACTTCCTTACTGCTCATTCGATATATCGTAGTGTACAAGAGTTTTGCTGTTTATGGGCGTTTGTTTGCTGGCGATGTTTGCCATGATGTTGAAGTGTCCCCACTTATTCCCGCCCGGATCATCGTCCATTCCACCTCATTCCAATGTCCAGCCTTCTCTCTCAGTGAGCGAACCCTTCTCCAACCAGTAGCAAACCTAAAGCCCCAGGCGAATAAGGCCAGCTCTGAAAGCAAACGATCGCATCTACAAACAACATCCCTACCATTTTGTCAACCTCCGCACAAAAACCCATCGACGTCGCACCGAACGAACCCTCTTGCTACGACACTTTGAATTAACAACATTGTATTCCAGCAGTACCTCCACTTTGTTGATCGCGACAAACCTCTACAGTCAATCATGAATAGGCCAGGTAGGACGCACCCCCCACGACGTTATTCCTTCGCAGCCCAGACCCCGCGCTGCCAGCGAAATCTGCAAAAACCTTCGTCATCTTTCGTATTTTTTCGGCATCTCATCACGCGAGAGAGAGCTGTGCGCCAGCACTTACGCTCACGAGCCTTGTGAAACTCCCTTGACGGCTTTCAACCCCTCCGCGACCCTCATTGACCTTGTTCGGATGTCGCCACGATCGCTTCAATGGATCTAAACGCGGATCAGGATCAGGCTGGGGGCATGTCGGAGAGATTGCCATGAGCAGAGGCTGGGATGGTCAAGCAACAAGCAAGCAAGCGAGCATTGGCAGGATAACGCTGACGATGTCATCGAATCGTAGGGGCAGTGCCACAGACACTCCGCGGGATGCCTGGTGGCTTTGGAGGTCAACAGCAACCCCAGCAACCAGCACGAGCAGGAACGAATCGATTACCGAACGGAAAACTAGGTATGCGCTTCAGAAGTGATTGCGATCTCCGCGCTGTTGTTTTGGCTGGGTTGCATCGAAGACGGCCTTAGGCTAATACCGGGGGACAAATATAGGGAACAACAACTCTGGCTGGGCGTTTGGAGGGGTTCCCATGGCGGGAGCAGGTCCCCAAAACGCTGCTCGTCAACTTGGCGGAAACGTGAGCTTCGCACAGAGCTTGTCGGGCTCTCAACCTGCAACATCACTCGACCTATCGTACGTATATGGCTGCGGCACACATCCTCGGAGCTTCAATACCTGCCTGGTATTGAATTATTCGAATCGAAGCTAGTCACAATGACGCGCTTGCTAATGCAGACTAGCGAATTTCCATCATTATCGAACAACGCCCAGATGTCGAACCCCAATCAGTCGTCTATGTGGTCGACAGCGGGATCGCGAAACCTGGGTGGTCCCAGTCCGCGCAACCAAGCTACCCCTCAGCAAGGTGGCCAGGATGATATGTTCAGTCCCGCCTCTTCCAGAGGGCAAGGCGGGTTCAGATTCGGTAACCAAGGCAACATTGGACAACAACCTCAATCAAGCAGCGTTGACGACTTTCCACCACTGAATCAGACCTCGAATGGCGAGATGGGATCAGACCGGACGGCGAGCTTGATGTCATCTTTGGGCTTTAGCTCTCAGGCCACCGGCGCTGGACCCTCGGCAAGCAATAGGGGGAATGGTCTTCTGAACGCATTGTCTGCTAACAGCCGAGCGAATGAGGCCAGGTCGCCGCCTGGAATTGGAGCCCCTGGTCGGTTTCTGTCACTCTTGCCTGCGATTCTAAATGCTTACTTTCCCAGGCTCTTCAAGACCGCAAGATGGCAAACCTCCTGGCCTGGAAGAGCCCCGGCAAAAGGTTTCCAAGGAGGATGCGGTACCAGACGATATCTCTAACGCAGCGGATTATAACAACGCGGACTATAGTGCCACGAATTATGTGGCACAAACCATGCAAAAGAGACTCGATACTGAGGACGTCATTGACCCTCTAGAGGGTATGCCAGCATCCGACAAGTGGGGTCTCAAGGGCTTGACAACGTTGATGAACAACTATCCTGACTACCACGCGATGGTTGTGGGAATGGACCCTAACTCGCTAGGACTTGACATCAATTCTCAAGAGTTTGTCTTCTCAAAACTAACGATGGGGGCTTGCTAACATGCTTCTCAGGTTGTTCTCGACTCAGATCTACTCGCTGTTCGATGACGCACCTCCTCGACCAGTCCTTTCTAACGGAAGATTTCGATTGCCAGATTGTTATAACGTGACAAATGTGCAACCTATCGAGAGTAAAATTCAGAGTTTCAACGAAGAGACTCTATTTTGGATCTTTTACAGCTGTACGGCAGATGTAAAGCAACAAATGGCTGCAGTTGAGCTGTAGGTGATATCCTGTTTGTGCACTGTATTGGAAAACCACTGACTCGTTGATAGACATTCTCGAAACTGGAGGTGGCACAAGAAACACCAGATCTGGTTGACCAAAGACGAGCACATGACTCCTCAAATACTGAGTCCTAACCATGAGCGAGGCTATTACGTCGTTTGGGACACAAACTCCTGGCGCAAAGAGCGTGTATGTGCATCTCGCGGGGTTCTCGGCGATATCATCTAACAAGCGCACAGAAGGAACTCACTCTACACTATGGCGATCTAGATACAACACTGGGCCAAGCGCAGGTTGTGCCTTGATAGGAGGAGTATTGAACACCACGATTGGAGAGAATTTTGTTTGGAACAGGTGTGCATGGGTGGCTGATACGTGAGAAACGTATTAAGGGGCGTTACGGCATCAAGACAGGACAACTGTTTCTCGTGGGATGGGATCGGACCTGGGTTATGAATGAACGCTCTTCCATCACTGAGGGCTGGCTTATCGCCTGGATATCGGACTGTCGTGTCAATAAATGATGCTTTTCAGTTCTGCGCAATAACTGTTTGCCTTGAATGTTGTGACATGTATGAGAATTCGCCCCAGCCGCATGGATTGGACGGCAGGTTATGGTTTGAATTCAATTCTTATACTTGATTAACAAAAATCAGCATTTGAGAGAGCCTCGAAGGCATCATCTCGTTTGGTTCTGATAATTCTCAATCATAGGTATCAAGTTCGGTCATTGACATGATTAGCCGAGGATTCCCCACATGCAATTTGACGTAGCGCCCCGTCTTTCGAGGTGGGCTCGCTGGCGTAAGAGCAACACTTATTACATGCCACCGACCCACGACCCAAGCTCTCTCTAGCTCGTGGGACTACAACTGTACATACTTATCTTCATCTCGGCACCTTTCTTGTACGGCCACTTATTCTCGGCCGAACCTGTGTAGCCTCCTATAATTCTCCCCAACGTCCGCCTCTTCCTTGCGACTCATACATCATGGCGGACGACCAAATCTCATTGCCATATCTACTGGCCATCCTGGTCGTCTCGGGCTTGATAATACGATATCTGTTCTTTGGAGGGCCATCGCCACCTCGGCCCACAAGATCCCCTGAAGCTTTCCTCCGGTCAAGAGAGATTGCAGTCGAGAGAATACAGCAAATGTTTCCGCAGGCGGATCGACGGAGTATTCTATGGGATCTGCAGCGCAACGGAGGAAACATTCAGAGCACGACAGAGCGAATATTAGCAGGACGACTGGACACGGTATGCTGAACCTATGCCACTGTCCTTTTCAGGACTCTTGCTGACAAGTATCACCACTAGCCCCCGGTGACTTTCCAACCGCCGCCTCCTCCGGGCCAGTCCGCACCGAGCAGCAGCGCAGCGACGGCGTCTCGGCAGCCGGACAAGCCAGCGCAGCCGGATCTTATCACCCGTTATAACCTCAAGGACAAGTTGGATACTGCGTCGCAGGAGGAGCAGGATGCCAAGGGCAAGGGATGGAGCTCGAACAGAGATGAGAGGCAAGCTTCGCTGCAGAGGAGGAGGGATGAGATGATTCTCGCGGCGCGGAGGAAGATGGAGGCTAAGCTCGCGGCTGAGAAGGCAGCTCAGGGGAGTTGATAGGATAGGAAGACGTACGATATGATTTAGTAGATTACAAGGTGGCCAAGCATTGTATTAATTTTCGACGGCGGTATCATGTCGCGTGCCATTTTGAAGGAGACAAGTCGTCTGTTTTCTTCTATGAAGCTCATATCTAGACAGACATATATTTGTGGCAATACTTGGTACATCAGGCTCAAGATCCTAAAGTGCTTGTAAGCATGTGAGCCAACCCTACTAGCAATGCTGCATATCAATTATCTTCTATTGATCGATCACATGCGCAAACAGTTAAAGCAGCTTTGGCATCTTGCTACCAGAGACTTATAGTATTGCTTTGCCGAGCTATCTGCGGGAAGTCCGATAACAACTATCTAATACTCACAAATACTTCACTCAAACTTAACTTGTTTCACAGACTTGTTGTGAGTTTTACACCAACCGGCCAAGCCTCTCATGTGAAGCTGATAGGTAGTCAGAGCTGTGGCAGTGCTTGCGTGGCTCTGTGGCGATTCTCTCGGGAGCTTGTCAGGAAATGAATGTCTAGCAACTAGCGCAGTACTAGGAGTGCCAGAAGGCCTCCAGATAATTACTGTACAACGAAAGCGAAAATGAAGATTGGTCTGTATTCCGGGTGCATGACTGAAGTAACCAAATGGTTTAGGGGTCCAGTTGAAGCCATCTTAGCATAGATTTTCCAAGGTTGATCACCATGAATTCCACAACTCAACACCTTGCAGATTAGACAAAGAGGCCATCCGATAGAACACTTGGTCTCACTGAAATAGTGATATGAACCACATACCTTAACTAAGTCGGATGATAGGTAGCTCATTGTTGGAATCGTAGACAATAGCAACTGGAGTCACTGTAGTGGGGTTCTGGGGATTGGTTGCTGGTACAAATATAAGACCCCGCCACATGTTTGTTTTCTTCTACACATGCGCGGGCAACCGAATGATACTCTGACAGGAATCTGCCTCAGCTACGCCAACGGGTTCCAAATCCAGGAACAAGATTAATTACCGCATTCCAAGACCACTTCTCAGTAAAGTCACCTCAAAAGAGGCGTTACGAAACATCTGCCGCGGATTTCAGGGTCCAAAGAGCTATCCAAAGGCGAACCCTGGAGCTGAGCCACAGCCATTCAACGCGGCCTCGTGAACTAGGGTCCTGGTACTGGTAGTTCAAGTGTATCACCCTTCGACTTCATCCATTCATTCACCTGAGCTCCGCCTAGATCCAAAAAAGGTACAGTTCCTATTCTCCGATCACCAGCTTCAGATCTCCCTCTTTCTTTTGGCACTTTTCCTTCATTCACTGACCGTCCCGTCCCGTCTTTAGACTAAAAGTAGTCTCTTCTTTGGTGATACAGATTCGCTCCTTGATCAACAGCCTCACGCTGAATATTTGACGTCATCTGGGTAATTCTCCCTTTTCCTTGGATCAGCATCATACCAATCAGTACCACCAATCCGTATCTGTTGCTGCGCATGTCAAGAGGCACAGTTAGCTGAGGTAGCCACCCTGCATGGCTGATCAGATGTATCCTTCATGCCCTACACTCTCTGGTCGTCCTCATGACCCTTGCTCAACCTCATTGATTTGATCTCGACTTTCTAGTGATTATACTTGCTAACATTAAACCTTCAAGGTACGACTTCATACTCGTCCACCTCGATCGAGAACCGTACTGTGGCATTTGAGTACAATATCCCATTGTGCAACAGTGACCAATTCGAACTCCAACGACAAGTCCCTCGCAGACCTGAAACGCCACTCGACATAGACGATACCGAAGACGGCCTTCATGCATTTCCACAAATTACTCGATTGTTGATACCCGAACCCTTCAAGACTACAAGTACATATCTTGAGGTTGCGAGCACCTAATTGCCGGCGGATCGGGGCCCTTTCATCGCGATGGGTACACCCCGAGACTACTATGCAGACTTGGAGCTGCCACCGACGGCAGACGCTGCGGAAATTCGAAAACAATATCGAAAACTTGGTACAGACCGATGAATAAGCTCTTGCCCTTCATACAGCCGCTGACACGATTTGTAGCTCTCAAGTACCATCCAGATCGCAATCCTGGACGAGAGGCAGAAGTGAACACACAGTTCCAGATTATCCAGACGGCACACGAAATTCTTTCCGACCCTGAACAGAAGGCTAAGCACGATGCTTCGCGAGGTCGCGGTAGATTTCCAGGAGCTTCGGGTGTTAAGGGTAACCCGTGGTCAAATGTCAGCGCCCAGTATCCGCCCCCTCCTCGGCGCAACAATGCAAATCCTCGAGCTCCTCCATCCGGCGCACAAAGATGGCAACGTTTCTCTACGGGAGTTCCTCCCACTGCAAAGCAGTACACAGCATCAGATGCCGAATCGAAGAAGAATGCTGCCCGAGCATTCGAAAACATGCGAAAGGGTGCATCGACCAAAGCGAACGATCAACCACGACCTCCCCCTCCACCCCCGCCACCACGGACTGAATCCGCCAGACAACGCCAAGAGGCCTCGTTTGGTGCAAGAAAGACAGGCTTCCATCCTCGGACAGCAGGGGGCGATGAACCACCTGTATCAAATAGCAACTACAGCTCAAGACCTGCTTCGGAACGATATGCGCAGTTTGGATCTGACATTCCACAACAAGCACCTCCTCCTACTCCTCAACGGCCGCCCCCAACTGCGATGCCTGATCCGTTAAGCCAATTCAGAGATCGAGATAGTACCGCAGACCCCCGCCAAAGCACTCCTTATGCGTCGTCAAACGGAGGGGAAAAGACTAACCCTTTCGATGGCATCCCAATAAACCGGGCTAAGAGTACTCGGGAAGCAACTCGCCAAGATCAATCTGCCTCTGGAAGTGAAGTCTTCAACCGACAACGCAGCGCCAGTGCACCAAAGGGTGGAAAGACTGAGGACGTCCCCTTGAATAATAAGGCCCCTGAACAACCTTCGATACCTCGAGATCCGGCCGACCGTCCTAAGGCGCCGTTGAAGAAAACTCGCAGTGGTTTCAAGAGTGTTCCACTGGGACCTAACCAGCAGGCCACTGAGTTTCCCGCAAACGATAAGCGTCAGTGAAATCCACCAATTTGTATCATATTACTAACTTTAAGATAGCAACTGATTCACCCGGTGGCCCAACAATGTATGGCAATCCATTTTCTACATCATCTCGTCGTCCAATCCCGAAGAGCTCCAACAAGTGTCGTGGTCACCACGGGTATGATTCCTTGGGGAATCATTGCCCATATGAAATCCCCATCAAACATTCTCAGTCGTCGCCTAGTGGTAGACAGAATTCAACTCACCAATTGACTCCGTTTGAGCGCCAGCAACAGGAGCTCTTACAGCATCTCATCAACAACGCGAGTCCTGACAGCCCTGCTAAGAAGCCGAAGCTCCAAGACCGCGACTCTAAGAACCCCGGCATGCCGAATCGTGCTAACAAAGTCTACTCGAACAGCTTTAGTTTCCCTGTTAACGATGACACTTTCGCGCGAACATCACCTGACCACCATCGGTTCTCCCGACGAAGCACTGACGATATTAACACTAGTTTTGCTGATGAAGAAGATGCTGCTACTGGATGGGAGTTCAATGCTGGTGGAGCTGAACAGGACAGCCCAAGTAGGCCCCGAAAGCCAGGTCGACGATCCCCAGGGAAGCGGCCTCCAATGAGCGGCAAGAGTACACCAAGTTTCATGTCTGATGCTGAGAGATCCGACTCTGCTAAGCCCGAGTCGGCCTTTAACCCTGCAGGTTGGGACTTTGGTCCCCAAACATTTGTTCCTCAGCCGTCAAAGTCTGTATCTCCCACGCGGTCTACCCGAACAAACTCACGAAAGCCGAAGGCCTCCAAAAAGTCAAGCCATGCCAATCTTGTGGACGACAGCAGCAGCGAAGATGAGGTATTGGAATGGCGTGGCCGAAAGGTGCAAGAAGAACCACCTGCTGCTGAGAGTCCCCAGGCAATGGACATAGATACTCCTCCTGCGCCTTCTTCCATGCCGCCACCTCGACCTCCCAAAGTACCTTCACCCCAGCCAGCTCAGACTACGCCATCACCACAGCCTGCCCAGACTGTGAGCCAGCATCAGCAACCCGTTGGAATAAACCAGGCTCCGGGAGTGGTACCTGCTCCTCATGCTGCCCGAAACATCAACGTCGAACCCACCAGACCCGAGTGGCGACCTGGCAATGTAGACACCGTCAATGGTAATGAGCACAGACCTGAAAGTCCCAGAAAGGCATTCAATCCAAACAACATGGGATCTGAAGATAGCGAAGAGTTTCAAGCAAGCTTCGCTGACCTCAGAAATGTGGCACCATTCACTCAACAGAGTTCTGGCTTGAAGTCTTTGTCTGACCTAAAGGACAATTTGCCATTTGAAAGCAAAGCAGCGCCTCAGATTCCATTGAAGCTCCCCAAGGTCCACCCACTGATCTTTCCAGCAGCACCTACTGCTCCACAACTCCCAGCTACCGCCACTGTCAACGGCGTAAAGCCAAGCGCTCTTTCTTGGGAGACGTATGTCAAAGATTTTGAACAATACTTGAAGCAATGGGACATGTTCAATGCCCAAGTCGTCGACCATTTTGCCACCCGAAAGTCGCACATCACTCGTACCCGAGAAGAAAAGGGGTATTCATTCTTGGAGAACCGGGGTGATGCTGACATTCAGGAGTATTACAACTGGCTCGAACAGGACATGGATGTTCGTCGACGCTGGGCAGCCGCATGCGAGGAGCATGAGCATCGATTCCGAGAATTCATGGCGTTTCGAATGAAGATGAAGTAATTGATTGGTTTTGTTTTTTTTGCGGAGTTGACAGTCTATGGATTGGGTCGAATTTCGTCTTTATGTCTTTTTATCGTCAACATGGGATACCAAGAAGACTAACTACTTTAGTTGTTGATCACTGGAGAGGATACCACATATAGCAACGCGATACAGAGTGATTTTCGGGGTTTCTACACGAGTCCACCAGATGACGAGGATAGCAAGTTCTGGATCTGGGAGGCAATAGGTGCGATGCAAGCAAGTGGTACGTGGAGCTGGCGATTATGTTGCATTACATTACGTTGCGTTACGTTTGGTAGTGGTTTTTGTTGTTGATTATTAGTGGCAACTGGGCGATTTGCATCAAGGGCGTTCTCGCTGCAGACGAGACTGGAGCTTCACTTGCATCAGCGATTTGGTCTTTGGAGACGGGAATCCAATGCGTGTATATGATGGCACGAGTTAACCATACCTTAGAAATAGACGAGATGGTACCTCTCAACGCGTTGGCAGTGGCAGGCAGTGGCAGATTCACGGCGGCAATTCGCTAGCCCCTGGCTTTGAGATATGAGATTTGAGAACCTCTATGCGTTCGTGATTCGCTGCCTCTCTGATCGTGAGAGCTATATAATTCTCATCCCTCGGGTCTTCTCCTTCTCTCTCTCCTTCTCTTCTTCACATTTTATGACCGGAGTCGGCAGTCTTCAACAACAACAATATCCGCATCGAAGCCTTCAACAGGTTCTTTATCCTTGCCAGAACAGTATCACTACCAGCATTGCTACGAATCAAGTAAGTTCTAATGGTCAATTCTGTTATTGTTCCTTTCTTGTGTCCGTTTGCTGTTGGCCCCTTAGACTACAATTGGAGTGCGTTGGGTGGTTCATTGCAACGGCCGTTTCGTCCGATCTTTTCTGAGAGCCGTTTGCTTTCTGCAATTCTCTCGTGAGGGGGTGCCCTTTTGTTTACTGCCTTTCAACACTCTCTATTCTTCTGTTCTTCTCTTCAAACGCTTTCTCTCTATACTTCGGATTTCTAGTATTTAAGTGCTGTCGTTAACAGACTTAGGCCTTTTCTTCTGCACTTCTTCACTTCTCTTCCGTCCACTCATCTGCGGTTTATCTTCAAACCCTTGCTAGGACATATCGCTTCTTCTCATCTAAGCTTTGTCTTGAAGCCCTTTGCGCCAACTTCACTTCTTCCTCCTCCAAGAACCAACACGATTCAACTGACACCATGTCGGATGCTGCTGTGAAGCCCAACGCCTGGACCGATGAGGCCAAAGTAAGTCCCGATCATGTATCTGATTTCATCCAACAGGGTCTAATAACTACGACAGAATGAGCTTCTTCTGCGTATCATCGCGCAGTTGAAGCCTGAGGGCAAGTCCATCAATTGGTCCGAGATCAACATGGAGGGACGCACTGTCAAAAGTCTGCAGAATCAGTGGACTTTCTTCAATAAGAAAATCGAGGCTTTCAAGGCCCAGTCAACTGATGGAAGTTCTCCTTCTACTCCGGCCAAGAAGGCGACTCCTGGTAAGCCATATGCCCCCTTTCTAGTCGCGACATTCTAGTAGACTAACTAACCCCTTCATCTAGGGCGCAAGCGGGGACCGAAGCCCAAGAAGGGCAATGATTCTGATGAAGAAAATGTCTACGAGACACCCAAGGTGACCCCTCGTAAGCGTCGCGCTCCTAGTAAGTCGATCATACCCAGCCCTCATATCAAGCCTTTTACTAACACTAGTAACAGAGACCCCCGACAGTGAGTCCAAGGCTGTCAAGAAGGAGCTCAGCGAGGCGGTTGTCAAAGACGAGGATATGGAGGAGGATGGCGATGTCACTGGAGAGATCTAGGCTCTCGCCTTTCTTTTTTTCTCTTCTTCAACGGTACTGACAAACGTCGTTGTAACTCTCAACAGACGCTGGAAGAACAGGGCCTTAACTAGGTAGTGATTTCATCTAGTACCAGAGACCAGATAAGAGGTGCGAAGGAGCAGCTATCAAGGCAGATAAGGACTATCATATGTGGTCTAGGTGGATGACCATGGAAGCTATTATTCATCTTAGCTGAGAAACATATACTGCCTCTGCAATATCTGGAGTCTTTGACTGTGTGATGATTGGGGAAGCTACATCTAGAAAGTCGTAATGTCTTTCCGACCCCGACATAGACTTACTAGTAACACGAAATAAGGGCACTATAAGCCTTCATTCATAGATATTGCAAGTATAAAGAAGTGTCTGTTTGGTGTGGTTGTCTAGATATTGCCTTTCTAGGTGAAGTCGATCGGGATTGGGCCGACTTTAGGACGGACTGTGGGGGTTGTTAGATCGCGATGGGGCTGGCATTTACAGGACCCGACAACCAAGAATCAGGCGAGATACAGATCATTTATTGGTCATTCCTCAACAACTTTTAATTAATAAACTACATTTTATTTTGCCTTTATAATTTCGAATTTATCTCAAGCGTCTTTTTGCTCAGTATTGATATGATTACTTGCTAGTATCTGAAGAATTGAGGAATTGACGATCATGGCTTCAACCACCGGCGTCGGAGATGAAGAAACGGCACCGCTACTAGCGACATCGCCAGCTTCACCAACTGGCGTCATTCATTCACAGTATCAATCATTGAGCCAAATCAGCAGCAATAATGAGAGCAATACTAGTAACACCAGTGATACCGACCCCAAATGGACACTCAGCCAAAGTGCGAGCAGACTCTATGTATCTCATACCCTCTCAACATGGAACTCGCGAGTCTTTGAATTCGGCAGCGTCTTATATCTTGCCTCGATATTCCCTGGAACCTTGATGCCTCTTGCGATATACTCGATAGTGAGAGGTGCTTCTGCGATTACGTTGTCGTCATGGGTCGGGAGTTATATTGATCGCAAAGACCGCCTCAACACCGTGAGACTGTCTATTGGTAGGTGTTTAGAAGCCCCCATGACCAATGATCCTAACCCGAGTAGTCTCACAGCGCCTTGTTGTCGCTGCCTCATGCGGCATATTCTTCATACTTAGTAGAGCTGAAAGTCCTTCTGATGAACTGAGGGTCGGTTTACTTGCAGCCTTGATCTTCATGGCCTGCATTGAGAAACTAGCCGCTATCATGAATCTTGTGTCAGTGGAAAGAGATTGGGTTATTGTTGTGGCACACTCAGATACTACTGTACTTCGAAGTATGTTGCCCCTCAAATATCATATGGGTGTTGCTAACATACCTTGCTTATAGCCATGAACTCGCAAATGAGGCGAATTGACCTTGTTTGTAAACTACTTGGTCCCTTCTTCATAGGCATACTCGACGGTGTTTCCACGGAAACAGCAATTCTTGTCAACCTAGCAATGAACTGTGCTTCAGTTATTGTTGAGTATTTCACTATTGCTAAAGTAAGTCATATGCAACTCATGCAACCTCAGCATGACCTCCTCTAACCTAACAGGTTTACTATCAAGTACCCGAGCTACAGCAGCCGAAAACCACGCCCCCTATTATACCACAAAATGAGGAACAGCAATCTCGACAGAATTCCTGGGTGTCATTCAAAAAGGCTATACAGAGGACGTCCAGTGATCTTCGACTTTACTTTACCCATCCTGCATTTGCACCATCTTTCTCAATAGCGCTCCTCTACTGCACAGTTCTGTCGTTTGGTGGAGTTATGGTTACATATTTGCTAGCAAGCGGATACACCTCAGCTCAGATTGCTGCAATGAGAACAGTCTCAGTGACTCTCGAGGTTCTTGCCACATGGATTGGGCCGTGGTTGATGAAGAGAATTGGTCCCGTTCGTGCTGGTCTTTGGTTCCTGAGCTGGGAACTGGGGTGTTTGGCAGTCGGTGTATCAATATTCTGGCGATATGCTGACAATGTACTCGTCTCAACACTGGGACTTGTTTGTGGTTCAATGTTGAGCCGAATCGGGCTTTGGGGGGTAGATCTGTCTGCACAGGTCATTATTCAAGAGGCAGGTTCTGTTGTGGTATGATTTGAGGAACTTTGCTGACCATACATTGCAGGAAGTTGAGGCAGAGAAACGAGGAGCCTTTTCTGCTGTGGAAGCCAGTTGGCAAAATGTGTTCGAGATGTGTTCATACACGTCGACCATCATATTCTCGTCACCCAGTCAGTTCCACAATCCGACAGCCCTCAGCGTCACAGCAGTATTCTTTGCATGGCTACTGTACAGCTCGTTTGTCAAGAAGCGACGAGGACATCTCGTCCACTGGCCTACTTGCATGTCGCCGGAAAAGCAGCAGGCAACGATCGACGAGCTATTCGAGGCCGGGCCGTCGAGGCGAAGAGAGGGGCTCTGAATGTTTGTATGATATGCATATGCAAGAGAGGATCGCACGAGACACGTTGGTGGTCACCTGGATCGGGAAGCAGTGCAACAATGATAGGATAGCACAGGATCTTGTGGGTTGGGAACCCTCCACGTTTATTTCCGTGTCTCGGACGGCAGCGGGTTGTCTTGGATATGCATGCATGGCAAGGCCTCGTGGATCGAGGAGCGACGCTTATAGATGATGCAGGTTTGGTTACATGAGGGAGGACAGCAGTGATTTTTGGGTAGATGTGTATGACGTGAAGAGACTCGAGTAGGGACACAATGAGACGGTGTTTGTCTTTTTCTGCTTGTCAATCAGTGCTCCATATCTTGGGTTCTCTCTTTTATACGATATCATCTTTGACTTTGGAGATATACCTAAGCCCATGTCTCATGTAAATACGACCCTCACATACTTACAAGGTCAGGTGTCTTGTGCGATGTGTTGCATTATATAAAGATCTAGGGCTCGTAAGCTTGATATTGGCAATCTAGGTGAGCAAAATAGGTACAAAAGTCTCAATCACCCACCATCTCATGCCCCCATCTGACTGGTCATCTGTCGTCCCCATCGTCTCTATGTGGCACACCATCTCGACTCGACCACACCCACAACCTCTTTGTCCTGTCGGGCGAGTGGGGTGGGGACCGGGTCAGACCTTGAAGGGCACCCGAAGGCACCCTAGGCACTGCGGGAATGACGGCGCTTGCATCGTTTAGCGGCTTTTGAGGGTATGATTTCCCCTGTAACCTTAGAGTCCCGCCGCTGCAGCTGATCCACTCAATCACTGGACTTTTGAGGCCAAGGCATGGATGGTTAGAATCCATCATAAATTTTTCCCCAGACTGCATCGCCATCGCTCGCCTGGGCTTTTCATCACATGCCCTCATGAGCTCGCCCTTTTTATCCTACCTTATTAACACCTTCTCTAATTTCATTCTATTTACTTAATCGCTAACCCCCTCTTTTCCTCATCTCTGTTTCCCTGTCGTTACCCGTGCTGTTGTCTCAGTCCCGTCACTGTTTGCGATCCCTGCAGGTCTCTCTCTGTGACGTTGTCAACTTTCGATCCCCTTAAACCACGAACCAAACTCGCGCTCTTCTTCACCGACATCGTCGTCACGTTTGCCATCGCAAATCACGACAAGATCAAACAGTCATGAACGGCACAACTTCTTCAGCCCGGGCTAAAAGAAAGGCCCCGGGCTCGCCAGACGAAGCTCCTCCCTCCAAAAAACCCATCAACGGAAAACATTCCCCAAACGATAACACACCAGACATTGTTGAATTTGACGACCACTCCGACATGACTGACGAAATTCACCCTCACGCTATGTATATTGGAACACCAGGGAGCTTGGGAGAGTGGCAGGATACCATCCAGAAGGTGGTGCGCAACGTTGTCGCCATCAGGTTCTGCCAGACTTGCTCTTTCGACACCGATTCTGCCTTGACCAGTGAAGCTACTGGCTACGTTGTTGACTCTGAGAAAGGGTGTGTGATCTCCGTCTGTAACAACCAAGAGTAGGCTCTAATCTGGCTCTGCAGATACATCTTGACCAACCGTCACGTTGTCGGCGCTGGCCCCTTCTGGGGCCACTGTGTCTTCGACAACCACGAAGAAGTCGACTGTTACCCCGTCTACCGCGACCCCGTTCACGATTTTGGTATTCTACGATACGATCCCAGGGCAATCAAGTACATGCACATTGATGGCTTGGAGCTGCGACCCGACCTCGCAAAGGGTAAGGACCCCAAGACCCCCCCCCCCCGGCCGAGGGCCATTACTAATAAGCACAGTTGGAACCGAGATTAGAGTCGTCGGTAATGATGCTGGCGAAAAACTTAGTATCTTGTCAGGCATCATCAGTCGCCTGGATCGAAATGCCCCGGAATATGGCGAGGGTTACAGCGATTTCAACACGTGCTACTACCAGGCCAACGCCGCTGCCAGTGGAGGAAGTTCTGGCAGTCCTGTGGTGAACAAGGACGGTTGCGCTGTTGCACTCCAAGCTGGCGGTCGTTCTGATGGAGCTTCGACAGATTACTTCCTACCATTGGATCGACCACTCCGTGCTCTGCAATGCATTCAGAACGGCAAGCCTGTCACACGTGGCGACATTCAGTGCCAGTTCCTTCTCAAGCCTTTTGACGAGTGCAGAAGGTTGGGATTGAGCCCTCAATGGGAGGCTGCCATGCGTGAGAAGTTTCCGGAGGAGACCAACATGCTTGTGGCTGAGATTGTCCTCCCCCAGGGCCCTTCAGACAAGAAGATCGAGGAAGGTGACGTTTTGATCAAGGTCAACGGCGAACTTATCACCCAGTTCATTCGACTGGACGACATTCTGGATTCGAGCGTTGGAGAAACCATTACGCTGCACCTCCAGCGCGGTGGACAGGATGTGGAAGTCGAGATTGAGGTTGGAGATCTTCACAAGATTACCCCTGACCGATTCGTTTCAGTGGCGGGTGCCAGCTTCCATGATCTGTCCTACCAGCAAGCAAGACTCTATGCTGTCGCTGTCAAGGGAGTCTATGTTTGCGAGTCGGCCGGCTCATTCCGCTTTGATAACACGGATAATGGCTGGATTGTCCAGAGTATTGACCACAAGAAGGTGCCAGATCTGGACACGTTCATCCAAGTAATGAAGGCAATCCCAGATCGCGCACGAGTTGTTGTCACTTACAAACACCTTCGTGACCTACACACCCTCAACACTACCGTTGCCTACATCGACCGACACTGGGCGGCCAAGATGAAACTTGCTGTTCGAAACGATGAGTCGGGAGTTTGGGACTTTACTGACCTGGGAGACCCATTGCCTCCTGTTCCACCTACTCGACGATCCGCCTCCTTCATTGAATTGGACCACATGCCTCACCAAGGCATTGCCGACCTCATCCGCAGTTTTGTGCACATCAACTGCACTATGCCCTTGAAACTCGACGGTTTCCCTAAGAACCGCCGTTGGGGCATGGGCCTTGTAATTGATGCAGACAAGGGCCTCGTTCTGATCTCCAGGGCCATTGTCCCCTATGATCTTTGCGACATCACGGTCACTATTGCGGACTCCATCATCGTCGAAGGCAAGGTTGTCTTCCTACATCCCCTTCAGAACTACGCCATCATTCAGTACGATCCCTCACTCGTCGATGCGCCAGTCATGAGCGCTCGTCTGAGCAATGAGGTTCTCACTCAAGGCGCCAAGACCTATTTCCTCGGCTACAATAGGATTGGGCGCGTTGTTCATGGATCTACAAGTGTCACCGAGATCACTGCGGTGGCTATTCCCGCCAACTCGGGCGCCCCACGCTATCGTGCTGTGAATGTTGATGCCATCACGATTGACAGCAACCTCGGTTCGACATGCAACAGCGGTGTTCTTGTCGCGCCAGATGGTACTGTCCAGGCTCTGTGGCTGTCGTATCTGGGAGAGCGTTCCCATCATACGTCACGCGACGAAGAGTACTACCTCGGCCTTGGCACCAAGACTCTGCTTCCTGTCGTAGAGTCAGTTCAGAAGGGTATCAACCCCAAGCTGCGTATCTTGTCCGTCGAGTTCAGATCAGTCCAGATGGCTCAGGCATCCGTCATGGGCGTCTCCGATGAGTGGATCAAGAAGGTTACCCAAACCAACCGATCTCATCATCAGCTGTTTATGGTTAGCAAGCGAACCTTTGAGCGTGAGAACCATCCAGTATCTCTGCTCGAAGGCGATATCATCCTCACGCTGAACGGCAAGATTTGCACTACCATCTCCGACTTTGACTTGATGTACTCACATGAATCGCTGGACGCGGTCATTGTGCGAGAGTGTGAGGAGATGCACCTACAGCTTCCTACAGTGGCAGCAGACGACATGGAAACAGACCACGCAGTTTCTTTCTGTGGTGCCATCCTTCACAGGCCTCACCAGGCTGTTCGACAACAGATCAGCAAGCTGCATAGTGAGGTTTACGTCTCTAGTCGGATTCGTGGATCGCCTGCGTATCAGTACGGCGTTGCACCAACCAACTTCATCACTCATGTGAATGGCACTCCTACACCTGATCTCGACTCTTTCATTGCCGCGACCCGTGAAATCCCTGATAATACTTGTGAGTCAGCCATTGTTTCTTGAAAACTTGCAAAGACGGAAAAGCTAACATGACGTAGACTTCCGACTGAAAGCTGTAACCTTTGACTGTGTGCCGTGGGTAATCACAATGAAGAAGAATGATCACTACTTCCCCACGATGGAATGGATCAAGGATGACAAGGAGGCTTGTGGATGGCGAAGAGTCACGTACGAAGGCAAGGACGTGTTTAAGGGAGAGGCAACTGATGGGGTAGTACCAGTTGCACAGGATGCCGATATGGAGTAGATGCAGCATCTGCTTGTAGAGCTGCAAATCCCTGGCGGACAGAGGGAGTGTACAACCATGACTTCATTTGGGATCACTAGGATTAGGGTACGGCGTTATATGGCGATGAAGGATTCTATTATTTGAGATCATCTGGAGCTATGATAGATAGCGATAGCTATTTACATAGAGACGAGCTGTATACCTAAATATTTATGGATGGAAGTGTTGGTGTACATTAATTATCACAAGATCTTGAATTTCAGAAAGAATTCTTCTGCCTATGCTTGATAATTACTGTTTCCAGGCACTGGCATACATAATTGAGGCTGCCTGAAGTCTTGAGCTTCGGCTTGATCCGGATGTGGATGAGGTGAAGCTATAGTGGGGCTTCAATGCTTCAAGCAATGAGCTCATAGCGTCTGGGCGTTCGCAAGGCAGAACTACAGCGCAGTTACGTACAGCACCTCAACTCAATGTGCCCAACTTAAACCCCTCCACATTTGTATCTGAATCTCACCTTATATCGCCGCCCACCCTCTCCTCAGGCTTCGTGCTCACTCGTCCTCTATTTACTACTAACCTTTGCTATATCACTCCTCGTGAGCTCGTCATGGCGCCAGGTGCTAGTCTTATAGTCCGTTGCTCCCCGCTTCCCCGCTATCGCATCCAATGCCATGATGCGCCAGTCCAAGTATCAACTAACATTTTGCTTCCGATCCATAGACAAAGCTCAAGGTTCAGCTTAAGCTCACCATCGCGCGGTTGCGCATGGTTCAGCAGCGCGATGAACAGCTTGGAAAGACAGCGCGACGAGCCATGGCTCAGCTCCTCGAGGCTGGAAAGGAAGACTCAGCCCGCATTCGCGTCGAGAACATCATTCGATCCGACATTACCTCAGAGCTTCACGAGATGCTTGAACTTTACTGCGAATTGCTACTTGCTCGTGCTGGGTTGATGGAGGGCCATACTGTTGATCCTGGTTTGGAGGAGGCTATTCAGAGTCTGATTTATGCGGCGCCCAAGACGGAGATCAAAGAGTTGGCAACAGTGAGGACGCTATTTGCGGAGAAGTATGGAAAGGACTATGTCCTTGCGGCGACGGAGAATACAGATGGAAAGGTCAACGAGAAGGTCGTAAAAAAACTCAGCGTCACGCCCCCACGTGAAGAGCTTGTGGTGGGATACCTGGAAGAAATCGCCAGAGCATATGGAGTAGACTGGCCCAAGCGAGAAGCAGTCTCACCACCCCCAGAACTCCTCGACGATGACGACGATGATGATGACCAAGGCGGCCAGAAGCAAAAGGTTCTCGAAACACCTCTCGCAGCAGATTCCAAAGATCCGGTGTTAAACACACCAGTTAAGAAGCTGGCTGGCGGCGGACCCACGAGTCCTTTGACAGTGACACCGCCGCGGATGACGACCGACAACATACATCCCAAGGTGACGCTTGGTTCAGTAGAGCTGAAGCCAAGTAAGAAGGCGGAACCAGCGGCGAGGAAGGGCGAGCCTGATGGATCGATTCCGGATCTTGGGGACTTGGAGAGAAGGTTTGCGGCGCTGAAGAAGCGATGAGGTGCTTTGGATGGAGTGAGACTGTCGCGCAACGTGGAGTTTTTAGGGTTTATTTTGTTGATTAACAAGTGTTGTGAGCCTCTGAATTGTGTTTAAGAACATGATTATGAGTAGATGAAAGGTCTATTCAGTGAGAGGTGCGCTTCTGCTTCGTCAGAGTGAATCATGTCGCTGTGCGTGTTCTATGATCAAGCAACGTTGATGCTGAGTGGTGGATAATGGACTTGTGTCACGCTGTTCACTTTGGCTCAAAAAGCGTGATGTTACACACGCGGAGACCTTAACTGGCCCGTACCTTACACAGATGAAAGATAGATTTGCATGGTTGTCAGTGATAGCCAGAGGATCGCTTGCTTCGAGTGCGAGCTAGAGTATTCAAGCAAGGAACAGTGAATAAGACTCTGCAAGAATGGTTTGTTTTACGGCCAGGTCTGACAACGCTTTACTGGGCTCGATACAGTTGATGGTTATGCATCAGCAGACTTTGAAGAACTCAATCACTCAGCAGTCGCAACTACCTTATGCTTTTCGACCTTGCCTGTATTTACTTTCAGAGTCCCCGCGTTTCTTCTGTTTCTACTTTCTCCCTTTCAATCACGTTCCGATAAGTGCCTATTTGTTCGACTTTTTATCAATCCATACAAGTACAGGACAACCTGTATTCGCCAATCATTCAGCGTTTTCAAGTACAACCTTCTCTCCGGTGACCTTCACGGTATATGCATACAATGGAACTAAGTCGAAGCCATCTTAACACTCTGCGCTACACCCTCAGCCTTAGCAACCTCCAAGATGTATCACAACTGGCTCAAGTCCCCCAAAACCTGCTCGAACAAAAGTTTGACGCTACACCTGAAAGCTTCTCACCTTGGGAAATGGGGAAAATTTACATGATGTGGCTTATTCAGCAAGACTTTACGATAGAAGAGCGTCCCCAAAGCCAAGTCGTCGAGCAATGGGTATCGTTCATGCACTCTTGGGGGTTCGTGGTTGAAAACACCATCCGCTTGTGGGCTAAAAGTGATAACAAGCTGAATGAGTCGGGCGAGGAAACAAAACAGCTGAGGGATAAAAGAAATTCTTTACGGCATGAAATAGAGCATCAGTTCCTTAAACTTAAGTATGATGCTCAGCTAGCATGGGTTGGATATCGTGCTAACAGGTACAGGTACAGGAACCCAGAATCCATGCCACCCCCTAGCTTGGTTACAGGCGTGCCTCCGCTACGCAATCACAATGTAAGGTGAACAACATGTCTGGAAGTTCCTCTGCTGAGAATTGGAGTTCAAGACCCGCGGTCAAGTCAGAGAGTTTGAAGAATATGCGGATGCAAAGATCAAATCTGCCCTAGAGAACTGGCCGACGAAGGATATACCGTTCTCGAGCATAGAGACTGTTGCAGATACAAATACAGAGTCCGAAAAATCACCAGAGACTACGTCGTTGGACATAAAAGGAGAGCATGGGGAAGCGCCAGCAAAGAAAAAGGCTAGGCTCGACACTGGTGGTGGCAGTAGCCCCAGGTTGGTTCAGAGAGGATCCGGCACGATCTCATCTCCCATCGATCTGACGATATGAGTCGAATAAGTGTCGTTTGTATATCCAATCGAATGCTCCTCTAGTGGGGGGTGGGGATAAAAAGGACAAAGCAGCGATAATGGTATATTCTCGATATTGTGGATGCCTCCACGAAACGCCTCAACTCCTGCCTGCCCTTATGATATGCAAATGACGATTTCGGCCAGATGAAGCAGTATTTCAAAATATCCCGCCTATTCCCACGGCCCTTGACACCTCGACCAAGCGCCGGCCTTACTCTAACTTGTCGAGATGCTCCAACCGTGTAAGCACAACCTGTTTACTCGTCTCTTCAATCTCGCCCGCCAAAAACACCTCGTCGAGAATCGCATAGACCTTGTAGAAGTTGAAAACAAGATCGAGTTCGCAAACGTTTCCGAAAAAGGCATCGAGGACCTCGACGAAGAAATGAATAGCCTCTAGGTAGGCGAGCTCGTTATCGTTTGTGTCGACGCAGGCGCAGAAGAAAAGACCAGCATAGCGGCGGTAAACGATCTTGTTGTTGCGAAACTCGACAAAATTGGACTGGTATTTCTGGTCGC
The DNA here is from genome assembly GCA_013396095.1 of Fusarium sp. NRRL 52700. Taxonomy (NCBI): domain Eukaryota; kingdom Fungi; phylum Ascomycota; class Sordariomycetes; order Hypocreales; family Nectriaceae; genus Fusarium; species Fusarium sp. NRRL 52700. The sequence continues at coordinate 74,801 of JAAQRM010000370.1, forward strand.
GGGGTGCGACGAGGCGATGGACTTCGCCTTTGAGCTTGATCTTTTGCTCGTCGCTAAAAGGGGCGTACCATTTCGCGAGACGAGTCTTGCCCCTGAGAAGCAGTCAGTACCTTTTTAATCAGAGACAGTGCGCGGGTTGGGGGAGAGCGTACTGGCGGTTCTGAATGAGGATGAAGGAGAGCATCTTGACTTTGGGCAAGGCTGAAGCTCAAGACGAGAGGGAGGCGGTTGAGAAAGGAGAGCTGGGTGAATGATGGTGGCATGGATAAGCCGACGTTGTTAGGAGGCTGTCGCGGAACACAAGGGTTGATGCTGATTGGCTGAGTGCAGTAGGGATGAAGCCACTGAAGAGCTGCAAGGCTGCCACTAAGAGACCCTGGCTAGGTATGGGAGGAAAGAAAAGTCAGGACCCTGATCTTAGATGACAAAAGTAATTAAGTAACTCACTATAAGTTTATCGTAATCTTTTGTGAGTTTATTTTGACACCCAGCACCACCGTCCCATGTTTTCTTGCCCACGAAGGGCCTGGGGATGCCCCGGTTTCTAGCATCCGACACGTTTATTATACCCCCATGTTTGTGTTGTGCAACCAGGCTTGGCTTGGCTGAGGTGCAGATGGGCCGTTTACTCCCCCGCAAAAACGTTGATATGACTTGAAATCAGTTATTTTCTCTTTTACAGAGATGATCTTGTAGGTTGGCTCTGGATTGCAACGTTATTCTTCCTACCTAGGTATAGAAGCCAATTGGACTGAATACAGTGCCATTGACTGCCCTGAAAGATGGGAGTCGAGGTCTCGGCACATCGCGTGGGCAACTGCCTTAGCGTCGTGTGGTGCCGATGTTCCATCGCCGGCGCACTTTCCAAGTTTTCGTCAACCATCGTTGTGTTTCACCGTGTTTCCATGCCTTTACATCAATTGCTTATTCCCACAACTCATGATTACTCTCTCCCTCTCATCTTGGAAAACTCTTATCATCTTAATATAATAGTCTTATAAAAGCAATGACATTGTTCCCCCCCCCCGCAGACACGAATCATTCATGACCCACGAGTAGCCAAGCCTTGGAGCCCAAGAAGCGATACGATATTAAGGAATCCGACCCCTACTGCTGGGCATGAATTGCATGATTAGACATCATCGAGCATTGACGATTTGAACTTCTTTATCACCTTTTCCTTCTGCATGGCTGGCCGTGCTCGACTGTTTCTTCTCTTATCTGGCACTCAGGCGAATCTCGAAGCGTTAATCCGCAAGACGAGAGGATGACTGACGATTCTTATCAAGCTCCAACGAATTCACCAAAGTATCAGCTTATATCTTTACCGCAATCATGGCTAAATCGCCCATCATGAAGACTGTGGCGAAACGCCTTCGAGAGCTGGCCATAGTCCTCTGGGTTGACACCGAGACCAACGATCTATGGAAACAGATTATCAAGTGCTCCATCGCTAGTATCGGCTCGGTCGTCGCCGTTATGACTCCTCAAGCCGCGGAAGTCCTGGGCCCTTCGACCTTTCTTGCACCAATGGCTACTGTCTTTGCTCATCCAGGTCAAAGGTTGGGCCCCATGATCGAGACCCTTCTCATGATGCTGCTGGGCACCTTATTGGGACTTGCGTGGTCCATACTTGCGCTCAAGCTGTCTTCGGTGGCTATGGTTCGAGCGACAAACGAAACACCCCACAATGCTATCTGTGCAGTATTCTTCACTGTAGCTGCTTTCTTTCATGGCTACGTAAGATCGGCTAGTCCCCGCATGTTCTTATTTGTCACCTTTTTTCTTATTGCCAATATCATTACTCTGCTCGGAGGCTACACCTCGGTATCTTCAGAGGTTATTACACACACCTACTACCCTATGATGGTCGGCGGTGGTATCTCAATAGTGGTGAACCTCTCAATATTTCCCGAGCTGTCGAGCAGTTACCTCGGTGTGTCTGCTATTGATGCTCTTATCGAAACGATGGATACTGTGACGCGGGCTACGCATTGGTTCATCACACCCGGTGCTGATTCCGAAGAAGATTCCACAATCACTGCTCTTACAATGACAAACACTGTAAAGAGTGTCCCCGAGAAACCAAAGCGCAAGAAGGGTCGTTTCCGCAAGTGGTTGAGTCAGTTTCCGAATCCCTTTAAACAATCTCAGCGTCGATATCATATGTCCACCACTCCAGTTGGCCTTACGACGATCAAGAGTCTGATAGGCAATAAGGGGAGTCTTCGCGCACGCCACACTCATTGCCAAGCTGCTCAGAAGGAAGTCAACTACGAGATCTCAGTATCTGCCCTTCCTCTAAGCAGCATGAAGCCCCTGACTACCTCCTATATGAGCAGTCTCGTCCAAAACACAGTCAACATCATCGCTGCATGCGAGAACAAATTCATAGTATTGCAGAATCATGACGGTACCGACGACGAAAGTGACAGCGATATATCAGGGCCCAGTGGAATCAAGCGCATGAGCACCTTTGATGACTACCTTCACAGGGTTGAAGAAAGCAAGCCTCTCAGGGAGATCGAAGCTAGTAGCGCAAGTCTTCTTGAGTCCATTATTGAGCGTATCCGAGAGCCTGTTCTGGTGTTTGAGGGTTCGCTGAAGGAGGCTGTACGCCTGGTCATCATATGTGTCGCTTATTGCTACGATGTACGAAGACTGCCTTCCGGAGCACCGACCCCAAGAGGAATCCGTCTGCAAGAATTGGACCTTAGAATCGACCTTTTCGCGGAAGCAATCGCTAATTTCGATGCCAGCTGCTCCATGGAGCTTCGCCGTTCAGGTATGGATAAGAGTGGATATAGCACAGACTTTATGCCTCGAATGGAAACGTTCTTAATCTCTTCCTTCCTACTGAGTTTGCGCCAGGCAGCTAAGTATGTTTTGGATATGCTTCGCCATGTTCGAAAGACAGTCGAACAGAGGCAAGCTCGAAACGACAGAGCCACAATCTGGTTTCCCAGGCACGTTGATATCAGGCAGTGGTTGATTACGGGAGGTGAGAGTGATGGCTTTGTTCTGCCAGAAGCGGCTCGCAAAGAAGTTCGTCGGGGAAAGAGTACAACAGGACACAAGTCGAAAAACAAAACACATCAAACCAATAAGGATACGAAAACAACGCCCCTGAAGGGAAAAGATGAAGAAAAAGGCATTCGATTTGCAGAGCCGGTTCTTCAAACGAGAGAGGACCACAACGGTGAACAACCACAAGAGAAAGAGCAATCCCAGCCTCAGAAACGCAGCAAGATCCTCATAGTTAGAGGGATGGTAGCCGATGCCTTGGAATGGACCCAGGACTCGGAACACGTCAAATATGCGTTCAAGCTCACAATCGCCATCCTCTTACTTAGCTGGCCAGCTTTTGTGGAGTCCCAGAGCGATTGGTATGCTTCCTATCGTGGGATATGGGCGCCGATGCAGCTGTTTCTCGTCTTTGAAGTGGCCATCGGAACGTCCTTCCACGTCTTTTTCATTCGGCTTTGCGGTGTCGTAGCAGGTAGCGCCTTTGGCTTTGCATGTGCCCTGATTGGGAACAGAAGTCTGATCGCCATGGTTTTCTTTCTGATCATTGGTATCATGCCGTCGTTCTACGTCCAGCTTGGCACTAGATATGTCAAGGCCGGCATGATCTCTACAGTTACAATGGTCGTGGTCGCGCTCTGTAAGTTGCCTGCTTGCTATCATTTCTGGTATCCTTGACATACTAACAGTATTAGCTGCTGTCAACGGCAACGAGCCCGCTTATCATTATTTCTATAAGCGCTTGTGTGCCTTTCTCATCGGGGGGACCACTGCGCTGCTGATTGAACTTATTATATACCCAGTCAGAGCCAGAGATCGACTAGTTGAGTCGGTTGCAGCGTCGGTCAAACAGGTTCAAAATATGCAAGCCGCAATGGCTGTTGGCCTGGACGAGCCCAACAAGCCGAATTTCCGGAATCCTGACCTCAACAAGCGCTTCCGTCGTGCCACAAACAAAGCACGAGGAGCTTTGGCTGCGGCCGAGACTTTTCTTCCATTCTCCGTTACTGAACCGCGCCTTAAGGGGGATTTTAAACCACTCGTGCCTGTCTACAAAGAGATCTTCTACGTGTTGCATCAAATTATCGATAGGATGGAAAACGTCGTGATGCTGCGGAGAGAATATGGCTCGTCCGTTTTGGAAGACTTGAATCCTCAGGTCCACGCCTATCGACGGAATGTGGCTGCCAGTATCATGCTGACACTTTTCACGGTATACGAGGCATTCATAACCTGGACGCCTCTGCCGCAGTTTATCCCGTCGAGTCGGCTGGCGCAATTGCGCCTGGTCAACCATGTACGCGAGATTCTTGCGTCCAGGAGTGGCACTCAGACACCAGCTGGGGAGCCACCGAGTGCCTTTGACGAGAATGGAGAGCTTGCTGCGCAGGTCGCATACCTCATCACGCAAAAACGGTTTCTCTCTTGGAATGCGAGCACTTCTGGGCAGATGGAGATCATTGAATATCTCGAAGAGCTTGTACAGCTTGTTAAAATTCTAGTTGGAGTTAATGATTTCCGCAGCGGTCTACTAAAGACTCCTACTCTCAGTAACTATCGGGAGCGTAAGCACTTGACGCGGATGCCTCTGTCTCGCGTGCTGACTGCTGATAGCCGCACGACCGGTATTCCGGCAGAGGAGGTTCCAACAGTCGAGAGTAGGGCCAGTGGACTGCAGCGAACGCAAACAATACGTGCAGGCCATGCGAGAAGACGGAATCATAGGAGAGAGGATGGTGAGAAGGAAGCTGATAGTGACGGTGAGGAGGAACTACCCATGAGTTTACAAAGAGTTGGCACGCGACTGTGTGAGGATGCTGCAGCTGCTCGACGACGCAAGATGTCTGTATCTCGAGCATAGGGTTGGGAAATACAACATGGAAGTCCCGAAAAACGTATAGAAATAGCCGACGCGTTGTTGGCACCCATCTATCAAGTAATACCTTAATGAACAATCAAATACCCCTTCCATGCGCCTTTCCCACTAACCAAACCTAAGATGGGTGATGTTCCTAATCCAACGCCTTGCCGTACAATAAACTCGTGAATGTTGCACACATATATCACTAGAAGATGTTGAGTGGTGTGTGTTGTGCAATCCTGGTGCCGTTGAGCATGGCCCTCGACTTCTTGGGCCTCTGCTGCAATCGTCGTGATCCTTCTTGAACATGGCGAGGCTCGATTGGCGTCTTTCCCTCACTAGGAAAATCGAACAAGGCGCCCTCATGCTTCCGCTTCTTTGCATTTCCGACGTTGTCGCCTCCGTTCTGGGCACGTACTAGATCTTCCTGCTCCTTGACCTTGAGCGCCATTTCAGTGAGGGTCTGCACCATTTCGAAGGTGAGAAAGCCGAGAATATCGACAATGTCGTCGGAGGGTTTGCTGTCTGTCACGATGCCGAAGCCTGCCCACTCGCGGAATCGCTTGCCCTTGCGGTAGGTGAACGATGCCTGTCGGTATTCGGACCAGGTAACGTACTCCTCCTTGGTCATGGCCTTGGTGCGTTCATCTGCTTTGCGCAGACGCTGCAGTGTGATGTAGTTCATCTCCTCCTCCTCTTCATCCTCTTCCTCCTCACGCTCAGGGACCTCAACGTTGTAGTACGACGAAGGTTCCCAAGGCAGACCGACTTTTGCTTTTTTGTTCTTCTTGGCTGCTTCATCTGTTGTGTTATCACCCGCAGCCACGGGGTCATCACCAGCAGCGATATCGGCATCAGCGCCCTTGTCATCAGAGTCCTTGACGTTCTTTCGCACGTCTTTCCACGAGAGGAACGTGCGTAGACGAGAGACCTTGGCCTGATCATGGCGGATTTGGAAGATGAGATCGTTGATGCTAATGGATTTTGAACCGCGACGCGAAGCGAGTTCGGTGCAGTTTCGGAGCTGAGGGGGTTTATTTAGTATGAGGTGAAGGATTGGGTGAAGGGGTAGAGAGACGCACGAGTTCGATGACTTGTTGGCGGACAATGTCTTCGATGATACTTGTCGTTTCGACGGGTGGTTCTGCAGTTTCGCCAGAGACGTACATCATTTGACTGATCTCCTGGCGATATTTGTACGACTTGCTGTCTCTTGAATCCGCCATCTTGTCGCGCTGTGAGATGAGACGCCAAGGGTTGTTTTTTGTGCGCCCGAGAGGACTTTAATAGTCTGAATATCTAATTCAAATGGTTTTATCTGTATATTTGAGTTAGTTCTGTGCAGCAATGAAGGGGATTTAAGCGTACGGAGTCGTGAATAGGTAGTGAGAGGGTGTTGGGAGGGTGAGAGGCGCAATCAGTACCTCGGTGCTCTAGCGGAAACGGTCAATTATCTGTGAAGCTGATGCAACTTGTAGCGATATTGTAAGCGACTTGGATAATAATTTTGAGAATTGATTTCGCAGTCGTTGAACAAGTTGTATATGAATGTGTATTATCTTAAATGGCGATTCAAGGTCAGGGAAAGTGACTTGTCGGGATGAAGGCCAGTGAGAAGGTGGCTAAACTCAAATAGGAAATATGTTGTTCCTGCGCTTACGACAAGTCATGATAGCAGTCACGGGTCTTGAGATACTTAGACAAGACACATGTGAATTCATTGAGACATGAGTCGCCTCAATAAGTGCTTAATTAATTTAATATCTGAATACAATTGACAATTATATCGGCTGTGCTAGTATATATAGCCTGGCATCACGAATCATTTGATGCGACCAACTTGCAAGTATTCATTGACATGGTCCGTCTATAGAATCAAGTACAACTTCTCATACCATCCCAACTCTCAAATCCCTCCCCTTTCGAAGCCCAAACAACAATGTAATGCGCCGCTAACAACTTCCACTCCTCCACCTCATCCAATCCCTCTAGCAAATCCACACGCCGCTTTTCATCCGTCGACACCCAATTCTGCCAGATACCCTCAATCGTCATATGATGCACCATTTCAAAGCCAGCTTTGTTCATTCTCGCCCGCTGGTCTTCCGGTGTCTGGTACATCTGAAGAGTGGGCATTTGGATGCGACGCGCTGCTAGGTTTGAAATCATCATCTTGCCAAAGGCGTCGTCTGGGCGGATCGGTTCGTAGATGATTGTGCCGAGGCTGGATATCCGTGAGCTGAAGAAGTTGATTACATCTGAGGCTTCGGTGGTGGTGAGATAGCAGAGACAGCACTCTGAGAGAAGTAGCGTGGGGATATCAGTCCGCAGACCTGGGAGAGATATTTCTTTCGTCGTTGTTTCTGTCCCATCTTCCTCTTTTGGTGTTTTTGATTGAGAGAAACCTCTCAGGTCTTGTCCGTGGCAGTAGTACTCGCATCCAGTAGGTTTAGCTGACCAGGAGTGTTGGGTTAGTTGAGTAGCATCTTTCAAGATATTTTTCAACTTGGGCGTCGCTTGTACAGTCCGTAATTTCTTCAAGGTGACAACTTCAAAGTCGAGCTCATGATAGACCAATCCAGGACGCGACTCTGAAGAGAACAGTCGAAAAGGTCTTGTATCAGTACCAGCCCCCAAAGACACAACCTGTTTCGGTCCTGCGCCTTGTTCACTGTCTTGATCACCGTCCAGAAACGCCTCGATAAGAGTGTCTAGAGAGATAGTGCGGGTATATGTTCCTATAGAGGGTGTGAGTGAGTATACATTGGGGGCCATGACGATCATGTTTTGTAGCACACCTCGATTGATTATAGGAAGTCGTCTCGCCACGGGCCCGTCGCCACTCTGCACAAAGTACTGAGCATACGGATCATAAAGATACCCCAGATCAACAGCGCTCAGCCTCGACACTGAAGCATCAGTATCCGTGCCTTGGATGGTAGCATCGTGAGTGACAGCTGATGAGGCGTGACCTGCTCGTCCTCCTCTACCACGGCCTCTCCCTCCTCGTGCGCTGCGGAGAGAATTTAAAAGGTTGGGTATCTCGGGGGCGGGCATTCTCTAGTCTGAGGGTATTCAGAGTGAGGTTATGGCGGCTTTAGTTGTTCCGGCTGATGGAGCTTGAGCTACTATGTAGGTAGGTAGGTAGCTAGAGCTTGATGAGGTTGGAAAGAATAGAGGGGCTTTCAGTGAATTGTGGCCAGTGACGTCGGACAGCCAGCCCCTGCAAGTACCTAACGGGAGAGTCATGATTGCGGGGCATGCACCTCATTTAACTCACATGTTGACAATGGAACTTGATACCTACCTAGACAATGACAGAGAGAGACCTGAGAGTAAATAAATGCGGCATAAAACGATGGAATGCATATCGATCCGACATAGCCGAGTCAACAGCATAGCATAGTACAGCATTCGTCAACACGAACAGTTTCAGGTAAACTCAAGCATTAGCCTACATACAGTCTCATCCTCTAGACATCGCCAAGGTACGGACTATTAAAAGCCTAATATGCTTTGTAAACGCCATTGTAAATGTAAACATCGGAACTCTCGGGGCATGAATACCTAGAAATGTAAATTCACAAAACAACATAAAAGTGCAATTGTGAAGAGTGAAAAGGGCAAGGGAACGCCAATCAAAAGCTTACGTTTGGCATGAGTTTGAGGCTGATTACGTGTATACGAACGGTATCAAAGTCCTAGTCCTGACTCCCATGCACCTCAGTTTGATCCTTCAATCCGAATACGGTAGCCACCGACTTGACGGTAAGAACACGAACCAAATGAATAAATCATTTTATTATAGTTATTAGATACTCTATAGATTAAAAGATTCAAGTATCAAAATACCTGAAGTCTTTATTCTTCTATCATTACTTATTTCCACACAATGTACGTAGTGTACGTAGATCAGTCAATTCGCCTTGAGGCTGTGCCCCCCTTCCCCGTGGACCCCCTGTAACCGTAAACGCCCTGTCCCGTCATCGCCATCCGCCATCCACTTCCACATCCACATCCATATCCACATCCACTAAATCGGGTGGTCCTGGTGCCTAGTTTCACTGCACGATCTGCCCGGACATAACTGATAAAGCCCCCATCAGAGCCACTTTTCTACATCCCATTAAACCACCCTCCTCCATCCAACACACCTCACAAGAATACTCATCATCACCATCTTCTTTTTCTTCTTGTCTTTTCTGCCTTTATCAAAACAAACTGATTTTCTTTTCCTTGTATTGATCGTAAACCTCCAACATGTTGTCTTCTGCTGGATCGCTGCTTATGCGGCGCGATAACATGCCAAAGCCTGATCTTGGTTATGAGCTTCAGCAACTCCCCGACTGGTCCAGATTCGTATTCCTCGCCAACTTCATCCTCTTCCTCCCCGTCTTTGTTCTCGTAAGTACTGCCTTGACTGAAAAAGCCGCGTCTATACCCTAACACATTTCAGATCAACTACACCTTCGAAAAGGTCTTCCCCGTTCTCGCCATCGTCGAGGATGAGAAACCTCCCGCTTACGAACCTCTCCCCGTCGAGCCTCTCGCCAACGATGACATGCCCAAGCCCGCTTCTACCTCCTCTGTTCCCATCGCTGGTCAGGGCCGTCCCGTTACGTCGTCGTTCCGAGCTACCTGGCGCCTACTCCGATCTACTGGTGGTTTCCGCGCCATCTTCCGTGGTCTGCCCTGCTTCCTCGCCCAGGCTATCGTAACAGCCCTCATCAACGGCATCACCTATGCCGTCATTCCTTATTCCTTTGTTCTGTCCAACTTGGTCGGTTCTCTCGTCTGCGTTCAGCTCAGCACCGCCTGGGTTCACATCGTCATCACGCCTCCTTCTCCTCTCAAGTTCTGGAGCCGTCTCCCTCCTTTCAAGACCACTTTCGCCGCCACCTGGAGACCTACTCTCATCTTCTGGGCTGCCTCGCAGATCGTCAACCTTGGCACCTTCGGTGTTCTCTACCTGTTTGGCGGCGACCAGACCACCGAGATTCCTCAGCTCCAGGGTCTTGGCAGCGTTTTCGGCATCCTGCTCGTCGCTGTCCTCCTCCAGGTCGCTATTCAGATCCCAGCCTACGTCGTGCTCGTAAGAGTCCAGGCCTCTCTTCTACCCGCTGACGCCGACACCATCATTCCTTTCGACCGCTCTTTCAACGGACGTATTGAGCCCGTTGTTGTCGGTGGCCTCGGCTATGCTACTGTTGGCGATGCCTGGTCCAGCTTCTCCAAGTCTGCCTGGCGCCGTATTGTCATGCTCAGCGTCAAGATCGTCGCTGTCACCTTCGCTGCCCTCTGTGTCATCTTCGCCGTCATCATCCCTCAGGTCATCCTCCTGGCTTCCATGGGAACTGACAACGGTGATGGCAAGCAGGACATCAAGATGTAAACGAATGATCCGCTCTTTCTAAGTACGACTTGTCGCTTGATGATATCCCCCTTTGGTTAACTGCCTGTTGTCCTTGTCTACAAAGGCATGTAAATGGTTTACGTAGGTGAAGCTTCATAAAGTCAACATCATTCAGTTGGCAGTCTCAATCAGCCAGAACCTTACTACACATAAGCCAGCTTGGGAGCCTCCTGGGCCAAATCTTCCTCCTGCAACCCACTCCAAAAGGCGTTCAGGCTGCGATTGAGGCCGCCCACTTAATGATATTGACTTAATGAAGCTTTTACCTACCTATTGTAAAGCTTTCCGTCAAGAATACCACTCTGTTGCAGCTCTATGATATAAGCAAGAAATAAAGATTAAAATGTTTGTTGGAAATTCAATCACTTCATTGACTCTCTTGTACTTCGTGGCTTTAGCTATGTGGTCGTGACAAGACTTGTGCAAGCTTCCTCCACTGTTGCTGCTGATATTTGTCTCATCTCCTATCGTCTCTCTCTTCTCTCTCTCTCCTTCGACTCATCACATCTCATCTCATCCATCTCACGCGCCCAGAGCGCCAGCCATATAACAATCCATCCGTCCTACCATGGTCCCATCGCGATGCCTGTCATAAATCCAAATCATCGTAGCCACCCCGTCCTCTATCGCCTTCTTATAGTAGAAGCAGGGAAAAAAGAGACAAAAAACAGATATCAGGGGGGACAAAGTAGAAAGCAGCAGAAGAGAAGAAGAGAAACCTCTTGAAAAGCTTTGTCGAACGGGGGCATCGTTGAATGGAAAAAAAAGGGGGGGTATGAAAAGGAGGAATGTTTGTGTCTAACAGATCTTGCTCGCAACGCCGTGCCCGTAAGATAAGCAAAAAAAAAAGCAGCGAGCTCTTTTCTTCTTTTATTTATCGTTTTTCCCTCATTATGTTGTCTATGACTTTGTGAAGAACCAACTGGCACGCTTGCTGCTGCTACCGCTGCTGGTGTTGCCCTCGTTCTGGCCCTGGAGGTTCTGGATCGTGGGAATGCTGGGGGCGTCGTTGCCACCGCCGCCTCCTCGAAGAGGCTTGGCAATCCTGCTGCCGGCGTTGGCAAAGCTAAAGCCACCGGGCGAGTTAAGACCGCGGGTGCTGCCGGCCTTGGCCAGTTCGAGTCGCTCCTTGACAGCGGCAAGCTGAACCTCGAACCTAGGTGATCGTTAGTGACGTCGATTGGGAAGGGAGTGTATTCAGGGGTACGTACTTGTGGTTCGCAGCGGCCATCTTCTCCTGACTATCCTGTAGCAGGCTCTCCAGGCTCTGGATACGCTCGTTTCGTGCAATCAGCTTGCGCTCAGCGATAGCAACCTCCTTCTTGAGAGCAGAGTTCTGCTCGACCAGCTGTCGCTGGACCTGGGTGAGTTGCTCCAGGTTCCTCTCGAGGAACGCCATCTTCTTCTGTTGCGCCCTGTTGTTGGACGATCGGAGAACATTGTTGTATTGCTCTCGGGTCTCGTCAAGGGAAATCTCGAGTTCGACAACACGCTCGCAGCGGTTTTGAAGGTCGCGCATAAGACTCTTCTTCATGACGTCAAACTCGGCGATCTGTTGCTGGATCGTCTTGCCGTTGGCCATTGGCGCAGTGGCGCCAGCCTTGACACGCTGCTGGAGATCCTCGATAAGGGTCTTCATTCTTGTGTTCTCAGCAGCCTTCTGGGCAATGTCCTCCTTCAACTCTTCCACAAACTGCGACTGAGCAGTCTGACGGTTCGCAAAAGCGTTCTCGAGTCGTGCCTTGACCTCCTCGATATCTTCAGGGCCCAAGTTACGGGTAAGAATCTCCTCGTACTCAGCCTGGACAGCCTCAAGACGGGCTTCGAGTTCTTGCCTCCTCCTTGAATCGGACTCGCTTGAAGAAGTGCTGTACATGGAAAGTTCTGCTTGTCGAACGATGCCCTGCGTCTCCACTAATCGAGCCTTGAGTGCCTTAAACTCGTCGGGTGCGATGTTGTCACCAGTTGCACTAAGATCATAAAGCGAGTCTACCTTCTCAATCGTCTCAGCGATATGTCGCTCATTCTCGCTAAACACATCGCCACCCAAATCGAAGCCAGCCATCATCTTGGCCATCTTCTCCGCCTTCCTCTTCTCCTTCTCATCGAGAGCGGCACCACTCTCCTTGGCGCTCATCTTGACATCGAGGAGCTGTTGCTTCACCTCGTCGAGTTCGGTGGTGAGTTCCGAGTTGGCCTCCTTCAAAGCGTCCATTGTGATCTGAGCTTCCTTGCTCTCGAATGTGAGCCTCTCCAGCTGCATTTTGAATTCGTTGACCTCGGTTGTGAGCTTCTCGTTCTCCTTGCCGACTTTGCTATCGTGATCCTTGAGGTAGGCCAGCTCCTCCTTGGTCTCTCGCAGCTGCTTCTCAGCCGACGCAGCTTGAGACTCCTTCTCCGAGATCTGGTCCTGCAGTTCGTTCTCTCGTCGTAGGAACTCCTCCCTCTCGTCCTTGTCAAGCGGTAGGCTGGGAGTGCCAGCTCGTTCGGATATCGCAGGTGTTTCTGATCGGCTGTCTGATATTAATGAGGGAGTGGATGGTCGTGTCGATGTCCTGGCATCAGCCTTGGTTCTAGCAACAGCATCGGTAGTCAAAGGTGTGGCCCATCTCTCCTTGGGGACGGCTTCACCAGCACGCCACATCTGGATTTCACCTTCGAGTGAGGAGATATAGCTCTCGAAGTTCGTAACCTGTCCTTGCGCTTTCTTGAGAAGGGACTTGAGTTCAGCAGGACTCAGCTCGGCGTTGACCTTGGCCTTGTTCTTGATCGACTTGGCTCGCATACCGAATCTCAGTGTACCCAATGTTTCGGCATCGTTGTAACTACTGGGCGAACAATTGATGATAAGAGTCGTTCGACTGTTACCACCGAGAGATTCTTGCAAGATACGGGTCAACTTGGAGTCTCGATAAGGAATGTGTGAGGATTTGCCATCGGTCAAGGCGTTGATGACCATTCCCAGGGCACTCAAACTCTTGTTGATCTTTTTGGCTTCCTCCAGAGTCTGACCACTGGCACCGGTCTTGCCAACCTTTTCACTGCCGGCCAAATCGACAAGGAACAGCTGTCCGCTTTTTGCTGAGCCGGTCTCGACATTCTTCTGCGTGATGGTAATGACAAAGATGGAGTGAGATCGTGAGGACTCCTGGTTCATGTTCGTGGCGGCGACAGCTCGTGCGTTTCCACCTCTCCTCATGACCTCGTACACTTCTTGGACACTCGAGACGTAGATTTCCAAAAGACCCTTGACATATACACCTCGGTTCTTCTCTTCGTGGACGGGCAGGTTGTCGTTCTGCGGTGCAAGCAGATCTCGGATCCTCTCCATGTAGATTTCCATATAACTGACGCGGACCGTGTACTCGATGGTGCCGGGACTGGACATGATGCTGGCAAAGATCTGCTCGACGATACGGGGAATAATACCTCGACCCTCATCGTCGTCGATGTTGGTGCCCATCATGGTATAAGACTTACCGGCACCGGTTTGGCCGTAGGCGAAGACGGTTCCGTTGTATCCATTGAGAATATCGTCGACGGTAGATCGGATCGAAAAGTCGAAAATGTCTTGTTGTTTACATCCCATATCAAAGACTCGGTCAAAGGTAAAGCTACCCTGCGCCTCCTTCGACTGCCGAACATGTTAGCTATGTGGTCTCACCGTATGTCTACTACGTTGCCGTGAACAGTAACGCAACGCAAAGCAACACAAATGGCAAAACATACGGCGACGGTACAGGTATCCTCGCCATCGAAGGACACGATGGGCTTACCGCCCGACTCAAGCTCGACCTTGTTCTGAGGTCGAAACCTGGCCACGACCTTGATACTATTTGCGGACGACATGTTGAACGCAGGCTGTGTGTCACGCAACAAACGTTATCATCGGCCGCGTTGCTGTCGTCCCGAGGGAAAGGAAAAAAGTCGGGCTCGATCGTTGGTTACTCTGAAGCGAACCTTCAGGGGGGGGTTGAGGGGGGTCGCAGAAGATGCGGGCCGCAAGTTTGTTGCAATGAGCCACAAAATGGCGGCGAGAGGGGGGAACGACGGAAACCTCAAACAAAGAGAGAGGACAGACGAGGATAATAAAGGGAGATGGGCTCTAAACAAAGGCCGAGTCGTGGTTGCAGATCAAGGCAGAGCCAAGATGGAAGCAAGCAGGGTTTCGTGATTCGCTGGCAGGGCGTACGGTTGTATATAGAATAATATGCACGATAATGTTGTTTAGGTGTGGTTTGACCAGCGATCAGCAATAAAAAGTATCGACGACAACAGCAAATGAATGCCAACTTAACGCACCAGGTGTGTTGTTGACAACCAGAGGCGGTGGGCATTTGTTGGAGAACGGGGTCTGCAAGGTGATAGGTCAGACACAGAGGGACGCGCGCCAAGAGGGCCCATAACGGGGACAAACCTCAAGTGTGAGGGCTGCTCAGGGGGGTAGGTGTCCTATAATTTAGGGGACTCTCTAGAGGGTTTGGGTTTTTCTCCCCCTTGGAGATTAGGCCTCCCGGAGGGATGTCCCCAAACAGAACGTTGGACTTTGAAGCTGAGGCTCAGATTGCTGGTCTTGTTTCACTTGGCCCAGGGTCTTAGACTCATTATCATCAGGTATCGGGCAGTTGGTAGTCAACACACTACCTATTATGGCAAATGGCCAATCATTAGCTTCACTGATCACTATCAGTGAGTCAACCATTCAATGTGAAATGCATTAAATTGTCCGCTAGAGACAATGCGTGCTTTACAAAGGGAGGACATTAAGTTCATGCAACGATAATAAGCGTTCTTTGGCAAAGTGTCACATGAAACAAACCGATAAGAGTCATTAAACATGCCTTAGGGAGCAAGAGAGCATCAGACTTTAATGTAGGGTGTCAAAATAAATTCAGCAAAGGATATCATTAAAGTTATACCAAGTTACTTGGGTCTTTTCTTTTACTTAGGATCGAGGTCCTGAGTATTCTCTCATCCCCTGGACATGTCACCATTCCTGACAAGCAATGACACACAATGCACCCCCACCATCTGACACATTCCACTTCATTAGCGAGCACAAGGTAGTTCACTTTGCGGAGAGTCATTCTCGGGCAATAAACAAAGGCGTTACAAGAAACATTAAACTCCTCCTTCATGACGAACCCTCGTGATATCATAAGCTAAGGTTCCCGGGGCTTCCTGGACGCTTGCAACGCCTCGAATGCAGTTTAGTCAGTTTAAAACTCCTCGCACCCCAAAACGCCATATACACAGAATGCGTTGCAGCTTTGGGCTGCAGAGCACTTTCATTGTTTGAGCAACCTGATCTGTTCCTTGCTGGACAGGTCGACGTTGGCATACCGTTCTCTGTCCCTTTGGAGTTTGGCCGTTCAGTCTTCCCAGCTCTTCTCCACCGTCTCTCTGACACGCTTGGTGTACTCCTTTCGGTTGTCCTTGTATAGGTTGGAAGCTTCGACGTTGGCAGGTGAACCAGTGTTAGGATCGTTAAGTAAACTATTCAAAGATCAGCGTACGCCTTTGTTGGGCTGCTATTTATGCTGCCTACCTTTGGATGCTGGTCAAGACAGCGGCTACATCGTACGTAGGACTCCATCGATTTTGCAGAATGTCGAGACAAAGCTCTCCAGTGGCGTAGACGTTGGGGTGGAACATCTGGCTGATGAACTTGACTTGGGGAGGCTTGTTGGGATATTGCTCTTCGAACTGCATCACAAGTCGAAAGGTGCCATCTTCAAAGGGAGTGTCGGCGGGGCCGATGATGACGGCGTTCCTACAAGACGTATGTTGAGTATATGTGTTCAGGGTCGGCCATGTTGACGAGGGCGTACGAACCAAGTCATGACATTGTCGGGTACAGGTGAAGCAGAGACACCAGCGGGAGGATCGGTCTGCATGCGCTATCGCGGGAGTCAGCGAGGTTTGATCCGGAGGCGATCGTCAAAAAATTGCGAACCTTGAAGTCTCGCATGAGACGGCGGCGGGCAGCGGTAGACATAATAGCGACTGGGGCGAACGGCGAGAACGGATGCAAGGATAGAAACTGAAGGCTGTTGAAAGAGAGAAATCCTTGCGTGAATCCTGTGCTTGACGAATACTTCTACCAGGCGAAATGATTTGCATGCACGATTCGCAGTCTTGAGATTTGGCGGTGCAAGATGATGAGCGGAGACGGAGATTGGTCATGGACAGGCTGGTCGATGATTCAGATTCCACAGCGGAGGAGTTAGGTGATGCAATCTACCAATCAAGCATGCTTATCGGTTTGGCCTATCAATGCACGCACGGCGAGTGCGGTTCCCACCCAACGTTGTCTCACCTTCTCACCGAGAACATGGCACGTGACCCAACCTTGCCTCAACAACTTCGAGGCATCCTCGGAGCCTATAAAGATTTGAAAGGTACTTGGTTTGCTTTATATCTAAGCATCAGGTCCTCTTCCTAGTCTTAATTAGGAACTTTTCTTGTACCAACATAATCGCATAATTATATGCTGACTGTCAAAATGCTTATTGTATATCCCCCACTACCCGAAGCTTTCACATGGTCGCGGGGGACGAAGGCCGCTCTGAGAACTAAACTATAGCATTTCGGAACCGACAACTAATTCCGATGAAGGAGAAGTTATCAAACTGAACTGAATAACAGGATAGAGGTATAAGCAGCGGTGGAAAGAGTCCGTCCCCCAGATCTGACAAATAGGTACTTCAGACTGTAAACCAATGTCACCGTTTAGCTTGTACCCCAGGTTCGACGTCACCTGTAAAACTCCCCCGGATTTGTAGTTCTCGGCACGGGAGAGCTTGTGGCCGCCACCTCGGGCCCTCCCCCGCTGAAAGCCGAAGAGGACCGAAGCGGATGTGTATTACCATATTACTACGATACCCGAGGTCGTCTTCTCTTACTTATTTCTTCAGTCCATTCCCATCCTCTTCTTTCTCTCCGTTCTGCCTGTCCTGTTACGTCTCGATACCCCTCTTCATATATATCAAAATGTCTCCCGCTCAACTAAGATCCGCTGGCCGGCTGGCCCAGCTTGCTGGACATGTGAATGGCGCGCGACAGTTCTCTACGCGGCCTGCTCTGCGCAAGGAGATCCAAGACGCTTATATCCTGAGCGCCGCTAGAACTCCTACAGCAAAGGTGCAGTATCCTCTAAATCGACTGGTGTTTATATCGGCTTATTAACACATTCTAGTTCAATGGCTCGTTCCTGTCAGTATCGGCTCCTAAGCTCGGCGCTGTCGCCATCAAGTCGGCTCTGGAAAAGTCAAAGGTCCCCGTCGAGAAGATCACCGATGTATACATGGGCAATGTGCTTCAGGGGTCCGTTGGACAAGCACCTGCTCGACAGGCCGCTATCTTCGCTGGTCTGCCTAAGGAGATCGAGGCTACCACTATCAACAAGGTCTGCGCCTCTGGACTGAAGGCCGTTGCTCTAGCTGCTCAGAACATTCAACTGGGTCTCTCTGAAGCTCAGATCGCTGGTGGAATGGAGAACATGTCACAGGTCCCATACTATGTGCCCCGTGCCAGTGGTCTTCCTGCATTTGGTCATGTCAAGATGGAGGATGGTCTTATTAAGGACGGTCTGACTGATGTGTATGATCAATTTCACATGGGCAACTGCGCCGAGAACACCGTCAAGAACTACAAGATCACCCGCGAGCAGCAGGACGAGTACGCTATTCAGTCATACCGCAATGCGCAGAAGGCTTGGGCCGACAAGGCCTTTGCTGACGAGATTGCTCCCGTTACCGTCAAGTCACGAAAGGGCGAGACTGTTGTCGACACTGATGAGGGATTCAACGATGTCAAGTTCGACAAGATCCCTACCCTGAAGCCCGCTTTCGTTCGTGACGGAAGTGGCACTGTCACTGCCGCCAACTCATCGACTCTTAACGACGGTGCTAGTGCTCTTGTCCTCGGAAGCAAGGCTATTGCTCAGCAGTACGGCTCTGGCTCCCGTGTCTTGGCCAAGATCTGTGGTTACGCTGATGCCGCCACTTCTCCTATTGACTTCCCTATTGCCCCCTCCAAGGCTGTCCCCGTTGCTCTCGAACGTGCCGGTATCACCACGGACCAGGTTGCCATCTGGGAGTTCAACGAGGCATTCGCCAGTGTGATCCTGGCCAACTCTAAGATTCTGGGTCTTGAGGGCGCCAAGGTTAACCCTCTGGGTGGTGCTATCTCGCTGGGCCATGCTCTTGGCAGCTCTGGTTCACGAATCTTGACAACCCTGCTACATCAGCTTAAGCCTGGTGAGTATGGTGTTGCTGCTATTTGCAATGGCGGTGGTGCAGCGACTGCATTGGTTGTCCAGCGTGTTGAGTCTGTATAAAAATGATTATGAGCTATAACGATAGAGTATTTATGATTGGTAGTAGAGCAACAAAGTAAAATATAATAAAATACAACAAAATAAAAATTGAATAATAATAATAAGGAAGATCATTCCGATATAGCTTGTGTTTTAACCTGCTGTATGTATGCCACTACTTCTGGGAACCAAGCCGAGCAGTTGTCATGATCTCCCGGTGCAGGGTAACATGATGAGCACCAGCGATCCCATGTTACGAATAAAGCTGTCATGATGAGCCATCATCTCACATAAAATAGCACATTGAATCCACTGGCTACATAGAATCATACCCAAGCGCTAGGCTTAAGTTTATTCGCTAATAATGAGACTATGTTAGTTGGGGAGTCTGGGAGTGTAGGGAGATGTTCTTGCTGCTGCTTTCATAGAGACAAAGACAGTGGAGCCATTGTCACTATTTTCCACTCACTCACTGACCTTACTCACCTGGAAGCTCAGCTCAACCTCACCTCTCGACTCAACCTAAGTCAACCGTTACCTTATCTCCTCTCCCTTCAATCAACACCATCACTCGCGATGCCTCTGGTCCTCGATTTTCTCACCCAGATCCGCAATTTCATCCGCACTCAGAATGGCGACGAGCTTCGCGCCTGGCTCCAGGTAGAGCCTAATTCTCCCCAGCAATACCACAACCTCGCATCCGAGCTGCGCTCTCAATTCCGCCAACAGGGTCTCGACAACATCGTTGAAAGGACGTTACCTCAAGAAGATGACGTGCCTGAGGGTCAGGCTACTGTGTGGCCGGGCTTTGTGGCCTTCATGAAGGACTATATGGCCTTTTGGCGCGATGTCAGTTATGATGATTTGCTGGGCGCGCATCAATTGCTTAGCGGGCTTGTCAAGTATGATATCAAGCAATGCATAGATAGAGGAAGACCATGAGAACTGATATTTGATGTTATAGCTCTTGCGCAACTGCTTTTGCTCATCCAACCTACGGCGCTATGCTACTCAAGACGAGCATGTCCCTCTCAGAGACGCTGGCTCGTCTCACAATGTCCTTGAACAAACGCCCTGACCTGGCGCGTCGCCTACGTGCTGTAGATGAGGATAAGAGCATCGCAGAATCTTCAGCCGAAATCATTCAAAAGATCTTCACGACATGCCTCACAGATCGATCTAGCGGTCGTTATGCGAAACCAGAGGGCAAAAAGGTTGGCGTTTACATGTTTGCCAACCTCGTTCTCAAGCTTCTATTTGCAGTATGTAACAACTGAATATGGTACAAGATATCTCACTGACCACATGAAAAGTGCCGAAGAACACATCTTGCCAAAATGATCTTCGTCAATATTTCCACCATCTCTCCGCCATTGTCTCTCTATCCGGCTGCTCAGCGCGTTACGTTCCTCTACTACCTAGGCCGTTTCAACTTCTCAAACAACCACTACCTCCGGGCTGCGCTGTGCCTTGAGGGAGCATACCTCCAGACCCCTTCACAGCTGGTCTCCCACCGCACCAACATTCTCACATATCTTATCCCCTGCAACATCCTTCTTGGACGCTTTCCGTCGCAACTATTGCTTCAGCGCCCAGAATGCCAGACTCTGGCCCCTGTTTTCTTTCCCATTTGCCAGGCTATCAGATCTGGCAACTTCATCCAATTTCAGCAGCATCTTGCGCAGCACGAGACATGGCTCTTTGAGAAGGGCTTGCTCCTAACCCTTGGTAACCGACTACGACCTCTGCTCTGGCGCTCACTAAGCAGAAAGACTTTTCTCCTCACATACGTTCCTCCAACCGATTCGTCGTCCAGAAAAGCCGCGACACTTGATCTTACAGACCTCCACACACTCGGAGTATACCTTCAACACCGCCTTGAAGGTTGGCTTCCAGCTGGACCACACTCACTTGGTCGCTCCCATACCGTCAACCCTCTCCTTATGAAAGCTCTCGAGAACAATGCTCAAAATCCCGAGGCCACATCCACTCTAGCCCCGCCACCCGGAGGACCAAAATCTCTCCGGCCTAATGAGGGTATGATCTGGGGTAACGCAGAGGTCACATTCGAGGATGTGGAGATGACAGTCGCAACGCTTGTTCAGCAGGGTTTGATGCATGGGTTTATCGCCCATGGGCAAGGACGATTTGCTATTATCGGCGCCAAAGCCAAGGGCAGCCCTATGCTTGCTGGCTGGCCCAACGTCTGGCAAATAAACCGAGAAAGGAGATATGAAGACTACGATCCTGATGAAGTACCCGGTTGGGTTAAGGAGTAAAAAGCAAGGGGAGATGGGTGGTTGAGCTAGATCACCTAGCTTGGATACTTAGATCATAACTCATCTTAATGGCGTTTGTATAATATCATTTCCTGTATGATACCCAGGGGATAATAAGATTAGAGCATGGCTATAATATGAGGATGTACTTGTGGCAATCAAAACGACCAGACACATATTTCTTTTCCAATAGCTGCGTGCGACAACGTTCATCACACCCATTAAATATGTCTAATCAAAAAAGTGTTTTTATATAATAATAAGCCGAGATGGCCGAGCATCATCCCATCGACTAAACCACACCATCTCCTGCTTTTTCAACAACCGTACGGGTCTCCCCCTCCTAAACTCACTGATTCATGTGTGCATACGTCGTTAATCGCGAGAATAAACTTAAAACCATCGCTTGTGTTCTCCAAACATCCAAAAAGTCTCCAATGTGTGCAAAAAAGGGTATATCGACCGTGAAATGAAGCGTTGAAACTTGTATATAATGCCCACGGGCCCACAAGAGAGCCCAGAAAAGGGACTCTTGAAGAATATTATACCCGGGGCGGGTATTAACAACCAGACTTCCCAGCAGTCTTCTTCACAAGACTGCTGGGAAGTCTAGTAATAGGACAATAGACACTATCGCCGATAGGTAGTTGGCTTGATAATATATGTAAAGTACCAGTAATAAAGGAATGTCGTAGAAAAAAGTTTCTGTGAATAGAATGCCAGCTGCGTCAAGACAGTGGTAAGTGGTCGTCAAAGGATATAGAAATTAGAAGAAACAAGCGGCGGCGATGAATGCGACAACGAGTCCAGCGACGGCAGTGTTGCCTTGATGGCGACCTGCCTCGCTTTCCTTGGACTGAGTGGGAGCTGCTCCAGAGCTGACCTCAGTGGCGGCAGCGGTCTCCTCGGACTCGGAGGAGGTGTAGGTAGAGGTTCCGTTCTCACGGAAGATACCAGGCTTGACAGTAGGGTAGACCTTCTTGGTAGTCTTGTGCTTGGTGGTCTTGGAAGTAGCAGTGGTGAAGATGGTTGAGGTAGGCTCCTCGGTGGTGGTCTCAGAGGAAGTCTCTTGCTCGGTGGTGCTGCTAGACTCAGCAGAAGAGGTAGTCTCAACACTACTAGTAGTGGTGGTGGTGGTGGTGGTGGTGGAGGTTGAGGAAGTGGTGGTAGGAAGTGCCGAAGTGGTGGGTTCAGCGGTAGTCGAAGGCTTCTCGGTGGTAGAGACAACGGGTTCCTTAGAAGTGGTGACCTTGGCCACGGTTGTGGTAGAGGGCTTGGCCTCAGCGGTAGAAGACTCGGTCTCTTCATCATCGTCACCACCGCCAGATGAGCCTTTGCCAGAAGAGAAGGCAACGATCTGAGCAGTGCTGCCCTTCTGCACGGTAACGACACAGAAGGCAGCGCCACCAGCACCCTTGGCAGAAAGGCTGCTGCCAACGTTGCCCTCACCATCGGCAGGGTCGATTTTGCAAGGAAGACCATTGCAACCGCCGTCGGGACACTGAATCTCAACACCGAAGTCGGGCAGCTTACTCTTCAGAGCTGAGTCCTCCCAGATAGGATTCCAGCCAATCTTGACAAAAGTCTGGCCGTTGGCCTCAGTGTTGGCACCGGCAACGTAGGGGCTCCAGTTACCAATGGGCTCAGAGTCAGTACCCCAGATGCAGCCCTCCTCGCCAGTACCAGGGGGGTTGATGTAGAAGCTATATAATCGTTAGAGATCTTCGATGATCAACAAGACTTGAGTGGCTTACTGAGCAGCGGTGGAGCACCAGTATGAAGATCCGGGAACAGCCAGAGTTGCGCTAGAAGTGACAAGAGTAGGGATAAGCATAGCCTCGTTACCAGGCAGGACAGTCTGGCACCAAGACATCTTGGAACCACACTTGTTAACGGCCTCAATAGAACCAGTGCCAGAAACGCAGTTGGGCTTGCCCTCGAAAGGCTTCTCAATTTCACCGTTCTTGTTACAGAAGAGACCTCCGTTCTGAGAAGTGTTAGTTGCGTGTATTGAAGTTGTTAGAGAATACATGTCAGGCGTACCATTGAAGCGGGATACTCATAAGTGGAATCCGGATCCCATTGGTTCATAACCATACCAGGCTTGCAGGCGAAAGGGCAGTAAGATCCAGGCTTGCACTCCTGATCGGGGCTCATAGCCCAACCGGCGTTCTTCGCATCGGGAGTGACGGCGACCATGTTGGGGTCATCGGTAGGGAACTGGCATTGTCCACCACGCTTCTCAAGAGTCGAAGACTGAACGGGAAGATGTTGTCGCAAGTGCTCAAACCCATTGTGACGGTGACCGTGTTGCTTGCCAGCGGCCATTGATGGCGCAGAAAAGGCGCCCAGAAGGGCAGCCGAAAGGTTGATGAGTCTCATTGAGATTGTCGTCGATGAATACGAGTCGATTTCGTTTCGGTAATTCCAGAACGGTTGTTCTTATTTTAATATTGCGCGAATACCTCCAGTCCTTCAACGATTGTCACGAACGAGACATATATCCTGGCGGGCGTTTGGTAAAAAAGAGTGTAATTGTCGTCGAGCAACAGAACGAGTGATGCAGCTGACGAGGAAAAGTCGATGAACTCGCGGACCAGCGACAGAAACGTTTTAACAAAGCAAGGAAACAAAAAAGAATGAGTGACAGGCAAGGAAGCAAGGACATGAATATTAAAAGATCGACAGGTCCACGAGATGGATATGGATCCCCAGGAAATGAGCCATGGGCAGAAGCGCGGACACCAGCGCAGTCACCCACAACAAGGAGATTGAGCCGTAGGCGAGGACTCGTCTGAGTGGGCTCTTGGTCAGGCCCCATGCAGAGCCATGGCCTAACGGTACCTGCATGGAACTGAGAGACCCTGCTCCTGTGTGGATGCCCTCCTGTGACGAGGGGGGCGAGTAATGTAACTGTCTCCAATCAGACGTTGGCATGTCTGACCCCTGGTCTTGATCTAGCCAATCCTGTTGAGACGGTGCCTGGTTCGAGTTCTTGGCTCAGGGGATTACGCTTGGAGCAGGTTAGAGTCAACCATATCATGTCAAGGTGATGCTTAATTGTGCAGGTGTTGATGCCAAAGAGGGATGACTCTGCGGCCCATGGTACCAGCATGTTCGGAACGAGGGCCGGATGGGGCAACGGCATCGTTTTCCACCAAGGCTCGCTGTACTTGTAAGAGAGATCCTAGGGTTCATTCAGGTCATCTAACCACCATTGTCTCGGTTCTGCTTCTCGTTCAGATTCAGATTTTGATTCTGGATTGTCTCGTCCCTGTTTTGGGGAACTGGCGTCCATGTGCCATTGCACTCTCGGCACGCTACCCCTGGACGTTTTCCTGTGGCTTGCGACACAGACTCACATTGGTCCGCTGGCTCTTAAAGCCCCTGACGAGTGGTTTTTCCCGCAGCCTCTGTAGCCATTGGTTCCTGGGCCAATGTGTCTTTGGTTAGCGTTCAAAGAGTCCCCAGACGGGTCGGAGCCACAACTGACAGCCTACTCAACGCGTGCTGTGCCACTCGCAATTGGCCAGGGAGACGCGCTTGAGTGCTGGATGCTAGAGGGCGAGTCAGCTCGTCTCGTCAAAATAAGATTGATGGCAGCGGTCACCTTCCAAAGAGGGGTCAGTAATTTCACTATTTGTTAGTAGATTCGGCTGAAGATCGACGTCATGCTCCCCTGTGTAGTGTGAATTGGTCGGCGGAATAAAGTTGACAATATCCGTGCGAGAAACGACGAGTTTCGGGATAATATAAACACTTTTGGCGCCATCTCGATGTTTACGAGCCGCTTTTACGAGTAATATGGGTTGAGTTGAAGATATCGTGAAACAGGAACAGGGTGACAGGGCGAGATCGAGATAGTCACACTCACACGTGACATAACAGCTCCTTCCATCATCCTGGAGCTTGACTCGATTTCTCACAAGACGAAGCTTTTGCATGAAATCTACCATGTTTCGGATTCAAACTGAAAACTGTCTTTGAAATTCTCAGTCCCTTTTTCTTTTCCTTCAGCTGAACGATACATTGAAAGAGGGGCATTGCACGATACGAGCCACCGATATCGCATCACTGAGGATCCGAATGTCGCTTAAAATCGCTAAACATTCCTAGGACTTATAGCATCCGGGGACTGATCAATGCATATTATCCATGTAATGCGATAAGGACAAGCGATTCATGCTGGCCTTTTACGTTCTGCTCGTGGGAATTGAGGAGTTGGCGGTGTCAGGTGATATGTTGAGAGGACGGTATGCTACGATGGTCACCCCTATTCATTCTGCCAACTTCTCTCTGATGAAGCTGAGATCTGGAGATCTATGACAATGGAATGTCTCGGTGGTTTAGTGTATAGATGAAGCATGGTTTTTCTGTACCATGATTCAATTGGAATTTGTACCATACCATGTCATTACTTGTGACAAGAACTCACTGAAGGGAGAGTTGAGTGAGATTCAAGCAAAAAGACGCGATGATGCTCCAGGGTAATTCCAGGTTTTACGATCGAATCAATCAGATCGTGGTTGGTACCTAGTTGACGGTTACAGAACTGGGCTTTTCTCAGCCGTGTCTCGTCTCAACTCAAAACAATAAACAATAAATATGACGAACTCCAGGCGGGAGTGGCGCACGGCACAAAAGAATAGAGTGGATGATGACCTGCATGGCGTTGCAGCCACAATAATAAAATGGTTTCAAGTTTCAACTACTATTGGAGTTTGTTTCTGATGCCTTGATTACAGCGTGGCTATATCGGAGATCTCCAAAACATATAGCTGAATCGTCTAATATAATCGACTTTTACATATTGATGATGGAATGATGACTTCGGACCTTTTGATGTGCTCACAGTGCTTGAATGTTGCAAGAACCACAAAGCAAAGAAAGATAAGCGAAATGTTTACAAACAGTGGAGATGTTTGGTCTCATTCTAGACAAGAAACAAAACATCTCTAAATCGGCTGTGCTTACACATGTAGCCCATAATAGAGGCCGATGATAATTATAACCACTGAGAATCCAGCTTATTCCTCATTCAACCTGGGCAAACCTGGCCAACAAACCCAACAAACCCAACAAACCCATCTCATTCGACACTTTCACCGGATCATTCAGTATCCGTAAGAATTAATTAGTAAATGCTGTTGGTGCTGACAGGAATCCCCCATCGCAGAAGCGCTTACTCGATCATTATTATTTTTGGAGGAGAAGGGAGGGGTCGGCGATTACTGCGCGTTGGCGTCGCTTGCACAGCCCACGAACCCTCGAAATAGCGGCAAACCACCAATCAACGACGCTCACTCAGCACCAAGGCCGCTAGGATGAGGCTGGTAAACAAGACGGATATGCCATCTTCCGTAGGATGTTGACTATTTTTGACTGTTCCGTGCAGAGCCTCTGAGGCTGTCTTGTTCCTGGCCTGGACTTGGGTCTGACAGCTCAGCATCGTGAGTCCTGTGCCTGGGTTCATGTGCTTATTTGGAGATGAGGATATGGGTATAAGAAGATGACGATGTCCGGTCGAGATTGGAAATATCATTCATAGCATCACTCAAGCATCACAAGCATCACAAGCATCACAAGCATCACAAGCATCACAAGCATCACAAGCATCACAAGCATCACAAGCATCACAAGCATCACAAGCATCACAAGCATCACAAGCATCACATCACAAGAAGCATCACAAGCATCACAAGCATCACAAGCATCACAAGCATCACAAGTCTTACACAACCATAACAATATCATCTCACCTTCAAACTCTCTTCAACACCTCAACATCTTTCACAATGAAGTTCACCACTGCCCTCGTCTCCGCCGTCCTGGCCTTCACCTCCTTCACCGAGGCAGCTCCTCGCAACACTCGACGAGGAGAATCTAGCAAGCCTCTCAGTCTGACTGCCCAGCTTCGACTCGCTGATACGTAAGCACCCCAACAGTGACTTGGCTACCACCACATGACTAACATATCTTCAGTGCCGCTGACCGCTTTGCTCTCCTCCCCGAGGACGACGACTTTGTCTTTGACTTCAACAAGAAGCAGGACAGCCCTGGAAAGGGCGGCGAGCTCATCGCTGCTAACCGTGCCAACTTCCCTGCCCTTGTTGGTACTGGCGCTGGTATGGCCTTTGGCAGAATCGACGGTAAGTTTGTCTTTTACCATCCCGATTCAACAACACTAACATATCACCAGCCTGTGGCATGAACACTCTTCACGTTCACCCTCGCTCCGCTGAACTTCAAGTCGTCACCTCCGGCCGTCTCATCACCGAGATGGTCCCCGAGAACGGCGTCCTCGACAAGGATGGCAAGCGTCGTGTTATCCGCACCGAGCTTACAGCCAACATGATGACCCCTTTCTACCAAGGCTCTATTCACACT
Source organism: Fusarium sp. NRRL 52700 (assembly GCA_013396095.1). Taxonomy (NCBI): domain Eukaryota; kingdom Fungi; phylum Ascomycota; class Sordariomycetes; order Hypocreales; family Nectriaceae; genus Fusarium; species Fusarium sp. NRRL 52700. The sequence continues at coordinate 102,085 of JAAQRM010000370.1, forward strand.
CAGTTCAACCCCGACTGCGAACCCGCTACCTTCATCGCTACCTTTGCAACAGAGGACTTTGGTACTGGTCAGATTGCTGATGAGCTTGTGTCTCTGAGCGACGATGTCATCGCTGCTACCTTTGGCCAGAGCATCGCCGGTGAGGATATCGACAAGGTCCGCCAGGCTGTTCCTAAGAGCATTGCTCTGGGCGTTGATAAGTGCCTCGAGACTTGTGGCCTTAAGAAGCGATCCATCTAAGATGGTTCTTTCCTTATCTTCCTTCTTTCTTCGAGTCATAGCATGGAATGAGCATGTGAGCGATGTTTCTTCCCCTGGCGTTGTTCTTTAGTTCAGTAGCATAGACGGAGATACCCTAGTTCTACGCAGTAGATATTGATAGGATCCGGCATTTTGTTTGTTCATAAATAGCATTTGGTACATATCATACAAATTTTTCTTTCATCTAGTTTTACATACATCGTGATACAAAGCCAAAAGTCACCCTCGGCGCCATCACTCTACAGACCCTTTTCGCGATGACCAACAACCTTGGCAAAAGAGTCAAACGACATCGTCATCGAGTGTCGTCCCGCAGTCTTGCTTCTCAAATGGTTATCATAGTCCAGCATCTCCTTGTACGGGACCTTGGCGATAATCTCAACAACCCTAGCCGAAGACTTCTTACCGCGCAGAGAAGTGATAGAATCATACGGGTCAGGAGGGGTGTAAATTTTGGACACGTCGATATGATCTTCTCCCGTAGACTCAGCAGATCGATCATTGACCTCAAGTACTTGACCACCAGCACCAGCGGTGACATCATGCTGTACCGTACCGGCTACAACCTCAGGACATGTAATGGTGACATGCATGATAGGTTCAAGAATGCCGATCTTCTCTTGCTCGAAAGCATCCCGAAGAGCAGCTTGGACAGCTGTCCTAGCGGCAGTGCTGAAATGTCCTCCCGTGGGAGTTTCACAGGCGCCGGGTTCTGTGTCCAGCGTGATAGTAACGTGGCACCCGTGAATGGGAGCTGCACGACGAGGGCCCCTCGCCAGACCTGCGATAGCTCCGTTGAGAAGCTGCGCCCTCGCCTCTTCTGGGTCAAAGTCGAGAGTGCTAGTATCATCTGTCAGGGGAATAGCGACGTGGTATATGTTGCCGTCTCGCTCGACACAAGACTCTAATAAAGTCTCGTGGTGATGGTCTTCAAGCGGCGATAGTACAACGGTGCATGAAGCTTTGCCGGGCTTGCCTGCGACGGGACGGTCAAAGACTGTGTATTGTGGCCGTGTAGGCTCTGTGACGCATTCCTTGTAGTCAACTTCGATAGGACCGAAGTCGGCATCGATCTTGTACTTTTGCTTCATGTTGTATAGTGACACATCGAGATGAAGCTTGCCCATGCCCTGTATTGTGAACTGCTCTGTTTTGGGATCTCGGCTGTACCGTAGACTTGGATCTTCTCGGGTTGTGTTTTCCAAGGCGATCTGAAGTTGCTGAGCAGCAACGTTACCATACGGCTCAACCTGTAGGAACGCCACGGGCGGTGGGATCTCAGGAGGTCGAATCTTGACATGACGGAAATTCTCAGGAATGGGCTTGTTGGCATTCATCGTGACAAGTGTATCGCCTGTACGGGCTTTCTTCAGTCCCCTCAAAGCTCCAATCTGCCCAACGCCAAGCGATTGAATATCCTGTGTCTTGTTGGCAGCGATCTGAAGAATGCCCATGGGCTTTTCGTGTGTTAGAATATTGGTGTTGAAACTTGATGCGTTTCTGGTAAGAGTGCCGTGATAAACTCGCACGAAGCTGATGACACCCTCCTTGGGATGGTTGAAGACCTTGAAGACTGAAGAAATAGACGCAACCTGGTTCCTCGCGGACTTGTGGCTGTTTTCGAGAACTTCTGTTAAGCGATGCTTTGCTGATCCGACTCGGACTTCTGCTGATGGACGTTCATCTGGGCTTGGTAGATAATCTGTGATAGCATCCATCAATGGCTCAACACCGATATGTCGGAAACTAGAGCCAGCGAATACTGGAATGACTCTGCCATCACCACTTCTGATGACTCGCCGAATAGCCTCTTTTATCAAACCACCATCGATGTTTTCGTTCTCAGCCAGAAACTCATCCATGATAGCCTCATCAAAATCCGCAAGTCCCTCAACCAAAGCCTGTCTCGCAGTCTCAATCTCTGGCAAAAGATCCTTGTTTGAGCTTGAGAGCTTCTCTTTGAGTTCTTCAGTATTGTATCGCTTCTTTTCACGTTCCGACTTCCATCGGTATCCGACTCTGTTGACAATATCAATAACACCAACAAAGTCCTCTTTCTCCCACCAAGGGATCTGGCAGACAAGCGGCCATCCCTTTAGACGCGTGCCAATCTCGAGGACGGCTTTTTTGAACGAAGCACCCTCTCGATCAAGCTTGTTGCAGTACACTATACGGGGGACTTTGAACTCGTGAGCAGACCCCCATACTCTTTCTGTGTGAGCTTCGACGCCTTTGACTGAGTCGATGATACAGACTGCTCCATCGAGAATGGGAAGACAACGGTCAACTTCGAAACGAAAGTCTTGATGGCCGGGAGTGTCGATGAGGTTGATTGTCTTTGCGTGTTCTCCAGGTGCGAGTGCTTGGTGTCTAGGCCAGTGGAATGTGATAGCTGCTGATTGAATGGTGATGCCTCTTTCTCGTTCCAAGTCGAGAAAGTCAGTTACTGTATTTCCAGAGTCGACATCTACATTTTGTTAGTAAATTTGGTCAGTGAGTCTAAGATATAGGTATGCTACCTCCAACACGTTGCGTGACACCACTATAATAGAGCATTCGCTCAGTAGTAGTAGTTTTGCCCTGTAAAATATGAGACCGAGCCATTTTTTGAGCATTCTGATCTTACTTACAGCATCAACATGAGCTATAATACCAATATTTCGAATGTTGTGTAGTTGGGTATCATGATGAGCCTGATGCATAGCTCTACGACTCAAATTCATGAGCTCTTTATTGCGCCATTGACGGGCAAGACAACGGCCCGAGCCTTTTACAGCCGGGCCATTCCGTAACAAGGATAGAATAATCATTCCAATCTCGGAAATAAACCAAGACTCGATTGCTTCATCTCAGTCTATCTCTTCTATTCTTTGTCTTTTGAGGTTGAATTTGAGCTTTCTCTGCTGTTTTTGGAAACGCTTTGATGTCATTCGCCAAAACCATCATATAACTCCACTGCCAACTCCTGATCATCAGCCTCTGTAATCTCATTGGCCGAGCCCCCTGTAAAAGACTTCCAAGACCCCCCCAAGCCTCCAAAATTTGAAGCTTAGGTTGGTCCCGTCTGGGGGGCTTTTGAGGCGTAGCCTGTCGTTAGCTTCAAACTTGGGGCTACCTACGTAATCTTGCTCCTTGTGCTTTTCACCTCCCGTCTCCGTCTCTGTCTTCGTCACCTTGCAACACTTACATACGCCTCCCATCACAGTTCCTCTGCCTTCGACGCGACTGCCCTTAAACTGCTGCCTACGCGATACTTTTCAGTATTAAACTCGATCCTACCTCCATTTTCTACGGCGCAGTCTTCATATCTATCATAAATCAATCATCATGGAGCTCTCTGACATCTTGTGAGTAGCTACATTGCACTGTAGTATCGTCACGAGAACAGTCGCTAACCATCGCCTTCAACTGTAGCCGCATTGTTAACTTGGCTGTCGGTGTTATCACCGTCCTCGGTGGTATCGCGTCCATCTTCCACCTCGGCCTGTACGTATACTATAATCCTACCCTGGGTGATCAACTCGCATTCAGGCGACACCTTGACAGCGCGAATACTGACAATGCCTTTGTAGTCAACCCATTGTTGTCGGCGCTTACATGATCGTCTTTGGTCTCGTCATTGCGCTGCTCGGTACGTTGCGACACTGACCGAACCTCCCATGCGCCATACCTAACAGATCGCAGAGTTTCAGATCCCCCCCCAAGTCTCCCGACATGCCTCGTTCATGTTCTCCTTCATCGGTCGTGGTGTCTGTAAGTAACTACCAACCACAAGCCGACTCTTACGCCACTAACACTCCCAAGTCTACGTCTTCATTGGCTGCCTTCTGTTGGGCAACTTCATTCTTAGCAAGATTGCTGGTAGCATCATCGGCATCGTCGGTCTCGCCTACATCGCCCTCGAGTTCGTCCCCTCCATCGAGCCCCCCAGCAACATGCGCGAGGCCGAAGATGCCGGCTGGGGCGCCGAGCAGGTTTAGAATGCCGACGCCAACCAGCCGGGATCAACCCCTGCGGTTGCTTCTTCAAACACAGGCGCATAAGCTTTCGCGACGACCATTCGACCATGATACGAATGACAGTGTAAACGCGCAACAAACGCGGTGAACCAGGACGTATAGGATAAACTACTTGAAAGATCAATGTTGCAAGAGGGGGAGTAGAAAGGGCTGTATTTCTATGAACTGCAGACGGGAGGAGAGAATTAAGAAAGGAGCGGCTCGTTTCAATGGGGTTGAAGACGGGACTCATGAGGATCAGTGTATAACGATTTGAAGAGATGAACCATTAGCAAAGAGACATTATTATGGGGACGTCGGGATCGAATATTCTATTGTCTAGTATACCTGCTGCTCCCACATGCCATGAAATCAAACGCCTTTATTTCAACACCGACAAGATACTATTTTATGCTTCTCACGCCCTTGGACTCCTCAGAAAGCTAACTACACCACTGCAGTATCCAACCAGTCCATCCAACCGGTTGCATTCCTTCTCTTGATATGACTTCCACTCGCTCAACGCCGCCAACAGATCCTGGCTCTCCATCACCAGATCAAAGTGTAATCGCAGGAACACGGTCATCCACGCCTGGGTAAGCTCATAGTCTCGGCGAGTCTTGAGACGAGCTGTCAAAGCGCGGATAAAGTGTAACAGTTCATTCGAGTCCTCATCGCCATCGCCGATAGAAAGCGAGCGAAGTTCGAGATCTGCGCTTGAAGGGGAGAGGGATTTGAGATGCTCAATGAACTCATCATCTGTGATGTGTTAGTGGACATGGTTGCGATGTTGGAGAAATGTGACTTACAACTTCCTGTCTCTGCTCCAGTACGAAGCTTGGTGCTGAGAACCTCCTCAAACCGAGCCTTCTCGACTCTTGTGATGCGAGAGTTGCTCTCTGCCTCACCCTCGCCCTGGAGCTTAGAAGCCATAGGGTTCTCCTTTCCTGTCGTTGAAGGCAAGAAGAAGGGTGCCTTCTCGGGAGCCTTGGGGGCCTCTGTGGGCTTATTTCGCTCCTTGATGAGATCGAGGTGCAGCAATGTTTGCCAGCGGCTCTTGGGAACCAAAGACAAAGTTGTAAGCTCTGAGCTGAGCTGTTCAATTGTCGGTGCCACCACGGTATCCTCCTCCTCAGCTTGCTCCTCCTCAAACGCAGCCTCCAGCATACCATGGCTGTTCTCGCCGGATACTGTAGGAGCAGAGACTTGGCCAATCTCCTTCTCGGAGATTTGACGTGTGGGAACATGCTTGAACAGGGCTTTGTTGGTCCAGAGTGTCACTCCCAACTCGTTCTCGATTGTTGCAGCCAAGTATTCGCCAGTAACAGACATTGCTAGCGCCTTGCAAGGCTTCTCGAGTCTGATAGCATCAATCAAATGACTCGTGGGAAGATCCCATACACGAATTACACAATCTTGAGAAGCAGCGATAATCCATCGTCCATCGTTGGAGAAGCAGAAATCGTTGATGGCACCTTGAGGTCCCCAGAACTCACGAATGGTTCTCTTTGTCTCCATATCCACCACTCGAATTGATAGATCGTCGCATGAGAAAGCAAGCAGATTGCTCGCAGGGTGGTATCTGCATCCTGTTGGGAATGTCATAGGTGCCCAGTCAATCTGCTCTAATAGGTTTCCGGTTAAGAAGTCCCAGAATTTGATCTTGCCATCCAGAGAGCAAGACACCACGTTCTTGTTCATGGAATCGACAACAAGACCAGTAATACGCTTGGTGTGCTTTCCGGTTCCAACAGGGAATTGGCGAGTAGCCTCAGCATGCATTTGTACGATATCGTCTGCCTGTCGCAGCTGTTGCATCTTGAGCTGACGAGCTTGACCAGGGGTCAGCCTCGAGGGGAATCGTTGGCGATGATTTCCTGACTGAAGGTTGTACATATCAATACCGCCAGATTCCGCGCCAACGAGCGCAAAGGTACCGCAAGGGCTGATGGCAACAGTAGAGACGTTGGTCTCGTCTCCTGTAGGGAAAGCCCATCTACCAGCTCGCTTTCGGCCCCAGAACCATGTTCTGGCATAAGGATCGTTCTTGTGAGCAGTGACGACACTCTCCCAACCAGTCATACCACTGACCTCGGCATCCTGGGCCTTCTTCCTGTCTCGGGACTTTTGCCATATAGGCTGGTTGCCGGGCATAGCACCAATACCACCATCTCGGTTGAGTGAGGAAGCCATGCAAGTAATCTCAGGGGCCTTTAGGTCCTCCAAGGTCGTGGTAGGTCCATGAGATAGAGCGTTTGTGGCTAGAATACCAATCTTCTTGGCCTTCTTGCGAATGTTACCCTGACTCAACTCTGTACTCTGACCATCACGGCGCAAACTCCAGCCCCAAAGGCTTCGGTCTTGTCCACCACTGAGCAACCACTTGTTACCGGCATCGGCACCCTCAAAGTCGGTAGGAAGGAATTCGAGGCAGTTGACTGGACCAGCATGGCCGCTGCGAGAGTGGAGGATTCGAGGGATGGGAGAGAAGGGCGTCTCATCGAAGATCCAGGACTTGAGAGAGTTGTCGCGTCCGCTGGTCACCACGACTGGTTGTCCAGGGAGAAACTCAATCTTGCTAATTCCACCACGGACAAGCGGGCCATCGTAAGAAGGAGGGTTATGAGCGCTTCGCAAGACACCCATCACGCGACCACCACCATTCAAATCCCAGAACGTGACATCTCCAGTAGCAGCTGTCGCCGTAGCCATAACACCATCCTTTCTCCCATCATTGCCCGCTCCCATACCATCAGTCCGGAAAGAAATTGAGTTGACCTGCGCCTCCGAGCTTCCAGCCTCAATGCGAAGAGTGATCTTATCGGTCAAAACATTCGTGATAATGAGGGTTCCTTCAGAGTAGGCGATAGCCAGAAGAGACAGAGCAGGGCTAGGTTCTAGACATGTTACAGAACCGCAATCAGGAGCCGGAGGAAGAATAGTGTAAATGAGCTTGCCGGTGCTGACGTTCCAGATCTCGACCCAGCCATCTTTACGACCCACGAAAATCTTGTTGAGGAAAGTTGGCATAGAAACAATGCCGCCAGTTATTTCGTTGCCGCGGTTGTTAGCAGGTGTAGTGTGAATGGTGGTGTAGTGCTCCAGAGTGGCCGTCTTGAAAACCTCGATTCGCGCAGTAGCAGCGACGATAGTCCATATTCCCAGGATAAGAATTTGCTTGACAGGCTCGTTGAGGTCTGAAGGCAGCGCAAGCTCATCGACCTTCTTGCCCCTCTGGAACACCCAGATACCCTGGGATTCGCCCTTCTTTGATCCGCCCCATGCTGCAAAAATCTTTTCCTTCCAGGCGAGAGTCGCGGTGATGTCGGCGGGGGTTTGCGGGCGAGTGATGAAGACGAGGTTCAATCCGCGACGAAGATCGTAAGTCTGAATAGATCGGCCAACTGAGGTCGAGATTTGAAAGGTGGTCTTTCCGAGAGGGATAGATGTGAAAGGGACACTCGTAGGTGATACTAAACCGACGGTCTGAAGCGTAACAATTAGCCATTGCAGCACAACTCTCAGTTGGATGGACATACACGGAAGGGCGCAAAGATTCTCGAAGAGTCTGATGCAGCTTTTGAAGCATTGGCGGGCGCCGCAGTCTTCTGGCGCTTGACCACGGGGTGATCAGCATCTTTATGAGGCATTGTGATTATGTGAGATGCAGGCGGTACAAGTAGCGACGGAGGTTACTTCACCAAAGATACCCGCTTGCGCTCTGCGATTGAGGCTGCTCTACGTGATACTGCAGCCATGTCCAAAAATTTACAATTTTTGGCGGTGAAGTGGGGCAGTATTTCTGGTGCATGGTTGAAGTAATTATTCTGAGTTGTTACTGGATGTTGATTTTAGCTTTTAGACTTTCTGCAGGTCATTGATTTACGAGAAACACCTCTAAATATCTGACTGGGTCTTTTCAGTTGTCATAGCTCAGCTCATGTAACTTCATGGCCTTTCTAGACAGCTGGAAGGTCATGTTTCGTCACAGATCACAGTGTACGATTTATTTTATCATCTGCCTGCATAGGACAGTGGACACTGCTAGCGGGGAGATAGCTGGACAGGAATTCCGGGGATAGCATCTGGCTTCTGAGGTGTCATCCATCATCCGAAAGACACTGGTATGAGGACGCTCGACCATGATCTTAGCCAGGGGAAATCTGGCAGTCTTGGCCCCCTTGAATCGGAACTCTCGTGCCTAGTTGGACAAATAAGGCTGCAAAGTTTCTCCCAAGTACGCCCCAATTACGACCCGGCGTAACCGACGTAATACGCAGCAGTTGATCCAATATTCACACAAGACAAGCAGACAAAGATTCTGGGTCATGGATGTTGGGTGACACGGCGCCAAGAATATCGGGTTCTGTTCAAAACAGGGAGGAGGAATCCGGTCGTGTGTCTCTCTGCCTACTGTGCTTGAGTCTTATGTGAGCGGCGAGCAAGGTATGACAAATGGCCAAGCTTGGAGCCGAGTGCATGCGTTAGTTGTGGATGAGGAAACATCATACGTATCTTGATTGAAAGAAGAGCTTGCCATTGTTCGTTTGTTTGATTGGAGATGCCGTATCACGATCTCTCTTTGACAAGGGTAGGGTGAGCCTTTTTGTCTCCCTGGCTCTCTTCTAAACATAGTAAACAACAGCTTCGTCACACACTCGCACTCTACATGAGAGAGATCTGCTGTACGTAAAGCGAGCTACCCCACTATACATGATTCAATTCTTTAAAACAATCCTTGTCGATGCCAGACATGACACAGTAAGAGAGAGCAGACAGGGCACTATGTAAGACTCTAATATTTTGGAGCGCCTCCAACAGCCGAGAAACGCTCCAAGTGTAGGGGTGATCTGATACAAACTGATCCACCTCCATCTCAATGTAAACGTCACCATGATATTGGCGCCTGGAAATAACACCCAGATCCAAACCACGGCGGCAGCCTACGACCAGGTCACAGACCAGGGACAACATCATCAGGTACCGACCAACAGCAACAAGATGAGCTAAGTAAACGAGACGGGGAAAAGGGTTTCGGGATTGTCTACTGAGCCCCTCGTATTTGCGCAGTAACCGACCGGGCATCCCACCGCATCAAGACATAACCAGGTACAAGAGGTCCACTACATCATTGGGGTCCCAGTCCCAGTTGTTACGGTGCAGCAAATGGGCTGGATACTCACAAAGAACTACCGAGTTTGAAAGGGAAACAAAAGAGAACAAGACCCCTTTTAATGCTAAAAGCGGATCAGAGTTTCTAAGCCAGGAGAGGCAGGATGATCGCGATACAAAGCAGAGCAAAGCAACTCCTTGTTCCAGAGCTCTATCTTTCTGTTTCAGTGGTGGCGCAGTTGAAGAGTGAGAGCAGCTCAGAGGTGACCTGCAGGGTTCGTAAAGGTCAGGCATGCTTAGAATGTGTCAAAGAACCCGTCCGTGGTAATAAGGTGTGGGAGCTTAAGCCAAGCTGCCGCTGTAATCCAATCCAAGCAGACCGCGAGTTTGGACATGCTACGTAGGTCGACTACTGGGCTAGGTACGCTACGGATACTAAAACTCACCTTATTAGGTAGCTTAAAACAACCGCCTCAAAAAAGGTACGGTACAGTACGGTCGGTATAACTGAGTCTGCCTGCCCTTCACGCTGTAACACGCGACCACATACCAACCCTGGGCAATTTGCATTTCGAGGTTTCATTGTTTCTGACACTCCTTCATTCGCTGTGCAAGGCAGGCTTGCAGGTTCCCATATATTCCCACTGCCTATCCCTGAATATCCTTGGCGGGGGTTGCGTGTCACTCTGTTTCACCTCCAATCACTTACACTCACTCACTCTCGCTCACTCACCCCAAACTGTCTGTCTGTACATACATACATACTGTGCTGAACCTGGGGCTTGGCTTTTTCAGCTCCTGCTGCAGCATTCTTGTTAGTCTCTTCGTTTATATCTGACGAAAGCCTTATATGCGCTTGGCTTTTGCCCAGACCTGACCTTAATTCCTCCTCCCCCCTCCACCTTATCTCAAATCCAACCCTTCTTCCGTAACATCCTACCCTCTTCCGCATCTCGTTGAACCTGATGATGTGAAGTAGGCCCAATATGCCTTCTTTAGTCTCTTATCTTTTTGCTGTCTTTTTCGTATCATTACTATTTACGAAGCTGCTACATCTATTCATCCACATCCATTCCATCGCCATCATCGACTTTGTCGTCTATTTACCGACCTTCTTTTTACAAGACTTCTTCCTAGTTCTCTTTGCCCGGTTACTGCTACGCCGAGAGCGAACAATACTTTCTCTGATTGGTTATGTTCTTGGATGCTTTTTAACGTATATGCCCTTGATTTTTACCTTTCTGTTGAATCTCGTCATGACTAACTGTGGCTTATAGTTTAATAACGTTCGTTGCTGCTGCATCCGAGCTTGGTTTTCATTATAGAACAGGCGGCGAAGTCGAATGGAGCGACGCTGGCGATTTTGCTAATGACGAGGGACTCAATGTTTTGATCAGCGAGAGCAGCAGCGTTATTGTTTCTGGCGTCATCATCCTCATCGTCGCATGGTTGCCTCAGAACTACCTCTACAGGGTCTTTGGTGACGTCGTATCTGGAATTGGCAAGCGAATCGCTTCAGGTTTGTCGCTTAACTCTATTAAAATGCTTAATTTGCTAACAGGTACAGTCTCTCGGTATTTGCGAGGCAAGATTCGCCCCCAGCCTCAATATCAGCAAGATCCTGAGAACGCCGAACCTTTCCTCCCGCGTGTGAACAGCGAAAGTACCGTCACAAACAGTGGCCACCCATCGCCTAATTTGAGCCGCGATGCAGAGGAGAAGGATTTGGAAGAGTGTACACAAAAGCGACGCTGCTGTGCATTCATCCCCTCTTGGATCATCAACACCGTCATCTTGTTATTCATCGGTATCACATGGGTTGCCCGCCCTGACCAACCTTATAACCACATCGCAAGTAGTTTGCCTCTACGATTGTCCGACTCTGTACGACCAAAGCTTGGGCTCTGTGCTTCTCGAAACGAATTTCCCTTGCGACAGCTCATCGAGAAGTCAAGATGGCAGGATCCCAAGGGCAGCTTCAAGGGATGGGCCCCCAGCAGAGAGAACAACGAATTGGTAAAGAAGTATAGAGAGAACCCTCCTGCTTGGCTTCCCAATCCCATCCCCAGCGGGTTTCTCAAGTGGAATCCTGACCGATACAAGGACGAGCATGACAAAAAGGATGGTCCCAGCGATATGTGCCCCAATACTTGGCAAGATCGGGGCTTCTATAACCCAGTCAACGATCCCATGCGAATTGCTAACCTCGATCAAGAGATTCTGGCCCCTATCAAAGAGGCACTCTCAAATAACTCGGTCAAAATTAGACACATTGCTCTTATTCTCATGGAGAGTATGCGCGAAGAACTCTTTCCTCTCCAGCAGGGTAGCGATATCCACCGATTCATCATGGAGTCGAACGACGAGAATTCCAGAGATGAAGTCAACGGCCGGGTGTCACGCATGACTCAGAACTTCGAGAAGATCACCGGAAAGCCGGGCAACTACCAAAGCGCAAACGGAAGTGCTTACGATCCTCCCGCGAAACCTGTATGGAACGACCAGACGAAGCCCGGCTTTGGTGGTGTCAATGTCGTTGGGGGCCTTACCAGCAGCAGTGTCTCAACCAAGAGTCTTGCTGCCGCGCATTGTGGCGTTTGGCCCATGGCCGTCAACATGTTTGAAGAATCCGAACTCGAGAGCTATCAACCCTGCATCCCGCAGATTCTCGAACTGTTCAACAGGGTCAAGAGCAACACGACAAAGCGAGAGGACAAGTCAGAGAACAAGCCACAGAAGGAGCGAGATTGGTGGGGATTTGGTGGTACTGCGCAAGCCAAGTTCCATGAGTACCAGTGGAAGCCTGCTTTCTTCCAAGCCGTGACAGACCACTATGACAGACAGGACAAGTTTGACGAGAAGATTGGTTTTGATTTCAAGGTCACCAAGCCCAGATTAGACGAGGAGGCCAAGGAAAATCCTGAGATGGAGGAGATCAACTATTTTGGATACCCCGAAACGGATTTGAGGGAGCACATCAGAAAATTCATTTCCGACGGCCTCGCTGAAGATAAGCGACTCTTCATGTCACACTTTACCAGCACTACTCATCACCCTTGGGGAGTGCCTAAGTGGTTCGAGAAAGAGAAGTACATGGGTAAAGAGGGCGGTAACCATCAAGATCTTGACAAGTATCTCAACACCATTCGTTTCACCGACGCATGGCTCGGTGAGCTTATGCAGATGTTTGAAGACACAGGAATCGCCGATGAGACCCTCGTTGTCTTCGTTGGTGACCACGGCCAAGCATTCAAGGAAGATTTCTCAAAGACAGGTACCTACGAAAACCGCCATATCAGCAACTTTCGGGTTCCAATTTCTTTCCGTCATCCCAACATTCCTCGGGTGCAATACGAGGCCAACGTGACATCGATCTCTATCCTTCCCACCATTCTCGACCTCCTCGTCAACTCAGGGTCTCTCAACAAAAAGGATTCCGAAATTGCATTCGACCTCGCCCACGACTACGAAGGTCAATCCCTAATTCGCCCATATCAAAAGACACAAGACGGCCGTCGCGCTTGGAACTTTGGACTTATCAACCCAGGCGGTGGTATGCTCACAGTCACTTCGGCCGACGCACCCTGGCGCCTCGCAGTTCCTCTAAAGAAAGACCTTGAATACACATTTACAGACCTCGGCAAGGACCCGCTAGAGCTAGACGCTCTGGATAAATGGTCGATCAAGTCAATGGTCAAGGCAGTGAAGCGCCAGTACGGCGACTCCGCTGCGACCTGGGTCAAGGAGGCCAACGAAGTTGCCCACTGGTGGGCTCTAGAGCGAAGACGCCTCTGGGGATACAACCCCGACGAGGATAAATGATCCTATCCTGTTTTATTACTATTTTTATTTTATGACATGATGCATTGGGTATCTGGGTTTGCGGGTTTGCAATTACTTTTGGGAACTGGTCTTTTGGCATACCCGTTGGCACATGTGTACGGCATACATACATTTAGGGAGAGGCTCCCTCGGAAATGGTTGTTTTCTGGGTTGATTTTTTTGGTCTACAAAATGGCATAGACTTTGAAATTTTACGCATTGTATACTTGACCAAGGGTTTGTTGGCTTGTGCTTTAAAGTTGAGCGGCGCATTTGGCTGTATGGTCAGACTTCTATATGATCGTGGCTATCAAAACGAAACGTTCATGCAGTCTATAATCCGAGGAAATCGGAAATTATGTGGCTTTTGCTTCCAGAGTGTGTTCACAGTGCATTAACCATTGATCATTGCTGGTGATAGTCTTTGCAAGGTAGATGCTTACTGGGAGCTGTTGTCCGAAGCTACCTAGGTAGTGAAGAAGAAATCGACGAGTTTCAAAGATATTGGCAGTTAAAAGTATAAAGCGTGAGATGGATCTGGAAGTGAAGTCATACAAATGCGGTAACCTTGTATCAGATCGGATATCTGAGCTTCAGATCAAGACTGATGACCCAAGCTCAAGCGACGGATAAGGGCTAGGCATATAGCCTCACCTACAGAACCTATGAGATTCAATGTTATGTTTGCATAATGTTAAACGATGATCAGGTAGCTTATGACAGAATATTATATAATTACATATCGCATTATAGGGCCAGAGATGTTGTACTGCCAGAGCCGCATAATGAGATGAATACCGTTGAGATATAGGAATAGCCTCGCTGTGGTACACCAGATCCATGGGTCCGATCTCCTGCAAGTCATAACGCATCTGCAGTACCAAGACCGTTTCCCTAAGTTGCCATCGGTTCTCTGGGTTACATAGCTCAAACAGCCAAGCTTGTCGCATGCCTCAAGCCACTAAGGAGCCGTATCCCCCCATGTCGGTATCTCGTGGGCATCCTTTCTCACGATGCGGCGGTCCAATAACAGGGCTCAATTGGAGCATGCCCCTTCCAGAAGTCGTTTTGATTGCCGAGTTCCTGGGACGATGACGGCGGAACATGTCTCACTAGGCGTGGGGCACTTCTTGCAGATGTCATGTGCATGAACGCAGTCACTTTAACGTGTTCGTTTGTGTATCTCGATGCTGGAAACATGCTTCTGGAAACTGAGGAAAACTTGAGTTATACGGCTGCTCTGCTGTTGATGTTGATGATGGATGGATGGATCTCCACTATCGCACTCCCCCAGATGATCCATTGCTAGGTACAGTAGCCCCGCCATCAGAAACATCTAGACTGAAGCAAATCCGGTGACTAAAAGCACCTGCTATTCAGTAAAATGATGATAATTAAAGCATCAGAGATATCTCTACGTATTTCTGAGCAGGACTATCTATGGGAAGAATCACCTGCAAGCAAGAAATGGACCTGCCCGCACCTCTCATTCTCCAGCCTCTTCTTATACAGGCCCTTGTTCCACTCGCCCACTGCATCCGTCCCATCAAGATCTTTGTCCTTGCAACGGTTACTGCCCTGCACCTTTTTCCAAGAAAGGGATAAGAAAAGAAATAATCGTCGTCTAGCGACTTAGAGCAGCGTGAAGATCCCAACGCTGCCTATACTTATTGCTACCTGACGGGATCACGGCACAGCAATCACATTGTCGCCTTAGCACCAAACGAGGTAAAGTCCCAACTCATTTCTAGGCCAGAATAAGAACCATCAACTTCTCGCATCGACTTTCTTTCTTTCTTTCTTTCTTGCCTAGAATCTATTGATATCGATATCGGTTGCAGATAAATGTTTCATATTGTTCAAAAGCAGTGGCCAAACGAGACAAGACACTCATCAAGACATCGAAAAGCGTCTGTCTTATTCTGTCCTCTTAAGCTTAGGCTCGGTAGTCTAAACCTAGACCAGACTCCCCTGCTAATAAACGGGCCCTTTTCATCGACGTCAGACCTTTCTGACACCTGATTGCGAGCTTGTGGAATTTGGTATTATTGGATTTCAAAAGACACCAGCACGAATCAATTGACAACCGGCCGGTCCTTTTTTTCAATTGGTGTACTCGGTCACAATTTCTTACGCAAGGTATTTGGGTGTGTACAAGAACGGGCAAAACACACAAAGATACCTTGACGTTACCATACTGTATCATACCTACCTTACCTTACCCTTCTATACGATACGACCTTGGCTCGCTCTATCTATATCTCGACCGTGGAGATAGCGGACCGCTAATACTGGGCACCATGAACGAGAATAACCCACTGGACCCGGATTTGAATGCTGCTAGTCTGGCCGATACCGATGACAGCCCAGCCCAACAAACCAAAGCACAGGCACAGGCACAGGCACTGGCAGTGGCACAAGAAGAACCAGAACAAGAGGTTAGCTCCTCCGTCTCCGCCTCCGGTGAACCTTCCGCTGCCGACTTTTCTTCCTCGCCTCGCCGCTTTCATCCACACTCTCATCCACCCTCTTCCTCGCTCACTTTTGGTTACGTTTCTGTTGAACAGCATAATATCCAGCCCAACCCCCCTCGCCAATCCCGTGCTTTCTCTTCAACATCGGCCTCGCTGCTCGCTAATTCTTCTGCTGCCGCTATCACAAGGAAGAGTCGCGGCGCCGAGCCCGTCACTCGAGACGCATACGCAACCGCACGCCGGGCCAGTTTCACGGCAGCTTCAAACTCGACAACCGCGGCCTCCTCCTTGCCAATCAGGAATCCCCGACCTCTGGCACGCCCCCCCGCCGCGAGTCCATGACCTCAGATACCGCTTCTGAAGAACAGACGTTGGCCGATTCGCAACTTTCAGGCCCTGGAGAAGAACCCCACCATCCGCGAACTCGCTTACAGTCCGCCAACGAGAATTCCCACACCGTATCGTCAGAAGCTTCCAACACCGCGAACCACCGATTGTCTTCTTCTTCAGACTACCAGTCTAGGAGACTCTCTGGTACTTCCATCTACTCTCTCGCATCTGCCCGTGGTGTACTCAGCGGTTCATCATCAGCTCATGGTTCAGAGCTAGGCACTCCACCAAGATCTGTACCTGGATTACTTTCAACAGGCAAGAGCACAGCAACGGGCCAGTCTGAAGCAGAAGTCTCCAACGTCACTGTCACTACTTCCAGCAACCAACCGGGTCAAACAGTCGTGGGACACCCCAATCAGCATCATCTGACGCCTCGCGATCTTCACTCGCAGCCACTTGACTTTACAAAACGAGCTATTCGACACGACAACATGCAGAGCAGTACGTCTGGCTTACGGCAAGGGCCTGACAGATCCCGTAGCCGAGCCAAGAGACGCTTTAGCGGAAGCACAGCAACCAGCAGTCACAGCCCGAGTAGCGATCGGGGTCCCCACCATCGAGAGAGAGAAGAGGGTATGTTTGATTTACCTTGCCTCTGGAAATCAAAGGCACATTACTCAAAATCCAGGGTCTAACTTGCTGCAGTGAAACCATCACGATTTGGTGTCATTGGCGTGTGCGCTCTGGATGTCAAGGCTCGAAGCAAGCCCAGCAGGAACATTCTGAACCGACTCATCGCCAATCGTGAATTCGATGTGGTGGTCTTTGGTGATAAGGTCATCCTCGATGAGGGTGAGTTTACAGATGCAAGAATTGTATGTTTTAGAACTAAACTAATCCATCTGGTGTGCAGAGGTTGAGAATTGGCCTATTTGGTGAGTATATCTTCTCGGTGAGCTGAAGTAGCATAGTGGGGTGCATCTGTAGTGCTGCAAGGGGCACGTGCCGAATTACCCAAAGTGATAACTAACACCAGACAGTGATTACCTTATTTCGTTCTATTCCGACGGTTTCCCACTTGACAAGGCTATTGCCTACGTCAAGGCCCGAAAGCCCTTTTGTGTGAACGATGTTCCCATGCAGCAGATTCTATGGGACCGCCGCTTGTGCCTCCACTTACTCGACAAGATTGAGGTCAGGACGCCAAAGCGTGTCGAGGTTACTCGGGATGGCGGCCCTCAATATCTTACGCCAGAGATGGTGAAGCATATCAAGGACGTCTCTGGAGTTTCTCTGGATCCTGTTGACCCCTCGCAGACACCGCCTCCTCAAAACGTAGAGCTCATTGAGGACGGCAATACTATCAGTGTAGATGGTCAAACACTCCGAAAACCCTTTGTTGAGAAGCCAACAAGTGGCGAAGATCACAATATCATCATATATTTCCCTACAGAAGAAGGCGGAGGTGCTCGAAAGCTCTTCCGAAAGATCGGAAACAAGAGTTCAGACTACATCAAAGATCTCAATGTCCCCAGAGCCATCACAGAACCTGGAAGCAGTTACATATATGAAAGCTTCATGCAAGTCGATAACGCCGAAGATGTCAAAGCCTACACTGTTGGTCCAAACTATTGCCACGCAGAGACCCGAAAGAGTCCCGTAGTGGATGGTGTGGTGCGAAGAAATACTCATGGTAAAGAGCTGCGTTATGTCACAGCCCTTGGTGCCGAAGAGAAAGAGATGGCCAGCAGGATATCTACAGCTTTCGGTCAAAGAGTCTGTGGGTTTGATATGCTGCGAGCATCAGGCAAGAGCTATGTCATTGATGTCAATGGTTGGAGCTTTGTCAAGGACAATGACGACTACTACGATCATTGCTCCAACATCTTGAAGGACCTTTTCATAAAGGAGAAAATGAGAAAGGGTGGTGTCACTCCCCCGATGCCTTCACCCGCACCATCAGACACAGACCCCTTCACACGAGCATCTAACGCGTTCAAGGATCGTGAACAAACACAGTCTAGCACTAATGGAGTGAGGACGAGCATCAATTCTATTGCTGGCACTACCGACTCGCAACCCGACGACTCTTCCCGCCGTGCACCCAGCGGCACAGTTACTCCTCTTCTACCCCCAGACAGCGGAATGCCTTCAAAGACGCACAGCACGTTGGCCACTCCAGCGATCCCACCCACTCCTGTCGATGTGACCCTGCCGGGGATTTCATCCGCCCCTCCAGCCCAGCAGAGTGCTATTGCGGAACCTCCGTCAGAACAGGCATCCATTGTCCCTGAGCCTCCCCTGCCAACTCACTCCTGGAAGCTGAAGGGTATGGTTTCGGTGATACGACACGCAGATCGAACTCCCAAGCAAAAGTACAAGTTTACGTTTCATTCGGAACCTTTCATCGCACTTCTGAAGGGCCACCAGGAAGAAGTCTTGCTGATTGGAGAAGCTGCGCTTGGAAGTGTCGTGCAAGCTGTGGATTTGGCCTACGAACAAGGAATCGAGGATCGCGCTAAGCTCCGATCTCTTCGAAACGTTCTCGTCAAGAAGGGCAGCTGGCCTGGTACCAAGATCCAGATCAAGCCTATGTTTCGAAAGAAGAAGACAGAAGCGCCAGCTATTAGTGAAGAGCTGGTCGCCATGACCGAGGAGAAGAAGGATATCACTGAGGAGGCGGGCGACTCGTCGATGGAGGATAAGTCCCACCAGGGTCCAAAACGACAAGATTCGCTTTCCGGAGTGACGATGTCCAAATTTACCGCCGCTGAGGAGCGTCTGGTTCTCGACAAACTGCAGCTCATTGTCAAATGGGGAGGTGAGCCAACACATTCGGCCCGATATCAGTCTCAGGAACTCGGCGAGAATATGCGCAACGACCTCATGCTTCTGAACAGGGATATTCTGGACGAAGTTCACGTTTTCAGCAGTTCTGAGAGACGTGTGACTACCAGTGCTCAGATTTGGGCGGCATCGTTCTTGGGCAAAAAGGACATCCCTGAGGACTTCATCACCATTCGCAAGGATCTTTTGGATGATTCAAACGCTGCCAAAGATGAGATGGACAAGGTCAAGAAGAAGCTCAAGGGACTACTGCGCAAGGGAAACGAGCGCCCTGCGCAGTTCACATGGCCGGAAAACATGCCCGAGCCTTCTGAAGTACAAACAAGAGTCGTACAGCTGATGAACTTTCACCGGCGTGTCATGGATCATAACTACAAAAAGCTACAGAGTGGTGCTGTTACATCCCTTAATGCCATCTCAAATCCTAGTACGGAGAAACTGTCAGGGGAAAACTCAAGCTCATCAATTGCCTCATCACTTTCTCAGGCAAACACTCTCAACCAGATTCAGTCAAGATGGTGCTGTGGCGAAGATGCTGAGCTCTTCCGAGAGCGCTGGGAGAAACTCTTCCAGGAGTTCTGCGATGGCGACAAGGTTGATCCAAGCAAGATATCGGAGCTCTATGACACCATGAAATTCGATGCACTGCACAACCGCCAGTTCCTCGAATGGGTATACACGCCGCCAAACCACATGCTTGATGAATACACAGCTGCTGGTGCCAGCAGCGTCCCTGGAGGTTCTAACGGTACCAAGGATGGAAAGTCAAAGGAGTCTGAGGATGGCAAAACTTCCGATGACAAGAGTGACAAGAGTCACCACCCCTCACCTGAAGGATCAGACAAGGTGGATGCGGGAAGCAGATCCGCTTCAGTCAAGAAACTGTTTAGAAGACGATCGTTCCTTAACAATCTGCGGCACTTCAACGAAGAGGCACCACCTGAGCAATACTTCCGCCTATACAAGGGGACGAAGCAGACTTCGTCCACAGCAGATGCTCAAAACGAACCTCTGCAGGAACTGTACCGTCTTGCCAAGGTTCTGTTTGACTTTATCTGCCCTCAGGAGTATGGCATCTCGGATAGTGAGAAACTCGAGATCGGTCTGCTCACATCTTTGCCTCTCCTTAAAGAGATTGTGCAGGACCTCGAGGAGATGCAGGCGTCGGATGATGCCAAGTCATTCTTCTATTTCACCAAGGAGTCACACATCTATACATTGCTAAACTGTATCATCGAGGGAGGTGTAGAGACCAAGATTAAGCGCAGCACTATCCCTGAACTCGATTACCTTTCTCAGATCTGCTTTGAGCTCTACGAAGCAGAGATGAAATCAGGCGATGGAACATCACCTCACGACGCGCCTACGTTTACGTACAGCATTCGTATCACCATCAGTCCTGGCTGCCACGTCTTCGATCCCTTGCATGTTCAACTCGACAGTCGACATTGCATCGGATGTGCTCCCAGGCGAAGTTTGACACCCCACGCGGACTGGTTGCAGGTAATCAAGACACTCCGAGCCAAATTCAATCAGTAAGTCTTTTCATCCGATGTCCACCATTGCCGTGGGAATATCAACTAACGCCCATGCAGGGTCAAACTGCCAAAGACGTTCCTGGCAGTCAACTTGTCCGATGCCTTCACATTTGAGGACCTTGAACGACAAGGCAGTGATAGCGATGTGTTAGAGATGAAGACTGCGCCGTCCAGAGGCATAACCGAGCAGCCCAAATCTCCTGAAGATGAGGGTTCAGAGACACTTGCAACTGGTGCTGGTGAAGTTATGATCTCATAGACCGGGGAAGTAAGCCCGAGAAGACCAAGATAAGAGCATATCATGTGTCTTGTGTGATAGGGCGTCCAAGTTCGGGACTTTGCAATTGGGCTTGTCTAATCACCCAATAGTGGCGTAGCCTCTGCAAGTCCCCTTGTACGTTTCATGATGGCGAGCTGTTGAGAGAATATGATGAGTGTTGTTACGATTTGGTGTGACATCTCGAGTTATCTTGCATTATCGAAATAGAATACCCACATTTAGATAGAGGCAGGCTAGTCACGGACTGTTGTTGCTCTCAAATGAAGACACGAGTTGGCATGTGAAAGTATCTTCCTGTAACCCCAATCTGCACGCTTTAATGTAACTAGTTGTGAGGTAGTCGCTTTGCAGTTGGCCTTATCGGGTTAATAAGCTCTTCACATGAGGGACATAGCTGTGGGATCAGAATTGTGGTGTCATTCTGAGTTTCTTGGCATGATTCCTTTTGATCGTGCAAGGTTTTGCTAAGTTTTTTCTCCGAGGCTCGGCACAGCATGGTTAAGATCCCCCTAATTGCGAAAGAAAAAAAAAACCCAACAGCGTGGGATCGGTAGTCTTGAGCATAGATAAAAAAGGCTCATACTTCGGAGCCCCAGAAACCGGGCGTCTGGGTCAGAGTATTAGAAAACGATCGCCGGCAAACTTTTCTTGTCCTGAAACTCGCTCCGAAGTCGTAGATTCAGTGTCAACTGACTTCAGGGATGGAGTTCTAGGACAGGTAACGTGCGAAGCAGTGTAGATGTGGTGTTATCAACTTCGAGCTTTGCACGGGGAACTTGTACACCGATGTGCCAATGACCAGATGGTGGAGGTGTTCACACCAGACCGACAGGGACCACGGTAGTTTGATTACCCAGGACATAAGTTCGACTTGCGTTCTGGAATTTGTGGATTATGATGGTAGGCTCTCTTGGTGGTCTGTTGAAAAATGCCATCACCTGATACGAAGTCTAGGCTTGACGATTCAAGCACAAGCCCATTGAGCCATGCAGAGCTGAGGGAAACGGTTCAAAAATAGGAAACAACAGCCTTAAAATCCAATTTGAGTTCCGGAATCAAGAGATGAAACATCCAGCTCAGCGCTTGAGGCCTGTGAGACAGCCTCTTAAAGCTAAAGTTGAGTGAGATACATAGAATCTTGGGTCCAAGCTTCAACACATGCAAAATGAAGCTCAGGGATACTACCGCTATGGAGTTAGCGACGTCACCCAAGATCGAGAGGGTTCAAGACAGCGAGCGGGATGGTGACCATATATGGCAGAGACTCCGCTTGGAGATCAGAGACAATTGAGGCACTTGAAGATGGGGGAAATGTGATGCCGGTACCCCGGCAGATGTGAACTGGGCCGTTCGATACGCTCAAGTCGAGATGAAAAACCATGTATGTCAGATTTTGACATGCAAGAAGACCCAATTGCACTCTGAACGGGTGTGGGAACGCGTATCCGTTGGGTTCGAAAGCAGAAAGGGCAACAACCGATCAATTGCTTCTTGTTACTCTTTATGGTCACTGACAAGGGGATGAAACCCAGGCGAGGCGGTCCTCTATTCCATTTGGCCGAATATTGAGGTGGTTGAAGGAGCAAACTCTCTGAGCAAACGCAATGATGTTGTATATGCGGTCCTCCTGGTTTCAGTTTAAGAAGCGATGCGTTAAAATGAGGATTGAACGCCCGTTGAAGCCCTTGTAGGGCATTCTTGACATTCAACGGCCACCGATCTTGGCTTGTGGGAGCCAGGGTCTCGGACGGGTGGCTTTCCAAAAGTGTGGCAGACTACAGGACACTTGCAGCTCGCAGCGGTTTAATGGTGACCAGGGGGTTTGTCGACATGCCTTAGTGGAAATCGAGGCGGTTGAAATGCCGGGACAGCCAGATTAAGCCGGCGACAGGCTGCTTGTGGATGGGTGGCGGATTTGGTGTCGTTTCCGGGGAGAGTAAACTGTGCCGGGTAAGCTGGTGGTCCGTGTGAGGGTCGCATGGTCTTGAAGTCAGCAGAGCAGATTCAACGATTGTAGTAGGTATTCCAAGATCATACCTAGGCTAGTAGGTAAGCATTCAGTTGAGCAGGATGAGGATATCTGCCAAGAGAGCTCTACGTAGGGTAGCTATCAAAGAGGATCTCAGATGTCCAATACCGGATAATTAGAGATGGTAATCAGGCGGATTACCATATCTGGGCGGCTGAGACTTGCGATCGACTATGGAGTCGCCATGCATCTGGAAAATTTGGTAGCGAGGCGAAGAGACAAGCGACAAGGCCTGCCACGTTGTCCCTTTTCGATCAAGCAAGCATGGAACTACAGCACATGCAGGCAGGCAGGCATTTCCCTGTAATCCTTGCTCGATTTGATAACCGGGAGGTGACAACGGTTGACGATGATGCGTGGGTATCGTATGTCGTCGATGTTTGTGATGAAGATGGAGAAGCAAAGAGAAAGAGATCCGAGATACCTACGATTGAAAATAAAATAAAAGGGGTGACAGACGAGATTTCGATTACAGGGTCTTGAGAAAGTGAACTAGAGGTAGGTGTTCAGAGTGGGAAGGGAAGGTAACAGTCGGTAGCTAAGGCAGGTATGGATGAGTTAATGGTTCCCTAGGTTCATGTTCCAATCCGTGTAAGCGGAAAGTGGAAAGTGGAGGAGGGGATGGAGAAGGAGAGAGTATGGGGTCATCCATCAGTCACAGATCGAAAAGGGAAGTAGGCCCAGAACAACTTCACTTTGCCCCGGTGCATCTCGCTGAAAGGGGATAATCAAAATCAGACCATACACAAACACACACACACACACACACACAAAAGTAAGAATTAGTTAATACCCGGATTTATGTTATAATGACAAAATGTGACTTTACATCCATACCAAGTCAGCATTCGTCTGAGTAAACAAACATATTTGGGAGTAATATCACCATTGACGAAAGGCCCCCCACAAGCCGCTACAAACATGCATGCGGGACAACGTAATTAGATCCATATGTTGGTAGTGGATCCGTAAATGTCATTAATAATATCTCCAATACACGGGACGGGTCGGCCGGCCTAGGTTAGAGTGAGTGGACTGCGGCGGGCGGTCAGTGAGTGAGGCTCAACATCGTCATGAATCCAGCATTGGGATGGGGGTCCACGAGTTGCAAGGATATTCAGCCACGCCTCCCCGCCAAACGTGGGTGAATGGCGAATGCTCGCCTGTATATCCGAAAAGGTGTAGCAGATGGGATAGCGTAAAGCTGACCAATGCAGCAGGCAGATGATAATAGACAAGACAAAACAAGACAAAACAAGACAAGACGTTCAGACAAGTGACCGCCAAACAGCGGCAACAACTCCGACTGCTCATCTTACCACGGCAACATTACCGGTGTGAATAGACTGCATATGCCCAGGCAAACTTGTTCGAAAAAGGTACAGAGGCAGTCAGTTGGCAAAACGGCTGTCATAAAGAACTAGCTTAATTCCTCAGCTATGATTGGCCGCTATACTCTAGAGTTGTTTTGTGGCCCTGCAGCTAAAAGAGAGACCAACATGCACCAACAAAATGTTTCGGACGGGAGTTGATTGTGGCGTTTGTTGAGGGTCTGAACGCAAAGACATTAAAAACGACAAAACACTCTGTAAGAAACGACACAGCAGAAAAGCACTAGGCACGGCAGGCATAGCTACAGGGCTATCATTTCACGAGCCCTGGAAAGAAGCCGATTTGGTACGGTACGTTCAATGAAATAAGAGGTGATGAGGCGACTGTTTGTATTGGTTGTGCTTGGACAATCAGAATCAGAACATAAAATTTGATAATGGCTCTTTGAACGGGATATTTCGAGAGTACCGCCAACAAATGATCGGCTGGGTGTGTACTAGGTTTGATGACAGGGACAGCGGTCAGTTCAACATTACTATATCCGGCTGTTGTTTCCTACGTATTGTTCCCTGTTGACGAATGTCATATGTATTTCATGGATGTCTGAAGTTGAGAATTCATTACGATGATCCCCCAGCCTCAGACTCAGAAGCACAAATCAGGACCAGACTTGTGGTCGGAGGCTCCGGCAAGTTTCCAGTGGCATGATTTCCTTGGGCAAGGAACATTAGGGTTTGCAGGATCATGGACTTTTGACACGGTGAAGTTCGCCTAGTGACAATGTTTGAGGTTTAGGGCTGAGTTTCCAGGCGTCCTTTTGTTGCAGTGGAGGAGGTTCCATTCGAAAGCCTTGGGTAGAGAGAGGCCCGGGCGGTTGGTAATAATTATGTGTAAGTCGTATGCATGGAGAAAAGAGACGACAAGAGGTGAATGACTCTTCAACTTATTTGAAACCATGTGCCTTCCAGATTGGTTTGTGGTGGCTTGGTTTATTCTCCGAAGCCAAAGCCGCCGCACTTTTATATCAACACTCTTCAATTGCTTGTTTTTATTAGCTCTGTCTGTCTAGGAGGGGGTTGGTTGTCTCTTGATCAACATCTCTACTGCATTTGGTACCTCTTCACAAGCTCCCTGCTGTGCTGCGTATACAAGTCTCCTCCAATTACGACACGTCGAATATCTTGCACTAGGATCATTACCCCTTCGGTAAATATCCTATCTTGACATTGGATGAGTATGATTTCTTACCCGCGCCGCAAGGTGGGGTCCCCTTCTTCTTACATCACACTCAGGGATGAATGGATGAATAGAAACTCCCAAGACGTGAAAAAAGAAGAGCTCCACGTTGTTGTTTTTACCGGATCACACCTCTACTTGAACTGGAGCTTTCAGATCATGATGGCCAGAAGCCAGACCTACTGCTAAATTACCTGTGACCTCACCAGGCAGTCAGTCTCGCTATTTCAGAGTGGACATTTTGCCTCGGCACGGCCGGTGTGCTGACTCTTAGAGTCTAGACCAAGGTTTTGGGTTTATCTGCCGCACTTTCGGTATCGATTCCGTAAGGGCAGTTTTAGAATGCATGCCTTTGCCTTCAGAAGCTGCCTAGCACCAATTCACGAGCTTTTTTGGCTCCCTCCCCTTTTGGGGCTTACGCCCAGTCCAATCCAAGACAGCTCACAAGTCTTCTTTTCAGGACTGCACCCCCCTTAAAACAAACTGGCCCTGGAGCGTGAGGTAGTGGAGGTCCACTGTGAAATATGATCCTGGCGCTGCTGGGCTGGCCCCGAGAACCAGGACACAGGTGCCCTATGGTTGGGTTTGATTTGGTGTGCCTCAGCGAAGCCCTGCCTGCCTAGGACCGCCATTCCAAATCAGTTGGCTTTTTACTTGTGGCTTTTTTGAGTCTGTCTGCTTCTGCCTTATTCTTAAGTTTGAGGTGTCGTTTAACCTTTAACTTTACCTTACCTTACTCGTATAGGTAGGTAGGTAGGTACAATATCCCACTGTAGCCTCACCACACCATACCTTAGATACAGAGTGCGTTAGTTGCTAAACAAGTTGACTTGCGTTATCATACCTTAGGGGATTATTCTCCTCATTAATATGGCATTCCCCTCCTCTGAAATTGAGTTGTCTCTTTTTCTTCCCAATTAATTCTTCCCTTTCTGTTTGTTTGAATACCTTACTGTTCGTTCGGTCGTCTATAACCGACACGCAGTAATTGGCCGTACCTAGCGCGATCAAACAAGGCGACGTACCTGCATCAGTGGATACTTTAAACTCTTGCAGTCCATCTTATCCCCCATTCCCAACCCCATTCGATCCTGTCTAATTGAATTTCAATGTGATAGTGGAGGTTAGGTTAGGATCGTATCCTTACCTTGTCAGTTAGTCTCGGTACCTGACTGACCATACACCACTACACTCACTCACTCACTCATTCATTTACTCACTCACCTTTTTTGCTTGTGCTTCTCGGTCGTTCGCTGCCTACAAACCCCATTTCAATTGCTGGAACCGATCCCTAGGCTGTTTTCCTTAGAGGACCCGGTCTTCCAATCTAAGATATACACCCCCCTTCCCTCCCCTTCCCTTCCATCTGTTAGTGGAGGTTTTCCCTTCCTTGGACTTTTCTTCTCTCCCCCTCCCCCTCTTTATTCTTCTCAATCTTCCAGAAGCGTCAAGGACAGGGCATCCTTTACAAAACCCCGTCCGACTGTACTGTACCGTACCGTACCGTACCTTTAACGGGGATTGGGGGCACATCTGGGATTTGGGCCGACAGGAGCAGAGAGAACTACCTATACTTCCGAGTTAGTACAGTACAGTACTGCACTGCCTGTACTACGTACGACTCTACCTACAGACAGTACCTTTAATGACCTTACACCCAGGATTCCACATTAACTTGTCTCTAATGCCCTGGCATGGGCATGACGGCTCAAGACCGAAAGGACAGTCAGGACAGCATAGGGACGAGCAAGGGCACGGCCTTCAATATCGTCTGTCTGTCCCTCCATCCACACATCCATGATTTTGGGACCCGTTGGCGGGTACATTATCGCCAATGTCCCCCGGCAGTCCCTCGTTGTTGTAACATTGAAGCTACTGTACCAGAAGAACGAGCCCCCATATCCATACCATACCATACCCATAGTTCATCTACCTTACCTCACTTCACATAACCTTGCTCCCTCTCGTCTTTGCTCGCTCGCTCGCTTTGTCTCCCGTCAATCGTCCGTTTAATCTACTCAATTCGGTGTTGGCACCACCTTGTCGGCATTTCCGCCTCGTTGCTCGTGCCTCTTCCGTCGTCTATCTCTCAGGCCCGTTGCTGCTGCAAGCCTCATCCCGGCCCTCCTCATCCCGGCTTCCGTTTGACAGTCCTTCCTTGCAAACGACATCATATCAGAACTCTGATCTTTGTTCTGTACCTTACATTAAACCGCATTGCCTTGCCTTGCCTTGCTGCAACGACCGACTGAGCGTGCAACTAACACTAACACCGAAACTCTGTCACTTTGCCTGCTCCTCGCTCCCGTTCTTAAGTATAAAGACCTGCGGCCCTCCCTCACTCAACTGTTGATGAATCACGACATCTTCCGCAACAACTCTGACACATTGCCTCCTCTACTACTTCAACTCTCACCTTTTACACCCATAAAGGGACAGCTCTCATCCTGTTGTTGCACTGCATTATCAACATCTCACCGCACTCCGCCTTGAAAGCACTGACGCTTCATACATCAGCTATCGTGTAAGTCCAAGGAAGAGCGGACATGAGGTTGCGTTCTACATAACGCATCTTACATATTTGCTTACAACTTACATACAGCCCACATACAGCCCATGTTGGGTTGTCTGTCTGTCTGTCTCATACATGCATGCAAGGCTAATACTGTATTCCCCCAGGAACATAGCTGCATCCAGTCAGGCCATCAAATCTTGTGAGAGGGTTCAAGAGACTCTCGACAGCATCTACACCTCTACTGTACCACCCACAACACCGCCACAATTACCGACAAAATGGCCAACGCTTGCGCCCACCAGTTCCGAATGATCAAGTCGGACAACACTCTTGTCCAGTGGATCTGCCAGCACTGTCGGTCCGGTCCTCACTGGATGATCTGGGAGTGCACCTACTGCAAGCTTCATCTATGCCGACCTTGCACGCAGTCTGCTTAACGGCTGTGTGTACATGCGCAAGTCACTTAATGCCGAGAGAGTCTTTGGCAGCCACATGCGAAAATGGGTGTGCAGCTGCTTTGTTATGCTTTCACCTTTTTTTTCTGCTTCTGCTTCTGCAACCTCACCCGGCACCAACTGAGATGGCCTGACTTACAGAACGTGAGAGGCTCAACCCAAGCAGAAAGCGGAGAGCTTCTCCTTCTTGGTTTCGGTGCAGATGCACATTTGCGATCAGAGAAGATGGTCTCAGCATGGGCATTTGATTTGATTGCACTTGGCACAAGTTACTTGCTGCTACGCTACACTACAGTACGTTACGTACTGCGGAACGGCAGCCCGGAGCTGGCTCTGGATGCACGGCTACCGAACCGTCGCACACACCCCTCGCGTGCACCCATCACAGCATTTCTTTTCACTTTCAGTTGGCACACAACGTCATTTCGACTTACACTCACTGGCTTGAGAAATTTCCCTTCATGTTCAGTTCAGCTGAGCTGAGCTGGGCCTCGAAGAACAACACACGCGTATGCATGCATTGGACGAGACATCAACCAACAAACAAATAACTTGGAGTACATTAGGAGTTGATACCTTGACTCAGTCGGGCTGTGTCAGTGTCTCTCCTGGGTATTCGGCCAAACGGTGGTATTTTGGGTGACTTTGACTTTTTTACGCTTCTGCCTCTGAGTTCCATGACGGAATAGCGCCCTGCACGTTCCACGTGGGAGATTCCATTCACAGGGACCTGTGGCCCGTTTTCGGAATTGTGCAGCACTACCCTTGGCCCTTGCAACTTGAAGAGAGGAGCTCTCACTCACTAGCTCATCAAGCTCCAACGCTTCTGTCTCGTCGTCGCGTTCGCTTGTGGCCCTACCCAAGTCGACAACCCAAGTTTACAGGGCCAGGCCAGGCCAGACCAGACCAGCCTAACACCCAACGCAACGCAACGATGGAAGACCGGACTGTTAGACGTGTCATGTTGCTGGAGCTCTCCTCCAATCTACAGTCCCAGTTACGAACTTTCCCATTTGGGAGATCTGATCTGTTACAGGTGATCCTGACTGGTCTCTTTTGATGTTGTCTCTTTTCTTTTCTTCATTTCATCTCCTTTCCCCTTTTTCCTTTCCGTCTTCTCTTGCTTGTAATACCTGGTTTGTTGTTCATCACCTGCATCAAAACGGTGTTTGTTGGTTTTTTTTTCCTCCTTCTCTTGTTTCTTTTTCTTAGTTTCGGAGGGTTTACCCCACGCCTTGGTCTTATCTCCTCAACCTACCTCCATGTCAGAAGCATCTTGGCTGCTGACGGTACTTTTGGGTGGGAGACAAGTCAATGGGGGAACGTCGTTATGACTTCATCTTATTGGAGGCAACAAAACTTTCGGTTTGGCTCATGGCGCAAGGACAGAAAAACAACGATTTCTATGGATGGGGCTGGTGTTTTTTAGGGTCGGCGCTCGAAATAGACTATGGCTCAAGCCAGGCAGATACGGGGCGAACCAGAGGATATCCAGACGATGAGAGGAGCACACGCATCAACTTTAGTGTATTGCTATCGTCATAAATGAAAACATTCTGCTTCTAGCTTTGGCTCCTTCTCTACCACTAAGTGCTAGCTAGGTGATTGTCATCATCATCATCATCATCGACGAGGTGGATGTGAAGCTGAATCATGAACAAGATCTTGATTAGTACTAAGGTATCGTTACCTCAGCGGGAGTTTTCCCCAGTCTCTCCATCCTAGGTATATTACAAGTCGCCTAGCAATTCAATCTGATGAGTCCTGATTGGCCCGGAGTTTACGAGTAAGTTCACGACGTTAGGCACAGTAGCTGCTGACTAGCGGTACCTGCCTTCTCATCCCCAACCTGAGGTGGGAGGTGAGGTGGACATTGGACAGTGAGGAAAGAGGCCAAAGTCCTGTAATCTCCCCTCCCACCTTCCTTACCTTACCTTACCAACTAAAGTTACCTACGGCATTGGTTGCCCTTTCCTCTTCTATCGTCCGCCTCGGGTCTCGCTCGTATTGAGTCCCTGCCTTCTTTCAGTGCGTGCGTGCACCATCGCGTAGATCTCTTGTCTCATCTCATCACGATCCTACCTTTTCGATATTCTCACTGCTACATCACTTTAAACTTTACTCTCCTCTCTTAGCACCTCGCTCGGATGCTTACTTCAATTCCCTACCCTTCCCTTCCCTTCCCCGAGCTCGATTTTGACTGGATTGGACTAGGTTGCGCGGGTCAATGCGATCGCCTTGCTCATGGACAACCAACTTCCATTACCAGACACAAGCTGACGTGGAATCTTCCTATGGGAAACATCCGGATGGCTGTGGCAGCCTTGTGGAGCGTCGCAGCCTGTGTCTGTGTCATGGCGCAGCGAAGGAAAAGAAGCTACAGCACCTACTTCACTCTGAGGGAGCATCAGCACCTCGTTGACAGAGCTAGCTATGGATACCTTTTTTAACGCAGGATGCTATTCTAGGCTTCACGCCGCCCCCAGTCTGATCGACGCTCTTAGCGGCCCACCAAAAAGACCAATCTTCACCAGAAGCCTTCCAGAACAACTTAGCTGTCTCGTATTTTTCCCACTCTGCACACGGTGCACTCGCGAGCCCATGTCCCCCAGCTTAACGCTTCTAACGGTGGAGAGCAGCGTCGACACACGAACCAGGGGTTTTCCAAATTACCGAAACACGCCAATGCCTGTCGTAGACGCTTACAGCCTCGCAAATGTTTCGATAACGTGCATGATACACAACCACCATATAAACTTTGGTATTCAATCATGGCTCGTTTCTAAGGAACTATCTTGAGTCATGCCGATAACCTTACCAACTATCACGAGGCACGACACGCCCCCCATGGTTAACGGATCCGACATCCCGCCCGCCCGGCCGACACGGTCCCATCGGGGAACGTACCCGGAGCTTTTGAGGTGCTTTGCGAGCTGTCTGAGCACACGTACATGATAGTATCATTGTTGATTCAGGCTTTTGCCTTACTCATTGGTCCGTTGGTTGTTCGCTTAGAGACTAACTAAACTCTTTTGCCCTGTCTCGATTTGTTTCGAAACTCACAAGCATCAGTTGACGAGCTCTTCGACCAGGCATATTCATGTCACTCAACGATCGGGGTGGCAGGGCATGTCATGCTCTTCAGATTGTGCTAGGGCTCTTGTGTGACCAGTTCGTGTGACGACCTCGTCATACTTCGGCAAATCATTAGAATGCACGGGTTGATGGAACGTTTCCAGATGCTCGGACAAGAAGTTGTCAGTTGCGTGTGACTACTCGCCTCCGGCCCTTTACGGACACTGCCATGCCGAAGAGAGACCGCTCCGTCTCGGCGTCCGAGGTAAAGGGCTGACCTCAGTCCCCACCCTCCGGTCTCCCGCACCGAGATATGGCGGACGGACACTGGGCGTTTGCGGCAGGACACAAAGCTGGTTTGGGTCACGTCTGCTTTTACGAGCTGCCTTCTTTGCAAGATTGTGCATATTCAAAGATATCGGCCGTTATTTTAAGGCCGGCTCGCTGAGGCAACGTTGCTGCATCTGTCACTCTTTCTGGCACCTTGATGGAAGAGATAGGTATGTTTATTCAGGCAAGTAAAAGCCAACACGGTAGCAGGCCCAGCAGAGCCGCAGCCGTCAGCCAGAATGAGAGAACTATGGGTATGCTCGACTTCGTGTCTGAGGAAGACTGATAGTATTTGGCGACTTTGGGATCCCCCAATGCCCAGTCCCATACAGTACGCTCAGTGCTTCTCTTGGTCACCTCCACACTGTCACCGATGGATATGGTCGTATCGCCACCAGAGTTGCTGGTTAGAAAGCCGTATCTGCCGAAGACTGGAGAATACTTTGATCCAGTATCTACTCTTCGGTCAGACATGAGCTTCTTGAGTACCGTACCACGCTCCCCTTTGGCAGCACGGCCAGTGGAGTAGTCAACGTTGAGCGAAGTACATCGTCCGCACATCTTGGTGAGAGCTACTTGATGGGTTCCATTAATGGTCAGTTGTGCCCAAAAGTCCTCATCCCATGCAGTCTCGCCATCCAGAACAATGTTGGGTCGCATAGCCTTCATTTCAACGTCGCATGTCGATAATCGGGCTTTGACGTTGTTGAGGGATTCTTCTGTGGTGAACAGATAAGGCGCACAATCAGTAAAGGTAATCCAATCATCTTCAGTGGCTTTTTTCCCTAAAAGGTGGTTGAGAAGCAGCATTGGCCATGGCGGAGGAGTAGCCTGAGCCTTGGGAGAGAATGTTCCCAGCACTGGGCGTCGACCATCGCCGATGAAGACGAGAGCTGTGTCGAAACCGAAGCAAGCGGTGAACCATTCATCATATTTGGGCCCCATACGGTATGCAATAACACGACTTTGATGTAGGCTGACGTCGGCCTTGCTCAATTCGTTGATATCCGGTTCAATTGGGACTTCAAGAACAGTGTCCTGCTCTGGTTTCCACGGCACAAGTGGTTCTTCTGGGATCAGGTACTTGACCCGGATTTTGTCGCCAATGACTTCTTGTGCGAAAAGGCTGCATTCTGGGTGACCGGACAATTGGATCTTGCTGAAGTCGCCCGACTTCTCGATCTTGTAAAGCATGAAACGACGGTCATATTGAAGCCCTTGTGGGCCTAATTTAGCCGACTCGACTTGAATGCCTCGAAGTCCTTTGATAGGATAGTACCAAAGCTATCATGGGCTGTCAGCAAAAGTTCATGACCTCCCACAGGATTGGCGTGAGTGAAGCTTGATTGGACTTACCTGAGTGATCTTCATTATTCCTTGATGTGTTGTTTGACAGCCTGTCAACGAAACGAAGCAACAATGTTTATGATGTGAAAGGGAGAACTGGTTTGCTAATCAGATACGAGCCCTTCGTTGACTAGGTACCTTGGGCAAGCCACAGCCGACTCGAACACTAACCAAGGTACCTAATTCCTGTTAATTTTGAGGAGGTAACGTAGGCAATGGAGATAACATGGAATTCGGCTCCCGCTACCGAATATCTCACACCGCATCTACATAGGTCCAATCACAAACTATTGATTGCAATCGTCTTGGTGTGGATTCGACCTCAATTTCAGCTCAACTAACCCAGTATAACTCATTGAGAGTTCTTATTTGCTTCTTTACGTTGAAGACTGCCTTTCATTCTTTGTTTTTGTTGCCTCGGTTCCGAGTTCGGAAGACCTCCACTGTCGGAATCCCCCCGCTGTGTTCCGCAACAGACCTCACAAGACAACAGCCGGATGTGCAAATGATTTATCATACCATTGTTTCCTTCTTCTCATTTAACTGAGTAACTTAGGATTCTCATTCGGGCAGCTGATAAGTGCAATTGACAAGTGTTGAGCCCTTCAGAGTTGGAGTGGCTGGTGGTAGAGCTCAAGGGCGTCGTTGACATGGCCCTCCACTTTCCGGCATGTGCAATAATACATCACGAAGAGTTAGAAAAGAGGTGTAATGACCGATTGAGAGTCACTCAATTCTCTGTTTATCTATTTCATTTTTAAATATCAGGGACAGGGCTGAATCCTAACTTAGCATATCACAGACTTGTGAAAAGAGAGACCTCCATCTTTATCACCTTATACTACTTGGGGATCCAGATTCCATATAGCTACGCTAGATTTTTTTATGATTTCTTTATTTACATAGTGCTCCCGTAACAACCTGGCCAGAGATGGTTTTATTCCTTTTAATTTCAGGTTATTCACAACTTTAGATCGAGTGCCTTTGTAACTTCATCGGCAGATGGAGAGACCTTGCCACGACAGTCATATCTCGGGGACCGCAACTTCTGCACGTGAGATAACAAGCCGTTCTCCTGCACCTTTATGAAGACGGTGGCTTCATCTGACAGATTGAGTGAGAGAGACTTCATTATATCTACAATAGCTCACTATTTAATGAGGCCATAGAATCGTGGTCCATCTGGAACTTGTATGGCTTCATGCTGCTTCGCTACCCTGTAGTCACCATGCTGTTTTTGATAGTTGATCTGAAAGCTGTTATAACCCTCCGTTGCCCGGTTTCCTCGGATCTACTTACACGGTGAGCAACAAGTTCACGACTTTTCATTTTCTCGACGACACTTTCGGTTCAAAGCTCTTACCAGCTTGGGTATCAGCCGGATACCTTGCCCAGCCGAACAATATCATTAGACTGATGGCTGATGTTGAAAGTCTTCAATGCTCTCAAATGTCCCACTCGAATAGCCTTGGTCTTTATGACAATCGAGAGGCTTCTCTCACAGTCAAGGTCAGTGCAAGCTATTCTCCTTGTTCTCCATCCCCATGACAAGATAAATTTTCGACGGCTGCCCTTTCATGTCGCGCAGGATCATAGGCCAAACAAAATGTCTATTTTGAACATATCAGTCAGATATACGGCGATACTTGGCTGAATAGTTCCCTTCACAAACGTTGATGTTGGCCACTTTTGCAGAATCACAAGAGATGCATTGTTGGTGCTGTATCACAGGTTGCTGCAGTTCTCTTGCGAGTCAGCATGTCATTATCAAGTCAGCAATGCGGAATCTTGGTGGAGGATGACACCACCTGCCAGACGCTCGGGTTGTTTTTTCTTTCTTGGAATCCATTCAACGAACACTGGAGAGCCATATCCTAGTGTATGATATTGAATGTCGTTGGGCTTCTAGTTCCAGCACTGTCAAAGTAAGATATTTAACCCTGGATCTTAGAGTAAGCTCAGTACTAATGAGGTCATGCAGTTATATTATGAAATCGCCTTCGGTTTAACACCAATAACTCAAATGAGATGTTGTTGATGCGGCAAGACCAACACGCCTGGGTAGCATGCGTACAGAGGAAGAGGCGCAAGGAGAATACGTAAACCCAACCACTGCATCTAGTATCGGCTTGGCGAGCTGAGCTGCATATTCTTGCCTCTCCCAAAGATCGACACTCAAGGTAACATGAGTGCTGACATGACGGTATCATCGCGTCTGGTCGGACCCGAAGAGCGACGCACATGCCGCGAGCCTTGAGGAAGGATTCATCGTTATCACTGACACTGCCACCAAGACTGCATGATAGCAATCTTTTTATGGTCCTTGTCAGTCAAAATGGAATCTGTCTAGGGTTTCATCGATTAACATATCCCAGCGACGTTAAAATAAGATGTGGATATTGGGTGAATAAGGTCGCACAGCTAAGAAAATACAGCCAAGCATCATCTCGCGGCTCGACGCCATTGCTGACATCTATATTCCTAGCCAGGAGGGTGGCGTCGTAGCGCGAGATGAGACCCCATTAAGCCATTTCCTTGAAACACCAGCTGGTCAGTGACATGGTTATCCCATAGAGGACTTCAGTTGACCAAGTCAGATCAGCCCTACGTCTTCCTTTCATATCGAAATTCGTTTTCGCTAAGCCTTAGCTCCCCACAACTCAGAGCTGAGCGAGATGCAAATGCGCCTCGACCTAGGCTTTATCTGGTTTGACCAGGCGCTGGCGACCCGCAGGAGCTGCCGCCTCTGATGTAACAGACCCTGGCCTTGTCCTTGTTGTTGAGGCATTGGCTGCTGGCATCGGCAATATAGAGAAAAGAAAAGAGGCTGACAGCATTTCTTGGCGTTCCATCACTAAAGAACCTGTATTCCATATCAAGACATATCATTCAGCACGACGTTGCTTCGTCACAGGAATATGGCTTCTTTCTCGTATCGCTGACCTGGCCAATGGCGAGATAATCCCTCCGAGTCTCCGCTCAGAAGTGACTGTAAACATTGCGAGATCTTGAAACCCTAGGAGAATTTTCGAGCGCCGCCTTTTGAGAATGGATGATCCCAACCCTGTGCATCCATCGCGGAGACTAAAATCTGACAAGCACTGCCCAAGGTCCATCGCATGAGTCTCATTCAGGCTCCTTGAATGGTAGATCCCAAGTCCGAACCCTGGGCTCGGAATCCCGTATGGATCTCAGGCAATGAATTTCGTTTTTTCTTCCTCATTGACGTTGTAGGATCACAAAGTCCCAGCCGGCTTATAAGATGGAGTACATGCCACCCTGTTGGTTTGACATGATGAGTGTTGTCGCTGTCGTTCCTTGTCCTTTCCCGCAAGGATACAAGTGAAAAAAGAGAGAGTCACGGTTGTCAATAGCCTCTCAACATCATTGAGCAACTAGTGATACGCCACAATGTCGCTTTCAAGCTATGGCGTCGATGACGCTAAGCTACCGCAACAACCTTTCCTTCCAGGTGCCAAGCCCGATACACCAAGCTTCCTCGACACGACTGCATGTCTCTGCGCTCTTCGTGCACTACCCGGACTCGATAAACTCGCTGAAGCTGGAGCGAATTTCGATAACGGTCAAGCAGCATGGCAATGCATTGGAAATCAAACACAAGGTGTATACAACATCACAAGTGGAAAATGGTACAAGGCCAAGAATCCCAAAGGCTCACTCGATCTGCCTATGGAAGACAATTCCAATCCTCCTGTCGGGGGTGATCTCGTATGGGACTCCAAGAGCCGTTCTCTTAAGCCATTGAAGGACAAGAACACGCTCACTGTTTACGACCGAGACTGTACTGGCACCAACCGATCGAGCTTCTCGACCAGTTTTTACAGAACCACACATCAGCTTCTTAACGATCAGCTTCCTATTGATGCTGCACCCTGCTGGAGGCCTGGTGCC
Source organism: Fusarium sp. NRRL 52700 (assembly GCA_013396095.1). Classification (NCBI taxonomy): domain Eukaryota; kingdom Fungi; phylum Ascomycota; class Sordariomycetes; order Hypocreales; family Nectriaceae; genus Fusarium; species Fusarium sp. NRRL 52700. Next base: position 138,981 of record JAAQRM010000370.1, read on the forward strand.
CTTCCTCTGCAGCTGCAGAACGTGTCTTCCTGGCAGAAGCATGGATGTAAAGAAGGGTTCCTTTGTAAGTTTGCTGACTCGGTTGCTTGAAATCAAAACTGACGTTTTACAGGCCAGAACAATACCATCAATTCACTCCCTCAATCGTGTCCCCCTCTTGAGAAGTGCACAATTGCACGTCTGTCAGGCATGACTTGTTCATTGAACGGCACAAACGTGGGCATGGGGGTTTTCGAGCCCATTATCTGCCAGGCGGGCCACTATTGCCCCTTGGAGGAAAAGGGTATGAAGAAGATCAGATGCCCTGCCGGCTCATATTGCCAGCCTGGTGCTTCGACCCCAACACCATGCCTATCTGGTAGCAGGTGTCCGGAAGGTGCCTCATTTGAGCGGTATTTGATTCCTGTGGGTGTTCTAGTCATCATTGATTTCCTCCTCCTTATTGGTATGTTCGTCTTGATGTTCCGCTCAAGATGGCAGAGAACATCCAAGGCCCACGCTGGTGCTCTGAAGAGACATAAAACCATGAGGGCCGTCAAAGCGACAATCACTGGACGGGGTTACAAGGAGTTGCCCGAAGATCAAGATAATGAGATGGCCCCAATGCAACCTGGCTACAGTCCTTATTCACCGTACGGACAAAACTTCCGAGAGGGACGCACCCGAACCGGTTTTGAGGCTACTCTCTCGCGGAACAGTGTCTACAGCTCGGAACAGGAGCAGAAAGAAATGGAGGCCAACCCACAGCTCAAAGCTTTTGTTGAATCCATGCGACGAGCAGCTGAGGCAACCAATTTCGGTCTCTCCTTCAGATACTCCGATCTTGTCTTTCATCCCAAAAAGAGCCCAAGGCCCATCCTTCAGAACGTCACAGGCTCTATTGAGCAGGGACAGCTTGTTGCTGTTATGGGTGGCTCAGGAGCTGGTAAATCGACCTTTGTCAATGTTTTGATGGGTAAAACAAGTAATACCGGCGGTATCGTTGCGGTCAACAATACTCCAGGCAAGATGAAGCAGTACAAGAAGTTGACAGGCTACGTGCCTCAGGATGATATCGTGTTGCCTGAGCTGACGGTCTACGAGAACATTGTGCATTCGGCACGTATCCGACTTCCTCGTAACTGGAGCAAGAAAGATGTTGAGGCTCATGTTGAGTCTGTGATTGACTGTCTAGAGCTTTCGCACGTGCGAGATTCTCGGGTCGGTAGCGTGGGTAAGCCTGTCATCAGTGGTGGTCAGAGAAAGCGAGTGAGTATCGGCATGGAATTGGCAGCTGCGCCAATGGCTATCTTCCTTGATGAACCAACCAGTGGTTTGGATGCTACCGCAGCGTCATCCATCATGCGCACGCTCAAGGCCATCGCAAGACTTGGCATCTCCATTATTGTCATAATTCACCAGCCGCGAACTGAAATTTTCGACCTGTTTGATAACCTCATCCTGCTCGGTAACGGACAGACTATTTATGAAGGTCCTCAAATGGAGTCACAGACATATTTCGAGAGCATGGGCTTCAAGTTCCCCCAGCACAGCAACCATGCTGATGTAATTACCGACATCATCACTGGCAATGGTCGGGAATACAACAGTGCCGGCGATGTTTCCAAGGAAGCACTCATCTCGTATTGGGCTAAGATGCGACAGAGCATATCGGAAGAAGCTTACGACCGCAGAAGTGTCAGGTCCACGATGCTGGGCGATACAGGGATGCGCCAGGCCCTCAAGAAGCGTGGTGCTCCCTATATCAAACAAGGATGGCTCTGCCTCTGCCGTGCAATGCTTCAGCAATACCGTGCGAGGGCTGCTCTGTTTGCCGAGATGGGCCTTGCTGTTCTCGCAGGTGCTCTGCTGGGCCTCGCCAACAACCCTAAGAACGGTATTATGTTTGTCGGTCTATTCCATGAGCCCTATGAGGTCTTGTCGACAGCTATCGACTTCTTCTCTACACCTCAGTTCGCACTTCTTATTGCCATTGCTATTGGTCTTGTTGCGGGTGCCCCTGGAGTCAAGCTGTTCTCCGAAGAGACACTCTTGTACAGGCGAGAGGCCGAAGCAGGCCACTCCCGGCTGGCTTACTTTCTTGCCAAGGTCATTTCTGTCTTTCCCCGTATGACACTTGGTTGCATGCACTTCACCGTGCCCTTGTTCTTGTTGTCTGTACCCATCATCGACTGGGGTCTTGCATTCCTCACAAACTTGCTGTACTTTTACTGCATTTATGGCCTTGCAAGTATCGTAAGCATGGTCGTTCGACGTGAAGATGCACCGTTGTTTGCCACCATGATTGCCCTCATCACTGGTATTCTCTCTGGTTCCGCGCCTCCACTGGCATCTGTTAAGGATTGGCATATGGAGTGGCTTTGGCGAGCATCTCCTGCTACATGGTTGGCGGAACTGTACTTTGGGCAGCTTGTGGCACCTTTTGCATACCTCTTTCAGGTCGATATTGCAGCTGAGGCGACTGGATATCATCTTGACAGAAAGTGGCTCAACGTTGGTGTATTAATAGCCATCGGAACTGCTTATCGACTGATTGCCTTTGCTGGCATGGTACTGGGACATCGATTGAGAAGATGAAAGGATGGAGTATTTTCCTGTATGGATGTTCACACCAAGGATCTATATTTGATAGAAAGTAGAGGATGAAATGAAATTCTGGATTAATTCATATTTCTTTTTAGTACTAATGTGCTTGATACCTACCTCAGGTACGCTCAACAAGGCTCTCCTCCAGCAGGAGCTGCCAGCAGACAGTGAAGCTTCTTTCCGTCGGAATAATACTGAAGGAGGGAATGGAAGGTACTGGTCCGATACAATGAGTCGTACTGTCCGTCATTGAAACAGATGAATTTTGCCTAAAAGTAAATGCCTCTTCTCTTGCGATTTTTAGTGTTAGCATCATCCCACAAAGTTTCGATCGGCCTTTGCAATAAGCATCTTCAACTGGCGGAAGATCACGTTTGCTCGCAAGGATCTTTTACAGTTTCAGGGTCTTTTTTCTCACAACATCCCTGCGAATTCTACAGCAACAACGTTGTGGTTCGTCGCAACGAGGAGGGGTTGGATCGACACTCGTCAAACACGTTGACGGACATGAGTGTTTCGAGTTGTGCTCCGTGCTCCATAACAGTTTCACTGTCGTGCGTTTCATGGCGGTTTGAAGCATCGGCCTATTAAATATTGACTGGGAAACAACCGAAAAAGTCGTATTTTGCACCCTGTAGAGAGAGATCAGGGTGAGCACAGTCAACCAAAAAGTTTCAATCGCGAAAACGGGCGTCATATTCCCAATGACGAGAACATCATCAACGACCAACGTCAACGAAGTCGTTGAGCCGCGCGCTGTGCTAGAGCCAGTACGGCAAGTGGGAGAGAACGATAACTGTTCAAACCTACTAAGTTGCTATCACATACTTTCATGCGGCTAAAAACCCAAACTTCGGCCAAAGGATTCCGAACAAATCGGTTACCGTTGGTAACAACGAAGGATTCGCGTTCTCAGGCGGCGTTGATGAAATCATCCTCGGTTGTTCCCCCACACATCCGTCGCTTAAGGTGGTAGATGCTTGTCACGAATGGTTTCCTTCCCTTCTGTGCGCCATGGGTGGCTGGCGCGTTAACACCTTTTGCAACCAGGGATATGCTGGATACGTCAGCAGTGGAGTTGATCCAACATAGAGATTACCATTTTGAACACATTTGAACATCCTCCGACGTTGTTTCTTGGTTCAAACTGTCACGTCAAGGACGATCAACTCATGCTGCGACCACTGAGATGTTGATAGCCGAACCAAGCGACACAATATCGTGTCAACCTGAACTGTTGGATTGGCTGGTTACTCCTCAAATGACTATTGCCGTGTGAGCGAGATGGCGTCAAGACAACGGCGCCGGCACGGTTAGTGCGATGAGGAGACACCGTTGTCGATGGTCTAGACTATTGAGCTGTTGGGAACAGATTTCACTGGCCCCTGACGATCGAGTTGGAAAGGCCGCTACGGAACATGTCGCGTTCAGACCGGGTGCCAAGCGGGCAATTTACTATCTGTCCTCTGTATGAAAGTTTGACCTGTACATCAATGATATCGATATCGCCCAATTGTCAAAATCTTCAAGCACACGAAGGCTGCAGATGTGGTTTTAGAGCCAACGCAGGCGGGCTATCAGTGTGTCCACTCACACCTTGAAATCATGCCTTACTCGGCTGTGTTATAACTTGCCCCGGAGCCAGGTGAGCCCTTTATTTCGAATCGAACAGCTGGGGCCCAAGCATGGTCAAGGCAGGATCAAATCAAATTTAATTGACTGGCCGTCGCGTGCTCGTGGAATTTCGATTTTGCATGGGCCAACCTGAACGTTATGAGACTACAGGGCACCAACGATAAACTAACATGCTCTGGGTCGCTGGTCGTCTCGGCTCCCCGCTTCTAGTCGTTTGTTGCTGGGAACCAAGTGGAGATGAGGGGCTGAAGGCTGAATACCCCCTGCTGTGTCATTCAACAAAAAGACGAGACGAGAGACAACGCCTCTGATGAGGTTGGCCACTGACATATTGTGACATTGGGAGGGGAAGTGTGAAGCTCTGAACTTGGAACATGACGGTAAAGAGACAAGATATAATTTTTATGATTGGGTGAGATCTTGAAGATAAGGCAAAAGAGGGGTGCATAGGTATCATTATCAAAGTGAAGATACTGTGACGGCACAACAGTACATATGTGCGTTGCAGCAAGTGCACCACTACACCGAATCCTTCTCAAAAGACCAGGCCAACGATGATTGATATCGCTCAACGAGATAGCGTATCTTGTCACGCAACCATGACCGACATCAACACCACCACTACCACATGTGCAAACCCGCCTAGAGTCAGCTACTAGTGATTTGACCATCCCGCATCCACGCTAGAGAGAACAAAGCAGACCATTTATCTGTCTAAACTCGCGAGATACAGACACACATGAGAGAAATAGAGGCACAAAGGCGCCAACCAACGAGTTCAGGGATGAGCCAAGGGCCCAGGGTTCCGGCCTCGACGCCGTGACAGCGCCGCACTATGCAAGGATCTTAATGCAGAGTGTGTCGCATTCGAAAAAGAAAAAGACGCTACGGCCACCAGAGCGTCGGGTCGTTCCCAAGCCTATTTTTCGACTTGCAGGAGCTGACGACCCTACCCTTCTCGAAACTTTGAAATCTCTTCCTCTTCCCCCGGACTCGTCTCGATCTATTTCTCTCCCGTCTCCCTCTTCCTCCCTCGACCTATTGTTTGTTAAACATAATCACATCTCGACTTTATAATCATACTATTACATTATACCCTTATTATCTTCCACCAGTCCACTTTGTTTATGAAGGCTGGCTTCCTTCTATCATCTTTGACTGCTCTTATCTTATTCTTCCTTTCTACCTCCAGTACTTATCCGAGGTAGTCTAATACGCCATATCTCACCATGGCCACCTACACCACCATGGAAGGTCCTCAGCATATAGCTATTCGAGAGCTCGATCTGAGGGCCTGCCACCCAAGCACGGTTGTCGATAGAGTTGGTGCTGTTCCGGTTTTGAAGACAAGTGCTGGTGAGTTTCTCTGATTTCTTGCAATTTTCTTTTCTTCGTTCTTTCAGGGCCTTGTCCTGGTGTAAGAGCCCCCTGTCGCTCGGTTACTATGGCCACCACCGAAGCCAACCCTGGTCACAACCTTGAGCACACGACAGTTCATAGGCTTGACTTGATGGTCACAAACTCGACGTTTAAGCGCTGGAACTATTCGTTCTGTAGCTTCAGCGAGCTCTAGACACGATGGATTGTATTGATATGTTTCCGTCATGAATCATATTCAATATGACCGGCTTGGGATCGCTTGGGATCAAACCTTGACGGAACCAAAATGTGTAAACCAAAACACCATGACTAACATCACAACTGTAGCTTTTTTCACATTCCTCCGCGCCAACCTTGTCCTCCACTCGGCAATGACTTCAGCTACCAGCACCCCGCAATTTGGTCCATCAGTCCCCTTTTCCTCTTTTGTCCCGCCATCACCCTCTCCGCTTGCAGCTTCTACGCCCTACTTTGGTCTCGACAACGACGATGACATCGAGCCGTTGTCTCTTGAGGTTCTCGACAAGCCTCAAGACAAGGTTGAGGGCATGCGCCTCATTGCCGACTCGATTGCCCAGATGCGCCAAAGGGCCTCTTTGAACCTCGTTTTCCACCCGCTTTGTCTTGCTGGCCTATCGGCAACCTTGGCTGCCATTTATCATTTCGGCGGCGTTACTCGTGACTCAGGACTTGGTATGACGGTTTCATGTGGAGTGATTATGAGCTACCTTATGGGTATCCGTTACTTGGCCAACGGTTATATTTCCTTGGCTGAGCGCTTGCGATGGAACTGGCTACGTGCTGATGACGGAGAGGAAGACACCCTGCTGGCTGCTCGATTGAACCAAGACATCATCGGAACCCTCGTTCTTCGCCTCGAACCCAACCCGACTTCTCACCACAGGCGCAGACGATCGCTTTCTCTACGAGGAGGCAAGGGTGTCATTCGCGCGTGGACCACCAACCTCAACTACCGTGGAAAGGGCGTTGGAAAGGATCTCCTCCAGGAAGCTGTCCGTGTTACCAAGGAACGCTGTGGAAAGGATGCTGAAGTTGGATTCGCCCAAGAGCACGCCAACAGCGCCATGCTCCTTCCCGGCATCTTCAACGCTCCCTTCCGACGTGATGAGGTCCGAGCCACCAGGGCTCTGGATGGTATCTTGTCTAACTGGGACTTGGTTAAGAAGAGGAGGTAGATGAGTGGAGTTGGTCAACATCTCTTCACATGTGCTAGGGATGAGGAATATCTATCGGCGATTTGGTCATCAGCAGGGTGAGAATATACGAGATGACGATGATGAGATGAGGAGGAATGGGAGACGACAAGGATAAGATTTCAAGAATGCTTTGAACGAATACCCCAGAAGACGATGGAATCGACGGAAAGAAGTTACAACCACTAAACAGCTACAAAGATACCACTAGAAGAGGGGACACGCTAGAGTATATATAGGCTCTGGGTCGGGCGAGACGAGATGCTACCGGAGGTAGCATGTAATGGTCGGAGGAGCGGCTCTCTTTCTTTCTTCATTTCTCTTTCTTTTACTTTTTCTTTCTTTTTTTGATACCGTACCTACTACTCGTACTGTCACTTGAGATACCCCAGATCATACCATATTCCTTTCGTTTACAGAAGTTCATAATTTATCAGGTTATGGCACACAGCTCATGATCAAAATCAATCAATCTTTCGATTCTCCTAAACAGAATATGCCTTTTTCCGTATGACAATTTTTCTGTTTCCCTTTCCTTCCTACAAATGTTCATGATATTAAACTCACAACCTGGGCCAACATGCTAACAAACAATGCGTGAAAATATGACGCCTGACACCGCTCATATCAAATGAAAGACACATAAAAGCCAGTTGCGTAGGAACGATTGGGATCTAAGCCTTAGGTTTGTTTTGACCATCGTATGTGTCTGGATCAAAACCATAGATTGGTCGACCAAACCGCGAAAGGCTGTGGATAACCTGTTCGAATGTCAGTGAGTGCTCTTTGACGGTGGCAGCCAGTGCAAGAAACTCACATCGTGCACGGTGACCGTTTTTGCGTTTCGGTATTCGACATAGATAACGCACATCTGAAGGATATGATAACGACGTTAGTACAGGTAGATCCAATCAAGTGTACACATGTTACATACCGATTCGAGACGCGCTTTGAGCGCCGCTCGCACCTCATCGTAGATTCCGGCCGAGATACGCTTGACACCTCCTCGGCGTGCTAGACGTCTATGTTTCACTGTGTCAGTATTGATGCTCAAATGTCTCAGGTAGATAGAGGTGAATATATCCACTAACCGGATAGCAGGCTTGGCTGAACCATCTTGTTAGCGGTGATCTTCAGCAGCGATGAATGTATAACTTACTGACTCCTGTAATTGAATCCCGAAGGATCTTGCTATGAGATTGTTAGTGTGCAACTCCACTGTCTTTGCTTTGTGAATGACTTTACCGATGGCGACGACCTCCGAGGACCGTCTTACCTGAAGCGCCACGGATAGCTTGACCTTTCTTCTGGAAGGGTACGACCTTTCCGCCTGTGTACGTGGGTCGCGACGCCGAAGGGCCGCCTCGATTAGGCACTGTAGGCATGTCGAAGTGTGGGCTGAGAGTAATGAGATAAACACCACTGAGTTGCGTAACGTGAATCGATCCTGATAGATTCTGATCTGAAGCAGGAGGGCTGATGTGATGTATCTTCTCGCTGATTTTTGGAGGAATGAATACTTTGCGTGATCTCTCTGTGTTGGTTGGAGGGGAACTGGTGTTATTCTGTTGCTCTGTATCATGTTTGCTGGAGCACGTGACTGTAACAGTCGATCACTGTCAATCACTGTCAGGAAAACGAAAGACAGGCAACACAGGAAATTAAAGGGATCATAAATTAAGGTACCTATTCACAGAGGGAGAAACTATAGGTGCATCATGCAGGTGAATGAATAGGTAGGTAGGTAGGCGGCCCGAGTTACGACTACAATGGTTTCAACGGTTGAGGCTTATCACATTCTGCGCCATGCTACACAAGGCACTGGATGCTATCGATATCATATCAGATAAGTGATGAATCAAAGTCAGGGTCTATTTTTCATTGCAAGAGCAGCTAAACTTTTTGATAACTACCATATTCTCCATCTCCTCCGAGAAATCCCACACTCCCAAGACTGAATCCTCGTACCGTGTATCCGTATACCGAGTTTCGCATTCGCATTCATCGTCCCATTAAAACATTTGTATACTCCTCAATCATCTCTTGTACTTCGAAACAAACAGGCCAAAACGCCTAGAATCCTCGCTGCCCTTGCCGCTAGGAGGTATATCATCAAAAAAAGGCTCTGGCGACAAACGCCTCGCGCCGGGGGGGTATAAATCAAGATGAGTCGTGATTGGTGCCAAGACACTAAGCAATGAATCTGACAGTAGCGTTGGATCAATGACAAATGAACGTCAGTTTAAACGACTGGCGCGGATATCAAGTTCATTTCGCTACTAATCGGAGTCCTTTACAACATCACTCTTCTCATGAAGCTGCAGTAGCGGGCGCAGGAGTTTCTGTCTCTTCAGTAGCCTCAGGAGAGGCGTCAACCGTGGCAGAGGCATCAGCTGCCTCAACTGCCTCAACTGCTTTGGGCGCGCTAGGTGCTTCAGATGCATCAGGTGCGTCAGGGATCTCAACATCCTCCGTTTTCGTTGTTTCTTCTGTGGCTGCAGGTTGGGAAACATCGTCAATTACGGGCATGTTAGGATCAATCGGCACATCAGCAGCCTCGGTCTCATCCTCAGTCTTGGGAACAGAATCTTCTTTTGAGGCCTCAGAATGTTGCGGCAACTCAGTTGGCTCAGGAGCTTCCACGACAGGGGCAGATTCGACGACCTCGCTCGGTCTAGAGGCTTCCGAAGCCAGCAATGCTTCAGCAGCAGCCTCGATATCTGCTTCTGCTTGTGTCTTTGTGGGCTCTTCAATGGTACGTGGTCTCTTGGCAGGTCTCTCTTCAGGGGCCAAGTTGGCTCCTTGGAAAGCTTGAAGCTCAAGTTCAAGGTCATCTAGGCGTCGCTTGAGGCTACTCTCTCGTCGGTGGCTATCTTCGAGTTGCCGGCGTAGCTGAGCCTCGCTCTCCTGTGTTTGCTCCAGTTGAGAGCGCAGCTGGTTTAACTGCTGTCCGCTTCTAACGACAGCTTCTTGTTGTTCGAGTTGGCTAAGGCGGCCTCGGAAAAGCTCAATGATCACTTCGAGTTCGCTGACCCGCGTCTTCAGGCTTGAGTTGTGCGCAATGAGCTGCTCATGCGTCTGCGGCGCGTCCATTTTGCGATCCCCGTTCGTGGGAGATGAGGCGCGACCTTCCCCTGTTGCGACGAAGCCGGTCTGATAAGGGTCATCGACCATGAATTGGGACAGGCCATGCGTGTACATAGAGGGAGTCCCAGTGCGGGAGATTGGTGAGTCAGCTCCGTCGTGGCCGTTCGATCTCTGGGACGCTCGTCGCGCGGCTTGAGCAGCATGTGCGGCGGCAGCAGCAGCCTGTCCGGTCGTGTCGAATCCATTTGCATCGGTCGTAGGGAATCCTTGCGCAGCTGCTTGCTGCTGCTGTTGTTGTTGCTAGCCCGCGTTAGCAATGCGCAATGCTTCTGAGCGCATTGGACTAACCTTTTTCTTATTCGCCAAGTCAGGGCGCATTGTCTTGACTCGATTGCGACTCTTGATAACGTCTGTCTTGAGCGAAATTGGCCTGGGTCTACCATGCAGCTTGAGGAACAAGCCACAGGCATTGCACAGAACCGAGCCAAATTCGTCGCGACGCCATAATGGCGTTGTAGAGGTACTACAATTTTGGCAGGTAGGCTGCGTTGATCCGTTAGTTGCCATCATGGTGCCGGTTGGTGAGTGTAAAGTGAGTACGGAGTACAGTGTAATGCAATGCGAAAGCGGGAGGGAGAGCAATGATTATTATCTCGACCACGATAAGAAGATGGAGTAAAATTCTTTGGCTGCAACGTAACTGGCTGCGCTTGATAAGCCAGATAAGACCGAAACCCATCGACCATCCCGTAAGGGATTAGTGTGGCAAGGTTTGGAGATAAGACACGTGATTGTATCAATCAGCGGCGATAAGGCAGGGCCAACTGAGCTGGCGCCGCAAAAAACGTGACAGGATCATGGATGCATCCGCACTCGAGAGATAAGATTGCAGGAAATGACATATGTCGGCTGCAGACCCAGCATAGAAAGTGCAACGGGGGTAGTGCTGATAAGATTGTGATAATGAAATATAGTCGCGACTTACCATTGTACTTCCAGATCCCCCGCTCGTAGCGGCAGGAGATGCAGTGGCATACATTGCGGGCGACGGAGCGGCCGATGCTCTGCAGACAGGGGTTAGTTAACAATCATTTTTTGGCAATGGAGGCTCGAGCGCAAGTCGACAGTATCGCGCATTCATTGTCACGAATGGCGAACAGTCCGTGGGTCATCCTACCTTAGTTGAGATGTCGCTTCTGAAGCCGCGTTGGCAGCAGCAAGAGCCGAAATGCCTGGTAATCCGTGTGGTAAAGAAGCTGATGCAGACGTCGAAGTTGAGTCTGGTCGAGAAATAGGATCAAGTCCCGTCTGCTGCAGGAGTTGCGCCCCGTCCTCCTCCATGGTGAGAATTGCCTGCAAAACGATACAGGGCTGAAGCAAGGTAAGGGTTGGTAATCGATAGGGAGAAGGGCGCGGGATGTTATCGATAATGCTCGATAAAGACTGCGAAGATGGTGGTTGCTCGGCAGTTCAGACTGACGCGCAAGGGCAAGCGTCGAAGACTTTGAGGCGCAATGAGGCTGATGAGTCTGTGATGAGTGGTAATCGCGAGGTTATAATTCGTGACTTGGTGCAAAAGTTGAAAGATGTAGTGTAAAGTTTTGGGCCGGTCTGGGCTGATGAGGAAAGAGACAAAGTTTGAGGTTGGATTTGGAAGGTTGCGATCAGAAGTCAAATCAAGTCCAGTGACCGAGCGCGTCGCGCACTGAAGCCCCCAGCGTCGCTGCAGTAGATGACGGGCCGAAGACTGCAGGTAATAATTAAGGACGCCTTCTGATTGGTCACTTTGCAGTGCCTGGGGGGGTTTTACTTTGTTCTCTTGCCCCCGGGGAGGGATAAGATAAGGTAAACTTTAGCATTTCGTATTTATGTTGATATACCCGAAACTATTGAGTAGATCCGAGATAATCGATATGATGTTGATACTGATGAGCTTGGATCCTGTATCTTTTATGTATGTATATAAATATATGCCTTGGGTTATAACTTATGAGGGAGTACAGAATGTCGACCATGATTTGTATGATTTTGATTCATAGATAACATTTACGCTGCTCGAGTGCTTTAGACAATTTATTATTCTCTGACATTGGATTCGTCCATTGTTTGGTAGTCTCCCTCATTTTGGTTCTGTGTTTGAGAACATCCATTACAACCTGTTTACGACAACAGACATACCACCAAATTGATTATTGTAAAGCAGCCACGTTATAATATGTAATTAGGAACTATGAAACAACATGTACAGTAAAAACATACAATTCATTAGCAATTGTCACTTGTCATGACTCCTATAATTCCAAGGAGTCTGTAGGGTAAGTTCCGCATCATGGGACCACTGATTTTGAGATGAGATTACCAGCCCAGCCCGGCGCTGATTTACAATAAGTGGATGCCGGAAGCTACGGGAATTACATTAGCACATTAGTTTCTTCAACACTAAATAAGCAGTTTTACTCCTATTCAATGACATGCGTGGCGCAAGACTGCCCATACTCATGTTTCTTAACATGCTGTAAGGAGGATATTCTGCAGCAGTGTAACATGCATACAAGACACTGTACTCTAATACTACATACACATAAAAGATAGACGCGTCTTGGTACGCGTTTGTGCTCAACACACGTCATTCCCCACATCATCGATTTTGACACCAGCCACAATCATCATCCAAGTACCCCTCCATGAGCCAGGGGAAATCCAAGCGGGTGCCGCCACATAAAAGCAGGCCCAGCGGTGTGCAAGTGACATCGATATTTGGGACTGCAGCTCTAGTATCCAATCCATGCCGTAGCCAGCCCTGGGCTAATTAACGACGTCCCCAGCATTTCCTTCATTTCTCGACCCATCATCCCATCAACCTCATTTGAAGCAGAACCCTTATTGCTGTTTCTCCCTCCCTCTTACACATACAAAACACACTCTCATACGCGTAAATCATGTTCAACTGGGCCAAGCAACAGTATGTTCTGAACTGTCCCCTCAGATCCTTCTTGACCCCACCATGAGATGGACCCTGGAGAGCTTCATGTAAAAATACTGACCGCTATAGACTGGCCAACGTCGCCGGCACTCAGGAGCCTATCTACGGCCCCTCTGCCATCAAGTCTGTCGCTACAGAGGCTGAGAAGACTCCCTACACCGAGATCTCTCGAGATGACCTAAAGTGGCAGGCTATGGACTCTACCTCTGTAGAGACACACACCTTCTACATCTTTGGTGACAACGGTTACATCGCCCTTGCTCAGCTTATCTATAGTAACGTGGCGTATGTTGCGAGTTTCCAGTATCATATGGCTTCTACTAATATCTCCAAAGTGGCATCCGGACGACCTGCCAGTTCAACGCAAAGGTCTTCAGCTCAGACCCTTCCAAGCCCCACCTCTGGGCCTCTACACCCCTCAGCAACCACGACTTCAACGAGGACAAGACGAGTTTCTACGCCGACGACTGCGCGATCGAGCTGTCCGAGGATGGCACCTACTACACCATCAAGAGCATGAACGACCCCAACGCCATCGTCAACCTCAAGATCACTCGCTCTACACCTGGTTTCCAGGCCGGAACCACAGGAACAACTCTGTACGGCACAGACCTGGAGAACCCATGGGGATCCATGCGACACGCCTTCTGGCCTCGTTGTGTTTCTGAGGGTACCATCACCACAAAGGACGGCCCCATGGATTTTAAGGGCAAGGCTTTCTTCGCTTACGCCCTTCAGGGCATGAAGCCGCACCACGCGGCATCTAGATGGAACTTTCTTAACTTTCAGGGTCCCACTTATTCAGCTGTGCTGATGGAGTTCACCAGCACTCCCTCGTACGGCTCTACCCTCGTCAACGTGGGTGGTATCGTCAAGGATGGCGAGATTGTCATCGGCGGCGTCGACAACACGGCCACGCACACTCAAGTCAAGAAGGATTCGGAGAACGACTGGCCTGAACCGAGCGACGCCAAGTACACCTGGGCCGGAAAGACCAAGGACGGAAAAGCCGTCGAGGCCTCGGTCGAGGGATCTCTCGGGGAGAGGGTTGATCGAGTTGACGTCATGGCCGAAGTCCCCGGCTTCGTCAAGACCATTGTCGCAGCTGCAGCTGGCACAAAGCCATACATCTATCAGGTACAGTTTTTCCTTTATTTAATTTCCGAGCGACTGGTCTGAACTTAACCCCCTTGCTAACTATACAATCTATAGTACCATCCCAAGCTCTCCCTGAAGCTGAAGATTGGAGATGAGGAGATCGTCGAGGAGGGCACCATCTTTACCGAAGCTACTTTCATCTCATGAGGTAGAAACACGACAGAGCAAGAGACGGTGCCACTCTCTATCCTTCGGGTGTCGTCTGAGGACCTCAATGGTTTTTTTTATTGGTTTTTCAGAGTATGACTTTTGCATCAAATATTGGGTAATACAGTAATCAGATGGGACAATTCAAGTCGGAATCGGACTTGACTTGATCAGAAGGAGGGGGAGGGGAAGGGTCGGCGTTGGAGACGGACGGACAGGTCTTGGTCAACTCACTCGCTTAGGACTAACTTAGATGGAACAATGATGCCCTTTCAGCTTTTGAACTATCTATTCTATGTTGCAGTAACTAACTAACTAACCAACCAACCAAAGCTATAGGCTAACTCAGCTTAAACCGATCTTTATTTTGACTGACACGTCTCGACGCGTAAAGTTCAGGTCTTGTTGTTAGTAGCTCGCGGGCCGATAAATAATGGATGGATACGATCATTGTATTCCCCCTCGTTAGCTGAGATCGTTGACCACGTTCCCACGTTCCCACGTTCCCACAGTCCTATTGCCCAGTTCCCCATTAAACCTTTCTCACAATGGATAGAATGGATATATTCTATGAGAGAAGGGATTTTCCTTTAACTCTAGATTTCAGCAATTGAGGGAGAAAAGCCAATAATATTGGCAGTTTATCAGGTCAGGTCTCTGTTTCTGCCCTCCGCCCACGATATCAAGGGAGGGATGAGAGAGAAGACACGAGCCTCTCCCCACTCCCACACACAGACTACAGAGGATCCTCATGTCTCGCCCGTTGGTGCCTGTCTCGTCACAATCTCTTAGCCTCTTTTCCGTTCTGACTCTGACCTGCAGTAGTTTCTCTTCAGACTCCTTTTTTGTCTACACGTCTCCTTGCTTTTTCTAGTGCTCCGTGTCTGATCATCTGAGTCGCTGCAGCTCACATTTTTACTTTCGGTACCTGACTAGACGAGTTTGAGCCTCCACATCGAACCGAACCATTTTTGTTGGTGGAGACCTCCATCTTTGTCAAGGGTCACGACTTATACGCGCAGAGAGCATTCCTCCAATGTAGAACATCGATGTTTTACTCTGATAGTCTTGGGCCGTCCAGCCCCTGGAGATCATTTTTCTCTCTAATTACATGGCTTGGGGAGGATAGAGTGATGGCACTAGTGTCAGTTTTACTCGAGAGGAATTGAATATAAGGATTCGAGGATATCCTCTTGAGCAGATAGTATCACCATCCCTCGTTCTTTTACATCTCCCTCAAGAGTAATATTCCATAGCTTGGTCTCCCTCTGAGATTCCTCTCTTTTCATCCTTCAGACAATATACTGAATACCATCAAACAACAACAAACAACAGCAACAATGGTCGCCTGTATCTATCACAATGCGTCTTCGTACGCCCCAGTCTTTCCATCTCCCCTCAACCCTACGACCCATGGACCCGAGAACAAATATGCCACAGCTTCAGGACGTATTGTGCGCCGAAGAAGAAGTCGACGGGGCCCTCCTGGATCTCACACTCTAACTCAACGACTCCTCCGCGTCAAGGCAGCGGATGCTTGGAGAGGACATGTTCTGAGCGCTCAGGTTGTTCAGTATGAATATGCCGAAGCTGCTGTCATGGGATATAAAGCACCACCAAAGAGCCGAGTAAGTTATTCCTCAGTACATCTCACCAAGAATATGTCTAACAATCTCTAGAACTGTCTGTATTCAATGCCCGGTCTCAAGAACCTCGGCCTCAACCTCTCACTCTCGGACGCCCACCGGATCGCCAGCAACATCCGTCTTCCCGATCTCACATGTCTCAGGACAAGACGCATGGTGCTGGCCATGGGTCTCGTCGGCCTTCTCCCCGCCCTCAAGGTCCGCGAGATGCTCAGAGCAGCTGAGACATTATGACTTGCGCAGAAGGACCAAGATGAACGAAAAGCCATGAATTTTATGATAATTGCGATTGTACCACTACGCCAACATTTGTTAGGCGAGGCGCGTTGGGGAGAGGACCTTTTCTATAGATATACCCGCGTACTTACGCTTGTTCTTCCTTTACCTTCATATTTGCCTTCACCTTTGCCTTTTCCTAGGTATTCACTCCAGTCTAATATCAACACATATACAAATACAAATACAAATGCAAATACAACCAACCGTTTCTTTAACCGTACCAAAATCCACTCCTGCCTCAGTACATAGGTATCATACATCGTCTAACATAAAAGAAAACTCATGCGTAAATAATTCTTCGTCTTCTTTGCTCATTGGTCTTTCTTGTCCACCGTTTCAGTGGACCCTGGTTTCTCGGCCGCTGCACCAGGTGAAGTCTCTTTAGGCGGGCTCTGACTATCTGGGTCTTGAACGGCTTGCTCGACCTGCCAGATAGCCCTCTCGAGCTCCACCTCGAGAGCCGGCATGTCAAGAGTGTCTGAGAAAGTCTGAACTTCCTTTTGGGTAAGAAGGGTACGCTCCTTATTGTCCGGCTCTTCGGCTGGTGGGGCATGTAGTGCGTAGAGCTGGTCGAGCTTCTGAGAGGGAGCTAGGCGTAGGAGCTTGTTCTCGAGCAGCCATTGGAGATGCTTCCCACCTGAGATGGCTCTGCCGTGTGACCAAGCTCTGTAGACGAGGTAGAAAAAGGGCAGGTTAGGGATGCTGTGCATGTTAGTCAGCGGATCGAGAAGGACAAAAAAAGCAAAGAGGATCGTATGTACTCACATGGGCACGAGCGCAAATGGAATAGTAATCGGCATGCCGATAATGCACCACACAAGCCTCTTTTTGTGCAGCGCCTGACGCTCCGTCGCAAGAGTCTTGAGTATGCCCTCCGCCTTAGTCGGCGGTATTACCGAGCTCGGGAAGCACAAGTCGACCTTTTCCTCCATCTCAATCTCCTTCCCACGACGTCTCACCGACAGAGGCGGTACAGACTTCAAACCCCATTCCTCATATGGGATGCGACGAAAAGCGTAGTTACCGTAATCGACGACCTTGCGCTTCCACCCAGACTCCATCTTCTCCCATTGCGCCCACGTCTTGGCTGCCCAGGCAGTGCCCTTGTCAACATATGTTCTTCCTTGTGGCGCAGTGTTTGCTTCGAGTCGTTTCGCATAGAGGAGAGTTCGCCGCGTTGAGAGCGGTAGGAGGTATAATCTCATCATCTTGGCTGCTGCTATGCGCCAGAGGAGGGAGTAATGTCAGAGTAAAAAGATCGCCGTGAGAAGAATCGTAGAACCAGCAAAGTAAACTATCGTAGCATGACGCCTGTAATATAAATCTTTATGGCAAGAATCGCACGGATAGAAAAGAAGCCGGTGACGGAAGGGAAAAAAAAAGCGACTAGTAAAGAGGAATTGTTTGCCTCCAGCTCAACAACTTTGGTTGGGAGAGGAATTGCACAAGGATTCTATGATAGAGAAAGGCTAGAACCGTGGCGAAGCTGACGACGATGATTTTTTTCTTCTAGTGAGCTCCAGAACTTGGAGTTTGTTTGGAGCTGGAGCTTGCTTGCTTGGGCTGGGAGTGGAATTGGAGGCCCCCAGGCCAGAGAGAAATGGACAGTGACGCACATGGTCGTCATGGTTGGAGAAGAGATTAATACTTGATTTACACGTGCATCGACCTTTGAATTCTGTGTATTCTCTGTACCACGGGGATAACTGATAGGACATGACACTCTACTACTGAGAAACACCACTGTAATTACCTCTTTTTATTTATATAAATACAACAGTCTCCATCTTTCTCTGCTGTATCTCTTGAATGCACTGCCATGGCCAAGAGATTCAACCTGCACGATCCAAGGCCCCCCACTTCATCTCTAACCCCACCACAAATCGACACTATCACCAATTCTCACAAATCACCGACTTAGTACACATTTCCAACAGCTACTTCAACAAATCCTCGGGCGAATGGTTTAGTGGTATAATACTCCCTTAGCATAATTCATCCGAATAATCTGGGAGTGGTCCAGGGTTCGATTCCCTGTTCGTCCAACAAAGGCGGTTAGATTCCGCTGTTATACCTTCTTTTTGCCGTTTTGGCATCTGATGCTACTAATGGGTTGCTTTTTGCATTATGGACCCTTGAATTTAACTTTCATAAGAGCGAACACATGCTGAACCTTATTAGACGTCCCTTGATCAACATGCAATTTCACAATACCCTTCCCAAGAAGTAGATCTCTTCAGATTACTAGACTTTACACAATCGAACAACTCGAATTCCCCTGAAAAACATCCATGACATGTGCGCATCATCACTCAAGCCATGTCTCATATAGATCTCGATCCCAACGCTCTGACATACAGCGAACACCTCCTAAAAGCCTCTTTATGCAGGGCGACTCTTCACAGTCTTTAGCCTACAGAATCTGTCTGCCCACTTCCCCATAGTTCGCAGCATGGGAATTTTCTTTGACTCAAGCCCCATTTGCCTTTTTGGTGCTACAATCGACCGATTAGTGCTCCCAGATGTTTGGCACCTGAGACATTGGAACTGAGACCTACAGCTTTGCTTCTTCAAGCTCCGAGCTAAGTCCCAGGGCACGTATTCCAACTGGAATTGCTATTTCGTGTACTGATCAATTGGATTGGCTTCAGATTCATTGTCTTCGTATCGACATGCTGCGCTTCAATGCCCCTTCTATCCTGTATGAACTTCCATCTCTTCTCAATCCATAGTCGTACAATAATACCAGGTGCACCTTCAAAAAGTCCAGGCTTATTCATCTTTAGCTCCATGCACGGGACTCTTCGACCGTGAAGCTCCCTTGCCCACAATCTTCTCCGCCCAGTTCCACCCGACCGATGGCCCCTGCGCCTCTTTGCCCTTGTCCTGCTGATGAAGCGCCGACGGGGACGTTGGCGCAGGCAGATCACCTCCAAAATCAAGATCACTATCGCAGTCGCTATCGTGCCAGTCTCGCTCGCTCCATGTCACTGAGTCCGCTCGTTCCGTTTTGGGCCGCTGGTGCGTTGATGCATCGCTCCCTCTCTGAGACTGCTGAGATTTCGGAAGATCCGATACTTTGTCCATAGCTTCCCGAGACTCACTATCTGTCCGAGTCATGCTTGCCAAATTGTCTCGGCTCTTCTTGAGCTCGGCTCCGTGCTCATCAGGAGGCTCGTTCATGTTGCGGGCCCGCTCGCGATTGTGTTCGTCCTCGTCACGGAGGCGAGAGGCCGCCGAGTCGCTGAAGTGGGCATCGACCAAGTGCTTGATGACAGGCCAGCCATACGCGTTGGCAAACATGCGGCGGACCAGCACGTTGTTATGAGCATCAGGCTCAACTTTTACAAGAACCTTCCTCCAGGACAGGTCCTTGTGGTAGGCTCTTGCGATCTTCTCCTCAACTCGCATGTTTGAAGTGTCAATGACTTCATGAATATCTTTATCGGGATTCGTGTTCGCTGTATCATCGTAGTCTTTAGCTGACAATGAACTGTCCTCATGATTGACATGAGGATATGGCGACGAATCCGCGCTGCTGGTAGAGGCCTGTCCTATCGAGTCCTGTCGTTGGCTCGTCCTCCTCCTGACCAATGTAGTAGGACGTCTCTTCAATGGCGGACCAGGTATATCAGCTGGGTGATAAACGCGGTCATGGAAGATAGTTCGCGGCCGCTTTGATGGATCGATCAGATACTCAACATCGGGCACCTTGGGGTTGAGTAGATCACCAGCAGATTCAAAGATAGTTGTTCTTGGAGGAGCGGTCATCTCATCTTCGCCCTCATGGCCAGTGGTAACCTTGGACTGTTTAGTCGAAGCAGACTCAGAAACAGTATCAACACCGCCATCAGCCATCTCATCAAGCTTAAGAGTCTGGCTCTTGGAGTATATCCTCTTCTGCTTCTGCGACACATTGGGAGGCTTTGGAGGCTCATTGCTCTTGAAAAAGTTAAAGAACCCCGCCAATGGTCCACTGTTCGTTGAATCAGCAGAGTCGGATGGTACCTCATCACCATATGGCGTTGCTACAGAACGGAGACTCGCTCTATCATCATCAACCATAGCCGTGCTTGGTGGCTGTGGAACTTCGCGCATATTCTCGTGAGTCTGAGGAGATGAAGTACCAGACTGTCCTGCAGAGCCGTTTCCAAGTTGCTTCTGGCGAGCCTGATTTGTGCCTGTCAACTCGGCCCATCCAAACCCAACGACTGTTTCGACCAAGCCAGCGTCTCGCCGAGCCTTCTCAACACGTCCAAGTCCCTGCCAGTCCAAGAACAAAAGACAGCTTGTGCGAAGCGGTACAATTCCATCGTTGACCACGTTGGAGTAAACAGTCCTGTTTCGGAACTTCTTCAGCGCGGTATGTGCAGGGCCAGTCGGTAAGATTCTCAAAAGCGGTTTTGACTCAGGTTGTGACTCCCCGTAAACCTTCTTATGCGCCGTCTCGCCCAAGTTTCCCACAATAGCACCCCAACCACTCCGTGCAAGTGTCGGCGCTCTCCATGTCAGACCAAGATCCTTTCCTGTCCTGCCAACGAGACCAGAGTCCAGAGCAAACTTGACGTACAGAGGGTTTTCGTTGCTCAGACCCAGAAATGGTGTAGCCAAAGCAACAAAGTTGACTGGCTTGATGAGATCGAAGAACTGCGGTGAGTGTTTTTGTATATATGCAATGGCGTATGTCTGAACAAGACCACCAAGAGAGTGAGCAATGAAACTTATGCTGGTAATTTTGTATGGACGTTCGGCCTTGTGAAGATGAGCCCCATCCTTGCCGAGGTGTATAGTACTATGCTTGTGTACCGGTTTCTGCTGGGGATCATGCTTATCAAAATTATGAGTCATAGCATCCGTCATTCCCTTCCCGGTCGGTAGGAATGGCTGATCTGGGTATGTCATGGACAGAACATATCTAGCGAGCCTCTTCCCGAGATACTTAATTCCTCGTTCAGTTTTGGTCGAGTTGCCTGAATAGCCACGAACAATAACCTCTTCATCATCATCGTCGTCATCGTCCTCACCCTCCACTCTGTCCATGTCCTTTGTGTCGTGAGAATCTGATTCGACAAGGCCATTGCCCGATTTCTTCCTCTCGGCTCGTTCCCGGGCCCGCCGTGCCTTGGCATCGATCTTGGCTTGCTTGACAGCTGCATCAATGCTCTCTTTCATGAAGAGCATATCTGCGCCAAGGTTGCTGTGCAGACCATGTGTCAGAACCACCATGTGGACCTTTTTCTGTTTCTTTTTGGGCTTTTCTGGTTTTGATTCATCGCCCTTTGTTTCGGGATCGCCAGTCTTGACGACACTTTCTACATGCTGATCTGCACCTGAACGCTTGTCAGCGCGCCCTTCTCCTTTGTCATCCCAGCCTGGAAGTCTAGGAGTATTCCACAGTGCTGCGGTATCTTCGACTTTGAGTTGTATCGCGCGAGAAAAGACACCTCGTGGCTGCGCAGCATGATGTCCTTCTTTGGCCTCCACACCTTGTTGGTAGTCGCTGATCTTTCCAGGCTGAGGAACTTGGGATTGTCCACCGACCACAGGACTCGAGCTGCTGAGGCTTAAAGACTTCTTGTCACGAGCCAACACAACCTCGTACCCAACAGCAGCAGAAGTCGAGAACAGAATCTGCGAAGAGACCTCAACGATCCAACTGGCGCTTTCATGATCATGCTCTGGCGCTTTTCCAAACCCTCCATGACTTCCTAACCCAGCAGTCTGTCGGATTGTAACCGGAACCACAAGCTCACATTCCCAAGAGCCTCCCGCCTTGACCATGGGCTCAAACTCTGGAACTCCATAGCGATCGGGATATTCGAACTTCTCGTTGGGGTTGAAAGCAGCGGGGTAAGCGGCGGCGGAGAGAGTATACGGTCCGTGGACGAAAGCGGCTCGGAGAGCGATGGCCGAGGTGTTGCGCACGCGCAAGAAGAGCTTCTCAGGCGATGGCAAGATCCGGTCTTGAGAAGGTATGTATGTTATAGTGTATCGAACGACTTCGCCTGTCTTGAGGCTGCCGACTTGATGGAGGAGAAGCATCTCGTCGCAGCGCGCAGGCGGATGTCAGGTCTTCGTGGGACGGGACAGGTTGGTTGTGGGTTGAAACTGCACGTGCTCGATTAAGCCTATAGGTATTCGAGGGTAAGATATCCTAGAAGGTACTAAGTTTTGACGTCACCATGCCTTTGAGCATTTGTTTCAAAGCACACGACCAACTATCGCAGGAAGTAGAGGAACAGTCGATTTAAAGAAGGTTGACGGTGAAAGGGGACCCCAACCGAGAGAGCCGAGTTCGTAAATAGTGGTGGCCGTATAGAAAAGCACAGAGATACAAGAACGGCAGAGACACAGGCAGAAAAAGGGTCTAGAAACCAAAACATGGAGCACATGCAGTGTAATTGTATGTACAATGACGGTAAGCTCGCCCTTGTTTCTGTGGTGTCCTCCAATCTCGCTCCGTCGAAACCGGTCATTAGAGAACGGTGGGGGCCAATCAGCGCTGGGCGTCGACATCACTCCTATGGCGGGGCAGTTGTTTTAGGGGCCTACGGGAGTTGCAGGGGCCCGAGCTTCCCGCTGAGTGAGGTCGGGTTTAGTGATCAGCTGGGCTGCTTGCGACGGGATAGGCCAACTGAATTCTGTTGGGCGTTCTCATTCCACATTACGCGGTCATTTTGAACGAGAACGCTACTCCATTCCGTGCCTTGATATTAAGTTCTGGATGACTTCATTCATCAGACCCTTAGAATTCATACTAGTTGCTCTTTTATCGTGAAAATGACTCTAATAATATGGACACAGCCCTTTGTACCTTTACAAGATATGATATACTGGCTGACTAAGATAATCGTGCCATGTATCTCACCACACATTCATATGTGCCTTACCTGATGCTTCTTACATCTTCATGCCTCAATAGCCATAAGAAACAGCGGCATGATTGACAAAGATTCCAAGTATTTTTCTCTAAGCAGCGACATCCCAGTTGGCGGACCAAGCACTTGGCATATCATCGACTGGGACCAGAGGTGGGTTGTTTCAGTACTTATGGACGGCGAGCAGGACGATGAGAGCCTCGCCATTGAACATTTCAGCCGTCATAGCGACCATCTATCACCAGATACTCACAGAATACATGTATCGAAAAATGACGAGATTATCTCAACTTGTACGGATCCGAAAAACGATCCCACCTGCTGTGCACACTACCCATCCCTTCCCAATGCCTGCCTCCCAGAAGGAGTTCAGACTGTTCGGCGGGACAAGCTTAAGGAACTCGAGAGGCTTGGTCCCGATGCGGACCTTGTTGAATACTCGACAGGCATAGAGGAAACTGCTAAAAAGGTGAAATCTAGGTGCCAGCCTTGAATGTCTTGCCCCATGAGAAAGCTGACCTTTGGGAGGTCGTCTTTAAGTACTACTTCTCATGGCAGTATGCCCAAATGTCCTGGAAGGAGATGAATCTATGGATGCGTCTTCCACGCCATCAAAACATTGTTTCGCTTACCTAGTGGTCATTGACGAGCTTGAAGGTCGCATAGTCGGATTTACTAGCGACTATGTACCTGGCGGCAATCTAGAGGAAAACAAGTTACGCATTTTGAAACTCGAGTGGCTACAACAACTCATAAAGGTCGTAGATGACCTGAATCTTGAGTATGGCATTGCCCATCAAGATATCGCCCCACAAAACCTTCTGATTAATGAACCGAAAGACTCTATCATGATCTTTGATTTCAATTTCGCAGCCCGTATCCAGTGCCCTTCACCTGGAGAGGGCTAGAGCTACATCGAGGACCGGAACGATGTCAAGGGTGTTATATTCACCATCTATGAGATTATTACTCAAGATGATAGTCTCCGGAGTATTCCTCATCAAGGCCAGAACCTCGGTAAACTCGGGTCAAAATGGGTGAAGCATCCAGAGGTAAAGCTAGACCATCCAGTCGAATCATATCAACTTATGTTGAAGCAATGGCGGGAACGACGGGAAGGAGACTTTCGCTCAGACTATGTTCCAAGGCCCGTCGACCGGCCAGCAATGCCGAAGCTACCTCGAAAGACCATTTCTCTAAAAATC
This sequence comes from Fusarium sp. NRRL 52700, assembly GCA_013396095.1. Taxonomy (NCBI): domain Eukaryota; kingdom Fungi; phylum Ascomycota; class Sordariomycetes; order Hypocreales; family Nectriaceae; genus Fusarium; species Fusarium sp. NRRL 52700. Next base: position 163,179 of record JAAQRM010000370.1, read on the forward strand.
AGACAAGGGCAGACGACCTCCATCACAGTGGACAACTGGTACGAGAGGCGGCAGGATATCCGAGACAGAGGCGATAAGGCACTAAACTGGGAACGGCCACCGCAGAGGCTCATAGACAATGGGATTCGGGTGCTCTCGACCCGCGAGGTAATTGACTGCTAAGAAGCGAGGTTCCCTCGAAGAAGTGTGTGACCCAGTACGCGTACGCAGGTCTACGAGTACACCAAGTAAGTGTCCGGCTTCCGCGGAAGTAAATACACACGATAGTTTTCCCAAACCTTGGAACAAGAACAAGTCAAATATGCACCTCAGCTGTATTGGTGAAACATAGTTCGGGAGATTAGGAAAATACATGATTTATGAGAAATATTCAATAGTTTAACCCTCATTCGTTATATATTGGCCAATGACTGTAACTAATGGCTCAAGTATATGGTCTTGATCTAGCCAGTACGTAAGTTCAAAAATGAACAGTATAAAATATTCCTCGTTTGATCTTTGAGTGTCCCTTGCGAAGAACAAATATATTAGACCTCAAGACTTTATAAAAGTCTCTTAGATAAGAGTTGAATGCCAAGTAATAACCTACGATTTCATCGCAATACACGTTCCGTAACGACTGTTCTTTGTTTCTGGAGAAGACCTTTCCGATATCATAAGTTGAGACAAGTTGTTCTCGACTCAACCCAGTACATGGTGGTTTGTCTTGAGCTTGTGTTGGGAACTCTTCTTTGACCAATCGCTCAATTTCATCGACGCAAAGTGATGCTATAAAACCGGATCAGTATCACCTTGGATAAGAGAGTTTATCCTTCTTTGACAACACATGAGCTAATGGACTGATTATTGCTAGTTGTAGTCGACATGCTCTCATGGAGCCTCCGGGACTCCCACTTGGACCATTATTGACTATTCTGGTGAAGTTTCTGCAGGATGGCTTTCAAGCACCGGACCCGGCTAGCACATGCATGATTGACGGATCGCTTCCTATGCTGAACCGGCCAGTGTAGTAAGTTACTGCCATCTCGAATCGACGGGTCAGTTCGGCTACTGGAGACGGACTAGTATCCTCCGCTGATGAGGATACTTTAGATGAAGATAGAGATGTCATCAGTGTGCTGCTGCTACAGCAAGTATGGAACTGTCGGGCATGGGTATGGGAAGCACTTTTGAGTTTATGCCTTCTCTGGGTGTTGAGGTTGTATCTTGGTAGCCTCAGTGTTCTCTTTTGCTCTTCGGCTTGTATTTAGACAGCCAGCCTGTTTGGAAAATGTTGAACCAGCTCATGCTTACGGTGGTTGCGCCGAGATAATTCGTTCTGGATTCTTCCTAAGTTCCCAGTCAGCGAGAATAGCTTGGGGAGATCTCTGGGATTGAGTTGATTACCTTCGTCTTTGAACAGCGCTAGAGTCTATGTCGACAACTATTTGTATTGAGTTGAGGCGTCACTAACATCTTGCTCACTTGCATCTTGTTATTTCGTTAGGCTAGCCCACGGTGATTGACGGATTTGGTCTTACTGTAGAACAGAGTCTCGTGCATAGAAAACCTCCAGGATGAAGAGATGCTGCTTTGGATGAGGTCGAGTTGAGTTGGTTGGATAGCCAATCATAGGTGGAGTACGCCTGAAACCCCAGTGGTTGTAACGTGGTGTATGTGATTGATAAACCCCAGTATGTTTAAGTCCGAGAATTACAACAACCTTGAAGCTGATTGCATATCAAAAGAACTTTGACAAGATGCTTGTTTTAGTGGGCTGGACTGGGATGTCTAGTGGAAGCCCAGCCAGGAGTTTTTGGCGTCCCGCGCACCGTAACCTTGTAACCGCATGAGGGTTAAGTTTAGGATATTCCCGAGGAGTTTATTTCTGTGCTTTAACTTAAAGCTGGTCTAGTAGACTATCGATCTGATTCAAGATCTTACACTCCACATAATGGTCACTCCGTATCGTCGTCGTGTTTTGTAGTGGTGCAATACTTGGCGTTGTCCTATCTTATCGTGAGTGAGTGTTGGTCGTTTCATAGAACCAACAGCCACGAACAAGGGTCATGAGAACTGATCATGCCAGTTCACGGCGCTTTTGCCTCGAATTGATACTACCTTCCAAGTTGTCTTGTTAGACCCGGATAATTGAGCGGAGCAAGGCCTCTCAAAGCGAGACAAGCCCGTATCGCACGTACAGTGCAGACTAGAGTGGCCCTCATATTTATCTCCAAGGGGACTGCGGGCAATACATGCATTGGATGTTGGGGGTTGTTTTTCTTTCTGAGCTGTTTATCCGGAAATATAATCACAGTTGAGTTATAGTTACGTTGGAAATCTGCAGCATCAGCCTGGTTAGCAGGGACAAGGGCCCTTTATCGTTCCTTGTAAGCTCGCAGTGCATTAGTGCTCGTTTCTTACATACTTACATATGAGTCGATGGAGAATTGCTGATAGTTCCAAATAGGAAGGAGTATTGACATTATCTTGGAATGTAAGCCAACTTGTCAAGCACTGCAACTCCTGACAACTCAACTTCCCAGTACCTAGCCCATACAATTAAACGCCCTGGTTCTAGGCTCCATCTGTATTGCATACCTAGGTACTGTAAGTAAGCAATCTAGCCAAGGTGCCAACCGGCCTAATCGATCCGACTCATAAGGTATCTCGACCAAGGAGGAGTCAACGAACAAGCAGCACCTCGAGTTATCTCCTCTACACACGAGGCTCTTCACCTTAACAACGGCAGGTCTGACAAGATGCCATTCCACGATGGCGAGTTTGGCTTGCTGTACATGAACCGTGACCGATTTGACTTCAATCTTCATTTTGAACAGCTCTTCTTCTCTATTCTTCCATGCTCCTTGTTCATCGTGTGCTCACTATGGCGTGCTACCAGTCTGTCACGCAAACCCCTAGTGGTTCATGCGCCTATCTTCCGGCTCATCAAATTGGTATGTTGTCTCCAAAACATACACACATTAGATTCTGATCACTAACCTTGGTCTTAGGGAGCTATCATAACATACATTGGACTTCAGATCGCGCTGCTGATTCAGGTCGGCCTCGGCTCTTTCCACGTCACACCAATCTTCATCGCATCTTCTGTTCTCAATCTCTTAGCGGCTTTGGCTATGGTGATGATCAGTTATACTGATCATAATCGGAGTCCACGTCCCTCAGTCCTCTTGAGTACCTATCTGTTCCTGACTCTGTTGTTTGACATTGCCCAGTCCCGTACGCTGTTCTTGCTCTCCGAGAGTACCCCAGAGATCGCCTACAGTGCCGTCTTTACAACATCATCAGCCGTCAAGGTCGTCATTTTGCTCCTGGAGACCAAGTCTAAGAACAAATGGATAACATGGGACAGAGACGAGCACAGCCCTGAAGAAACCAGCAGTATCTTCTCGCTCGGCGTTCTGTCATGGCTAAACAGTATTTTCTTGCAAGGCTATAGATCTACACTGTCCATGGATGATCTTTATCCTCTGGATGTGGCCCTGCATAGCAGGCAACTCCACGATAGGTTCTTGGCCAACATGGACTACAACAAACTCAAAGGAGACAGCTATGGTCTCGTCAAAGTCCTCGTCAAGACTCTCATTGTCCCCCTCCTTCTGCCAATCCCTTTGAGACTCGCTCTACTAGGCTTCACCTTCTGCCAACCATTCTTTATTGAAAAGCTATTAGATCATCTTTCGCGGCCTGAAGTCGAGGACAATGTGGGGTATGGTTTCATCGGTGCTGCAATACTGATCTACCTTGGGATGGCTGTCTCGGCAGCTCTTTGCTGGTACGTCGGATTATAGAAAGCCTTTGAATTGAAACTGACATATAATAGGTATCTTCATCACCGCATGAGGGCCATGACTAGATCTATATTGGTGACAGAAATATTCTCCAGAGCCACACAAGCCCGCATCGTAGCAGAAGACCATAACGCTGCCCTAACTCTGATGAGTACCGACATAGAAAGAATCAGACTCGGTCTCAGAATGCTGCATAATGTCTGGGCAGGCGTTATACAGGCTGCACTAGCTGCGTGGATGTTGTATATCAGGCTGGGACTGGTCTTCCTGGTACCCATAGGAGTAGTTATGGTATGCTTCACTCTCTTGGGAGTTCTGGTAAACTTCACAGGAGACTCCCAGAGAGCATGGATGACAGGCGTGCAGAAGCGAGTCGGTCTGACGGCTACAGTCATCGCTGGAATGAAGAACCTCAAGCTTTCTGGTCTGGCCTCCACTGTAAGCTCCTTTGTTCAGAGATTGCGAGTGGAGGAGCTTGCTGCTGGTGCTCGGTTTCGAAAGATCTTCATTGTAGCCGCTATGCTTGGCTTCACGCCCATGTTGATCAGTCCTCCGCTGACCCTTGCATTTACTCGGGCCTCACTTGATACCTCGAAGGTCTTTACAAGTCTGGCATTTTTGATGCTCCTTACCAATCCCCTCTCTCAAATCTTTACCTCCATACCCGAACTTGTCTCTGGAATTGCCTGCATTGGACGGATCCAAGCCTTTTTAGAGTGCGAAACCCGTCATGACTTCCGCCAAGTCCTGTCTGATCGCAAGAAGAACCTCAGTTTCACTGAAATCGAAGCAAACACGGGAAGCACGGAAATCGAAGCGGTACCTGACTCTACCATGATCAGCATAAAGAATGGCAATTTTGGCTGGAAAGAAAATGTCTTTGTTCTTCAAGACATCAATGCACATATCAAAAAGTCTTCTCTCACCATGGTAGTTGGGCCAGTAGGTTCAGGGAAGTCAACTTTCTGCAAGACCCTTCTGGGTGAAATCCCATTGAGCCAAGGGAGTGTAGTGCTGAGTATGAGATACCCTCGTATCGGATTCTGCGACCAGACTGCTTTTCTGTGGAATGGGACCATTCGAGACAACATTCTTGGCTTTTCACTATACGACGAAAAGAGATACAACTCAGTCATCCAGGCTACAGCATTGTCAGTGGACTTTGCCAAACTCACTCAAGGAGACCAAACCAATGTCGGATCGGATGGCATTACCCTGTCAGGAGGCCAGAAACAGCGTGTTTCTTTAGCGCGCGCCTTGTATCTAGAGTCTGACTTGGTGATACTGGACGATGTGTTCAGTGGTCTTGATGCAGATACAGAACTGCACGTTTTCCAGCGAGTGTTTGGACCTGGAGGCCTACTCCGAGAGAGAAGCACAACCGTTGTATTGTGTACTCATAGCGTTCGCTTTCTCCCGTTCTCAGACCACGTCATCGTTCTCGGGGACAACATTATCAAGGAACAAGGCAGCTTCAGGGAACTTGCTGAGCAAGAAGGTTACGTCAAGAGTCTCGGCATACGTGATTCAGCTGGAGGTGACGAGAGTGACGCTGTGTCCGAAACAGCAACTTCAAAAGAATGGACCGAAGCACAAGTGAACGTACAAGGCTTACCAGACGGGCCCCCAGGAGCCCAGGCTAACGTCGATGACCCGAACCGCGCAACGGGCGACAAGGCGGTTTATAAGTACTATTTCCTGAGTATGGGACTCTTGGTAGCCTTCTGCTGTTTCTTCTTGGCTGCACTCTGGGGTTTCTTTACCAATTTCCCCACCATTTGTAAGTGGGAAATGCTGCAGTCCGTCACTATTCTTCACATAACTAATGGGCATATTTACAGGGATCAAATTCTGGACTGATGATATATCATCCGACACCCAAAGTCACTCTCATGCTTACTATGTTGGCATATACGCCTTGTTGCAGGTCCTCGCTTTGATCTCTTTGTTGCTCCTCGGCATCACTCTTTTTATTGTTTCGATCAAGAGGTCTGGTGCTAATCTCCATCATGATACACTCACTACGTTAATCCAGGCCCCATTGTCGTTTTTCACACAGACCGACACCGGCGTTATTACCAATCTTTTCTCGCAGGATCTCAATTTGATTGATACTGAACTTCCAGACGCTTTGTTGAATACCTTGTTCTGTGTAAGTTGTGAACTGAGCAGATGTTAGTATTACTACTGCTGACATCAAGGTATAGGTTTTCCAAGCCCTCGGACAAGCAGCAGTTATGCCAATCTCATCGGCATACTTAGCTTTTAGTTATCCCTTCCTGGCTGTTATACTCTACTCGGTGCAAAACTTTTATCTTAGAACGTCTAGGCAATTAAGGCTGCTCGATCTAGAGGCCAAAAGCCCCTTGTAGTAAGTTATTCGGTAGAGTCTTTCTATATTGAGAAATTCTTGACTTACATACTCTTAGTACCCATTTCATGGACATCGTGAGAGGCATCACGACTCTACGAGCTTTTGGTAAGTGACTCTCATCCTAGCAATTTATGATTAGAATTATACTGATTACATAAAGGGTACATATCCGATGAAGTGTCTAAGAATGCTAGGCTACTCGACAGAAGCCAGCAGCCCGCCTACCTTCTTGCCATGGTACAAGAGTGGCTCAATCTCGTTTTGGACATGACAGTCATGCTACTGGCAGCAGTGTTAACAATACTTGCAGTCAGACTGCACTCGAATTCTGGTTTCACAGGTGCTTCTTTGGTTACTCTTATGAGTTTCGGAGAAAGTCTATCTGGTATCGTCATTTATTACACACGGCTCGAAACATCCATAGGTGCAATTTCCAGGCTCAAGACTTTCAACGCGACAGTCAAACCTGAGGGCAAAGAAGGAGAGGACATGATACCCCCTGAGAATTGGCCACAACATGGCAGTGTGGAACTGAACAACGTTTCAGCGAGTTATCAGTAAGCACAACTCTCTTTAAAGTACGAACAAGAGCATAATTGCTGATGAAATATTTATAGAATAGAGAGCGGAAGCGATGGTGAACCTGATCTGGCCCTTGATAACGTTTGCCTGAGCATCAAGCCAGGAGAAAAGGTGGCTATCTGCGGCCGGTCAGGCAGTGGCAAATCAAGCCTTGTATCTTTGCTGCTGAAACTCCTCGATCCTATGCCAGACACCCACAATGAAGGTCTTTTGATTGATGGCCTCCCACTTAACAGGCTGGACAGAGATGCCCTTCGTCAACGGGTCATTGCGGTACCTCAAGAGGCCGTTTTCTTGCCCGATGGAGCGACTTTCAAAGAGAATTTGGACCCTTCAGGACTCTCAAGCCCCGATGAATGCAAGACTATTCTTGAAGATATCGGGTTATGGGACGTTGTTCAGGGTCGTGGCGGTATCGATGCTGGCATGACATCTTCAACTCTTAGTGGAGGTCAACGACAACTCATGTCGATGGGACGTTCTATGCTACGACGCCGGGCCCGAGCACAGAAGACAACAGGCCCTGGAAGTATGACCGAAAAGATGGAGGACCAAGGTGGTTTATTGCTGCTCGACGAGGTTAACTCCAGCGTTGATCAGGACATGGAACTCATCATCAAGCGGATCATTGAGACAGAGTTTGCCGCATACACGGTGATTGCCGTAAGTCACCGCCTGGATATGATTATGGATTTTGATACAGTCGTTGTTCTCGATACCGGTAAGCTTGTTGAGGTTGGAAATCCTCGTGCGCTGGCTAGCACAGAAGGAAGCAGGTTTGCTAGTCTTGTAAGGGCTGGGGGGAAGTAAGTGTCCATTACTGATAGTCTATCTACTTGTCAATGTATTGGTAGACATAGATAAATTCCTGGCTTTCTGTCTGTACTTATATATATAGGACTTGTATTGGTTCTTTCGTTTCTGTTCTAATACATCTATACCCGACCATTTCTTGAACAGCCAGTCCCATGTGCCCAATGGGAATATAGAAGCCACTTTACCAGTACCAGCTTGACCTCCCCCATAAACGAGAGGTGGCGGATTGACAGAAGTCAAGTCATGAACTACTCTTCCACCCCGCAAGCACCATTGGCGAGGTCTCTTCTCCTCTCAAGGGCATCATCCAGATGTCCCTGGTTCTTCGAGACCGCATGCTTGGAGACATGATGTTCCAAGAGTGGGAGACGATAACTCAGTCAAAGGTTCAGGGTACCTAGAACCTACACAACGCGTCTTTGGCTGTTAAATGCCCCCTCGATTTCTTCCTGCTCTTCAGGTCATTATCTGGCATACTAGGTCAAGTCGACAAGCCAACTATGCAGGAGCAAACACTTTCCTCGACGCTTTAGCTTAATACCGAGTTGGAATGTGACTTCCTTGCACATATCTTGATCTCGGAGCCATGGAGGGCATTGGATATCTTGATGAAAACCAGGACTTGCTCCGGAAGATGAAGGGCACAGGATGGTGTCCTGTAGGCGAGAGTGAATTGGTCGAAGCACTGAACGTTGGAGGCAGTGGGCAAGCGTACTGCGGATGGGCTCAAGGGGCTCTATGATAACTAGAATACTATGTTATTGGAGGAGACGTTTGGATGGCTGAAGTATTTGCATCATTTGAATGGTTAGGTTTAGCTATTTTGAGCATTATGTAAGTCCTCAACTGGGATATAGCAAGAAAGGATAGAGTGGCAGGATCATATTTTATCTCCAAGTTGAGGATATTTTATAACATATCAGTGTATCTAGGTCTTTGAACTTGTGACAATATTCCGGTTAGAGGCGTACAACTATTGCCGTGTCCATTATATCAGCTTTTAGCTGTAGCAATTGTGTAGTCTTATGGTATAATGTCTAAGTTGTTAGCTAGATGTGTTATTTGAAGTTGAGGCTCGTGGCTGAGAACTTAAATCAGCAGACAGAACTTGGTGAATTATTTAGTCTAGATATTGGTGTAGGCTAAGTTATCTGGTCCACAAGTACCTTGCAGCCACAAGAGAAGCATTTGAGAAGAATGAATAATTTATGAAGAAATATCAAGGCTAGATGACATCAAGAACTATCCATCTTATCGTTGTCCGACCCAATGCTCGCACTCGCTTATGCTTATGCTCCTACCGTGACATGTCATGCGTCTAGAGAGTTCTGTTGGCCTTTGCGTAACATCCCATGCGACAAAATTAAACCATAGACCAAAAAAGAAAGACCATCATACAAACAGAGACAATCTATCAATCTTGCTCGAGATAAAAAAATGTATAAAAACCCCGATCACTTCGTCATCTTCATGCAGTCACAGCAGCCGCAGCGGCTATCTCCCCCTCGGGATCGCCGGGCTCAACAAACGTCCGCCAGACATCGATCCGGTTCGTTCCCGGGGTCCGTGGACCAAGACCGGCGAGCTCGGAAGACCTGCGGTTCTCACTGCGTCGCGTACCCTTTCGACTGCGCGAGCTGTGGCTGTAGTACGAATCGTCGTCGTCGTAAGTATTCGGATCACGCTCCACGATCAGAGGCCCTACGCCTCCGCGGTATCCCTCCTCTATAACGGGAGGCGGCATTCCCATTGGCGGTGGTCGCATGCCTGGAGAGTCTGGGGCGTAGCGGTCTTCGGTATGGCGTCTGTCCATGCGGCCGCCGTAGTATCCTCCGCTTCTGGGGGTGCCTCTTTCAAAGTCTTTTGGCGATGGGGGAGCACCGCCGACGACTCTGCGACCTACACGGCGAGGACTATCGCCTGAGTAAGGATCACTAGACCTAGGTACTTCTGGAGCACCGCCAATATCGTATTCGTAGTCTTTGCCATGATAATGTGACCTGCGGACCAATTCATCGTCACGTTCCTCCTGCTGTTGACGCATAATAGCTTCTTCGTCGTAAATCGGAGGCCGTGTAGGTTTGGACTTTCGTGACCGTCTAGCAGCACGAGATTCTTCTTCGGTGCTATCTTCACGAAAGACCTGAATCTCACCTCGATGTGCAATCTCTTGCTCACGGTCGGATTCAGGAGCATCAGGGTCGAACGATGGACATTCGCATCTCTTGGGCTTCTCTCCACACACGACACAAAATTCGGCACCACATCGACTGTATATGTTAGAAGGGTACATATTGAAACGACAAGGAATACTTACCACGAGGCATGATTGTTACCCTCTCGGAGCCGAGCTGAAGCACCGCATCTATAGCATCTCTTCTGGCCCTCGACTCTGACACGCTCGAGAAACCTCACCGTCTCTTCGTCCCTAGGACACTTGCTCGCAAAGTGCCACCTGCCATTACAAGTAACACAGACTTTGGTGTTGCACTGATCACAACGAGCAGCTTTACGTCCGGTTTCACGATCGTGGTAGATATCAGCTGGTCGAATCCATTCGCCGCATCGTTGTGACGGACAATAGAGCCTGTTCCTGAGGGAGTACTCGACAAACTTCTTGTTCCATATTCTTTTAAACGTAGAATCAAAAAGCTTATCAACATGCTCCAGACCAATATGAGCATCGGTGCAGCATGTTGGCGGCATATGTTCAGCCTCTGTCATTGATTGTTTGAACCGTCTCTTCAGACAGCTGTGGCACATGCGATGGCCGCAATCAAGTTTGGGGCATTTGGATACAGGGACTTCATCTAAACAGCCCTTGCAATCACGACTGTAGAATGGTTGTAAGCAATTGATCGCCTCAATGTGATTTATACCAACTCACATCAGACGTGGCCTGTCTGGGGATGAATTTCTGGAGGAATCAAAGCCGCTGCGGGCTATACTTGGGGGACGTCGTGAAGACTCCCTAGAGACTTCAACGGTTTCAATTGTAGCTATAGGTAGCCTCCGAGGGCGGCCCTCACGAACCAATTCACGAGACTCAACCACCTTGGCAGTTCTGATCCTCAGTTAGTACTGGAGACTAGAAGCAATTGCAGGAGACTTACCTTCTAGACGCTACAGGCGGCCGAGAAGCACTAAGCACACTATTAAATCTTGTGGGAAGACTATATCTAGGGGCATCGCTGATCTCTCGTCTCAGAGCAAGTCTGCGGTCTGGTGAGCCTCTTTCAGAAGAAGCTTGTCGATATCTTATTTCTCTTTCGTCCGAAGTCGATGGTGATGGTATTCTATTCCGCCTCCGTGGTGTTCTCTTTTCATCTGGTGAACTGAGATAATCGTCAGGGCTGGGTGATCGGCGGTGTCGACGATGATGGCGTCTATGTTTGTCCTCTGGTTCTTCCACCACAACCTCTATCTGGTTCTCATCGTCGCTCTCCTCCTCGCTCTCACTTTCACTCTCGCTTTCACTATCTGTCGGCGGTGTCGACTCGGGCGTAGGCTCTCTCCGTCTCCGGACGACCTGCCGGGGCCTCGCGGGCTCCGGGTGCCTACCCCGTGGCTTCATGGCCGGCCAGCGCTCATTATCGTCTTCGTCTTCGTCTGCTTCATATACCGAGAACTGGGGGCGTTGCTTGTAGACATCTGTCGAGGCACGCATCAAGTGTGCTGGCGGCATGGGCATTGTAGGCGGGTATGCATCGAGGCTCATACTCCTGGAGTATCCCCTGGGTGTCCTTCCGTTGGGCCTTTGTAGTTCATCGACTCGTGTCCGATGGGGCATTGGGTACTGGTTATAGGGCACGACGTCACTGGGGCCGTACCAATCGTGAGATTCAGGGCGGAGGGGCCTGCGACGCACGAGTGGAAGTCGGGCCTCTCCATCAGCGACGCCTCGATCGTATCCTAGCCTCATTTTTGCAGAGTGGGATGGATGGATGGACTCCTGCAGGACCCAGAAGGGGGGGACACGGCACAGCACAGCAACAGCACAGCACAGCACAGCTCAGCGCGCGCTGGACAGTGGACAGCGAGAGTCTGGTGTCCTAGGCTGGACTAGTTTATATGTCGGAACGCAACGGGCAAGGGCCAAAGTAATTGTGATGACGAGCGGTCGAGCCACTCAACGAAGTCCACGCTGCGTGAGCAATTGCACCCCCCAAAGATGATTGGAGTCTGGGGGCTGATCATGCATGGCAACCGCAGCTTGCAGCGTCACGTCGAAGTCGGGTCGAGTCGAGTCGGAAGTTGGGGCGAGAGATAGAGAATGGAAAAGGATTGGATGTGTGTGCTTCTCCTTCTGGTGCCTTACAAGTTGGGCCGCGAGACGACCTTGTCTCTCGGATGGGCCTCAACGAACTAACTTTTTAGTACAGGAACCAAGGGGAGAGGAAAAGAGAAGAGAAGAAGATGAACGGAATATCGAAAAGTCGGAGAGGGAAAAAGAGGAGAGTAACACAGACAATCTCCATATGCAGACCTTGCCTTGAGCAACGTTCCTCAGCGTCTGCACTCTCCGTAGCTTGCTATGCTTCCACAGGATAACGCGGCAGACCAGGTTCGGGCGTGGTTTAATGGCCAGTTACCTGACATCACCTAACGCATCAGGCATCTAGAAACGAATCAAAGTGCCCCTCCCCCGCGTGGGTGGGTTTTGAAATTGGCCAGGGGGGTTGGGTTGGGCTGGGTTATTGTAGACCAGGCCCGTAACGAACGACTGATGTTGAGTTCATAGAGCATCTGTAGACCCTACGTTATGTGCTTGTACAGCATAACACCGTACGAGCTAGAATCATACGAGATTCGACGGGTAGAATAGTTAGTTAGTTCTTGTCCAACGATAACTTTTCGTGGATGGCTGGTAATTATCCTCAAGCAAGAAAATATGAGACCGTGGATGATGATCAGTTTCTGTCGGTGTGATGTCACGTGGCTGAGCTAACTGAGACATTGCATTGCACGAACAGAGCACATGAACCCCCAGATATTCATTGTCCACTAAGCCTTTGTTCAAGAAATGCAAGTCTTGTATATCTTATGCAAGAAATATCTATCATTGCCTGTTTTTGAAGTTCACCGGAGAAGTATCGTCACTGTGGCAAGATCTAACCTCTATCCCCAGACCACTCAAGACAGAACATCATGAGTTGAGCAATGAGCTAGCAACAACTCATTCGCCCCCACCAACATCATCAATTGACTAACTCAACCCCTAAAACCTCACCCGCAACTCTGTGACTTTAAGACCATCTTCGCTCCCGCGTGGGGTTCACTGTAGTTACACTTCCGGAACTTCATCATACCGGCGATTTCTTCATGTGGGTATCAGACTCGGCCCGGTCCGGACAACCATAACGGGCCTCGCCGGAACGGAGCGGCCATTACGATATGACGGCGTTCCTGCCGATCTTCCAATGGCCTTTCTTCTCTTGAGATTTTGACTTCCTTAGCAATCTGCAGGGTCCTCTTACACCCCTTACACCTAGTTAGAATCGTCATCCTTGCGAGCATCTGTCTACTACCCTCAGGGAGCAAGAAAACACCAGACCTTGATAAGAGGTCTTAAAATAAACTTAGTAAAGAGTCTTCTAAACTTAGGCTAGATCTACCTAAATATTTCTATTACTTAGGATCAAGGTCCTGTGTTTTCTTTCCTCCCCTAGACTACGCAGGAGTCTTATGTTAGGCCCCTGGTGTCACCATCTTATTCATGCACTTCTACGCAAGATGTCTATTACATCATGTCTGTCATGATGTGCACATAGACACGATTCGCTGCATTTCACTTCTCCCTTCTGCATCAAGGGTGCGCCAAGTGTTAGGCTCCATCAATGCACAACGTCATTAATGCTGCGGTGTGAGCATAGCCCTTGTTAGACAAATCAATGTCTTAGGTTGACTGCCATCGTGTTTCTTGCTTATCTTCATGTTCTTAATATTGTACAATTAAACAAATGGGTATAGATGCTATCATAAGAGACGTCATCATGTTCTTTGATGGTTAATCAGAGCTGAGAAATCTGTATGCCAATTCCTCCAGGGAACCTCCAGCTAGCACTGGCAACTAGCTTATGCATGATCTACATTACATCAATCAGAGATCCTTATACGAAGATCGTTGAAGTATCCTTGGAAGCCAGTGTATTGGGAAAACCCGGCCATCCGGCCCGCACAGCCGTGATGGGCTCAACATCCAACCAATAAAGTCATATTCCCCGACACTGCACCCCAGGATATCACCCCAGAAATATCTTCTCGGGGCGATAATACAGCCCACCAAGTTTCTTGGGGTAGCATGGGGCGTATTGAGTCGTATGGGAGTAAGGGGCGGCGCTACTATTGAACAACGCCGCAGTCTGAAGTGGAAATAGAAGAATAAAGTACGTCAGGGCTGGTGACGAAGTAGACTTGTAGTTTCGTTTTCAGTGTCATCTATCAATCTGACACAGATCGACCGGCACCTAGGGAGTACCGAGGAATGCGCGTCTTCTCACCTCTGCCTCCTTGAGGATTTCCGAGGACAGACTCAAGCTAGGGGCCAGGGTCGCATATCGTTCAACCTCTATCACAACATCATTGATCATTTGGTCCAGTGCTTCACGGTGAGGTACCAAGGTTAGCAGAATGCTGAGTAGCGACGGCGACATGCTGGCACCCATGATGAGTAGCGTTTGGGAGACTATCGATAGAGCACCTTGCCAGATGTATGGCATATGACCGGCATGACTAGGTCCATGTTAGCTATTAACTATGCTCAAAAGGAAAAGAAGACTCACTGTTCATGGATATGTTCGAGTTGTCGAATAGAAGCCTCCAAACACTTGTGGCAGTTCTCCCGCACAGCAGGATCCAATACTGCTTGCTCATTGTCCAGTACTGCTAGAATGTATGGCCGATATATAATGGTGCGACAAGCAAAGAATCGAAGTCGGAGGACAGTTTGAACCGGATCTTGCAGCGCATTTCGAGTGAAAGGAAATTGCAGTGGTAGTGGTAAACTCTCATACCATTGGCTCAGTTGGTAGTCAAGCTCTGCCACCACCGGATCCAGGCTTGTTGTCGATGCAATTGAGTCCTTGGAATAGATGAGTTGGCTCACTCTATTCAAAAGCCGACGTAGAGCAATCTCTGCAAGGAAGTACCAAAGCTCATCTCTACCGACTTGCTCCGATTCATCTCCTTCAAATCCACAGGGTAAGCCAACGTTTTCCTCAAATTGAACAACCCCTGAATGAGGCAGATCGAGTTCCGCGAGAAGATCACTCTCAAAGAGTAGTGCATTCCAATAGATTCGCTCCACGAGCTCTCGCTGATGGCTTGGAATACGGCTTGGGGCCATAAGTAGCAGCTGTAGTTTCGTGCTTGTCGTGCAAAGCAGATTCCATGCCTCCATAGGACGCACTAGGTAAAAGTGATAAGCAGCAGCAAGGAGATGACATTGTGCCGCCACGACACTGTTGGCAGTCATCAATCCTGGAAGCAGCGACCATGCTGCTGTAAAGTATTGCAGTCCAGGGGGGTCTTCCTGGGGCAAGATTCTCGAAATGCTGCCATGCAAGCTTGCCTGACCCAGGGCAAGAACAAGAAGCACGATGCAACTCTCCGGCCCCTCTCTAAAGCCGTTGGACAAGGCTGTGCGGTATTGGCTCCTCCAAGTATATGGGTTGACGCAAGCATACCAAATATTAACTCTCTCAAAATAAGCCTCGATGTAAGCCTGTGTATTTGACAAGTCCACACAAGGGGTCTTGGTCAGAGTGTGGAGTGGTTCTCGTGCCATTTCCAATTGTAGTAGAATCTGAGGATCGCATGGTCGCGACACTAAATCTCGGATCAAGGGCCATTGTAGTAAATGCATGGTGGCGTTAGTGTGGACTTT
The DNA here is from genome assembly GCA_013396095.1 of Fusarium sp. NRRL 52700. Taxonomy (NCBI): domain Eukaryota; kingdom Fungi; phylum Ascomycota; class Sordariomycetes; order Hypocreales; family Nectriaceae; genus Fusarium; species Fusarium sp. NRRL 52700. The sequence goes on from JAAQRM010000370.1 coordinate 178,627, forward strand.
AGGCATGGTAGAGATATTGGTTCCGGTCGGTTGGGCGGACCAAGTCCCAAATCCACCATTGGGGATAGAGCCAAAAGAGGCAGCATTGGCCGACAGCATCATGTTGTCTCCATCAAGTCCCGTGCCATTGCTCATCCCAGGAGAATTGTCTGTCAGGTTTAGTCCATTTGCCGTTGTGTTGACCATATTCATCTGAAGGAGATTTTCAATGCGGTTCAGACGCTCCAAAATCAACTTGTCACCAGCGTCAAGCTTAATGCCTGGCTCTCGATAGATGCATTCAGCACCAAGCTCTGTACAGAGCTTACACTTTGGCTTTGTGCCATCGCAACGGGATTTCCTGGAGCGGCAAACCTCGCACTAGTGAGAGTCAGTATACAAAAACGGAAACGATATGAATAAACAAAATAAAAATGGTGTAGTGACGCACAGCAATAGTGGCCCTACGGCGGGGGTAATCGACACCCGTTTCGGTATTCCTCCTTTTGAGTGGGTTCGAGCCTTCGTCGCTTGAGACCTTTTGCGCGCCATTGGACATGCTGTCAGGCCTGTTGTCAGATGACTGCGACAGGTGTCGAGATTTTTGAGATGCGCTTAGTATGCCCTCCCGACTGAAACTGGGCGTCCGCTGGTTTTTGTAGCTGACAGGGGACTTAAGCGAGGCGTCAGCCGACATTGCTGTAAGTGAAGATATCGGAAGTTCGAGAGAAAAGCTGTCGCGTGCAGGTACCGTGAATGGTCGCGCTCCATTGAGAGAGATTGAATGAAGGGATTCGCCTGTCGATGATGCGGACATGATGATAGATTGGCGTCAAATGAAACGGAATCGAGGAATGGCCTCGAGAATAAGTTCTGGTTGAGTTGGTGTAGCAGCACGAACAAAGCAATGATGCGCACGACTCGAAATGGCCTTTCAGAAAAACAGCATTATGTAGCAAGGCCGATGGTCGGAAATGGCGAGATGAGCATCAGACGATGCGACGGAAGCTCACGTTTCAGAGCTATATTGAATCTGAGCTGGTGAAGAGCGACTAGTATCGTTGGTAAAAGATTCGCGGTTTGGGCGTTCCTACAGACAATTGAACAACGTCGGTCTCACAATAAGAACACCGAAATGCTCTCGAGACACTGAACGTTGAAAGAGGCGTCCTTTCCTGCAACCGAAATGGAGGAGTAAATGGTTATGTATGGGGGAAGAGCCAGGACAAGGGTCTCCGAGCCCCCGTTGTTCAGTAGCTGCACTTGGTCTTAACCCCGGACCCTGGGTCGGCGGGCGGTGGAACTCGGAAGAGGGTGGTGGAGAGACTAGGTAAGAAAGGTAGAGAGTCAACCTGGGGGACTTCTGGAGAGATGGGATGGGTCATTTATTGGCCCAACAGAGTCGGCCGAAGAGAGTATCCAACAATGGACAGACCTGGTCAACGTGTATGTACATACTCGGTTCCGCGGTCGAGGTAACTACCTGAGAAGTTGATATTAAGTATGGCATGATATGTCGAGCAAAACCCGAAATGACTTGTATCGGTGGCAGTTTTGCTTAAAGTGGTGGTGGCGTATGTTTTGTTTCTTGGTGCGAAGGCGATTCGCTTCCAAATCTGGGGTTCAGGGCGTCAGCAAGAGAGTCTGGAGAAGTCCATAGTACTGTAGCTCTGTGGTGCACTGTGGGAATAAAGCTGCCCGTCACGTTGTCCTGGCCTTCCTGAAGAGTTCGCAAGCATCGACTCTATGAGTTCCCCAGAGGATTGGGTGGCTCAAGCCAGTTGTTCTCGTTTAACCCGCCATGACAGGGATAAGGTTGAGATGGAGGTGGGCTGCACTTGAGGGGGATTGGTGGGAATCCCTGCAGCACGACCGTTTGCGTGTGGAGAAGCGATTCTGGAGGATGAACTTCAATTTCTTGCCTGAGATTGGAGTTGTTGACACAATTTTTGTTGTCCAAAGTTGGTAAGTGTTCCATGATGGAGATGTAGGTTAAATGTTGTTGTTGCTTCGTATGTGGATTCCAGGCGCATACTGTGCTTGAAGCTTTGGGGAAAGGAGCGGAAATGTCGTCCCATGTTGCGCCTGCGGTACTGCCCTTGCAGCAATATCAAGAGTAATAAGGGAAGGAACACATGGGAGAAGCTAATAATCATCCCAGTTCTTTCACTCCATTGCTTGAATTGCACCTGGAACTAAAACACAACAATATCATGCCTCATCCTTGGGCTTAACGATGTGATCACACACTGCAATCCTCTCTTTACCATTGCTATTTGACATGATACGATCCTCTTATTGCCGAGTACCCCATCTTATAGATACGTCTCCTCCAAATGGTGGCATAATGAGCCCCGAATAATGCATCTCTACCACGATTTAACAGACAACCGTACCGTCACCGTCAAGGTCATTAAGGGTTCTAGACCTCAGCGGGGTCAGAATCGCCACGAGAGGAAAAGACCTTCAACAGCAAGTGATTGACTGTCTCGGATGGCATCCGGACCTCTCGCTCATGACCATGGGGTCTGCAAATCTTTCAACCCCAGACGGACATGATGCTTACTTGGAATTCCACTTCCTCACTTGGCGGTTTTGATAGAGAATAATATTTCAAATACCGATATCCGGCTCATCCGATATAATATGACGCACACACCTTTGTTTCCAATAAACGTGGCTCTGAAATCGAAATCTGGACTCAGCTTCCCTAATGCTTACACTGACTTACTTACATTAGACCATTGCCTTGCCCAGACGCACCGTCGCTTGACCTCACCCATCATGACAAGCGCTCATGCGCCCGATCCATGTAACGGCCCGAATAGGAGTGCTCTTCCGTTGGAGCCTCGCAGCCCAGTCCAATCCAAATCTCAGCCCGTGACCAACCTGGGGTTCGGTTTTAGCCTGCTCCGGTCTGGGGTGCCCATCTCGAGACGCCTGTCAACCTGCGGGGAAGCTTAAATGGTGTGGCACGTTTTGTCCGCTTACGGAAAACTGCTGGCAAGGTTGTTTGATGGATCTTCCGGCTAATTGACGCTCGCCTTAATCTACCAGGTCCAGAGACTCCAGACGACGGCACGGCACAGACAGAAGCCCATCGGTTCGGGTCGCGGCTTGAATATATCCAGACTCTCGGGTAGACGATGTCTTCCAGTTGAAGGGCATGTTTCCCGTCAAAATTCGAATAGATGATACTGATAATTTATACGTGCGTGAGGCCAACTCAGTAAGCTTTATAGCAAGCTGCTCAACCATTTAGAGGATCGAATTGCGAAGGACCCGTGCCACTACCCACATCGACAACGTCTTCAGGGTCTTCAACACCCTGGCCATCACCTTGAGCCTTGCTACCAGGCTGCGACCTGATCGCCAAATCCACAGTCCCCTCGATTCCCATTTTGGGCATCCGGGAGATTCAATCCCTGATACTACTCCGGCAAAGATTGCACCCGCGGGAGAGTAATAGTCTTGTAGTCAAGGCCGGATGGACTGGCAAACTCTCATGTTCTCCGAGGTCGCTGCATGAAAGACACAACAACCTACACGCTAATGTAGTGTGCTTCACATCATCCCCTGCGTCACAACAACACGATCGAGCAGTTGTGGCAGCCAAACACCAATCAAGTGAAAAATGGGCATCCATAAAGCGTCCCTGATTCTGCAACCCACAGCTTCTTCGGATCCGGCAGCCGTCAACCCGAAACTACAAAAAGCATTCAGGATTGGTACTGTCTGCATATGAGCAAGTCCTGCGAATTCAAGACGATACCCATAAGTTTCAGGTATTTGGATGGATGGCCGGTCATACGTCATGAAGCTCTCGTTCTCAGTAACGTCAGTTGCTCGGATGAAAGACACCGAGACGGATACACACTATGACGCCGGATGGAACCAAAGAAGCTTTGAGGCATCTTTCTTAATAGGGCAGAGTTCGTGATCACTCGTAGAAGATGACGGCTGTAACTTCGCCTTCCAGCTCTGCATAGGCGATGAAATCACCCAGAATTCCAGTTTTGGCATCCCTCTCAATGATGACGACACGGCTATCACTTTGAAGTGCCACTGCTACCAACGTTCCCGCCTTGTTGAGAGAAAAATGACGAGGGAATCTGCCTCCACAGGGAACATCTTGTTGGAGAGTGAGATGCCCCGTTTCCGAGTCAATTTTGAAACTGACTAAAGGATCAGATGCTATAGTACCGTGACTGGTGCCAAAGTCTGGAACTTGGAGACTGCTTTCATTACGAGACGAGACGATCAGGAATTCTCTGTCCGCCTTTGTCCAAAAGTTAGAATGAATGAACTTAAAGGGTTGCGAGCACACTTACTGATACTACAATCTCGGCAGCTGCAGCGCCTTGCGGGACGTCTTTGCCCTCTCCATGGATGCCACTGCTCCAGATCTCCTTGAATCTGATAAACTCGCCACCATACACGACCTCGTAGCCGATAATGGTATTGGCCAGCTCGGTGACAAGGTACATGAATGTCTTGGTCTCCTTGACTACAAAGGCAATATGTCGGGGCCCACTACCGGGAGCAATGACCAATGGATCAAGCTTGGACAGGCCCACATCTCCGAAACCAACGCCGTATATGTGAATCATATCTGCTCCCAGATCAGGCACAAGAATAAATCGTTTGCTCGGATCAACGACTGCAGCATGGGGATGGGAAGCCTCCTGTCTTGAAGGGTCAAGGCCAGGCTCGGGAAGGCTGAACTGCTGGACATTGAGCGACGTGAGGTTTGCTGGATCTTGGATGTTCCAAGTTGAAAATGCCGACCCGCCACTAAGAAATGTTAGCCGTTGGATGCTAGGCCTTGATGCTCAAACGGCAATGCATACTAATGGGCTACTGCCAGCCCGTAATCCCACTCGCCATACAAGACCGCACTCACAGGGCCAAGGACAGTAGAAGTCTTCGCCAAAGGCATCAAGGTACCGTTCTCATGCGTCGCAAAGGAAGCCAATGACCCATGCCCCCCATCCTTTAGTCCTTCGTCGGTGCAATAGAGCACTCCGTTATACCAGTCGAGTGTAAGCCACGAAGGACTTCCAGCACACCCATCTGTTGTGGACAATGTTTCAAGTTTCACAGGCATATCCCGATACTCAGCAAGGGAGAGATTCAACGTCGTGACAAGTCCACTGTAGGACGCAACATATAACAACACATCTGGCTCGTGGTGACTGTTGAATTCAAGAATGTCATGGTTGTGAGTCCAGTACGCGCTTCCACGATAATAAGTCTGATATACGCAATGGAGTAAAAACACAGTAATAGGCGCGGCGACAAGGAGTGTTGAGACGAGAAGCCCTGTGCTATTATCCCGGAACGGGTTCCTTGATATTTTCTGACGGCTGAGGAACTTCATTGTCTCCAGTCGATAGACAGTGGAGTGTGATGTTAAGTTGAGGATTATGACGAAGCTAAAGCTGACGCAGCTTCACCGCACTAGCCGCAAGCTATCAACCAGGATGAGGGCATAGGTGAAACAACGATGTCGATCAAAGAACGAAGAGACTCGGGCAAAAGACAGCAATTCTGCGATGAAAACGAAATGGAGGCGAAGATGCAGACGTAAGATTAAGCCTTAGGCTCTGAAGGAATACACTAAATAACTTAGGAGCCGTGCAGATCGGGGTGACACTGTGATGACTTCGTATTGCATGCAAGTATCACCAGATGGATCTAGTGTTGCCGCTAAAAGCTTGGATTAGAGTTCAGCTTCCAACGTCGTTCCGTGGGAACCGATTTGTTTCAGAAACAGTTTCAGTTGGCGGCATGTTCGGTGATGTTTTGATATATTTGGATGACTGTTTTTGGAAATCCTATCATGCCTAGTAGGTGAGGTAATGAACTAGAACTTTAGACCCTGATCCTGAAGGATGAAAATACTTAAGTTGTAAATTAACATAAGCTTAGGGACTCTTTGATAATTTATCTTGGTATTGTTTGTTCAAGGCCCTGAACTTTTGCTCCCCGAGGCATGCTTGGACGAAGGATCAACGTGGCCTGCATTGACCTTTACATGCAGCCAGGAATAACAATTACACTCCTGCATCACGCTAGAAGTATTATGGGAGTTCTTTCTGAATATGTATAACATTTCGTTACTTTTTAGTATCCTCTTACTTCGTTTTTGGTATCTCAAAAGCACTCCAACCAACACCTCACCCCATACTATCTCCACCAAAACATCTGCCACTAACATCTCCAAACATTTTCTTTTCTCAACTAGGCCTTTTCTGACGGGAAGTCCTGGATTGCAGGCGTCGTGGTTCCTCTCGATAAGGACATGCTGTATGGAGCCTAGTAGACTGTTAGCTTTGTGCAACCCCGTAGGTGATGTTGTACATACCAGAACTTCCTTAGCGTTGCATATTCTCCAAGCAAGTTTACGAACGCTTCCATCTGCGGCTACTACAGGTGGTGCAAACTCGATGCCAAACATTTCTCGAATGGCATAGACAATCCTCTTGGCATACTTTGTGTCACGCTCGACATGGCCTCCGAAAGGCTCCTCAGGCTGGTTAGGTGCAATATCTGGATCACGGTCCAGACAGTTTTGGACAACAGGAAGAAGTGCGGCCTCGACAGCTTGCTCGTACAAGCCCTTGGCACCAAGATCGACATCCTCTTCGTCAAACTTGCTGATTCGGATCTCGAAAGGTTCTGAAATTGTCATGGCATGATGGTGTCCGTTGTGATGGTACCTAAATTCGAAGACACCTTGTGTCCACCACAACTTATCACCTTCAAACACAACTTCGCCTTCGACAAGATCGGTTTCTGTGATCTCTGTTGAAGTCACCGGATGCTCTTCGACCACAATGCTGACATCGGCAGTCAGGGCATCATAAGAGCCAGCATTTGTAGGTGCCCATCGTCCCAAAGAAGATACCTCAGTTGTTTCCCTTGAACGATTGTCAGTGACCATGTAAAGACCAATCCAATCTTTTTTACTGTGGTTGGCAGGGGCCCTCCACTTCACTCGAAGTGGTGCTCCGTATTCAAAAGCCATGGTCTTAACGGGCTTAGGGAACCGGCCTGTCAAACTCTCCTTGCCAGTGTACTTCTCAACGATAGGTGCGTTGTTGACAGGAGTGCCCTGTACAGAAAGAGAGTACAACTTGGGATCATGGCCTTCTAGATCAGGAGCAATTCTTGTAATGGTGAGTCGCGCTGGAGCCATATTGAAAAGAGCCGAAGTATCTCGCACGATGGTCTTAACACCTGCTGCGAATTTAGGCCGGGCGGTATCGATAAAGTCCTCAACGAATTGACTGGTGTCATCCAACACCTTGTCGACACTCTCTTGCCATCCCTTGACGGGAGGAGGCAATGATTTCTTGATGAACTTGGTAAGACCTGCCTCTTGACGTAAACTGCGACCATAGATCTTTTGCATGTGGGGTCGCTCAATGTATGAGATGTAGTAGACGGTCAAGATCTGGGTGAACAGGGCCATAAGGAAAATGGATCGACTCCACGTAATGAGTGCGGCACCCCACACTGCAGCCGTTCCGAAGAACCGGTCAGGGTTGTTCAGGAACCGGTAAATAGACTTGTAAGTCAATTTAGCCTGTTGATCAAAGAAGAAATCGCCGCAGAACCAGCCAAATTCGCCGAGAGAATCATAGACACTGAATGCGGTCCATAACTGAAGGGCAACGAGACTAGCACCAAGAACATGCTTGAGCAGGACCAGGCCATAAGCCCAGTCTTCAGGAGGCGAGTACATCTTCCAGCAAGCGGCGACAAATGCAGTGTTACACATGATCATGCTGATATGGTGGAGGCCCTTCCATTGGCGCCAAGCTTCACCAGCACTCTCGCCGAATTTAAGGAAGTGGCGTGTCCACATCTTGTTCTTAGACTGTTGGTCGAGAATAAGACCTAGGCCGAGATGATACCAAACACGCCAGGCTAGAGCGTGAAACACGAAAGCCGCCTGCCATACAGCAGTTGAAGGTGTCACAAGAGTGAGGACGGCTACATAGAACGGCATAAGAATGACGGCGAAGTCAGGGACGCGGAACAAGTCAAGATTGCTTAAGCCAACAAGATTGTGGACGGGGGCGGGCTCGTCTTTCTGGGCGGGTGCAAGTGTTTGTTGGTCGAATGCACCTTCAAGCGATTTCATATCAGCGGGTATGGCATCACTTTGACCCCCGGAGACCGTTCGCTTGCGAGGAGGAGGGGGGTTGTAGGTTTTCTCAATATGAGGGTTCTCGACAATCACGAGGAAAGCAAATTGGGCCAAGTGAGCAAGGATCGAGATGAAGAGAACCTCATAGCTAGCAGCCATCATGGAAATACCATAGTAACCAGCATATCCGATCGAGTACATGGGGTGAGGAGCCATCTCGAAGACACCGTCAAAGGTCAAGTCTTGGTCGATGAGATAGAAGAAGTCTCCCCAATACCAGGCAAAGTCTTTCACAACACGGTGGGCGTCGAGTTTCACCCAGAGATTGAAGCCGATCAGGGCGATGCCAACAGCCCAGCGGGAGAACCCAATCAAAGGATTCTCTCCTTCAGGGGTGTGGCCACAGACGATGGCGAACAGGCAGTACGACACGAAATCACACATGAGGATCAAATCAACGACCCTTCGGAAGACCAACCAAGTATTGTACTCAATGGGGGCCTTCTCGAATTCATAGTCCTCCGGGATCTTTGTCTCGAGCTCGTTCTTTAGTAGCTTGTATAGCCATGGTCGCGGGTTTTTGCCTGTTGAAGGGTTCTCGAAGAGTTTCCAGCGCCGAGCCCAAGTGACAAGACGTCGGTGATTTGACTGGATCTGGAGGAGGACGCCAATGCCGATATTGTAACAAGCCCGCCAGAACAGGAAGACAGCAGCGAAAACAATACGTTTCGAGCTAGATGGCAGGAAATAAGCAGCTAAGATATGAAAACCCAGAATTGTCAAGACAATTGCATCAGAAAGGTTCTTAGGTTGTCGAGGATCCAACAGCTGAGAAACCATATCATGGGTTGTGGGTACGATAAAGACTACATGTGACAGTCAGCCAAAGACGCACCGACGCAACACACCACCACAACCTTAAAGGATTGTACATACCTGTACCGTCTGGGGTTCGACCATACGTCTTACTAGACTTATCAGATAAGAAAGGTGCATCAGATGACTGGCGACTATGCCCTTGCTCTGTTTGAGGCTCGTCTTGCTGGGCAGGATGATCAACCCCAGATTGCCGTTGCCGAAGCCCAGGGCCGGTGGCAGGCACATCGGCGGCAGTACTCATGACTGGCGACGATCCAGCAGTAAGAGGGTGGTGGGATGGCGACAAGTGATATCCAAGAAGAACGGCGACAATCTGGCAAGTTGAATGCCAAAGGGAGAAAAAGAGCGAAGGTTGAAATTGAAAGAAAGATGAGAGAGATCGGAATGGAAGAAGTCAATAGTCGGCTGTTGGGAGGGTCGCGGCGGGAGTTTGAAACGACGTCAGGGCTCCGCCGGCTTAGACGTTAGGGACGAGGTCACCTGGTTTAGAGCTATCAATCGCTGGCTTCAAGCTAGTTCCTGGTTTAGCTCTAGGTCGGTCTGGGCCAGGAGCTACAGCTCCATAAGTCGAAGAGGGGAGCGATTAAGCAGGGGGTTTGAGTGTCAGTTTCCAGTGAGCGTTGGAGAATGAGAACAACGTGCATGAAGCTACTGATTGGTGCGAGGTCTGAAAGCGGCGTGAAGATGCTGTTTGAGCCCGTTTGATGGAACAGTAATTGATGTGTAAGTGGGGGAAATGATGAAGAGAAAAGAAAGAATGGCGAATTTGACGACAAGTTGTTGGGAAGTGTCCAGCTCGTGAAACCAGGCCAGCAGCACCTTCCAAGTTATCCGTCCCGTTCAAAGGACTGGAACATGTGTAATTAGCAGGGCCAGTCACGGTCTCGCCTCTCTACAGTGCATTGAGGCTTGAATGGGGGCGTCCATTTTGCATTTGCGCAGCGACAAGAGCGCTAAACCCACTGTGATTACCGGGCTACCTACTACTACCAACGAGTGAGATGTGCGCGGGGCTACAGTACAGTACCTAGCATGGCCGAAAGTGATGGTGCGGCGGGGACTCTGAGCTTCCATCATCTTCCCCCACTCGTTGAGTCGCGTGCTTTATTTCTTTGGTGACGAGCAGCATCTTGAGAACCACGGCTACAAAGAATGGTATTAATGAAGTCAGCACTTGTCCAAACCTGTATTGCTAGAGCGTATCAACGATTTCTGTCGATTGCAAGCGGTTTCATTGACTCTAGGGCAAAGCCTCTTTCCACCGATTCTACCCGTTTGCCATGCCGCTCCCTCATGGATTCTAACCGGTCTCCGGCTCCGTGATGGAGGACGCCTCCCGATAGGTACCACGGCGAGAAACCCCACAACGGGGTGGGGGCATCGGAAGCGAGTTGCTCTACCTCTCCTGAGCTCTCATTCTGAAGGTGGACGATCTGATGCGTGGCTTTTCTCCGTCGAACTCTCATTTCTTTCACTCGGATAGTCAATAAACCCTGGTCTTTTAGTCTAAGCGTGGGGTACAATCACATGCAAATCTGCCTCAAGCAATGGAAGAAACGAACAAAACATCCTAGACGATTTCTCCCAACAAAAAGGAAAATTAGAACTGTTTCTAGAGTCTGATTATTACAGGTAATGCAAGGGTTTAAAGCGGTAGTTTATTTAGGTGCTTTTCCATGGACAAAAACACCTAAGCAAAGGTAGCCTCCAGAAGCACAGCGAGGCTAGAATACAAGAACAAGGAGCAAATACAACAAGATGAGCATGTTTCCTCGCAGAGAGCTATGGGAGAAGCGGTGGTTTTTCCTCAAGCCAGAGTATGCTTAGATGATGAGAACGGCGGAGTTGAACTGCCAGCTCTTATATGATAAAGTTCACAGCAAAAAACTTATTGTCCCGGGGCTGAACTTCTCACGGTTGTACCATTTGCTTAGTGCAGGACGCCTGTCTGGGACTGTTGCCCGAAGGCAAGATGGTGTTGTTATTCTTGCTATATAAAGGCTCATTCAGACCCAACTCTGTCTTCCGTAAGACGGAGACGCTGACAATATAGCACTTCGACACTCTTAGTCAGGACACCATCTTTATAGTATTTATCTGCAATAATAACTTACCTATTCATTGTAACTTTGAGAACATGTAAATGAAAATATTCTTCGGCCTTTCTAGACTGGTCACAAGACCTTCATTCTGAATCGGGAATATCTGTCAAACAAGCATGCAATATCCGCCCTAGTCACGAAATATTCAGGGTCTCGAATTACACGACCCTTGCTCTACAAGCTAGTCAAATCTGTTGAGATAAAAAAGACCAATTATCATAATGATCGTGGCCTTTTCAAATTCCTACAAGGGAAATCCGAAAGAGCCCCGTTGACTTGTAAATGCACGAGTTATATCCCGCATCGTCTGACCCTTGCTTGTTTGCGACTGAGCTAACCTCGTGTCTTGGAAGCCTCGGGTTGACGACCGGTTAATATGGGATGAGGATATTTATCTATCTTTGGTTTTCTGTCTGTTTCCATGGTGGGATACGCGGTCTAATCTTACATTGAATAGTCTTTCTTCATCCTGAAAATTTCGGGCTTAGAATGGTCGGTCATTCCACCAGTCTTTTCTTTCATCGCTTAGCCAAGGGGGCAATTATACCAAGATTCTGAGCATTTCGCAGTGGCATCATTAAGAGTGAAAAGTAAAAGAAGCCATCTATTATCTGAAAATACTCTTCTTCTGACATTGACCGCTGTTTTGTCCTCTCTGTTCATCGCCTACTGTCACTAATCAGGACCTCATATCAGAGCTGCCAAATCGATGTGAGTACGTTAAAGTCCATACCACTGGATTGATAAACCGAGATATAGATATTTACATACTATAACAGTCTTTCATTTATCAAGATCTTACATTGACGCGTACAAGAGAGACAAACAATGAACAATAGTACTCTTTCCACCACAAGATGTCACCATAGGACCCCTTTCTTAGCAGTATTTAACAACGAACTCTTACCACCGATCTTATATTTTTATGCTAGGTTCCATAAACACTTCAATACCTTGGGAACGGATGTCATGCGAAGGTGCTGGATCTCGGTTAACGTGGTTATCACTGGAGTTGAGCAACACTACGAAACTATACTCTCAAGTGAAATCCTCTTCGGTGCTATATATGAATCCCGCGCATGGTCAAGCCGTTTCACCAGATAAAATACATTCTCTACGCTAATCATGCTGTAGCTAGCTTGACCAAATCCGTGGCAAGCATTTGATGTATTATCATACGTGCTCATTTGTGAGTTTGTAGCTCATCGACAATTATGTGTTCAAGACGACCCTGATGTGAACAGGAACGACACCTGCTTTTGATAGAAAAAGGAAAGTCAAAGCTTCAGTCTGCAAGATGGCTCGTCACTGTATCCTCTCAACCCCTATCAAGTTACCGTCTAAGCGTATGATGCCCAGTCTCAGAAACCACTCATTTAACAGATCTTGATTTATGCTGTCTTCCCCTATCTTCACGTCATACCTCATATCACAAAAAGACCAAAGTTCACTTTTGTCCCACTCCAGACCCCATATCCTAAGGGTCATGAAATTCATGAGGCTGGAAAAAAATATCTTTTGAAAAAATCCCCGCAACCGATCGATGCAATTACCGTGCGCGACAACTAACCCATGACAAGATCGAAACATGATCAGCAGCCTTACTGAGCCTTCTTGGCAAACTCCACCCGCAGAATGAGATGCTTGAAACCAAATCCGTCCATCTTCGCACAGGCCTTGACGGCATCGCCCCGGTCCGCGAAGCTGATGAACGCAAAGCCCTTGGCCATACCGGTTTCCCGGTCCTTGGCAAGGAATACTCGGGTAACGCGGCCGAAGCGCTCGAACATGTCGCGCAGCTCTTGCTCCTCTGCCATCTCGGAGACCTGTATATGTTGTTAGTGTTGATATGTGGAGGGGGCGGCGTGACGGCACTTACGTTGGTGACACGCAGTGTAGCAAAGTCGTCCCTCTCGCCGAACTTGGATCCCATTCTCTCGCCAGCTCCCCTGTCTCCACGCAGAGCAGGAGGAACATATGAACCCTTCTTGGCACCAGCAGCGCCCGCAGCAGTAGCAGAGGGCTCGTCTCCCATACCAGCAGCGACGTCCGCAGCGCCAGTTTCTCCGATGGGCGCCATGGTATCCTTGTAGGGACACCTGGCAGTGAAATGCTGACCGTTGCAGATACGGCACTTGACCTGCTTGTCCTTGAGCTTGTCCTTCATGGACTGGGCGTTGGCGTCGGCGGACTCATCCTTCTCGGCCTTTCGCCAGTTGACGCTTGGTCGGAAGATGATGTTCTCGCCGACGGAGGTGGTGTCGGGGGCAGGGCCGGGGGGGTCCTTTGCGCTGAGGCCGAACTTGGGCCAGGTTTTTCGGTCGGCGACGCGGGGGTTTACGGTCTCGGTGTGGGTGGTGAAGCGAATTCGGCGGGTGGTCTTGACCTTTCGGCCGTCATCATCGTAACGGAATGTGATGATGGTCTTTGTTCCATCCTTGTTGGAGATGGTCTGAGGCTCGGGGAGATCGGTGGAAGTCTCCTCGATATCGTCGTCGTCGGCCCAATCGTGCCTGTTTTTGAATGGTGGGGTTAGTCAAAGGATATCGATACAACACCCCAGTCAAGGAGAGCAGAGCAACTGACTTGGGCTGGTTCGCTACGGCGGCAGCCATTTTGAATCGAGCGTATCCGGGCGATTTTTTCAGAGGTTCTGTGCAGGTCTCGCGGTGCCGTAGGGATGCGTCGTTGTGGCTCGTCCAGGCGTCACTTCGTGATCTCGTGGGGTTTTAGTGACAGTCGAATTTATTCACTTTTTCGTGGTGCGGCGGTTTGAGCAGAAGTGGGGCAGATGTCAAGCCACAGGTGCTCGAGGCGGATGGATAGTCGAATCACATGATGTGCACTAGCCACAGGGCCAACTTTATCCGATCCGGCCGTCAAGCATTAAGGTAAATTGATGATTAAAGGTGTAATTTGGTGACGTTGCTTTGAGGAACCTTAACCTGAGGCTTGATAGTTTTGTTACGTGGGATCATGCCACCGACAGAATTTGAATTGAATCATCATGGAGATTGCCACTGGTTAAACGGAAAAGCGGCATGAGAAGATTCGAAGACGGAAGAGGGATGCGTGGCGCAGCTGAACTCGTGCAACACGTTGACTTTGAGGTCTGTTTCAGAGGCGCATTTGAAGCAAATACTCACCCGTATAAAATGATTGACAAGAGCCAAAACTATTATTCGATATGTGCCGCAAAAAACTGATACAAACCTGTGACTCGGTAAATATCCTTGAAAGGGTCTCCTTGTTGAGAGATGAGATGAACTTGTCAAAAACGCCAAGGGACAGATGCTCGAATCTATTGAGCCAAGCGTGGCGCAGCTCAAAGTGAATCCAATCCGGGTCCACGTAATGGAGCGACGCGGTCTGTGTGGCGCTCGGAAGCGCGCTGAGGCCATGTGAGAGGATACGATACGGAGCCGGGGGAGAGAAGAGGAGGGAGGGAGCTTGAGACTGACTTTGGCACCAACGCCAAAAACAACCGACTACGAGCTTGGCTTTGGGCACTTCTCCTCACTATCCGAGGCCGTCTTCGTTTTCTTTTTCCTTTTGTATTCCTCCCCATCCACTTTCTCTCTTTCACACTTTCATTCCCAACTTTACTTCTTCTCTTGGCGATCGATCCATTCGCCCATATATCTCGATAACTTTGCGCGCGATACCCCCAAATCTACTACCTCCTTTTCTGTCGCAAACAATCAATCACACCATGGCTTTCAAGCAAGACGAACCTCCCGCCTACGGCCCTCCCCCAGGTGCCCCTCAGCCTACATACGGCGGCTACCAGCAAGACCCATACGGCCAGCAACAAGGCCAATTCCCACAGGGCGGCCAGCAGCAAGGCTACTACCAACAAGGTCCTCAGATGGGCTACTACAACCAGCAACAAGGTCCATTTCCCGCCGGCCAGGGCCCCTATCCTCCTCAGCAAGGCCCCTACGGACAGCCTCCCCCTCAGGGCTACTATCCCCAAGATGATCAGAGAGGAGGCGGCGGTGCTGGTGGCGGTATCATGACTGGTCTTCTCGCTGGTCTGGCGTGCTGCTGCTGTTTGGACTGCCTTTTCTAAATGCCGATTCACTGCGACTCGATACCACCGCCGATAGCGGACATGCAGACAAATGGAGGGATCGGAAGCGCAGCGTGGCGCATCAGCAAATGGAAAGGGTTTCCTGTTTCACGGCGTTGGGGATCATTCGACTACAGAGCTCTGATACTATGTTACGTGTTTCTTTGTTTCCTCGATAAAGTACGACTTATAATTCCATAATATCCAGTCTCAATGGGCATATTTGTCCCCAAGCGCGCGCGCGCGTGTGTGAATGTCAAGCCAAAACTGATATGATACTATGCTGCGGCAAAAGCTGTCTCAAACTCGGACCTAACCTTTGCGACACAATCATTCGTGTAAATCAACTTTTGTACATCCGGGGATGTCCACTTATCAGGAACCGATCCACTGGTCTTGTGCTCCTTGAACATCCTATCTCTCTCTTCCTTTGCTTTTCCTTCGCCTAGATGCAATGTTCGACCAGACAGGTACGCCATTTCGACGAGATTCGAAGTCCATTCCTTTCGAGATTGCTCGTACACCTTTAAGCACTTGGCAATAGTTTCGGGCCGAGTATCGGGGGCAAGGGATAGGACCTCGGCGATTGTTGAGCCGTCCTCAATGGCCATTGCAGCTCCTTGGCTGAGATGGGGAAGCGTGGGATGACAAGCGTCTCCTAGCAATGCCACTGATCCTTGAGTCCATGTAGGTAATGGCTTGTACATCCTTAGTCGCCACTCGCAGACTTCTCCTTCAGGAACCAGGTTGAGCATCTTTTGTACAAGAGGACAGAAGGTCTCAAACACTTCTAACATAACTTTCTTGGATCCCTTGGTTGTGTATGTGATTGAAGGAGCGGATGCAAAGTTGTCGTCTGGCTGGACAGTCGACAGGTTGTAAATGGACTTATTGGCAATAGAGTAAGCGATGATATGTCGCTTCTCTCCCACCCATCTTACAACCTCGTCGCTATCAATGAGAGCCAGTAGCTCAGGATCATGCGCCATATCTTCTCGCTTGAGCATGATACGGTAGGCAGCTTGGCCAGTCTCGGCCTCTTCAGGCGTGGCGTTGACTTGCTGGAGGAGCTGAGATCGAGTAACACTCTTGATGCCATCGGCGCCAAGGAGAATATCGGCTTCACGAGTGAATGGCTCTCCATCTCTGGGCTGGAGTTTGAAGGTAACTTTAGGAGCAAAGCTCTCAACCTCGATCAAACTTGTCGCAAAGTGAAAGGTAATGGCGCTCTCTTTCTTGCACGCTTCGTAGAGATGACCAGCTAAGGAAGCGCGATGGCCACAGAGGTGCGAGAAACCGTATTTCCCCTTGATATCGGGCATATCAACATGAGCAAGTTCGACATTAGTTGCACCCTCTGTAGAAAATCAGTGCATGCTCCAAAGTTTTTGTATATGTAGACTTACGTCGAATACTGCTACCAGCTACACAAGTAGCTTCCCTCTCAATATCATCCCAGCACCCCAACCTATCGAGGATTCTCCCCATGTTTGGAGCCATCTGAATACCGGCTCCTACAAAGCCAAGGCTACTAGCAGTCTCATACACATCAATATGTTTAAAGCCTCGCTTGGCTAGAGCTAGGGCAGCTCCTAGTCCGCCCATGCCGGCGCCCATGATGGCGATTTGCAAGTCTTTGGTGCTAGCCATGATGTTCAAGCCAATTGAGTACTCGCGAGGCCAATAAAAAGGATGATATTAAAGATATAGACTTGGCATTTTGAGAAGTCGTCGAGACTTATATACACATCTAGTCCAATGACGGTTCTTCCTTTATCCGATCTCATTCATACCTATCCTTAGTACCATCCCGAATCAAATGCCGGTGCGGGGCCCCGAGCGGATGTACGCATCTCAATGGAGCTTGATCGATATATGTATGTACGAGTCCGAGAAAGGGCTCTTCACAACAAACTAATTACATATAGTAACGAAGGAATTCAAGTGTTTTTCGCTTTATTTCCCTATTTGGATTATGCTAAGCTCCTATATCGGCGTGGATAATTCACATTATTCAGCGTCTGCAGAATCTGGGGTTCTCTGGTGTCGTCATCAACACACTTTGACACCTGTTTAAGCCATAAGCACTATCGTGTGCTCTTCTTTTTACTGACTAAAACGTTAAACTTTTACAACAATGCATTGGATAACGTGTCTTTGCGGGAGCATTTCTCGGGATGTGGGAGAGACTTCGGAGACCGAGATGGTTTCTGATGTTTCTCTCTGTCACTGCAATATCTGCCGTTATTCGACTGGCTTGCTTTTCACGTCCTATCTTCCGACCGAAAACCCGAGATCTTTTGATGGATTGAGTGTCTTTGAGGCCCCTGATGGTTCGTGCCGGTATTTCTGCTCGACATGTGGCTGCCATGTATATCAAGCACACAAAGATCACGGCGGCGAGTTGAGGTGGGGAGTGGCTACAGGTGTTATTACAAGAAGCGATGATTCAAGTCCGAGAGTGAGTTTTGCGACGCATGATAAAGTGGAAGAGACCATCGATAGAGGTGCTTCGATATGGCTTTCTCTTGAGGCACAGCAGAATCCCACGAGGCGCTCGAATTCGGGGTCATTTACACCGAAACCGAAGCATCTCGATGCACTCTGTGCGTGCGAAGCTATCCATCTTCGCATCACACGCCCGAACGAGGCCAGCTATTTGCCGCATCGCGCATATCCTGACCTAACGCATCCTTACTGCTCTATTGATGAGTCCATCACATCAAACCCATCAGACGAGAAATGGTGGATCAAAGGAGATAAATATCTCGCTGGAACCTGTGCTTGTGAATCTTGTCGGTTGGCCTCTGGGTTCGAGATACAGACCTGGGCCTTTATCCCCCGAGGGAACATAGTGATCCTTTCTACAGACGGCTCGGGATCAGAGGTTCCACTGGACTTTGAGAGGTTACCGATGGATACTCTGAAGGCATATCAATCATCGCAAGGTGCAGTGCGTCACTTCTGCGGTGGATGCGGCGCAACTGTGTTTTGGCGAGATGCTACCGATTCAAGTGTAGTTGATGTGAGTGCAGGCTTGTTTCGTGCTGATGAAGGAGCTAGAGCAGAGAATCTGCTCCATTGGCACAAAGGCCGTATAAGTTTCGCGGAAGAAGTGCAGACTCATCGATCTGGTCCCCTCGCTATAGCAGCTCAGAGTTTATTGGGTACTCTTTCAATGGGCCTGAAGGGCAGCACTGAAGGTGGACTAGACGGATCATAATTCATAATCTTAACTGAAGATCTTATGATAATAGCTAAGATTCTGCTTCAGGTAAACTTTGTTTCCTATAAAAACGGCTTTTAATATTAAACGGCTGGGATCGACATTTCGAAACAGCGTTGCATGAACAGCAATAAAGCCGAGAAGAATTCAAGTATAAAATTCTTCGAGCACAGCACTGCATTAGAATAAAGCCATGAAGCTAATTAAGCTTATTTACTTTATTCTGTCTAGCCTTGTCATATTTCCCTCGCCATCACAACATCTCTGTCATGAATAGACAACTTTACATGCGATAAACATGCCCGCTAACAACCCCCCCGAAGTCCTAATCCCTGTCCTACCCAATAGAACTACACCTTTGCAACACGAGCATCGTTTCACAAAAGTGCTCGGTGTAGAATTCGATGTCGCTCTCGACTAAATTGGCAGGACATTTCAGCTATTACCATCCATCGGCATAAGTGACCAATTGAGCATAGCACGTGCCTTGAGCGAAGATCATATAAAAAAAAGAGGATGGAAGGCAAAAGTAGAGGCTGCTCATTTCTGCAGAGGAAGAGCACTATTCTAGCAATCATGGTTGGTTCAAGTCTCGTTGGCCTATTGGCTGTTGTTGTCCAAATATGTTTCGTCAAGGCGGTGGACGTAGACGTTGCGGTTTCTGCTTACACCAACGAAGTTGAGTCTGATTGGACTGCTGTTTACTACTCTGATCGGAATCCTCTGTTGATTGGAAATGATGGAGGTCCTGATAAGGGAGGGTTTCACGTCTATGATCTCAACTCAAAGGCTCCGTTGAAAGAAGTCACTGCGAAAACACCTGGACGCAGCAAGCTTGTCACCACAGTATACGATGTCAACAAGAGGGATATCTTAGTGACTATCGCTCAGCCAGACTCTATTGTTCGCGCTTATGAGATGCCCAGGTTTAAGCAGATCACAGATGCAGACTTTCAAGTTCTAGGAGATTGGTCTGCGCTGTGCAGTTGGAAGAGTCCTGCTGGAAATGACTACGTCTACTTGTTTGGAAAAGGACAAGCAGTTCAGCTACTCCTCCAACAGATAAACAAGTCATTTGAGTTTGTCCAGGTGTGTTCTCCCTCGAAAAGAGGCGATGCTGTTTGCTGACTTGCTAGATCCAAACTTTCCCTACTGACTTTGAAACTTCGGGATGTGCCGTTTCACGCTCCGAGTCACACATGTACATCTCTACAGATGACGACAAGAGCGTTTATGCATTTCCACTCAAAGAGTCTACTAAAGCGCCAAAGATCACAAAGATTGGCAAGGCAGAAGACGACGTGACCGGCTTAGCCGTCTACGTTCCCAAGAAGGGCTCCGACTACTTATTCGTTGCCCAAACTGAAAAGATTTCTGTCTACGATTCTTCTTTCAAGCTCAAGGGCACACTATCATTGACCGGGCAAGAAGACATTGAAGTGCAGGGTCTGAACATCTATCAGGGTGCTACGAGCAAGTATCCTGCTGGTGCTCTGGCATACGCCATTGAGTCGGAGGATGTCAACGGTTTCGCCGTCTCATCTCTCGAGGACGCTTTGAAGAAGCTCAGAATTGAAGCGAACACCAAGTATGACCCCAGAAATGTCAAGACAGACACCAAGAGTGAACCAATTTGCAAAACTTGCGGAGGTAACGGCTACTGCATCAAGGACAAGAAGAACAAGTGCGAGTGCTTCGCTGGCTTTGCTGGAAGTACCTGCAGTAGCTTCACCTGCACCGACAAGTGTTCCGGTCATGGGAAATGCGTTGGACCTAACGAGTGTAAATGCGACAAGGGATGGGGTGGTCTTCACTGCTCGTTTCTTCTCATTGAGCCAACCTACGAGACTGAATCTCGTCTTGGTGATGGCGATGATCCTGCCATTTGGATCTCTCCTGAGGGACCGGAAAAGTCTCGAATCGTCACGACGATGAAGTCTGGAAAAGAAGCTGGTCTTGGGGTCTTCGACTTGGCCGGCAATCTTCTTCAGTCTTTCACCGCTGGTGAGCCGAATAACGTCGACATGATCTATGGATTCAAGGCGGGTAATCGAAAGGTCGACTTGGCTTTTGCTGCTTGTAGAGCAGATGATACGCTCTGGTATGTTGCTTCTTCCTGTTCTTTGAAGTTAGCTGACGATCAAGTCTCTTCGAGATGCTGCCCAACGGCACACTGGCCAATATATCCGGCGGCATCCACCCTGTTGTCGACGACTACAAGGTCTACGGCTCATGCACCTACAAGTCACCCAAGACAGGAAAGCAATATCTCTTCGTCAACGAGAAATCAGCACGATATCTCCAGTACGAACTCACTTCCACATCTAAAGGGGAACTCCAAACAAAGCTTGTTCGAGAGTTCCAGGGTGGCAGCGGAGGCCAAGTCGAGGGCTGTGTCACCGACGAGGAGAACGGCTGGATCTTCCTTGGCGAGGAACCCTCTGCCCTGTGGCGATACGACGCAGAACCTGATTCAAAAGACAAGGGTGTAGTAATCGGCAAAGTCGGTGATGGCAACCTCTACGGCGACGTTGAAGGCGTAACCCTCGTGTACGGCTCCAAGCCCACGGAGGGTTTCATCCTAGTATCTTGCCAAGGCGTGAGCGCATACAACGTCTACCGCCGAGGCGCTCCTCACGAGTTCGTTACCACTTTCACGCTCGTAGAGTCATCGGACGGCCAGATCGACCCTGTGTCCAATACAGACGGCATAACAGCTGTGGGAACGGCGTTGAACAAGGATTTCCCTCATGGGTTGGTGGTTGTGCATGATGATGCGAACCAACTACCCAATGGCAAGACCAGTGCTGAGGCCAGCTTCAAGCTGGTTAGTCTTGAGAAGATACTGGGGTCCAAGGTGTTGGAGAAGAAGGGCCTGTTGGATCAGGTGGATAAGAACTGGGATCCTAGGAAGTGAAGAACACATAGAGCAGTTAGTGGGCTTTTCCTAGGTGAAGGTGCGTCTCTTTGAGAGGTCAGAGTCAGCACCCCTGAATCTATTGAGACCCGTTTTGAGTCAACCAAGAACCTTCTCAATGCCTCATAACAAAGAACGCAGTATGAACATTTACATGCGTTCTGGTAAGGCTTTGATCGTCGCCAAAGAGACTACTCATGTGCCTGTGATGTTGAGTGGTCACATAGGAGTGGCGTTTACATGAGGCAGAACAGTCTCGACAGTCTTACAGCGTCAGTGCTCTGACTAGGTATCCCTTACAAGATTCGGATTGGAAACGCAGTCAAGGCCGTTTTGGATCCACTACAGTTGATAGATAATTGGTTGTTACCATGGGTGGACGCCGCAATGCTTGACACTGCCAGACGGGACCAGGTTATCAAGTACCTGCATCGTCAGATATCAGCACAGACGGTTTTTATTGAATGTGTATCGATATTTAGCCATTACTGTGCTAGCCTTCTACGATAGCTTCCTATGAACTGGAGATATGTTGAGGTTCAATACGTAGGTAACTAACAAGATCACCCCTAAACCTGATATCACAGCTGTAGCATAACCATAGCAAGTAAAACTTGACCAAAATAAACACTTTTCTTTCTCAAACACTTCTAAACTCTGTCAGAGCCAATCCTCAAAGAGAAAGTAGGTTTGTTTCATCTCCTCGCGCCGTTTGTAGGCCACAACCGCCCCCTTACCCTTTTTGGGTGTCAATAGAACCTCACTAAGCACTGACAGATGTCAATAGCCAAAAAAAACCCGCCAAACTCGCATGAACCAACGTTTATCTGGCCTTCCAAGATTAACCTCCTCGTGTATTCGCGTTCGGCAAGTAAAAAGCGAGGTGAACGAGTTGCAAATGTCACATATCCTTAAGCTAGGAGTGGTTTAGATGATAGTCTACGCAATGGCTTCTGTGAATAAGCCGCAAAGCTACTCACACTCTCTCGGAGAAAGCTTTGATATCTTTTGCATACAGTTCATGGCTTGTGCCGTCTTTGATCGTCTTTGATTTGGTTCTATTGGGAATAGAAATCTCGCATTGACTGTTACTGTTCAAACCGAAGAGCGAAGGGGGCTTATTGACCCCGCAAAGCGTCAATAGACCTCAATAGAAGCCTTACAACGCCATAACCAGAGAAAGTGTGCGTATGCACGGGCAAATTCCCTTTCTCTCATGATGGCCAACTTCCCAATCTTTATCGTGAACACTACCCTCGAATTCTATAAAGAACTACTCAATTCCACCATAAATACTCTCCTTTTTCTCTTCAGACTCGTTCCCATCGAAAGAAGGATAACGATATCTCAAAACACATTTGATACACGACAACTCTTTTACGAGTACCACTCACTTCTAACACAACTTTTACACTTCGAAACACGCACTACTGAGACACACAACCTCCTGGGATGAAATACTCCTTCGTTACTCTGGCCGCGGTGGCCGGAGCCGCACTCGCGGCGCCTCCGCCGTCCGCCATCGACAACTTCGGCCCGGATTTCTTCACCCCTTTCTGCAACCTCGACTACAAAGGCAAGCCATGCGAAGAGCTCGTTGGCAAGGGCGACAAGAATTCCGATGCCATCTGCAAGGCTGGCCGTGAGCACTTCTGCGGTCCTCAGAAGCGTGATGCAGTCCCTGAGCCTCAGCCCGACCCTGTCGCTGATCCCATGCCCTGGTGCACTTGGCGTGGTCAACCTTGCTGGAAGGAAAAGATGGCTAAACGAGAGGCCATCGCCGAGCCAGTTGCTGCACCCCAGCCTGATCCAGTTGCTGAGCCGATGCCGTGGTGCACTTGGCGAGGCCAGCCATGCTGGAAGGAAAAGATGAAGGCTAAGCGTGAAGCTGAAGCTATTCCCGAGCCCATCGCCGCTCCTCAACCTGATCCCGTTGCCGACCCCATGCCATGGTGTACCTGGCGTGGTCAGCCATGCTGGAAGGAAAAGATGGCCAAACGCGAGGCTATCCCTGAACCAGTTGCTGCTCCCCAACCCGACCCTGTCGCCGACCCGATGCCCTGGTGCACCTGGAGAGGCCAGCCATGCTGGAAGGAGAAGATGGCTAAACGTGAGGCTATTCCCGAACCCGTTGCCGCTCCTCAGCCTGACCCTGTTGCTGAACCTATGCCCTGGTGTACCTGGAGAGGACAGCCTTGCTGGAAAGAGAAGATGAGAATGGCCAAGCGAGAGCCTGAGCCTGTTGCTGCTCCTCAACCCGATCCAGTTGCTGAGCCTATGCCCTGGTGCACTTGGCGTGGACAGCCTTGCTGGAAGGAAAAGATGAGAATGGCTAAACGCGATGCTGTTCCTGAACCAGTTGCAGCCCCTAAGCCTGATCCTGTTGCTGAGCCCAAGCCCTGGTGCACATGGCCCGGTCAGCCCTGCTGGAAGAAGACCAAGCGCGCCGCTGCCCCTGAACCCGCTCCCGAGGCTGAGAACGAACCTAGATGGTGCATGTGGCGAGGCCAGCCTTGCTGGAAGAAGACCAAGCGTGATGCTACTCCTGAGCCTTGGTGCATGTGGCGTGGACAACCCTGCTGGAAGGCTAAGCGCGACGCTGCTCCCGAGCCCTGGTGTATGTGGCGAGGACAGCCATGCTGGAAGGCCAAGCGTGACGCCGGTCAAGCTCTCTCCAACGCCCTCCACGCAACTCGATCTCTCGACACCCGATCCGCCGACGCACCCAGCACCGCTCATCTCCCCCGCGACGCCGCCCACAAGGCCAAGCGCTCCATCGTCGAGCTCGCCAACCTGATCGCCCTCTCTGCGCGTGGTAGTCCCGAGGAGTACTTCCAGAGCCTCGAGCTCGAGACATTCTTCCCTGATGCCGCCCCCAACGCTACCGCCAAGCGCGACCTCAACACTCTTCAGGAGGATAAGCGCTGGTGCATGTGGCGAGGACAACCTTGCTGGAAGGCCAAGCGCGCTGCTGAGGCAGTTCTCGATGCCGTCGATGGCGATGACGGTGTTATTGGTCCTGGAGGCCCCGACTCTCACTACGATACTCGGGATTTCAAGGCTGAGAACTTTGCGGCTAAGCGAGATCTCATTGCCATTAAGGCAGCAGCTCGCAGCATTGCTGACATGTCCGAGGAATAAGTAAGTCCAAACAGGCTTATGTGCTTTTCATCTTCTAACATGTTCAGGTGTCGATGACTTTGAATCCGATCGTTTGCTTTTACAGTACGTCGGTGATATTTTCGTCACTCATTATCTACGAAAATTAGCAAAAAATACGCTCGAAGAAATAACAAGAGACAAAATAAACAGGTGGATATGGTCATGCGGGAGGACGAGTTCCTCTTTTCTCTTCTCTGCAGCTTAATGTTGCTGTACTTTATTTCTGGATAACGGTAGTGGATGATTTGAGTCTGCTGCTTTTTTATATGCGATTCTGCTTTTGGCATGAGTCGATAGGCATGGCTAGGATAGCTCCAAATAGTTGCTCGAATTCAACTGATTGTCTCCATAGTCTTGTTTCTTGTGATGTACAAGAAATGGTTGCTTGGGTGAGGTGAGGTCAATATTGACAGTGCAGGGTTTGACACTGATTGGTTCACCGTAGGACAGGCATCTCAGATCTGGCGTTTGCATATGAACGAGATAGACCCTCCAGCTTCCTTGCCTTTCAATGAACCGTCTCATATGCCCATTGTAGTGTCGTAGATACCGTGCATTGTTGTGTGTGCATGGCATACAGCACAGGTAGATCTTATCATCGTTCTTCAGCGTCGTTACAGCCGAGCATTCTCAAACATTCACAAACCCTGCTCCCATCAGCAGGTCATTTATCACAAGTAGATACTACAAAAGTAAAGTATGTACGTTCAATCATTGCGCTCCTCCCCATCGTCGAGGGAAGCACCGCACCCAAGATTGTTCGCTTTTCTCTCCATTCTGAGTTCCTCTGAATTGATGGTCCTGGGCGCAGGCCTTTCGACGCACCTCGCATCAATTGTAAGAGAAACATGAACGTGGTTTTTTGCGTTGTTCAATATTTTGAATTGGAGAGAAAAGAGGAAAAGGAAGTAAAATAAAAATCCGAGATTTTTCTTTTTCTACGTGTCGTGAGGATAGTGGGGCTACTTCTGGGTGCCTTGATGCCTGGTGCGCAAGGCTGCCATTTTGTGCTCTGGAGATACCCTGGAGAAGAGAGATGATGAAGGTGAATTCCTTCCCAAGATTTTTATCAATTTATCGGAAGCTGCACACAAAACCAAGAACTTTTTACAATATGTCAAGTTAATTATGAACCTACAGCTGCCTTATACTTAGGTAGGCTAAAGCATAGTACTTTTCAACGTCTTTTTTCCACATATCGTACCTTCCTTAGAGCCATACTCCGCTCATTACAAAACAACAGCACTTATCCTTCACTTCTTAACTGTTATTTCTTATCCTTTATCTCACTCTCTTCTCTTCAAATAACAACCACGGTCGCCCAACATGATGAGAAGATATCCTATCCCTCCTGGGACCACGAATCTAAACACGTCTCCTCTGCCATCGTCACATAACGGACAACCTC
The DNA here is from genome assembly GCA_013396095.1 of Fusarium sp. NRRL 52700. Lineage (NCBI taxonomy): Eukaryota > Fungi > Ascomycota > Sordariomycetes > Hypocreales > Nectriaceae > Fusarium > Fusarium sp. NRRL 52700. Next base: position 204,530 of record JAAQRM010000370.1, read on the forward strand.
GACGGCTGCTCACTCCGGAGCCACCTCACTCTTTCACAGTCGTGACCGTCAAGGCAAACAGCAAATTTTTTGAACGGCTCCCAACCGAAATTCGCATGCGAATCTTGCGCCTTGCATTCGGTGACCGCACCGTTCATGTGGATCTCATCTTCAGTTACCCAATCTTGGAAGACTCCAAGCGTCATGGTGGTCTGCGACAACTGCCATAGTATGGCACAATTCCTCCCAATCAATGCAATGTATACCCTGGCGTTTCTCTTGTTGACTGGAGTAAGAGCTCGAAAAAGGACGTGGAAAAGGACTGGACATGGCGAAGTTCAGTCTGCCATCGATTTCCGCCTTCTGGCATCATAGACTCGCGCGGACCGGGGTACGATCCTCAGCCATGCGACGATGAATGTGTCTACGGATGGAACGGTCGGAATGGCTTCCGCCCACAATGTGAGCACTGGCCTGGAGAAGGGCCAAAAAAGTGCTCTGTTGGAGCTATGGGATGGCTCCTCTCCTGCAAGCAAGCGTAGGAACCCAGCCCTATTCTTCATATGATTTTCTAACATCACTCACATATAGTTATCGCGAAGGCATTCACGTGCTATACGCTACGAACACTTTTCATACCGCAAGTAAAGCGATGATTCTGAACATGCATGACTTCTTCCAACAACAGCGACTCAATGCCATCACGTCTGTCGAAATAGTCTGGGACTTTACGCCATGGATCCTGACGGAAATCGATGAGACCTATAGGGCCGCCCCTCCTTTGAGCGATATTGAGACTTTTCGGCAATTTCTCAAGGCTATTCCCAATCTTTTCCTGAATGTCAAGAAACTATATATTTCCCTACAGGGAGATATGATACCCAAATCGTATGGACAGAACAGCGAGCATCAATACTCAACCAAGGAGAGAATTGAGCTTGTTCAGCGCCACATCACCTGGAAAGTCGATGAAATGGTACCTCGCCTCAAACCCCATGTCGACTTTTCGATCGCCTATCCCACAAGCACGTATGCTGTACAGAGAAGCCTCGCTCTTCGACAGGGTTGGACAGTGAAGCAGAGGCATGAAACTGGTGAGGTGGAGCGACACTGGAGGCCATTGGCGAAATGCAAACCTCGAACCGGCTACTGGGTTTGCCTGGGTGATAAGGATGTAAGAAAGAAGAGAGCGAGGGGCATTATTGGGCATCAGCACATGCCTGCCCGTGTTTCTGAAAAGCAGTATGAGGTTTTCTTTCGATCTTGAGGACTCGGGTAGTGTATCGAGTGTGTGACAATTGGGAAGGAATATGGTTTGGGTTTGGGGAATCTCGATCGGTTATATTTCACAATGCAGAAGTGCTGCATCTATTTTCAAGTTGATGAACATTAATGTACGTTTTTCATTGCTAGGTTTACAGAACCAAGTAAGATGAGAATGCTATTCGAGATATGTAAGGCGTTCTCAATGTGAACAAATAATACGACAAGACCAACCAAAACCCCAAGAGCTTGGACTGGTGACAATTTGTGGCGAAGCTCTTGTGGTATCCACAGAGAGACACGATGCAGCAAATAACGACTCATTAAAGCTGTGCCAACTCGGCTTCAGATGCCGTGAATCCATGTCTTGGACTTTTGGTGAAGAGCTGACTTGGCTAGCGAGGCTCTGCTTGGCGCCTCATTCTTGATGTTTGATGCGGGTGAGCAAAGCCAAGACGTGACAATCTGTGATGGTGGCAGTGCATGCAATCATCTTTATATCAATTCTTGATTTAAACCATGATGAGTAACTCTTTGCGACATATAATTCTTGTTTCTTTTCACTGCTGATTAAATGATCTGATTACATACTCATCTCACTCTACTCTTACATCTCAATCATTCCAGCTCAGCTCAGCTGCAGACAACTACAGCTACAGCTGAAAGCTCCCCTCAGCTGCCCCTCATCTCATCCCACTTCATTTCACTTCTCCATCTTCACAACGTACGTCATGGCTTCAGAACTCGCAACCCGCATCGGCGACCTCAACCCCTTCTCCTCCAAAAGCCGGCGCATCAACGATGAAGATTTCGGCGAAGAGATCGACAACAACACCGTCGCGGGCGGCGGCCACAGCGCGCGTCGCATGGTAACAGACCTCAGAGTCAGCAGCGCTCTACGAGAGTTCCTCGTCAAAGAGAAGATGCTCTCCAAGAAGGAAGCCAAGATTGACTCTGAGGATTCGTCGCGTGAGCTGCTGGAACTCGTTAGCAAACCGCACATTCGCGTACCGCCTGAACTCACGGATAGGTCGCATCCGCTGCCCGAGTACTTTATCAGCTCAAGCCATAATACTTATCTTATGGCGCATCAGCTTTATGGGTCTTCGTGTGCGACTGCGTACGAGAGTGCGATTAAAACGGGGGCGAGATGTGTTGAGATTGATGCGTGGGATAATAGCGAGGATAGAGATGAGCCCAAGGTCACTCATGGGTATACTCTGGTATCCAACATTTCGTTTCGTCTGGTGTGTGAGACAATTCGAAACTCTGCGGATCAAGAAGCCGTCGATGCGCAAAAATATGGCTTCAGAGCTTCGCCTATTCTTCTGTCACTAGAGAACCACTGCGATGCTTACGGTCAAATGCGTCTTGTCAACATTATGCAGGATGTATTTGGGGATCGACTTTTGAGCAAGGCTGTTAGATATATTGGACATGAAGAGCAAGCTGGTTCAGGTGAACATGTGAAGCTGGAGGATTTGGGTGCAAAGATTGCTGTCATTGTTGAGTATCACTTTACAGATGAGCCTTCAAGCAGCGATAGCAACTCAGATGACTCGGAAGACGAAGAAGAGGAAAAGGCTGCGCGCAAAGAGTACAAGGATAAGAGAAAGAAGGAAGAGCCCTCTATCATTATCCCGGAGCTCGCTGAGCTGGGTGTCTACGCGCAGTCTGTGAAGCCAATGGACAACTCGTGGTTTGAACAGGGATCTCTCGCCAACGGTCCTCACCACCATCTCATCAACGTATCCGAATCAGGTCTGGCATCTCATCTTCCCGAGCACGCATCAAACATCGCTCGACACAACGCCCATCATCTCATGCGCGTCTATCCCAAGGGCACGCGAATCTCATCCACCAATCTCAAGCCCGTTCCTTACTGGGGAATCGGAGCTCAGATTTGTGCGTTGAACTTGCAGAACTTTGGTACCAGCAACCAGCTCAACGAAGCTCTCTTCAGCGGGACAGATGGCTACGTTCTCAAGCCCGCTGCTCTGCGCGCCGGCGGAAACGGAAGACTGAGCACAGGCCGCAGCAAGCGTCTCCGTCTTCACGTCGCAGGCGCAACAGATATCCCTCTGCACGGCGACTCAGAAGCAGACTCCATCAAGCCGTATCTCACATGCACGCTGTACCACCCTGATAACATCAAAGGCGATCCTCCCAAGCGCAAGACAGAGCCGTATAGGCAGCACAAGCTTGAATTTCTCCACAGAGGACCAAACCCGCCTCCAACAGAGCCTCTTTGGGACGAGACGCTGACGTGGGAGTATGAGGATAATGAGCTGACTTTTCTGCGTATGCTTATCAAGAGTGATGATAGTTGGACGAGGAACCCGATGTTTGCTGTTGCGGCAGTGAGATTGCTTTATGTTGAGCCGGGATGGAGGTTTATTCGCATGTTGGATCTCAAGGGACATGAGACGCAGTGTTCGGTTCTTGTGAACTTTGAGATCATTGATGCTTAGGGAGAAATTACGAGTACATGATGATATGTTTATGGATTATGCGATTTCTTTCTTGAGCTTGCGGTTGCTGTGGACTGAGTGATAGTCTCGCTTCTGGAAGCCTTCGTTCAAGATATATCTCGGCAATAGAATATCTGATCTCAATCTTTGCTTGTTCTGAACGGAAATAGGTTGAAAGAGACTCTAGATGTGAGTCCTGAGTAAATTTCGCTGGGTTGTCACTCAATCTATAGTGAGCAAAACGAATCGCAGGCCTTCACAAAGTTGCCATGCGCTCAGGTTTCGTGGTCTAACGGTTATGACTGCGGATTCTGATTCCGCCAGCGAGGTTCGACTCCCTCCGAGACCTCGCGACCTGACTTCTGTGAGTGAAACAGGTTCTGATGGTTATATCTCCTGGACTGCGTTCACTAAAACCGTAAGACGTGATGAACGCTTAGACTATTCTTTTGTCTCACCTGGCTATGAACCTGAAGAAATCTACTCCGTACTGCTGCCGAAAGGGGCCGGATATTGAAGTGGGTCTTGATGTCCGGGGTTAAGAGCATGTCGATGCTGGGTCATGGCATATCCGGGTCTGCAGGACTAGGTAGACTTCCCTAATAGGCTCACGATATAGGATACTTGAAGCCATAGGGCTGTAGAGGGACAAACTACTATGAATGAGTTATCAACGAAGTCATGTGCCACTGGTTGCGTTGTTATAGTCAAGCGTTGTCAGTTTCTGTACAACAACAAAATGGATGAGACATTGTTAATTGAAAAGACCTTCATGATATCTTGATTCGGTGCTCAACTACATATTGGCCGATTACAAATGCCACTCTTTGTGACGTCGCGTCTCAGACGTAAGCTTAACTTCCGAATGCCTTCGGATCTAGCCTACACCAATCAACGACACCTCAACTCCAAGTATAAGAAACGCCCAACGCCAGCAGCAAATTCTATTCTACACTTATATTCGACTACCAACAAACCAAAAAACTTCAAAGTAACACAACACATGACAACATGGCGATCGTCACAGCCCTTCTCGCACCAGCTCACCTCCTCTCCTTCTCAACCCTTCTCGGCTCTCAACTCTACCAAACCTTTATTATCACAAAAGTCACTTTCAAACACCTCCCACGCACTCCATACATCAACTTACAAAAGAAACTCTTCCCAATCTTCTTCCAAGGTCAAGCTCTTCTCCTCTTCCTCACAGCCATAACACTCCCCCCATATGGTGCTCTGTCACTTATCGAGCATAAGAGCGACTGGATACCATTTGCCATATCTGGATTCGTCTCGGGACTTAACCTTATGGTGTTTGGACCCAGGACGAGGCAGCTGATGTTGGATCGTGTTGAACAGGGTAAGTCACTTCGTTGCTTCTGTGGGATAGAAACTGATGAGATAGGGACGCTGGAAGGAAAGACTGTCGAGGGACCGAGTTCGACTATGGAGGTTATCAAGAAGAGATTTAGGACCTCACATGCTATGTGTATTCACTTGAACTTGATTGGTCTGGGGGCTCATCTTTGGTATACTTGGAGACTGGCATCCCGCCTCGACTTTTCACTATAATAGGAGGATTACAAATCTTCCAAGTGCATTTAAAGCTCGTATATCAGAGAACCTCTCCTTTTGTAGCTTTTAGACCTCAACTTCTGACCTTCATCTCAACTCCAACCACAGATCAATATTATCTACAGACCAGTATCAAGGTAGATACACAATCATCTCAAGTCCACCACTATAAGCCGTAGTGGTCGTCTTGAACCCATTCTTCGGATCATGAATATAATCCAAAAACTCTTTATACAGCGCTTTAGCCATCTTTGTGTTATCAGCTAGAATGATAGCACCTCTCGTCAGACGAGGCTTGATGATCTCCAGAGCTGGAAGAGCCATTGGTATCCAAGCTGTTCAACATTAGCGAGCCCTCATAAGTCAAAGCTCTTGGGACTTACTGTCAAGGAGCATCATATCAATCTCCTCAGGCATACCCTCCTCCGAAAGCGTCTCTCTCAAATCTCCCTCCCTCAGCTCAATCCACGGCTCAACCTCTTCTCCTGCTTCACTCCAATGCTTTCTCGCCCTCTTGGCCTTAGTACTCTCCCATTCAGTACCAACAACCTTGCCCGTAACTTTCTCACCTTTTGCTCTCATAGCATTGACATTCTGTCCCACCGCCAGAGCAAGATACATTGTCGAAACACCAAAACTAGTCCCCGCCTCAACGATGTTCTTCGCATTTATACTGCGGGCGAGGAGGTACATGAAAAGACATTTGTCTTGCTCTAAAGCAACGAACTTATCGCTCATGTGGGCGTCGGCAGATGGAGACCATGTTTTACCGGTCAAGTAGAAGCCGAAAAGATATTTGAAGTAAAACCAGGTTTGAAAGATAGACTTTTCTTGAGCCTCTGATTCGGCGTGAAGACGCGTGAGGAGGTCTTGGACGCGGGAACTTGCCTCTAGAGCTTGAAGGGCTGTTGGTGATGGTGTCATGATGGATGGAAGTCGATAATGAAGACGGTAATAATGGTTTGAAGTCAGAAGGATTCTCTTACTTTATAGACGTGGAACATGAGTTAATAATATTTATTTACGAGCTGAATACGGTAATTGAGATCGGGAAAGATGTTTGTGTTGAGCTGATATCACCGAGGCCGACATATCATGACCGATCTCTGAGGCCAACATTGCGTGCCTTCTAGACTTGTCATAATATCTGTTTGGAAGCGTTCAAATGTGAAGATTTATGAGATCCTATGGATCAGGCAGATCCATTGTGTAAACTTTCAGGCCAGTATACGATGAGTTACTGTCATTTTGCACGTGCATCATGCGTTCCACTTGATCTACCTACGATTTACACCAAGCACCTAGGTATAGATATTGTGCATATACATATACGATACTATGCCTTTACTAATTGCCTCCGATAAATGACAAAATCCATTGCTTTGCAGGAGTAATCTATGCAACCTCATTAAGGCCGAGGGCCAAATCCGGACTTCGGCCCCGGTCTTAAACGGCCTCCCTTCCAATCCCATCTCGACCCCATATTGATTCACGGAAATCATCCGCATCTAAGACACAACAGAGCCCCTTTGAGCTACAGATCCGAAACTCCAACGGGAATAATGCAGCTGCCCGTCAGACGCTATCGCCAGCCTCTTTACCATTCGCATCCACGGTGATACACACAATAAACATCAAACATCCGCCCTCGCTCTTGAATGGACCATGCCGCATCCCGGGCTTTCGGTACGCATACGCGCCCTTCTCCCACCCTGCTGCAGTTTCTGGTCGTACAAATCACCCTCAACCATCAAAATTTCCTCATCGTAGTCGTGGATGAAAATGTCCTGCTGGTTGCGGGCGCCAGGCTGCCATCGCTGTAATGTTGTACGTCTGCCTGTCTGCGAGTCCTTGTTGAGGACTAGTTCATCGACGCCCGGCTCGATACTCGACCAAATACGATTGAAGGATGTGGTAGCGGGGTGAAATTCAAACTATTCCATTGCGAATGAAATACAGACAGGTGATCAATACCGTCGCACTTGGGCTCAGCATCGACCGACACAGCCTTAAATCCTCCAGACACATAGCCATTGCCTCGGATGACGAGACACAATGATATCATTGGTAAGCTGACCTTGACAAATGCAGCAACGTTATTGTCTAAACCTCCTGCCAAAGAAAACAAGCCTCCATACTGCCTTGGAAGAAGGCACTCGAAAAAATCATTGTAGCTCGGGTCTTCAAGACAGACAAGTCGCTTCGACATAGCCCCAATGCATTTGCAACGGGAACGTTGCTGACCCCGTGAAGGGAGCCTGCAGCTTACCTAGGCAGAGTGCATCCGCTTGGATGCAACCGTTGGAGCTAAAAATGCACAATCAAGCAGACTCCCACCGTTGTCAAAGGTTATGCGCAGAATTGATAAGAATCACGGTGAGATATGCAGGATTAAGATCTGCGCTCACGAGGTATTGGTGACTCTAAACGCCCACCGGGACTCGCATCAAGCTCAAAGAGGTCATGGGGAAACTAAAGCTCGATGTTGAGTTGCATCTCAAGTGATGGGTATTGACGAACACCAATCGATATATGGGGCGGCTACAAAAACCCATCTTTAGTATGAGTTGTTTCATGTCGTGGCAGACGTTGGCTAGTGTCAAGGGATTTAACACGGTTAATCAGACATGGTGACAGCTCGAAAATGCTAGAGGCATTCCTCTCAGTCTCAAACACGTCCTTGAGATCGTCTTGCGTCGGTAGACTTAACCTGTAAACGCAGCCCGCCGATCCGACGGCTCAGAGTCACTTGACGAGCCAAGTCAGACGGCAGGACGGATAACATCGCGAGAGATTGTCACTCAGGAGGCAGGGTGGGGAGGGTGTTACACAACAGCCAGAACCCGTAAAAAGAAGAGAGATGCTCATCGATATGGTCGCACAGTATCATCACGAGAATTTGAGACACTGCTTCCAATGATTCATATTTCCTGAAACATGTATCCAAAGTCTTGGATGCCGATAATGCCGTCTACAGTTCACGAACATTTGGTTGGTGTTTTCAGTCAACTGTAGTACCAGTACTGGGGCAGAGCGGGGTGCTTGTCAAAGTGTGCATATCAAGCAAGTCAAGAGGTGTCAAGGGCGTTATGCTCTGTGTTAAAATCATCAGTTGATGTACACGTCGGCCAACGACTGATAAAGGTTGCATCGTCAAAGGGGCACTGGCCGAGACTGAAAACGCAACAATGATGAGTGCAAATCATTGGAATTGTGGCATTGGTGAAAGTGCAACTGGTGAAACCTATCGACGGGAACCAAGATAACCGGCGTCAGCCACCCGATCAGACAGTTCAGACTGAGCTTCAGCTCCGGGGCTGAGACAAGGCTCACCACACTGGTCTGCATCTCTGTCACAGTGACAGTGACTGCTTCTCCCCCTCAAGGACCTATCGTCCACCGCTAGATTGACGCTCTCTTCTCACGGGGATGGGGCCAAGAAGTGTGAGCGGGGCGGGATTGCCAAGAGTCGACCATGGGTGGACCTTTTGATAGAAATGGAGAAGGATTTCCGAGATGAACTCCCAAGTTGTGGGACAAACAGCGAACGAAAAGAAGAGGATCGGCATCAGTTGAGTGCAAAACCAGAGGCACGCAGGATGTTGATCAAAGTACTTTCGTCCACTGAAAACATGTTCCAATGACACCGACAACATCGAAGCGTAATCTGTGCTAAGGAACCACAAGTTGTTGGGTCGTCGGCGTTTTTATTTTTTTTCTCCGAATCATCGTGAACATCCTCATTGAGCACGTTCGAAGAGAAAAGAGGGTTTGGAGGGGAACGAAACGAATAATCCTACCTGTCACTTACCATTGAGGCTCGCGAGCTTGACAGCCGAATCGCTGCCCAACGGGTTAAACTCGACCTTGACAGGTTTGACCCCCATGCACCCATTTTTAGCGACAATAATATAGGGACCTCTATAAAACAACCGCTCGGCCGAATAAGTGTCTCCGAGCGATAGTCAGTCAGCTCGCAGGCGAAAGCTCGGGGCAAGATGACATTGAGAAAGGAAAAACAATATGATCTTATGAGAATGAGACCACTGTCAAGAGCAGAAGGTGTTGTGACATTGAGCGTATCGCTGTTGCCTCAAGTTCTTGGCTTGGGAGACCTCTCACGATGACTTCACTTCTGACAGGTCCGGCATTTCACTACGCCCTTGTCACGGGGAACATCCAGGCGAGAACAACGTTCTGCCTAAACGACAGGAGCTGGTCCAGGATGAAATATCCTCTCGCTGTCAGTCGGTTACAACCGTGAACCACTTTTCTTCCACGTTTCTACCACAACGATACCAACATCCTTGTATAGATGCTGGACGGTGCGAGGAATCACGAGAAAATTGCGATTTGCGGACTAGTCAAAGAGCTGATGATCATTATCAGAGGGGCGCGAAAAACTTGCGGCAAAGGTGACCGTCTTGGACTGTGCGTTCCTGGAAGTGAGAGGGATAGCAGGATAGGCAGTGATTGGAGGTTTCGAAAGACGGTGACCGTTTCGTTGACCGTTGATCTTTCGAGAATACTGTGCTGCGATATTGGTCATGTTTCACACTTGAGCCTGCAAGACTTGATACCTTGGGACTTTGTAGGGAAGTTGACGCGGCAGAATGCAGATCCATGACATCAGACTAGTGGAAGGGGTACCTGGACCCTTGCTGCTGGACAGCGCCTTGTGTTTCCGAGGGCGGAGTGAAATGTAACCCCATAACCAGTGAGGGAAAGGGATGAGAGATGCACATTGATGGCTTAACGCACTGCGGGAGAGATCAGACTGATATGCAAGCCAAAGCTGTAAAGCACCGATGAACCATAGGATCAGAAAAGAGGCTGAAATCGTAGCCAAGAGGGTTGTAGAACCCGAGTGTGCGGTGTGAGTCCAGACACAGCCAATTTGATACTCGAGAATTTCCTTGTCCGCTCTTCTTCCTTGTCATTCCGACTTGTTGGGTTTTGGCAGGAGTTGTAAGGCGATCAGCTAGGTCGTTGACCGGCAATGATATTTGAGCGATGTACCAGAAGGGTTCCTTCGAGTGACAATTCAGACAAAGATTTGCAGGTCAAGTCACAAGAGTTGCAAATCAGTACCGAACTCGGTGCACTGACCGACACCGCTCAAGGATCAGACCAACGAATAGACAGTGACAAACACTGTATTATAATAGCTGGCCGGTATTAGACATTCTGTCGCAGTTGCGTTCAACCTGCAACAGCATCTTTTTGGTGAGTCTCGGTGGGCACTTGGAGGGGCAACACAACAGAAAACGGCCAACCCAAACCCAATCACGATGGTGTATCAAGATGGAATGGTTGGCGCGAAGAGAAGAACTGACGATCTCTAACAAACAAAAAGAAAGAGAGTGGAAAGTTTATTCGCTGTCAGAGGAGACAGCAGGCCGTCCTGTTGTGAGCCCAGCAACGGCTTCCATAGTGGACATGCCCTGGATCTTAGAAGGTCGCCTCTCCGCTGAAAGTCCTCCGAGGCCTCTAAAACCCATTGAGGCTAGTTTGTGGGCAAGAAAACATCGAACCTTGTTATAGGGTGTAAAAATAAACCCAGCAACGGATATCCTAACCTCAGTAAAAGCATCCAAACTTACACTAACTTACCTAAGTCTTTTTGTCATCTAGGATCAAGGTCTCAAGTTTTCTTTCCTCCTCTAGGCACTCAGCGTCTATTGCAGGGATTCAGCCTCCATATGCGGACCTCAACCGTGGTCTGCAAGGGCCAACAATTGCGTCACGACTGAGTGCTGATCGGCCAAATTCTGTCAGGCCTTCTCACGAGCGGCTTGGCCTTGGGGGGTTCTGAGGCTCGGGTCGTTTCCCTGTGGTGGTCTAAACTCTTGGCCTACCTAGGGGCGGGGGGGTTTGTTTGTTTTCAAATTAGGCAGGGTGGTTTGATTGATATTGTGAAAGTGGCTGTATGAGTAAGGAGCACGCACGGTGATACTCATGAGGGGTTTTCTTGATTCTGTTAAATAACGACGTTCGTGAATTACGAAGCCCTTGGTGTTGGTGTTGAAATGAACATCTCAATATTGGATGCGGTATGAGGTCAGTTTTTCTGTGCAGGAGATACGTACCTCTGCCAGCCTGCACCCGGCGGACGGCAGGGCCAGTGAGGTGAGCTTCCATAAGCTTCCTTCCATTTGGGGGCTGTCGAGTCGCGTGAGAGAAACGCTGGAGTCACTGTCATCCAATCCAAGGATGCTGTTTTCTGCGGGGCGCGACATTGAATACCTGGGTCAGGATACCCGATGACAGATGCCTGCATAAGTACAATCCCATATAATTTAATGGGGTAGAACACTTGTCCCAGGATGGTCTTTGCTGTACCGAGGGGCGTCGATCCAAGTCTCATGACTCCCTGTTCTATCGTCACTTTCCTTATTTGGGCCCCCTAGTCAATTGTATCTTTCCAAGGGTCTCCTCCCATCCTCATCCTTGGGAGACACGATGATACTGTAGCTGCCCGCCTGCTGTGTCTTTTTCATTCTTCTAAAGCCCATTATTATTCGACTGCCGGTTTTCCTGGCCCTACAGTATACGGAGCATTAAGTGGTACCTGCTCGTGTCTGCGAACCCCCCAGCGACATACTGTAGGTACTGTCGCCGTACATACAGTAGAGTGAAGGTGAGAGAACTAGAAAAATATCCCGACGCCTACCTTTCCTTTTAGTGAAGTAGACCCTCAGCTTGAGGCCCAGTGAAATTATCAAATTGACGAGAAATCCACTTTAACATTCCCATCCCCATTTCGTCTATCCCCTTCCCCTCTTTGTCTCTTCCTTTTCTGTTCTGGGTTCGCTCCTTCTTTTTTCTGCTGGCCGGGTCCTTCCTTCCTGCTACCTAGCACCTGCCACCTGCCACTTCCATTCCGAACCCGACCTAACCTGCCTTGTCTGTCCTGCCCTGTCTCGCCATTGCCATCGCTTGCCCGTTGCCTTTTCAAAAGAAGGGTCCTTCCTGCCTCTGCCCTGTCCGCAACCGTTGGCCGAAACTATTGCCTCCTGGACTTTCATGATTGTTTGCGCCTTGGAATATATTGCCACTGCCGGGATTGGTCATTCTGACTTATTCGTCATATTCTTTCAATTTAACTTTTATTAACGTTTTAACTTTTTGGTTGGTCTTCTTTATTTCTTCTTTTTCTTATCAGTTATCATTATTCTATCACGACCTGATTAGTATCCATCTTCCGATCTGTTGCTGTTAGTTATCCCATCCCCTCTTGTTCACTCATTCCCACGCACCTGCATTTATCCTTGAATGTGACGTTGCTGCTCTCTATTACATTGCAGTTGCCTTTTATCTTTGCGTGCTGCCCCTGCTATTAAACAATTCCAATTCTCATTCTTCGTTCTTTTCATCTGCTGACATTCGCGCTCGCTTTTTGCAGGGTCTTCCCCTCCGCAATCCAACAAAGTCTTTCCACCACCTGCTTCCGATTCTCTAGCAAAAGCAGGCTAGTATTCCCTGACCGCCACCTGCCGCCAGCATCTTCAGCTCCGACGACTAAACTATACCACCCTCACTCAATCACACCCATTCCTCGCGTTTCGGCATCACAATCCACGACTGAAGCCACCAAACCCACGATATCTTCAAACACAAGCGTTTGCGAATCTTATCTACCGCTACCGAAGCCACGATTTCAATCCCGATCAAGTTTCGAGTTCTTTTGCGGCTAGTCTAATCGGCCTCTCCGCGTGTCGACTCCGCCTTCTAAACGCCCTCTAGAACACAATCCAGCCTCATCACACCCTTAGTGGATCCGGAATCGCTGCCTCCCTCGCAAGCGTAAATTCTCGGACTTCGAGACCATTGAACCACGTGGAACTATTTGGTCTCGACTTGCCCCTCTCCACAGCTCCCCTCGACGACGAGTTCACGCGACTCTTGAGACACCTACACCGACATACCTTCCATCCATTGAGCCAGCTATTCAGGTTGACTTTTGGTGCCTCTTAATTATTGTTATCTCTGTCGTCACACAATTGTGGATGTCGCAATAACATCGTATACTCTGTGCGACAAGTTACGACTTATTACGAGTTATTTGACCCGAGCGACAACCACCGCTTCACCCACATACCACACTATACTATAATGGCAGTCAACGAACTCCCAAATGCTCATGCAGAGCATCCTCATGCAATCGCACGATCGGATTCATCCACATCGTCGAGCCCTGAAGACAACAACGAGCCCATCATTCACCAGCCCGTCCCTATTCGACCTAGCCTTCCTCAACGGAAAAGCAGTGGCCCTCTAGTTGTCCCTCGCGACAGCTCAGCAGTTGGCCCTCTTGAGCCCGACTTTGGCCCAGATGACGTCAGGGCAATGAGCCCCAGGAGAACGAGTGAGGATCTCGATAGAATTGGAAAGGCTGCGCGCGAAGAAATGAGAAGGTAAGGATTTGACAATTGAACAATTCGCGCAGAGCTATCGCTGACTTTCACAGACACGCCAAGGCATTGCAGGACTCCCTTCTCACAATCTTCAACCGCATCGAAGCCGTTCGCGAAGAACATGACAAGCTTGATAACAACAACAAGTTCTTGCAAAAGTACATTGGCGACTTGATGAGCACTAGCAAGATCACAGCGACGAGTAGCCAACGCAAGAAATAAGTCTACCCTGAGACATGAGACACCATACAGTGTCGACTTTGCATTCACCATCATACATCGATTCGACGGGCTAGATGAGACTAGATCTACATCTATGCCAACACTTTAGAAGCATTGGACATTATACTTGGGATTCGCGACTTTTTAGGGCCCAGTGTGGGCATGATACCCGCGCCTTGACAGCGCAGTTTCTTGAACTCTACCTCTTGGGGCAGAGGAAAAAACATTACATTTGCATTTCATTGTACATTAACGCATTATGAAACTGGGAGCAGTTGGGATCTTCCTCATGATGGAAGGATCATCGCACGGTGGGAGCACGCTGGAGCTTTGAATTTCTCGGTTTTGCACGATATTGATTGCATCACCTGCATTGCGCTATGTCTTGTTGGGGGGCTACTGTACCCTCTGTTTGCACATTGGTTTGGCGTTTTGAGATTGCAGCATACAAGGACTAGGATGAAATGTCTGGTGTTTTTGTATTGTACCATGGTATTATTATACGGCTTGATTACTGCAGCTTCTACAAAGAGAAGCTCAGAGTGGAGTGACGGATATGGGTTACTGACATCTATCTGCCAGGGGGCACGGAGTGAGGTTCGTAAAAGAGTATCATTATTGATTTTGAGTGAAGTGTCTTTACTTTTGCCTTTGCCTCTGCAGAATGATACCAATGCAATGCCGTGAGTTGAGAGGAGTCAATAAAAGCGACATTTCAGCAAGCATTCCGATTTGATACCTTGTGATACCCTGTGATAATTACATCTCCACCATTGGACTCAGCTTCGACTGGACTAACCCGGTTCATACATTGATATTCTGCGAACCTGCAAGATGGATAGACCGGGTATGTCCCTTGATACATTAGTGCATCCATGGATCCCATCACCAACGCAGTCTCCACGTTGGGGAGGGCCCGAGCCTGACTCGGGGTTTTTTTTTCCCACGTTACCCACCCGTTGCTTGGTGCATCTAGAATTTTTCCATTAGTTGCCGTGTTGTTTCCGGGTGTGGAGAAGAGAGTTCTTCTGGAATTTGCTTTTGTAGTGGACGTTTAGTGGCTGCTGATGGTAAAAAGTCTGATGCCGTTACCGGCCATGTGGTCGCTGTCGGTTTCACCGGTGAACGATGTATTTATCGGTGCGAGAACAAAGTTCTTTGCCTGAAGGGTGTTGGAGGAGGTGAAGGGACAGGGGGATTGTGCAGCCGAAGTGTATCGGTGAGGCGAGTGTTGAACGGGACCGAACATTGACGGCGGCATTTGTCTCAGAGAGAACTAGACTAGTTCCCTTGCTTAGCTGGTGGCGGCCGGAATGGAATCTATATGCGATAGTGACAGCTGAAAAGTGAGATAGTTAGACTAATGTAGCTATTGTATTGATCAGCTGGGGAATTTGAGTCAAAGCTATACCGCGCTAGGTAATTCGGCGAACTACGTACGTCTCAAGACTGTGTTGCTGCTGATAGTCTAGACCTCATCACCGAGCTAGCTGAAGAATTGCCATTGCGCTGTGATCAGGTTTGGAAATCCGATATGGTTCTCATTGTTTATATGTATCCTAATCATATTATCTACAGTTTACTCACGACTGTCTGCACTTTCTCAATTCTCCAACAGGTCGTATACCGCTGAACATCCTGTTATCTGATAAATGCAGGCAATAAAGAAGACATGTATTGATTTAACACTATCTCATCAAAAGCCTAGTAGTGTTATATGAGGTGATATCTTAAACACTGCCAGAGACAAAGTATCTATTCACTTAAAGACAACCCCGGATAGTATCAGTGTCTGTAAACTTGAGCGGTATTAGATCTGTGATGCGACTCGCGTACATAACTTACACATTCACCAGTGTCCTACTCATTCATACAATAAACGCTGAAACTATCATCTAACATTAGTTATTTTATATGTAGCGTTCTCCCGCTCCGCCAGAAGACTATTCTGCATAGATCTTGTACCCTGAGACAGAGAGCAAGAAACATACCCAAGTCTGTAATAGCGGCTCGAGCCATCTTATGCATCGTACTCAAACCATTCTTTAACCATGAGTTCACCGACAACAGGCTTCAAAGCCCGGAGATTGGGACGCCAATGCAAAGTTGGCCTCCTCAGGCGTCTCATTGACGAGGACCATCTTGGGGTATGGCTCTTCAGTGACGAGTCTGATACAGAATGGGGTCCTAGTAGACCATGACACAATTTTTTGAGCAGTATAAAGTACTTGGAGAGTGCTTCCTGATGATTTATATGGTATGTCCTGAGATAATCCATGAGAAGACCATTCCAAAACGACCAACATCATCTGCTACCATGATAAAATTCATGATCCGCAACGAGCACTACTATAGGTCATGGGAAGACAGGACATAACCTCATATATAGATCTAATATGCCAAGGACGTGCCCCTTAATTATCGCCAGAGGATAGGGAGTTTCAGGAACCGTCCCTCCCGATGCAAGATCTTTAGTAATGATATTTCGGGTTTTCTGGTGCCATCTGTCAGAAAGGAGATTGAAGCACAGAAATGATGCTGATCTTGAGTCTGAAACGGCCGCCATGAACGAGCGAACTGTAACCTGATTTGTTATGTATTATCTTGGTTTGAGGCTCATTTTCATCACCACCACCACAACAACAACAACAAAAACAACAACAGCAGCAGCAACAGCAACGCCACCAACGACAACAGCAACAGCAGCAGCAGCAGCACTGCCCCCAGACGCTCAGAGCATTTGAGTGATATGTCGACTATATCTCGAATGAAGCCACATGAGGAGCTACTAGGTGAAAGAAGACAAACAAAAGATGGAGGAAACAGTGAAATGGCTCGTGGAACGAGTTTGTGAGAGATGAATGTGGCTTGACCCCGGAGCAGTTTCAGGAGGTCAAAGATATCCGAGCCGAGTACACAAGGACCCAGAAGCGAAACTATCAAAAAGAATGGACAGCTATTAATCGACACCATGTCAACACCAGGCGCAGGGCACATGTAATCAAGGTCAAAGCCAATGAAAGGTGCAAATATACGGGTTGCAATTATGTGGCTGATAGCCCATCTCTTCTCAAACTCCATCAAGAATCGCAGAAATGCCAGGCTTTGGCAGAGCCAGTCCGCACGGAGATTTAAATCGTAGCAACGTTCTCTGGGGTTGTTGGTGGGCTGGCTGCCATATATAATAGTGTCGTTTGCCTGCCTGATGTCCTCGATATTAAAGTCCTTGTCTCAACGCGCCAGTGTTTTATCACGACATACTAAACAATAGACGATAATATTCAAGTAAGATTATTGACACAAAGGATGCCAAGAAAAGAACCTTTCTTAATAAAGTCGTTGGCATTCTGTGTCTATTTTGATAGACCTTTGTAAGTACTTGGCTCACTGGGCAAGACTTGCGAATATAGAGATTAGAAAGGAGAGACAAGGAGGGCTTAGAGTCCCCGAAAGGAGTGTGCCGTTGGGCACTATCTCCTGGAAGGTGACTTTGAGGATGAGGGCCAAGCGCTGCTATCCATCGTCCTCTTCCCGTACATGGAATGTATTAACAAACTTCTAGAACACGGTCCTCCTCCTGTCGTCCTCCCAGTGAGGTGCAAAGTGGCCAGTTGCTTTGCAATGCTGGTTGTGAGAGTGTTCTCCAGTAGGGAACTGCGTGGTTGCTGTTCCAAGGATAAATCCAAGTATAATGTTGATGCCTAGGTCACTCGACATCGAAGCGTTCTCAAAATAGGAAGCGTCCCAGGTTTCTATCTCGATGATTTGGCTGAACCGGGATATCAAATGACTCTATGATAGTACTGATATCGACTTCTGAGACTCGATGATTGGCATCGTTTCTAATATCACATCCTTCCTCCTGCTAAACTCATTTTGAGTTGCAATATATACCGATTTAAGAATTGTTTTTCGTAGCATTTGCACTTCTTCGAGCTGATGATGGAAACTTGTAATCAAAGATGGGCACGTCCGGATGAGCTGCTCGCTCTTTAGACTTGATAAACTGGTAGATATCATCCGGGATATCGCCTCCCATTTTATGCAAGCTTTCTCTAACATCATACTTGCTATCAGACTTTGGGATCAAGCCATAACAAATTCTGTGCGGATAAGATGACGGATGAGTCAGTGCAAGTTCAGATCTCCGGCTGTGAATATTAGTAACTACCGCTTATTGCTATGAAGCGAGACTTGAGTGACGGACGGGGGATTTGATATAGACGACGGAAATTCCCTGACTTTCAGACACAACACAACGACTACAGTCTTGATTCGATTGAGAGTGCCGGGCCCAAGTATCATTTAAACACTTATCCCTTTGGAGGCTCTTCTTCCTCAAAGGTAATGCCAACAGTGACGAACCCGAGCTTGCTTGTCTTCGCCTTGATTTGATCTTTCCGATCAACATGACAGGAAATGTCGTGTCGCATTGTGTGTTAGGAGTTGTTGTTTCTAACAATGTCGGATTGAGATGTGGTATACAGGTCACAGCTTGCTATCCTGATGACCCAAGTGCTCAACTTGATCACTTAATTATCACTAGAGCGGGAATGCTACGAAGCAGATATCGTATAAGTAAATCAGGCCCAAAAGAAGAAATTAAAGGAAAATACGAGCAGAGGAGCAAACATTGGACCATTGTAAAAGGGTGTAGCGCTGGAAGGTTACCTATGCAGGAACATGACTTGTAAGTGAGTGAGTGGCAAAGCCGTGGCAGCCACTGGCAGACGAGAAAAACTTTCGTCCTACAACAACGAGTTTTCTTTAGCAAACATCAAACCAAAACATAAATAATTCTCCCTCACACAATTATCATTTCAGCATTATTTTTCTCTCAAACTTCTAACATCCTCTGTCATTTTCGCTAGTCTACGATGTACTCCTTATAACAATAGCGACCAGCAGACAAGCAACGCTGTAGGTTTTACCTTAAGTACTCACGAAAGAACTTACACTCCCTCTCCAAGTTCACCAAGCAAAGAGCCTTTCCACTTTCTTTCCCCAAGCCAACGCCATTATACGGCCATCCCATCTCTCAACTTCCTCACCTCACTCACACTCAGCACTCAACACTAAATCTCCTGAATCTCCAAAACTCAGAGAACACCAACAACACTGAAACTCCCATCGCGAATATAAACACCAAAACTAAGCGAGATTGCCAACAAGAGGACGACACGCCCCGGCCCCGTTGGCCAAGTGGTAAGGCGTCGCACTCGTAATGCGAAGATCACTGGTTCGATTCCAGTACGGGGCATCGTTACCCCAGCTGTCTCAGACCGCTGAATCCTCTGCTTTTGCTTCCTCAACATATTGACAAGTTGTATTTTTGCCTGGCTAAATGTAAAATTAGAACTAGATTCTGGGGTCGGGCCGCTTGGTTGTCATTGGCTGGCCTTATATGCGATTCCTTCTGGTAATTGTGACTTCACTTGATAGGTATAACTGTATACAGTAAGACAACGCTGATATGATTCCAATTCGAAACGACACTCATTATTATACACCTATATCTAAGCAACTATCCGTCCCCTTGTCCTCTTGGGCTCTTCACACTCCAACACCAATGGTCCTCCTCCAGGTCCACTCGCATCTAAGCTAACCGTCACGCCCTTCCTCTCACCCACAGCTCGTATCGACTCTCCCAAGTTTCTAAAGTCAACTTCACAAGCCTGGGCTTGATTCTCCACTCCATCTTTGATCTCCCGTATCTCAATACCAGGGTATGGTAACCAACCTTCCCGAAGAGGAATCATGATCAGTGGAATCTCAGCTTCCGTATCGGACGTTGAGGACAGAGGATCCTTCTTGGAACCTGGAATGACAAAGTGACCCTTTCGACGGCCACCGAGAAGCCACGTGTCCGCTGCCGCAGCCACTTCATAGCTATACTCTGTATCCTTCTTATGTTGCATCTCAGTGTCCCAGATCTGCGTCCATCTAAGATGCAGTGTGGCTGGGAGCATCTGGTTGACAGCCACAGTTGGGACAGCACCAGGTTTCTGGTCCATTAATTCCATCACTGGAGTTTGCAGCTCAATATCGGCTGTATGCAGAATAGGCAGTGAAGGTATCTCAACTGGGATAAGGAGTGTGCAGGGGTTATCAGGCTGCGCTGCTGATATTTGAATCTGAGGGTTGGAAGCTTGCCATCCCCTGATAGCAGTCGAGATCTTCTCTGTTGCATCCACTTGCGTCCCAGGCACCCGTCCAATGCCAGCAAAGTACTTATCCCAAGGAACGTCAGCTAGAAAAGCGGTAGGCACCGCGCCAAGAAGCGCGGCTCGCTCAAGGTCAATGGGTTGCAGGGTCTTGGCTTCTCTCACAATCAACGATGTGATGAGTCTGGAGAATGATACCAAGGAGGGATCATCCAGAGCGTCAAAGATGGACTTGACAAGCGCCTCCTCGATCTCTGTTTGTAGAATGTTGTAGTAGAGTTTCAAGTACATAGTTCTCGCCGTTCGTTTACTCGACCTGACATTGGTCTTCCTTTTGATGCGATAAAGCAGTGTCGCTGGTTGTTTCGAAAATACCATCGTTGTATCAGCAGGAGGAACGCCAAACTCAGACTCGAACAAATCCGAGGGCATCAGTTCACTCTTATATAGTCGCAGAGGGCTGTGGCTAGCTGTAGATACATTAAACCGAGAGTAGAGCGCGTTGTGCTTGAAGACATCTTGCACGTTGACACCCAAAGCCAGAGAGATGGGAATGATGATGGACTTGGCAAACGTGTACTTTTGACCCGACTCAAGCGTGTACGCGACGTCGGCCTTGGCAGACACATCCGCAATGTCATGCTCAACCGAGTAAGGGAATCGTAGAGTGACGCTTGATTCAGCCGGGATTTCGTTAAAGTAGATGATACCACCCGCCTCGGGCTTCTTGGCAAACTCGATATCAGAGTCGATGACTTGGGCTTCAAGAGTTAACATCCGCAGGCCACCAGTAGTGGGCCTGAGACGGATTTCGCAACTCTTGATTGAGTTCCAGCCTGGGCTGAGAGTGAAGTCTAATGTGTTGTTCTTGTCTAGGGAGGTATGCCTAGTAGCTACAAGATGCACATCAAGAGCACCATCTCGGTGGAAGATGACGACTTCAGGATGCTTGAAGATATCAGTAGTTTGGGGAGGTGGTTGGTTGATGTCGCGTTCAAAATGAAGGAAGAGATTGCTCGAAAAAAGTCCAAGATGATCTATCTTGTATTTTCCAGGAATAACAGACTGTAGTTGTTAGCATAGTCTTTCAATTTTGGCTCAAGAGACTTACCGCGCATTCAACTGTGATGCTGTTTTGGCCAGGCTGTAAAACGATGTCTCCCTTTCTGGAGAAAAGCAGCTCCTTGGTAGGCCCCGGCTCAGAAGCTGTGGCTCGCACGTCTATCCCATCCAACTTAATCTCGTCCGGCAACAAACACCATAGATTGATGGTCAAGGAACATTTATCCTCTTTGTCAAAATACTCAGGAGCACCTGCAAGTTCGATATTTGTGAAGAAGTTGGACAAGTGCACCTTGACTTGTGAAGACAACGACGAAGCCAGATCAAACAAATTGCCCACAACACCCTTCATAGACATTGCATCTGCAGGTTCAGGCTTACCAACCCTCGATACTCTCTTTGAGCGTTGTTCTAGCCTCTCCTTTTCAGCCGCGCAAGACTTGGTCAATAGCTTGAGAGCAACTCGCACGTAGTCATCCTTTGACTTCATCTCTCGAAGGCAGTGGAGATACATGACAAGCATGGACAGCTCGAGTGAGGTCCAGCCGCTCTCGCCGAAGAATGGCGTAGCTCGGTAGAAATAGGAAGAAGCAGTACTATACTCCTTGAGATAAAAGTTGAGCACAGCAAGATCTGCCATGCTTGCTTGCACGGCGTGATCATGGTTTGCAACAGTATAGTGTCGAAGGGCTTTGTCTGTGAGAATTTCATACAGACGATAAAAGTTCTCTGGATTGTCAATAGCCGTTTGGAGAAGATTGTTGTTTACCCCAGCGTCCAATGGGGGGGGTTCCTCGGAAGTACCACCGGCGGCGGGTTGATCGTCCAGACTGATCTCTTCAAAGTCTGCCTCAGCTTCTGCAATGATGGGCGCCTCTTTCCAGCCATCACTCCACCCTCGCTTCCTACCTAAGCTATCAAGAATGCTTCTTGACAGCATATAAAGCTCGGCGCGTCTAGCGGCGAGATCTTCAAGACCTGCCTTGAGAAATTGTGATTCTTGATCATTGTTGGTCTTTGGCATGCCCGGCCCAGGGAACACACCAGGACTTAGTGGCGGGCGAGTTCCAGGTGCTGGACCTGTTGACACATGAAGAGATGTGGTTCGGGCAGGATGCATCATAGTCTTGGGTTCGGGGATGGAGGACTTTTGCTCTTGGCTTTGAGGAGGAGCAAGAGTTGAGGGGGGAATAGGAAGAGATTTTGATGCTGTTTGCGCGAGGATTTGTTGAGCAACCGAGAATGCGAATGATGCGACCACATTGTCAATGACTTCTGATAGATTGGGATCAATAGGAGAATCGTCCTCATCAGACTTATCAGATGCTACAGCCGTCAAGATGTCGCGTCGCATAATTTGCGATACTGCAGGGATGAACTGTAGAGTCCTTCGACATATCTCACCCAGACTTGCGAGATTTTCCGCCTCCTCAGTATGCTTTGGTGGAGGTGCTAGAGGTGCGACTCCATGCAAGACAGAGTCTTGTTGCTCCTTCAGCTTGTCGAGCAGATCATCCCGTGATGACCAAGCATTTCCAAGCCGCAGGAGCAGTGCCATTTGTCGTGCAAAGATATAACATCGGAAGTCAAACACAGAGACATCATTAGCGAGGATCTTGTCTCTATAAGCTTTCTTGGTGGCACTGATGGGTATCTCATCAAACTGCTCCTTGATAGTCTCATTCGACTGAAGGTCCACGGCCTCTTCGTCTTCTGTGTTTCCACCAGGTGCTTTGGCGAGAGCGGTTTTGACAACCTCCTTGAGATCTTCGGTGTAGCTGAGCATGGCACCTCCATGTCTCGTTGGCGAACCTTCATCAGCTTGCTCATTGACAACAGAGTCAAGTCCAACACTAAGCTCATCGTATCCCACCAAGGCGTCCTCTACTAGACCAACACTCTCGAAACCTCTTGCCAAGCCTTCCTTGAGGATAAAGAAAGTACAAAAGTTCCACCCCGGTAAACTTCGCTGACCGTCTTTTTCTTTTATATCTTCTTCATACTGTGTCACGCGCAAGTCGAACGAGGTGAGAATGAGGCTCTTGAACTTTGCAATGAGCTCCGCCCAAGCGTTTTCAGCATCATGTTCATCTTCCGAATATCCCGTCGGCACCGCAGGTACCACTCTCGGTAGCTGATCGTACGGAAGATCATTGATTCCAATTCTGATCTGTGCAACTCGGTCTGGCGCCGTCTTTCCAAGGCCAGAAAAGTCGGTACGAAGCTTCTCGAGAAGAGGCGTCGAACCAGTACGCCATCGCGGGCCTGACTTCTCTGAATTATCCTGAGAGCGAGAGCTCGTCCTCGGTTGCGTCGACGCCACCGTATTCGGGAGCACCACGTGTAGAATCAAGTAATCGAAAGCGTCGTGCTTCTCTTGTTTGCTATTTCGTTTCGGGTTGCTTGATGACGGTATCTGGTTCTTGATCCATTCTCGAATTTCTGCTCGAACGGAGGTTTTGTATGTTTCATTGTCGTCGCATCTCACCAGTAGCACCTTAAGATACGGTGTCCGTCGCAGACCAGGAATTTGATGTCGTCGTTGACTCCCAATTGCCCTCGAAGGCAAAGAATGCGTGTCTATCTGATCAGCAGAAGACGCATGTCCACCAAAATTCTGCTGCTGAAAGCCATCATCGAGTGTGCTCCCTGATCGTCGAAGGGTATGAGGAGAAGAAGATGATCCAGGGTCATCCCCCTGAAGAAGCTCGACGTGAAGCGTGTCGATAGATCGTAGAGGTCCAGCATGCGATTGCCAGTTCAAGTTTCGCAACGGTAAACGGGGAATCAACCCAGGGGCGAGGAGCTTGTAAACATCGTGAGGATCGAAGTACTCGACTTGCGACAAGGTGTCGTGTTAGCGGACAACTCAAGGGAGACATAAGGTTTACAGGGGAATAAACGCCATGGAAGCTCGAGACTCACCAGTCACTTTTGACGTCGAGAATGGCTGTTCCATGGCAAACAGCTCGAATGCGCACTTGTCATTGCTGTTTGTCCAAGTAAACAGTCAAGGTATCTCAATTGAGATGGTGTTTAACCGCTAAAGCTGTCCCGAACGAGCTCCAGTGGATAAACCCCTGTTGACGTAGAGGTACCTCCCTTAGCTCATCTTCATGCGCCGGAAGCGGCATTTGTCCGGTCCCAGGCGGTGAGCGCACGTGCGTTATGTCATTGGTTGGGTATCATGACGCTATTTTCATCTTGACCGCGGGGTGGCGGCAGAATCTTGGAGGGGCAACTTTTTGTCAAGGAATTGCGACTAATAAGCGTGTTAAACTTGTTGGTTTTGTCTCATTTTCAACCCGTTTAACTCAAATTCTGTTTTATCATGTCTTCTCTCAAGGCTGTCAAGTATACTCGAGGCAAACTCCAGGTCCTCGATCAACTCCGTCTTCCTCACGAATTTCACTACGATGATGTCTCCAACAGAACAGAGGCCTTTGACAGCATTGCTACCATGCGAGTTCGAGGTGCCCCAGCTATTGCCATCGTAGCAGCCCTTGGTCTGGCTGTTGAGCTTCACAACGGAAGCATCACAGCTTCAAACGCTGAAGAGACCATTTCTCAAATCGAGGAAGCCCTAGACTATCTCAAAGAAAGCCGGCCTACAGCTGTCGACTTGACCAACGCTATTAACCAGCTCAAGTCCACAATAAGAGCGGTTGGAAGCACTGCCACTAAGGAGCAGGTTATCACAGCTTTCATCGAGGAGGCTGAGAAGATCTTCGAGAAGGATCTCCAGACCAACCTCTCCATTGGTGACCATGGAGCTGAGTGGCTGCGTGTTCAAGCTGGTGCTTCTTCTGGCAAGAAGATCTCGGTCCTCACACACTGCAACACTGGATCCCTCGCTACATCTGGCCACGGCACTGCACTGGGAATAATTCGAACTCTTCAGTTCAAGGATCTTCTTCAACACGCCTTCTGTACAGAGACTCGACCTTATAATCAAGGAAGCAGGCTCACTGCTTTTGAACTTGTCTTTGAGAACATCCCCAGCACACTCATTACTGATTCTATGGCTGCTTCACTCTTCCGTAACCGCAAGCAAGAAAAGAACATTGCCGCTGTCATTGTTGGTGCTGACCGTGTCGTCCGCAACGGTGACACAGCTAACAAGATTGGTACTTACCAACTTGCTGTTCTGGCCAAGCACCACGGAATCAAGTTCATTGTCGCTGCTCCCACAACCAGCATTGACCTTGAGACTGAGACTGGCGATGGTATCAAGATTGAGGAGAGAAAGAAGGAGGAGCTTACACAGGTCACAGGAGCTGTGATCAAGCCCGATGGTACCGTTGATGAGAGCAGCAAGGTCCGCGTTGCTACCGCTGATCAGCGAATTAACGTGTGGAACCCTGCCTTCGATGTCACTCCCGCCGAGCTCATCGATGCAGTAGTCACAGAGAAGGGCGCCATTGAGAAGGGACCTGATGGCAACTTTGACTTCAGCAGGATCCTGCCAGAGCGCTGGGCCAAGATTACTGGTGCATAGACCAGCTTTACGATGTCATGTTTCATTTGAGAGGGCTATCATATCCAACATTAGACTAGAGCAGCGGAAAATTGGGTTTCTGTTTATTGCTTCAACGCATGAAGAATCAGCTTTTGGTATCCTTCAACAGCAGTTTCAAGATCAGCAACGGTCAAGTTCTCCCTCGCGCCATGTGCAACAAGAATGTTTCCTGGACCGTACAGGTACCTCGTGTGGTCACCTTTGAGGTTGGGAATGTCGGTTCCGTAGTTGACGGTGATTTTCTCAAAGCCTGAACCTGTTAGCGACGTCCCACAAGAATTCGGTATTCGTACCATCGACATCGCAGTTTGCTTCCACAGGTCCGTACCCGTGAGTGCAGTCGAAAATGAAAGCATCCTTGTCCACCTCGTCAAAGATGGCCTGAATCTTGTCGTGAACAATGACATGTCCATCGGCCTGCTTCCCGCTTGCAACTCGCACGGCCAGACCAACCTTGGCCTCCTCAGGAATGACATTAGCAGCCACGCCACCATTGAATCGACCAATGTTGACAGTTGTGTTACCAAACAGCTCACTGCTGCCAAGATCGGTGTCGAGCACTTTGGCGAAGGCTCGGATCATCAGCTCGTTGGCTGACTTGCCGAGCCATGGGTAACCACTGTGGCCGGGGAAGCCCTTGGTGGTAACGTCGCAGCCCAGCATGCCCTTGTGTCCGCAAGCAAGCTTGAGCTCTGTAGGCTCTCCAAAGATGACAGCGTCCAGACTGTATGGAAGCTCCTTGGTCTCAATGGCCTCGCTGAAACGACGCATGCCGTCGCCCTTGACCTCCTCGCCCACAACGAATAGCAGGATGAGTTTATGGGGGTCGATCTTTCCGCGCTCGACAAGGTCCTCGACTGCAGTGATTTGAGCAGCAACGCTACCCTTGGCGTCCACACTGCCTCGGCCGGTGATCATGGTCTCCTTTGTAACCTCACCATCATCAATACCATATGGGATATGCGGTGGTACGACATCAATGTGACTGCTCACGCAGACCTTGGGATCGAAAGTCTCCTTTCCATCTTGTCGCCAAGCCAGCACATTGAACCTCGGCTTTCCTTCTGGCGTATTATCAAAAGGCTCAACTTCTTGACGCGAAGTGGTATATCCCTTCTTCTCAAGATATCCCTCAAGCCAAACACCAACATCATGTTCGGTCCCAGAAACCGAAGAGGTCTCAATAAGAGACTTGTGCAAGCTCAGTAGCTCGGATCGGTACGAGGGCGCGTCGTCGTTACTAGCAATGGCGTCCGGGGTAGTCTTTTGGTCATAATCTCCAAGAACCTGCTGCCAATCGAACGCAATGGCCAGAGAGGCCGAGGCCAGAAAATTGGCGACTGTTGCGACGCGCATTGTGAGGAAACAAAACGGGCTTGTGTAGCTTAAAGTTTTGGTGGAGGTTGGGGAACAGAAGGGAGCTTGAATTGAGCTCAGATATTGGTGGAGAAGAGCGGAATGACGCAAGTGGCCGATGTCGGGGTTGTATGGGGTACCTGGATGGTCTGGTCAGATAAGAACAGAGATAGGATGTTCTTTTGGAGAGAACAGTGGCATGATATAGTGATTCCTGGACAGGGAATACCTCTATTTGGAAGGTCTATAGATCGATCGGCGACTAGCAAAATCGGTATATAAACAGATGCAAACTACTAGGCTACCCCACATTGAACAAACTGATACAGGAATACTGTGCTGCTCCTTCGAATAGCTCTCTATCTAGTCGAGGTTGTTCTACATACAAGACAATGTTTTCGCATCCCCTAGCTCTAACCAGCCTATGAGTGTTGCTGGTTGAGCAAGTTGCAAAATTGCGGCGCGACAATGGACCTAACCTACACCTTGGGCCGACCGTATCCGCTTCAAACTTACATGCAAGACTTGTCATACCAAATAAGTCTGATGTTTCATATTGCTACAGCTTGGTTACTATGCTATCATTCTTATCGACTACTCTTGGTCTCTGTCTGATCGGCATTGAGTCAAGATTACGACTCTCCTCCTTTGCCGGTTCCTTTGCGTACCTTGCTTCGCTCGACTGTTATGGCTTGAGCATGATATGCTTGAGTCTACACGATGTGGCTTTACAATACTGGACAACCTGTTACGCAAGAAATATCGGGCCACGAACCGTCATGTCGGCTTGTCCTTCCGATCAGAGCCGACTAGTTCCACGATGTTGGAGATAAGCGTAATGCGGGGTTGATAAATTGTTCCTTTTTCATAATTTGACATCTGACAACAACGATATACTGTCTTTCCTGTTTAGGACCATACCCTATTGATACTTGTTTCTCGAATATTGATGGGACTCGAAGCCGATTCTGCTGTTGTTCTGTGTTATTGCACTGCTCCAAAGGCTTGAGGATCAAGATTCAAGGACAATTGGTGCTTGACTTTCTCTATTCCGAAGATTCCGGCCGAATCTGCCTTTTCTTTGACATAAATCATAAATCATTTCTTCTTTCTAGACATGTTTACTACTTTGTAAGTTCTATTACTGCTATTTAAAGGTTCTCAAAGAGCCATGGACAAGTTTGGAGAAAAACTTGCCGTCAGCTTGTAAGTCGTGGCGTAACTAATTCAGATCATCAGGTAATTCTCGCTTAAAGTGAACCGATCACTGCCGGGAAGATATAATGGGGTCCCTTGACGAGGCTTCATGGACTGGAATGGCCTATGTTCAAGGTCGGGCCACGGCCAAACTCCTCGCGAGTGACCTTGAGTTAAGCTTTTGGGGAGGCGTTGACCCTCAGACCAGTGAGATCATTGATCGACACCATCCATTGAGTGGAAAGCATCTACAAGGAACTGTGCTTGCTATTCCAGGAGGTCGAGGATCATGTACGGGTAGCGGTATTATGCTTGAGTTGTTGCTCAACGGCAAAGCCCCGGAGGCAATCATCTTTGAAAGACGAGAGGACATTCTTACTCTTGGCGTCATGATTGCAGAAGAAGTCTTCAATCAATCTATCCCAGTCGTGGTTCTAGACAAGGAAGACTTTCGACATCTCATTCGACTGGACGAGCAGACGATATTTGTGGACGATGGTTATGTGTCCACTCACCCACCCTCAAAACACCGAAAAGGTTCAGTGATAGACACAGAAAGCGGCCTTATTCTCGAGACGACCCCAGCTCTAGAGGGTATCAAACTCTCAACACTAGACCAGGAACTTTTGAGAGGAGACTACGGCGAAGCATCCCGGGTCGCTATCAGAATCGTCCTCCGCATGGCCCATCTTCTTGGCGCTACTCGTCTCATGGACGTGACACAAGTACACGTCGATGGTTGCGTTTATACAGGCCCTGCAACCCTCGCCCTAGCAGAACGACTCCGCGACTGGGGCGGCAAAGTCCGAATTCCAACGACACTCAATTCTTTATCAGTTGACCAAAAGCGCTGGCGAGCACTCGGTATCGATACTACTTTCGGAGAGGCGGCTGATGCGCTTGGAAAGGCGTATACAGACATGGGAGCTAGACCGACATTTACTTGTGCACCTTATCAGCTTGAGAGTGCGCCTAAGCTTGGCGAGCAGGTTGCTTGGGCCGAGTCGAACGCTGTTGTTTATGCGAATAGTGTTTTGGGGGCGAGAACTATGAAGTATCCCGACTTTCTGGACATATCAATTGCTCTAACTGGGAGAGCGCCCAAAGGAGGCCCTCACCTCGAAATCAACCGAATGGCATCAGTCTGTGTGAAGGTAGTGGGACTGGAGGACACGGCAAGTCTTGACGATTCGTTTCCACCATTACTGGGATATTATGTTGGAACTTTATCGACGAGCCGAATTCCGGTGATAACAGGGCTTGAGAAGCTTGGTCTGTCAACGGATGATCTGAAGGCCTTCGGGGCTGCTTTCGCAACGATATCGAGTGCTCCAATGTTTCACATCGTTGGTATAACGCCAGAAGCATCGAAACTTGAGACAGTGCTTGCTCATGAATTCACCTCTGTTGAAGTCGAGCTGAGTGATCTGGGAATATGCTGGGATAAACTTAACAGCGCACCAGCAAACCAACCCATCGACTTAGTATCACTGGGCAACCCACACTTCTCACTTTCCGAGATACGGAAACTTGCGAATCTTTGCAGAGGACGACAAAAAGCCGCCAGTGTATCAGTTATAGTTACATGCGGTCGGTCAGTGTACAAACTCGCTGAACAAGCAGGTCTTATAGCCCAGTTAGAGGATTTTGGGGTGCAGATATTGACAGATATTTGCTGGTGCATGGTAACCGAGCCTGTGATCCCAACGGCGGCAAAGACAATCATGACGAGTTCTGGGAAATATGCTCATTATGGGCCGGGACTTACAGGGAGAGGAATGTACTTTGGTAGTCTGGATGGTTGTGTTGAAGCTGCTTGTTCAGGGACATATGACGCTGAAAAGCCAGCTTGGCTTAAAAAGTAAAGGAGGTATATAAAGAAAAGGTCAATGGGATTCCCAAGCATTCTCCAGTATAGGCTCAAGAATTCTGTTGCTTGATGTATCAAACAAGCAATCTATCCAGAGAACAGATTTAAGGACCTTATGCAGTTCTGGCCATGAACATATCCCCATGCCACCCATGACTTTCAAGAACCATTCCTCAAGGGCTTCATCACAGCCACCTTGAACAGAATTTGTTCTCCAAATCACCAAAAGCCACATAAGAACTGTAGTAGGGGGCTGAACTGAAGCCTTCTGCAACTCCATTAACGCATCCCTCAAGGACTTATCCAGATATGCCTGTCTTTGCTTCATATCTCTCCATCGAAAGAAGATACTTGCAGCAAACGCCATCATTCCCAGTCGAAAAGCGTTTTCTGGAGCTGACCCGGAAGACAGAGCGAGGAGTCGGTAAAGAATTGATACCATGGCTTCGCTGAAGATGTTGGGCTGAAGCTTTCGACTAGTTTGACTGGCGATGTTGCTGAGCTTTGCGAACTCTTCGAGATCTTTCCATACGTTTGATAATCTAGGATCAAGAGTTTTCAAAAAGGCCATCATGGCGTGGTCCGCACCCGCTAGCTTCTTTTTTCTGCGAACTAAACTTTGGCTTGACAGATATGGATTCCAGGATATGTCCTGGTCGAAAAAGACTGGCTTGCAGCCGAAGCGAAGAGCCAAGCCAATATCGACTCTACCACATGTTAGACACTGCCCGAAGTACTTGAGGTTAATACTAACCTGCAAACTTTGGCTGGCAATCTGGGATTATCAAACCTCAACATCTCAAGTCCACCCCTTAAATCTACTATCCTCGCCATCCCGGCTGCATGATTCTCAGCTGCAGTTCGGTCACCGATCATCTCAGCTGCGAGGCCCAGGATAACAACTACCATAATAGTAGCATCTGAAATAGATGTTGGGTCTGTAGGATTGTTTATTCTTGCTTGAAGAAGCCTGAGCGTTTTCAAAAAGTGGAAATGTGCAAGACTGCCGTATTCTCGTCCGAGAAGCATATCAAAGTATGCTTCTACCGAGAACATTATGGAGTGAAAGTATACTTGGTCGACCAGGAGGTTTGTGGTCCAGGATGATTTCATCTCATCGATTTGGAGACATATCTCAGTGGGATATAATGATCCTCTCATCCCGTGAAAAGCTGCTTGATATCAGTTTAGACGAAAGCAATAAAATAGAGTAACTAACATAGAAAGAGGTCATTTTCCATGTATGCCTGCAATGGCTCAGGAAAATCAAGCAAAGAGAAGTTTGTACCAACGCGACCTGGTATAGTTCCATCGGGAACCTGCAACGTCATGTGTGCTTCCTTTTGGTTTAATATCCATGATGTGACCTGGCTTTGGTCTTTTCGAGCTGAGTTGGAACGTGCACGACTTCTAACGAGTCTTTGAATCTCTTTAGATTTCTTGAATGGTGTCTGGGTGATGAATGTGAAGCTTTGGTCTACTTAGGTTAGTCAAAGTGTGATAACTGGCTGGGAGAGATCTTACTGCGAGACGACTGCTGTTTCGATTTTAGCATGACTTTGCATGAAAAAGCAATCCGCTAATCGAAGAAGCTGGTTATTACGAGAAAATGGAGTGAACAGGTTGTTGATTAAGTGTTAGAATGGGCATTTCAGCTTACGTTTGCTATAGATGTAATCACGGATTTCGGGCTTACTAACTCCGAACGCCTAACTTGTGGAAGAACCACGTACATGGACATCTCATGCCATATTATTACATAGAATATGTTTGATTCTTTATGCTCCATAGTAATGCGCTTCTTAAGTATAAAGAAGTAGAATGTAACTGAGAGAAAAAGCTGAAAGGAGACTCGGATATCCATTATACACCGTTTGGCCCAAATCAATACCGATCCTACGCAGATCGAAAATCATACACCAGAAATAATGCCCTTGACCCCTGCAAAGTCCAGCTCCTCCAGTGTCTCGTTCCAAACCTGGTCCACCAAGATATCACCATGTTTGTAAAACCAACATGCCAACCTACAACCGAGTTAGTAATCCAAACCCACGATTATCAAGAATAAACTTACGGAGCAATCTCGCAACTCATCAAAAAGCACCCATGAGAGTCCTTCCCATGCCCATAAACAGCATTAGTATAGCTCGCTGCACCTCTATCAACAGGTCTTCCACAGATCGCCATAAACGCCCCTACAAGCGCCCCCGCAACACCACCCATTTCATGATGGCCCCCAAGATGAGTACCCTTTGTAAGACCTGGGTCAACCATGTTGATGATCACATCATTGGGGTTGACTTTTTCACAGAGTCGTACAAGGAAGAGCTGGTTGAGAAGCTTTGATACACCGTATCGTTCTTGGGAACTCCATGGTGTGATTTTCGGGTCGTCGAATGATGCAAGGAGTGGGCGTTCGTCTTTGTTTGGGAACTTGCAGAGATGGGCTGTCAGGGAGTTCACAGTGGTAAGACGAGGTGGTCCGTGGCCTGAGGTTTTGGCTTTCAGGATGGGGATGAGAAGGATTGTGAGAAGAGCGGTGCTAAGGTGGTTGACTTGAATACCAACTTCATGACCTGTGCCAGGCACAAGTTCGAAGTTGCTAGGAGAAATCCCAGCGTTGAGAATAACAAAGTCGATGCGAGAAATCTCAGTATCACATTTCTTGGCAAAAGCCTGAATAGAATCATAAGATTGCATATCAAGTTGCCAAACATCAATGCTAGCAGACGGCGCGATCATTTTCAGTTTCTCAGCAGCAACTTTTCCCCTTTCAAGAGATCTCACTCCCATTATGAGATGAGATAGACCTAGAGAGAGGAGCTGTTTCGAAGCTTCGAAGCCAAGACCTGTGTTTGAGCCGGTGATGATGGCTGTGCTGCCTTGGACTTGGGGGTATTTGATTCTGGTGGGAAGTTCAATGGTGGTGCGGAATTGGTTCTTCCAGAAGACGGGAAGCCAGAAATCTGGGAGGGGGGCCATTTCTCTTGAAGGGATGGTAGGAGTGGGCTTGTGATTCTTTTGACACGGCATTTTGATGATGGTGATGGCTTGGCTGGATAATATGGAATATTGGGAACATAGAGGTTAAAGGATTGAGAATGGGTGATTTTCTTGACTAATATTTACAACAGAAAGAGATGTTCTACATGTTTTATACCCAAAATCTAATTCTATGGCGTTATATAAAGTATTGCCCTTGGTCGGATTCTGGACTGAATTATGTTGAAGCTGTCCCAAATAGGAAATTGAAAAAGTCTTGGCATTCTTCCAACATCGTCATGGCCAATCAGAGACTCGGAGGATACTCTCGGAAAACAACATCATCGCCATCTCAGATGCGCCGAATTGCGTATGATTTTTGATGCCTTGTGTTCAATTAATGAGAAAACGGAGTTAAGATGAATGTTCACACCAAGTCCGGAGCTGTTGTCTGTCATGATGGGTTGTTAGTTCACGGAACAACCATGATCTGTCAAAGGCTGGCAATACCAAGCATGGAAAGTCGTATCTTGAATGAGAGTATACTTGCTAGATAAATAATCCAACTTTCACATGGACTATAAAATTCAATTCTTATCAGAATTATCTGTTAATCTAGACAGCTATGTAATATACGCCCTACAATGTAGTTGATCGGGATCTCCTATCATAGCACATCCAGTGTAAGTTAGGCCGGGGATAAATCGTACCCACTGAACCACATCAGCGCTGCAACAGCATTTCCAGTTTCAACAAACACTAACTAGCAGCTCTATTTGCTATCTCTAGCATTCATCTATACCCACTCTACTCACTTACAAGTTCCCCGAATCTCTCCCGATCCATCTCCCTCCCCAGCTTATCTCTCCCCACGGTGGATAACCCACGATATGCCTCTCCCCGCCGACTCCGACTCGGAAGCTACATTTACCACCGACTTCACTGTCTCCCACTGACTCGCTCCTCGAAACACACACCAAAGAAGCAAATGACATGTTTTTACCCCTCGTGTCCCTTGCGCCCTACAACACAAGTCGCCCAATCACCAACCTCAATGTCAATGTCTTGGCTCTTAGAGTGGACCATGCCATTCGTGCCCCGCGATGCCGGCAACGGAGGGGTCCAAGGATAGAGATGCTTTATTATCGAGGCGATGCCCTTGGCTTTGAGGTTGTAGATTACTTTTGAGATTCAATTCTATTATATTATATTGTACGAGACAAAATGACTGTTGTTACTCTCCCCGAACCCTTTGCTAGCATCCCCCGAGAGAACTTTCTCTTCGGCGCATCGCCTCTTCAGCCCCTCCCTAGAATATCCGCTGCTCTCGGTGGAAAGGTCAATGTCTACGCGAAGCGCGAGGACTGCAATTCTGGTCTTGCCTACGGTGGTAACAAAGTCCGAAAGCTAGAGTAAGTCGCTCTCCCAAACTCATCCACAGCATAGGTAGCTAATCGAAGATAGATACCTTGCCGCTGAGGCCCAAGCCCAAGGATGTGATACCCTCGTCTCCATCGGCGGCGTCCAGTCCAACCACACTCGAGCCGTAACTGCCGTCGCTACAAAGCTCGGTCTCAAAGCCGCCACCGTCCAAGAACACTGGGTTGACTGGGAAGATCCCGGCTATGAAAAGGTCGGCAACATTCAGCTCTCGCGACTCATGGGCGGCGATGTGAGACTTGACCCCTCGACATTCGGCATCGAGCACAAGACAACGCTCGCCAAGCTCACAGACGAGCTCAAGAGCAACGGCCGCAAGCCATACTACATCCCCGCCGGAGCTTCAGACCATCCCCTCGGCGGTCTAGGTTTCGCACGCTGGGCATTCGAAGTTGAAGCCCAAGAGAAGGAACTAGGAATCTTCTTCAACACCATCATCGTATGCGCCGTAACAGGCTCTACATTCGCCGGCATGATCGCCGGCTTCAAGCTCGCGCAGAAGAACGGCTCTCCCGTGCGCAAGATCATCGGCATCGACGCCTCTGGCAAGGTGCAGCAGACATTCGACCAGGTGCTGCGCATCGCCAAATCCACAGCGGCCAAGATCGGCCTCAGCGAGGACGACATCACAGCGGACGACGTGATCCTGGACCCCAACTACAACGCCAAGATCTACGGCATCCCTGACGAGACGACCATCGAGGCCATGAAGTTTGGCGCTGCTACCGAGGCGTTCATCACGGATCCTGTGTATGAGGGCAAGAGTCTGGCGGGCATGATGGATTTGATCAAGACGGGGAAGATTGCGAGTGGGAATGTGCTTTATGCTCATTTGGGAGGTCAATTGGCGCTTAATGCTTATTCTTCCCTGTGATTTTATAGATGATAGATAGATTATGATTTGAGCGTGAATAGAATTGATCGAAATTTTGCCTATTTCTAGAATAGTACGAGTCCCTATGTGAACCAGGGTAAATGGATAGCTGGGCAGCGCTATTGTCCAATGTGCTTATTACAGCTCTTAACCCGTCATCTTTGCATTCCTTCGATGTTTCTTGTTTCTGATCATTTCTTTAATTAACTCAGTACTTAGTAGAATATCGACTAAAATGGCTGATTCTCAAAACAACAAGACAGCTGTTCTATCTGCTCTAGCAGACTTCTTCCACATCTCGTCTAAAAACCCCCAAGATGCCCGCAACCACCTTCTCGAGACCTCTTACGTCATACAGTCCACCTCAGACACAATCGAACAGACGACACTAGGAGAGCTATTCCTCAACAACATAAAGCAAAAGGGCCACCTCGAATGGGCCATAGACGAACCCCAAGAGCTCTTCATCCACGAGAAGCTTGCTGCGGTCTGGACCGGGTGGTCCATCCGCGCTGATGATGGCACTATCATCAGCCACAAGAAGGGCATCCTCGGATTAGCTTACACCGATGGCCGTTGGAAGATATCAGGGTTAGCTTCAACGGAGCGCTCTCTAGACACACCAATCCCGCAAGATGAATCAGCTCTCACCCAAGAAATCATGAAACCCATCAACGCTCTTCTAGACGACTTCTCTCATCCAGACTGGGACGTCCTCAAACAATGGTTTCTTCCCAACGCTGGTGTGACATTGTACAGACCACCCGCTGAGCCAGCGCCTATGACTATGGAACAGTCCATCGTTCGTCTGCAGGGTATGATCAAGAGTGGCATTACTATTCAAGAGAAGTTACATGATATACAGGTCCGAAAACATGGTGATATTGCGTTGGTTTGGGCTCCGTTTGTGGTTGAGATCAATGGGGTGCCTAAACATGATGGTGTGAATGCGTTTACGCTTTTGAGACGGGAGGGAAGATGGGTGTTTAGTGGATGTCAGGACTATGGTGTTGCTCTGGAGTGAGAGGTGACTGCTGGGCTTGCTTCTCGATGTCTGGTTGGAATCTCGTGAATATCGTCGGAAGGGTGATTCTGGTCGATTTATTTGGTGCCTTGTCTGATCTTAGGGCTGAAGTGGATGCCTAGTTATTTGCTACCGATAACGGTTCTGTCTGTTTTGTTTGATATCAGATTTGTACTTAGGTGAAAGAGCGTCTAAGTCATAATCAAATTTCTCTTGCATTTGGGGAGGGAGCCCGGTGGTATGGCTCAAAGGGCGCACACGATGCATATGAGCGTGAACACCCACAGCCGCTTCACATATCCTGGTAGCCATTTCAAGAACAACACGTATTACAACTGTGCAGATCATACCTGGGAATTCTCAAAGGGAATAAAAAAAGGCTGAGCGTGTTTATGCATGGATGCTTTGTTCAGTTTAATGTTTGTACACCAATGCCTGCCTATGCAGAGACCATGCAGGCTCCCGTTTCTTTGCGTACGTACCTTCATGCTAGGAAACACATCTTATATATCCCTGGTAAATAAATTAGGATTTTCATTGGCCAGTTATTGTCAAATTTGCTCTCCTTTTGATCTGTCGTCTTTCAGATGTCAACTACCAACTCTAGAAGCCCCAATACTATCAAATTCAGGACGTCGATATTTGCTACTTGAGACTCTTCAAAGCGTGTTCCTTTCATTATTATAGTAGATTTATTTTTTGTACATTCTCATATCGAGGCATCACGTAAGTGGTTCCTGAACAGGCTGAAGTCTGTGTGGGCTGCTAGTTTGTTCACACCAAATCAGAGAACAATAAGACAGTTGAAGTGAGCTACAAGAAAACCCAAGCCCATGTCACGGGTAGCAATCAATGAGATAATAAGCTCTCAGATAGAACAATACTGCTGCATCCGATTTTCTACGTCTGCCATTTACCTCATTAACCATTTCTTGATGATGCCGCACAAAGAAGCGGATCGTATAGCAGCAGTCTTTACTTTATTGTCTCAGGCAAATAAGAATTTCTCATAGTCTTTCAGTTGAATTTGAGGCGCAGTAGTTGCATGCTATATCATGCGCGTAAGGCTGCCATATGTCAGGACAACAAAGTCCAATCATTCATCTCAACAAGTTGACAAAGCTTAGCATACTCGACACCTATGCATGTGAGCAAAGAGCCAGAAGGTTGGTATTCTTTGCTCCAAATTTTGATTGGTTCTTTGATAGAGAGTCTGCTTTGTTTATAGCTGCTGGAATAATGCCTAGAAAGAGAAGCCTTCCAGTGGGCTCCATGCCATCATGCACCTAGCACTGCAACAAGCGTCTCTCACACTTCTTTATATTGTAGTCCCAATCAACCGGGCAACTATTTTTCATGCGACTATAAATCCGAATCCCCATCAATATCGAATTCTTCTCCCTTCACTCCACTCAACCTTCACTTCAACCAGCACTTAGTATTTGATCTCATCCCAAGTCATTCACTTGTTTTGATCGCCCAATATGGCAGACATGTCTTACGAAGACACTCAACATCTTCTTGACTGCATTTCCAGCGCGAACTTTGACCAGCGTCTGAATGACCACATGGATGGCCATGCTACCGAGGAAGTTGACGAAGATGCCAAGGTAGATATGTTCAAGAGTGTCGACAATTTCGCCTTTCAGAACCCTCAGGCAAGCGAGGAGGAAGCTCTCCTATCATCTAATCCCTTCGAAAAAGAGTTCATGGAGGCATACAACGCCGAAAATGCTCGGACTCAGGCTTCTTCGGGGCCCGATGTACAGTCGAGTGGGCCCAGCAACAATAGCAGTACTATCGCCGACGATGATAGTCAAGTTCCTGTCTCTGCTGCTGTCACACCTGCGACTCAGCTCTCTTCACCCATGAATCCTGAGGACTACTTGCCAGAGTCGTTCCAGACACAGCCATATCCACCACTTAATAACCAGCCTCAGTCCTACCCTGCTCCGCTGGGCCAGTCATTCTATGATCAGGCGGCCCTTCAGCAAACGCAGCCTTTTCAAGTACGACAACCTGGCCTTACCAGACGTCGGATTCGACAACCTCCGCACCCCCAACAGCAACTCTTCTTCTCGATGAACAATCAGCTTCATCAATCTCTTCCTGGGCAAGTATCTCACCCAGCCTTCCAATCCTCTCAGCCTCACAACCCCCCTACTCAGGCACCACCTCCCAAAGGCCCTGCACCCAACGAACCAATCCGTCACAAGATCCCAACCAACCCAGCCAACATCAGTCCCCACACTATAGAGCAGCAGTCGCTCCTCTCAGAGCTGCAACAATTTACACACGAGTACCAGGGCTACATCACGAACCCAGTCCAAGCTCGCCAGATAGGCAATCTCTTTCTCTCCCTCGCACACCATGAAGTGACAGTCACACCGCCAGATATGGATCCCTCATTCCCTCGAACGAATGAGGCGTATCGCGCTCGTGTGCAGGAACTCTTCATGGCTATTGTGGACTGGTCGAATCCCAGGGGATGGCGAACGAAGATGGGATCGAAGCTTGCTGTACAGTGGGTTGAAGAAGTCAAGGCCTATCGAAAGAGTGTAGGGCTTTCTGTTGAGCCATCTGATATGCTTGATCACCAAATCGAACCTCCTCTTGATAGGATGCCTCCTGTCAACGAGCAGTGGAAGAATGTCGTTCACCGTCAGCTGTCTGACATTGAGATTGAGATTCTCAGCTCCAAGATTCTCGTGAGACTGTCCTCAATTCACATGTAAGCTCTACTGACCACAATCATAGGACTCAGCAATGTTGTCACAGCAGGATCGGAATTATGTTCCGCTCTGGAGTAATGCCGAGTGTCAGTGGGAGCAGTTCGCCAGTTTTGGAGAGCGTTAGGAACGCCTCGTGAACGCTTTTCGAGTAAGTCACCCCTTTTTACTTACCAACAAATCCCTAACTCGACTAGGATAACAAGGTTTTGATTCATTCAGCTCTACGCTCATCGTGGCTCTCCCGAATCACCAATTCGCCGGTTGCCGAGCTCGTCGTAAGTACATGACCGTGGTTTTGTGAAGTAAGTGCTAATATGAGACTCAGCGCAAGGAGAACAACAAGGCTGGCAACGACAAGAAGCGAAATGCTGCTAGCCGTCTGAGTGGCAAGGGTGCCAACAGACTTCAGAATGAAGATACTG
Source organism: Fusarium sp. NRRL 52700 (assembly GCA_013396095.1). Lineage (NCBI taxonomy): Eukaryota > Fungi > Ascomycota > Sordariomycetes > Hypocreales > Nectriaceae > Fusarium > Fusarium sp. NRRL 52700. Next base: position 244,096 of record JAAQRM010000370.1, read on the forward strand.
AAGGTGGAGAAGAGGGTAGGAAGATGAAGAGGAAGAGGAAGTGAAACTGATCCTTCGATTTGATTGGTGATATGATTCTTTTGTGCCTATAGACGGTGGCTATATCGGGTAATTTGGGGTATTTTCAGGTACGATTTTTCGAAATGGTGGCATCTTGGCATCGTTGGATGGCATCATATACGAAACATATTGGGGTTCGGCTTAGACAGCATAGGCAAGATGATCATAGAGATAGACGAGCACAGTTTTTTTTTTCTGTACCTCGTAATGGGAACAACAACTTTTGCAGTACATGGGCACTCATTACAGCGGAAACAAATGGGAGAAATTTGTTATCAATTATTGTCGCTTATACCATCCATGCATACTTTATCTAGCCGAGTTCATCTTCTCAGCTGTCTTCATTTTTCCTGAACCTATTCTTTTTTCATGTTGAATCCCCATCAACGCCAAAACCAAAAACACCTTCTTTATCATCGTCTACCATCCTCGTCCAGCAAGCTTCTCCTCAGGCTTCATGCTATCGCAGTTAATTCCCACCATGGCCTCGCCAAGCCCCGTGCTAGTCTCAGCCAGCACCTTGGCATCCTTATAGTGTGTAGTCGCACGCACGATAGCCTTGGCCCGCTTCGCAGGGTCGCCCGACTTGAAAATGCCGCTGCCGACAAAGACGCCGTCGCAGCCGAGCTGCATCATGAGCGCGGCGTCAGCGGGCGTGGCGACACCGCCGGCGGCGAAGTTGACGACGGGCAGACGGCCTAGCTCCGCGGTCTGGCGGAGGAGATCAGCGTCGACTTCGAGCTCACGGGCGAGTTCGCGGATGCGGATGATGCCGCCCTCGGCGAGCGCGGCCTTGGCCTGCGCGATCTGCTTGTTGACTGTCTTCATGTGTCGCACAGCCTCGACGACGTCGCCGGTGCCAGCCTCGCCTTTAGTTCGGATCATAGCAGCGCCCTCTGCGATTCTGCGCAGCGCCTCACCGAGGTTTCTGCAGCCGCAGACAAAGGGAACACCAAAGGTGCTCTTCTCAACGTGGCTCTCGTCGTCAGCGGGGGTGAGGACCTCAGACTCGTCGATGTAGTCGACACCGAGAGCCTCGAGGATCTGGCACTCGACAAAGTGGCCGATGCGGGCCTTTGCCATGACGGGGATGGTGACGGCTTCTTGGATCTGCTTGATCATGGCGGGGTCTGACATGCGAGCTACGCCGCCGTCTTTGCGGATGTCGGCGGGGACTCGCTCGAGGGCCATGACGGCGCAGGCACCGGCTTCTTCGGCGATGCGGGCCTGCTCAGCGTTTGTGACGTCCATGATGACGCCGCCCTTGAGCATCTGGGCGAGACCGGCCTTGACGGTGAAGGAGGACTTGGCCTCGCCGTTGGAGGCGGCACCAGTGTTGGAGGAGTCGTTGGTCATGGTGAAGATGTGGTGTGGAGGAGTAGTAAAAGACAAGGTAGTGGGGGTATGAGGGTTATGGTTTGAGTTGGAGAGTTGGAGTGAAAGAGAGAGGGGAACGGGCAATTATAAGTTTTTTCTCTCTCTCCTATGCAGCTAGAGTCAATGACTAGAAAGGGTATTACTCAAAGAAGAAGTTAACAAGACCAAATCTCAAGTAGAGTTTCTCCTAGTCTGACTGTTAGGTAACTGTCCTGTACCGTATGCATGCACCTCCGGCCCTCCGCCTCCGCACCCGGTATACGGCGCCGTGAGTGCGGAGTCAAAAAAGGGTCCAACCATGACACCAGTTTTTATTTTACTGCAGCCGCGGCCTCCGAATATGCAAGTCTAATGCGCCATAGCCACTGTAAAAGACCCGGCATCGAGCTCCGGCCCATCTTTAAGCGCGCCCTACAGCAACAGTAATTGGATGAATCATTGACATGTGCCGATGTCTAGAGGCGGCAATTGTCGGGAAGACGAGGCTCAAAAGGGTGCTTATGCAGTTGGTGAGGAGTATCCAAAGAGGGGAGGGGGACATGCATGCATTGTTCTAGATTCTCGTGATATCATGGATGGAATCATTTGGTCGATCGTAGATAATGTCTCATCTCATCTCACTCATCTCTTATCTTGCACGAGTTCGCCACGATAAGCCATCTTCTCTCTCCTCCATTATCTACACGTATTGTTTGTTCTCTAAGCCCTTCTAGACTCCAATACCAATCAATGTTAGTGAGCAACTGACTCAATATAGTTCAACCACCTCCTCAACTCTTAATTCTTAGCCCGGAGAACAATCGGGGTAGTCCGGAGGTACTCTCGCCCTAGCGGCTCCGTCATGCATGCAGCCTTCATGCGCTCTAATGCACGTCTTTATCCCTTTTGGGTCACTCCGGTACCCATCACCAGAATCTGGGGAACGCTCTCTATCTTGTATGTCACTTGCGAGTGACTAAGACTTTTTTGCCTTCGGTGAAAGGCTCCGAGTTTAAACTGCCCGTTATCGCTCTTTGTCTTTATCATCTTACCCATTCTCTGGCAAATCATTCTTGTCGATATCTCCAAGTCAGAATGATCAGTCTTACGGTCGGTGTCTTGGCCCTTCAGGGTGGTTTTGCTGAGCATGTCGATCTTGTGCGAAAGGCCGCAGAGTACCTTTCTTCTACAGAGGGTATTTCCAAGGCGAAATTCCACTGTATCGAAGTTCGCACGAAAGAAGAACTCGATCAGTGTAATGCTCTGATCATTCCCGGTGGCGAGAGCACCACTATCTCTTTTGTCGCCGCTCAATCTGGTCTCCTTGAGCCGTTGAGAGATTTCGTCAAGTAAGCGACCCCTGTCTCATAAACGGTACAGACACTGACATAAATCAGGGTCCAGAAGAGGCCAGTCTGGGGAACTTGTGCAGGTCTCATCCTCCTCTCAGACGAGGCAAATGCCACCAAGAAAGGTGGTCAAGAACTTATCGGTGGTCTCGCAGTCCGCGTTCACCGCAATCACTTTGGTCGTCAAATGGAGAGTTTCGAGTCAGGCATGAATCTCCCCTTCTTGAACGATAACACGCCCTTCCCTGGAGTCTTCATCCGTGCACCCGTCGTGGAAGAAGTCATCGGTTCGTCTGACGATGGAAGACCACCAGTTGAGGTTCTAGCCAAGTTGCCAGGTCGTGTAGATAAGATGAAGTCTGGCGTATCACAAGCCAACACTAAGGATGATTCAGGGGACATCGTCGCTGTTCGACAGGGTAATATTCTAGGAACAAGCTTTCACCCTGAGTTGACAAAGGATGAGAGGATACACGTGTGGTGGCTAAAGGAGATTCTCAACCAGCAATGAACACGACGACATAGACGGCGTTTTGGGAAAATAGAAATATTAATTAGTATTCAGGGGTATCAACCGCTTATTTGCTCTGTTTCTCATACCTTGCCCATAGCTGCATCATATCCAGGCGGCGGCGGCGGCGGCGGCGAATGCGCTCGAGCTGGTCCTCTTTGCGAGGATGAGCCAAAGCCCAATATCTGCAGAATCTCAAGATCACCCATCGACTGCGCCAACTCGGCTGGTGAAATACACCCTCCGACATTCATATCCGCCCCATGTGCCTTGAGAACCCGTATCAACTCCGTATCCCTCCTCGAAATAGCCTGCATCAACGGTGTTCTGCCCTTCTTATCCGCCGCATTAGCATCAGCACCAGCCTCGAGAAGAAGCTTAGCCTGATCCCTCTTCCCGTTATCAATAGCGTAGAGCAAGAGTGTCTCGCCGCTGCTCATCTTCTTCTTGGTGTTGGAGCCAGCCGCGAGCATCATTTTCACGAGCTCCGTGTTGCCTGTCTCCATGGCGAAGCATATCGCTGCGACGCCCCATGTCCCGTCTGATACGTTTGGTGAAGCGCCGTGGTCGAGAAGCATTTTGACGGCTCGGACTTTCTCGTCTTGTGAGAGTTTGCTGTCGCGGAGGGCGATGACGAGAATTGGGTGGCCGACGAGATCCTTTGCGCTAGCGTTGGCTCCGTGTTTGAGAAGAAGTTCCGCCATGTCTAGTTTTCTCTTTGCAATGGCGTCTGCGAGCACAGATAGTCCGCTCAGGTTCTTTGAGCTTGCGTTTGTGCCACTTTCAAGAAGAAGTTTCATCATATCCATACGATCCTGACTCGCTGCAATAGACAACAGTGAATTACCCGAGAGATCGCTAGTATCAGGATTCGCGCCGTGTTGAAGAAGCATCCTAACGAGCTCCAAGTTACCCTTCTTGACAGCCTGTGCGAGAACCGGTCGTCCAGAGGTGTTCGTAGTGTTTGGCTTGGCGCCATTGTCCAAAAGAAGCTGTATACCCGCCAGATTCTCACTGTTGCATACATCGACAAAGTATGATTGTCCAGACCAGCTGGCAGCGTTGACGTTCCATGTGCCCTGGTCGATGAGCATCTTTGCGACGCCAATGCTTCCAACTGACGCGGCCAGGAAGACCGGTGGGATCTTCATGTCTTTGCCGTTGGTGTCGGCACCAGAACCGATGAGGAACCGCACAGCGTCTTCTTGGTTGGCCAGGATAGCACAACCTAGAGGTGAATTACCCTCTCCGTTTCTGCCGTTGATGTTCGCTCCTTGTGCGAGCAGACCACTCATTTGCTGAACATCCCCGCGAAGAGCTGCTTGACAAAGGGCTGTGGATAAAGGATCGGGCTTAGGCCAGAGACCAGCTGTCATGGCCTTGAACGAATTTGTCAACGAAGACAGACCCTTGGCAAACCCGGAAGATCCGCTTGGTGATTCGCAGCTCGGCGACTGAGCTGAAGAAGGCTGTGCTGGTTCATAAGGCGGAGGTTCGATATCGCCAGGAAGAGGTCCTTTACTACTCGATGCATAAGAGTCGTTCTGCGAGCCAGTGAAGAGGATATCCTTGGTCTGCGAAGCCTTTTGACAAGCTCTGTTAACATGGTCAAAGATCTCTCTTCCACTCTTGGTATCGAGAGTAGAATCTTGATCATCTCGAACTTTGCTAGCACATCATGAATAAACGCTCATACGGTGAAACAGATGAACCACTTACATCGACAGCACCTTTGCGAAGAATGCAAATAGCCGAGAGAACGCAACAACAGCATCACTATAAACCACCAAAAACACCTCATCCAACAACGGCAGCGTCTCGGCCTGCAGTCTCATAACCTGCTTATTAAACACAGTCGCGACACAATCGCACGATCCCAGACTCTGACTTATCGTAGTCTGCAACCGACCCGAGATAGCACTCGCGCTATTCAGCGCAGTTTCAAGAACTCCCACATGCTGATGAAGCTGATACAGCCTCGTCGCGAACGAAGACAATCGTTCGTCGGGGACTTCAAGCGCAGTATTCAATTCATTGAGCTCTTCGGCACTGGACAAGACGCGGTGAGAAATACTCGAGCCGAGCGAGGTAAGTGAAATGACCGAGAAGCCGTCGCCGTCCATTGTATGTGGGGAGCTATAGTGAGTGAGAGGGGGTTGAAGTGGGGGATAGTCAGATCGACTGAGGATCAAGCTTCAGCTATATAACCATGGAAATAACTTTTATCACTGCCTACCTTGCCTATTTCCAGTAGTAGGGCTGATAGCGGGAGACAGACAAAAACGCCTAAGAAGGCTGAAAGAGATGTAAATGCGCGTCGTGTGCTGATTACGCGGTCTGTCGACTGCGACACACACGTGTATATCACATCACAGACGAATAGAGGCATAGCTTTTGGCTTGGCTGCCTCTTTTGAGGCTGTAAACTAACTAACGTAGATCCTACGGCGGACTTGACAGGGATATAAGCTCTTCGGTGATAGGTGCGGAGATGCCGTGACATGACGACCTGCCTCATTGATTTGGTAGACGGTGCAGTAGAGATGTGATGAATAGCTTGGGTTGTGCTTGTTATTAACGACCTATTTTCTTATTCCTCTCAAAGTTAATCATCGCTTACGCCATTGATCATTATACCCTGCATATCCACGTTGCTAACCCCAGACTCTCGTATCTCGTATTCTCTCTTTCTCTCGCTCTCTCTTTATTTGGGGCTGACGGGCTTTGACTTAACACCCTCGATAGGCTGTTCCTTTGCTTTCTCGGGTCGCGACATAAGGAAGAAGAAGCCTGCACCGATTGCAAGACCGACACCTCCCAGCATGACGATCTGCGAGCTATCTCATTGTCAGCCACATACATCTTCATCTCTACCGCAGCTTAACTCACTTGCCACCCTTGGCCTCGGGTTTCTCAGTGGCCTTGGGTCCAATAGGTTCCTTCTCGTTATGTCGAAGTAATCTCGTTGTGCGGAAACCCCGTTGGATAGTGAGAGAGGGCCTAAGGGCCATTGAAGATCGAGCAATGCGTGCGGACATGTTGAAGATGTGTTTCACAGAGGTTGACAAGGTGAGGTGAGATTAAGTATGGCAGAGCAGCTACTGAGCTAAAGAAGTATGGATATTGAGCTTATTATGAACAAGTACAAATTATTGATGACGTTCTAATCGACTCGTTTGGCCGCTCAAGGTGAATCAACAGTGGGACTTTATGATCGTGGCGTCATTGATGCGTACCTGCAATCGACCACTGCCATCATTTCTGCAGAATCATTAGGACATTTCCACTGCGAGGCGCACTAATTAAACCGTCGGACGTTAAGGTCATCAGTGTCGGTTTATGTAAGAAGTGGCTGAACGAAAAGGCGAAAATAATAACAATACTCACCATAAGAAACCCGTCATGAAGCTCTATCAGATCATCACATCAAGTGTTCCTCATCATCAGCTCTGACTTGCTCAAACACATCACATACTATTGATACAGACTCTCAACTCGCTCAATAATTAAAATAAATACGTAAAATTTCCGTTCTATGATGCCCCTAACGTCTATGCCTGCTTTTTTTCCCAAAAGTTTTCCCTCCCTCCCTCACTCACTCATCCTCCACTCCAAACAGCACATCATCAGATCAACTGTCCGTACCTAATATCGCTTGGGTATCAAACATTATTCGTAAAATCCCCATGCACCAGACGCATTTTGACGGGTGGGACCATCGGTAGAAAAGGAGGCTTTGTCTTTGGTTTGTTGTTTTGTTATAAAAATATACTTATGATTTGATAGATGGGAGTGCTCTGGTTCCTGGCGGAGAAAGAAAATACGCCTTTTCTGAACCCGTTGAAAAAAAGGTCGAGACGGGTTGGGATGGGATGTTTTCCGGCCGTTCGATAGAAGGAAATCTCCGTTGGGGGCTGAGACATGTCGTGGGCGACCTGCATCGGCATCGTGCTCTTTGGCACGTCGCTGGGCCATGGGAACAGCTTCCTCTAGTTTTTATGTCCAATACTCAGATATGCTGTATCCAACTACCGCGAAAAGATTCGAAGAGACATATCTACACTTCCTGTAGCAATGACACACCGGATCTGCACATCTTGAGGTGCGGCCGCCGCTTTCTTGGGCGTGCCCACATCACCATTAGCCTCCTCAATTGGACCCTTGTCCTTGATGATAGGCGGTGCCCATCTCAGACTTGTAATGAAATGTTCGTGCGCTCCTTCAACAGTCTTGACACACTTTCCTTCTTGGCTCAGATCCCAGCATCGGATCGTCTTGTCATCGGATACGGAGAGAAGGAATTTGCCGCTTGGATGGAACACGAGACCTCGAACCCAGTTGTCGTGACCTACCAGGGTCTTGATACAGGTTCCTCGACCATCCCACAGCTTGATCGTCTTATCTCTACCACCGGTCGCCATAAACTCCGCCGTGCTGCTTGCTGGAGGCGCCTTCTTCACGCCAGCTAGAGTAGCCAGGTGCGAGTATGCTGCTGGTGGCGCAAAGGTACAGCATTCGACGAAATGCTCGTGGCCAATCATGACGAGCTTGGCTTCGGGATTTGGCACTGAAATATCCCAGAGTCTCACTGTTCGATCGTTACCGGTCGATAGTAGGTATTTCCCATCCAGTGACGGAGCAACATCACGAATCCAGTCGGCATGTCCTCTTATCGTCTTGACGCAATATCCTGTCGTAACATCCCATATCCTCACTGTAACATCTCGACTAGCGCTCGCCAGCAGATTTCCCGATAACGGCGCCCCAGGAGCTCCAGAGGGTATAAATCGGACTGCGCTCACACTGTGGTCGTGACCGGGTAGTGTGCGGATATTTTGGTACTCGTTCGACGGATCCCATAGCTTGATGGTTAAATCGGAACTGCACGACGCAAGCAGCGTATGACCCTTCGGACCGCCATAGTCGAGATCGAGAACCGCTTTGGTGTGGCCTTTGACCGTCCTTTCGAGCTCGCCAAACTCCCAATCCCAGATCTTGATAGTGGCATCTTCATCTCCAGATGCGATAGACGAAAAGATCGGGTGAAAGGCGACGCAGTTGATGGGCGTTCGATGCGATTGAAGGACGTGTCGTGGAGGACCGGCTGGGAGCCAAGAAGATGGATCTCCTCTTCGGTTAGAAAGAGATGTCGGTGTAGCGCTATTAAGTTCTGTCTGAAGTGCGTGGTTCTGTGCTTCTAGATCCATGATCTGCGAGTCGCCCCATTAGCAAAGCTACGATACGCGCATCTGCTGCCGTACCTTTTTTTGTAACCGCACGACACTTGTCCATTTCTTCTCCAGCAGCGTCTCGTATTTCTTCGCGGTAGCCGTATCGAAAGCATCCTCCCCAAGACTGAGCTCCGTCCTCATGGCATTGGCGCTTTCTTGCAGGTTATTTGCGGCGAGGTAGGCGATGATGGATTTATGCCTGCAGCAGTGTCAGAAGGGCAAATCAAAGCTCCAGAAGCTCCCCTGTACGAACAGCTCCTCTGCCTGCCGGCTCGTCAACGTCCGGCTCATGATGGCGGTTTGTATCGCTCCGCTCAGGAGAGCACTAGGGGTCCCAATATCTCTGTGTCTACTGTATTTCCAAGAGTTGAGTCTGTTATCGTTGGTTGTTGGGGGAAAAAAGGAGTATGCGAGATCGGGTTTCGTGGAGAAAACGGCGGGGGAGGGGCGGCAGGAAGTTTTGGTGGGAGCTTCGTTCGTTTCGTGACGTGTCTGTGGAGGATGCGCTGAAGAAAGAGATGATTGCTGTGGAATTGTTGACCAATAGGGAGCCTGATTGGGGATTTCTTGAAGGCGGTAAGACGCAGGGGAACAAAGGAAATATCAGCAGCTAAACCGGCTTCATTGAAATGCGCTGCGCAGAGTAACACGGTCTCGCCAGGGGCATCAACATCGATATCCAAAGAGCGGTGCAGCTAGCCTGAGATGAACCGCTGCCCAAGATCACGTGGAGATAAGATTGTCCTACCCTGTATCACTGCATTGACAATCCCAAGATGTGTAACTTATCCGGTGTCGGAAGATGTTTGACCAGGCTAGACATAAATAAAGGTTATGATCTTAATCTTATATAAAAGAAATAATTCAGGTAATTTGCTCTTATTTAAGCACATTTTCAAAATTATATTTTATCCTCGAGTCTAGTTGCTATCAAAACTTCATATCGCCCAAAGAAGTTAATAATCAAAAAATAGGCCCGTGTTTGTCTAAACAGCAATATTTTGTTATCTATAAGCTTTTACTGCCAAACAGCTACCAATAATGGCAAATATGCTCCGCTATGATTCTAATATATATGCCAGCTTACCTCTCAACTGTAACAAAACTCTCAGCGTTTCCATCAATGCTATAACCACACAAAGCAAGATATAGCCCTACTTCTCATGTTCTGCTATGTGAGCAAATAGTAAAGCGTGTGTTTGTATGTTACATAGAAATTAATGAGCTTATATGAAATGGCTAAATGAGAAGGATCAGTCTTAGTGATTGCTTGAAATGATTTCAGTTTTTAGGACAATTCTAACATTTCCTCATTCTCTAGTACCTTAGTGTTTGCTAGTGAATCACATATCACTGATGGCTGGAAACCATAGGACACCAAGTCGCAGCCATTTATAAAGCTGACGTCGTTGAATTATACACAAAAGTCTAACCCGTGGAGCAAATCATCGATACCCTGATCCCTGAACAACATAGGCATGAGTACCTATTCCCAAGTGGATATAGGTTACATCCATCCATCAAAGACATCGAAACTCGCTAAATGCTCCTCCCACATGGCATCCACGATCGAGCGAAGCATTGTTCGGCGCTCAGGCCAAGTAAAGCTTCTCACCCTTCAAGATGGATCTTCTGGGGAATGTGCCAAGCGAATAGTCCCCATATAGAGCGCGTATCCACCAGATGAAACATCACGATGAGTTCATGGTGATGTCGAAAGACTGCCCTAGGCTAAGTGAGAGAAAAGAGGCTGAAACCTTTGCGGAAATGGTCGGTTATGTGAGGGATGAGGAATGTTGACGTGGAACCGCATGTTTGATGACTGGATTCAGATCGTCAGGGACGATAATTTGTATGATGGCTCAAAGTTAATTGTTGTTTGGGTTGGAGAATAGGAGATCTTCCTCCGGAATAGCATGATAAGTTCTAGATGTAAGGTTGAGGAAAATTGGCATAATCTCAAAAGAAGGACTTGTTTATTGGGTATTAGATCTAATCGAAAAATACAAACGCCTCTAACATTACCGCCTGCTTTTAGTATCTTGTTTAAACAACCATGGATTGGGTTCCGTTGATCCAAACTCGTTCAGTTATGGTGATCGTGTAGTCGTTTGCTGAAACTCTCTGTGCACTCTTATGCCCTGCAATATCTCCTCACTGCTTGAGTTGCCACCATCGACTTTGGCATTGTAGGTCGTAGTAGTTAGCTCAAAGCCCTCAACATCAGGCCTTAGTTTTGTATTGACAGGTGCTGGTGTCTCTGTGAATTTAGGCCCCTTGATCAGATCGGTTGAGTCGTTGTCGTCGGGAAGTCTGTAGAACGCATTCGTCGACGAAGAGCCGTTGGAACTCCTGCCAGCACCAGTGTTTTCGTGGGACTTGAGGCCCTTGGTTGACTTGTCGCCTGATGGCCTGACGTTACTGCGGACTGTTGATGCAAAGCTGCTGAGGCCGGTGAATTTGGCGACAAGTCGAAGAACTGGCAACATTGTTGGGAGATTCGCTGAGACGATACCGGCTGACATTTCGATCTCGGTCCATCCCACTGTAGGGGCGAGTGTGTAGCTTGGATCAGTGCTGGTGTAGGTGAAGAGAACGCTGGTTCGATAAGCCGAGGCGAATACGACGAAAGATCCGATGGCGAAGGCAGCCGTAAGACCAAGCTTTTCAGACTTGCCGAGCTGAAGTTTCCAGATAGGAGGTAGTGGTAGACACAAGATGACAATATCGGTAAAAATAGTCGAAGCGGCATTGGCGATCCACGTTCCGACTTGGTTGATACATCGGCCAGGGAGATCGGGATACCACAATTTAGCAACTGGGATACAGATGAAGATGAAAAGAAAGGTAATGGTGATGACCCAAGCAAAGACGAAAGATCCCACGAGCCATGCCATCTTTTTGAAGTAGGGGACGCGGAAGATTCGGTAGTACATGAGCAAAAGACTCAGCTTCGTCCAGCCAAGGTTCCAAGCATAGAGAACTTCAGCGACAACTAGCCATTTAGCCATCATTACTATTTGCGAAGGAGGGACTTTGTCTGCGTGAATGCCCATTCCGTTGGCGTGCATGGCGAAGATGAATCCTACAACGACCAAGTTCCATGACTGGACTGTTAGACTCGGTCGTATCTAACAAATTGTGAGTTGTACCTACCATCGAGAATAGAATCACATAGTCATCCCACCAAAGCTTCTGTGCCTTCAAGTGCCGACTGTACAACCGAAGACCACAAGAAACCAACGCCAACACGGTCATCGAGACAACGACTTCGACAGTCCATGGTTGAATGTTGTGCTTGTCGAAGCCAGGAAGGCCTGGGAGCTGAGACTCGGCCATGATCAAAAGAATGCTTACAATGAACAAAAAGAGAACAAGAGCTAATGGAATAAAGGAACGGAGTATTTTAAAAGCATAATGTATCGTTCACAGGAGAGAGAGTATCAAGGGAGTGGAACCAATGGTCAAAACTCATCTGACAAGTCACATTCCAGCCTAAAGAAGAATAGAACAATGACTTGACTGGAAAAAGTAATGGAACCCAAGAGTCTGGTATCAGTTGGGTAAGGACTTGACGTCTAGGCTAGAACGTGGTTGTGGATTCATTTCCGCACAGCCGGGAAAAGGTCTTCCACCCTGTCTTGTCAGCGGTAGACGTACTCCGAAGATGAACAAGCTAGACAAGTAAGGCGAGACAAATACGCTATAGTGATACATCTATTAGTGAGTCCATCATGCTATCTTCAAACTGGTCCAATCTCTTCTTCATGATACATCTTTCATGCAGAGTCATGCTTCAGCTCGGATATAAGAACTGACAGGGGTTTATGTAAGTGAGCCGACTGGCCGATCACGCAGTGGCGAGCTTACACGATATTTTGATGGATATTTGCTCATAGGGTAGTATTCTTCCTACTATGTACAGGGGACTGATTCAGGAACACGCACAACTTCTGACGCATCATATGCATAAGAATTTTCTTGTCTTTTGCTGCGTTTGGCTCGGGAATAGTCGTTCCTGCGCCGTGGTGTCGGTGTTGTTTAATCCCTGTGCCTGTCAGCACTCTAACGTAATTCTTCACCAATGACTTTAGAATGTGGGGAATGCCGAGGAAGAAAAAACGTGTGAAACGAAACAAGACCTGCAGAGTGATTCCGCGCGTCAAAGTATGTGATATCTCGAACCAACATGCATTTAGCTGTTGGTCAAGAGCACACACACAGCAGAATAACCTCTACGGTCCGGCCCGTTCTCTAAACGCTCTCAGTGTCTGATCACAATGGCCTACGTTCTTAGACTCTTTCTCCATGCGGACCTCCCGCCGAGTCCGGCGCGGAACGGCGCCGTCCATGGCACGGAGAAGTATCCCCTTGCGGATCAAGGTCTGGCCACCGACTCAATTCTGCGCATGTCTTAGCCCCCTGATCGTCGCTAGGTACAACACACGTTTCCCTCGGTGGGTGTTGTCATGAGAAGTACATAGCCCAGTTCTCTAGCTCTTCTTTCGGAACCATACATACATACCAAGAGTTTACCTTTTCCCATTCATCACACCAGGAACAGTCTAACTCACATCAACACTGTGCCGTAACTAAACATCTTTTGCAAGAATGGCTGCCAAATCTACCATCAAGGTTCCCCACCTCGGAGGCATCGATGCCGGCTATCGTGTCTCGGGCTCTGGCATCGACTCTAGCAAACCTACCCTTGTGCTCGTCAACTCCATGTGCACCACATCTTCTCTCTTTGAAGCACAGTTCTCTGCTCAGGAACTCACTGACAAGGTCAACCTCCTCGCCATTGAACCCCTCGGCCATGGCGCCACAAGCTCAAAGTCAGAGCACTTTACCTACTGGGACTCAGCCATCATGAACCTCCAGGTCATGGAAGCTCTTGGCGTCGACAAGGCTTTCGCCCTGGGAACAAGCGCTGGCGGCTGGATCGTCGTTCGCATGGCTCTTCTAGCCCCTGAAAAGGTACGTTTCTTCTCAAGAAGTACAAGTCCACATTTTCGGCAGTGGCCTTTTTTCATACCCGGTTACGTTAAAGCCCCCCTGACTTACACACACCCGTCCCACCGGAACAGATCCTCGGCGTTCTCCCGCTTGGCACATCCATGGACTACGAGTCCGCCGAGTCTCGTGAGAAAGGCTGCTGGGACCCCAAGACGCAGCTTGGCCCCTTCTACGAGAGCTGGCACAGCACTACGCCCACGCCTGAATTTGTCGTCGATGACGTTTGGCGCGGGCTCGTCTCATCGGTAGGCTTCGGAAGCAACCCGTCTCCTGAAACCCTCGCGTTCTGGGACGAGACGCTCAAGCAGGTCTATCGCGGAGACGAGGGCCGAAAGAAGCTGCGGATCGCCGTTGTCAACCTCTTTGAGAGGGATGGCCTGCTTCTCCGCTTGCGAGACGTCAAGTGCCCCGTTTACTGGCTTCAGGTGAGTGAAAAAGAATAAGCTGACCTCCACCGAGTTAAGCGGAGACTAATCATTGTGTTATTAGGGCACTGCCGATCCCGTGTTTGGCACGACTGTTCCTGCTGAGCATATCAAGCTCTTTACTTCGAGCCCTGAGGCTACGCTTGAGTTTGTCGAGGGTGGTGGCCATTATCTGAGCGCTACTAACCCCAAGGAGATTAACGAGGCCATTCTCAAGATGATGAACAAGTATGCTTAAGATAAGATAGAATAGAACATAGCATAGCTCTTGATGAATTGATGCTTGTTGCTATGAACAAGGGTTTCCCCAATATCCTCCACTGTTACTGTCATCCGGCCTTGACTTGGGCTGTTGGTTCTTTCAACAAAATCATCCCCAGACACGGGTTTAACAAGTTTCCCGACGAGTATGGGGCCGGGCACTAGGGTTTACCCAACGGGCGGGACGGCGTCGAACTATGAGTTAGTTAGTGGTTCCATCCAATATCGTTCGAGTTCCTGGCAATAGAACGTATGAGGCTGAAGCTTATGAGAAGAATTTTCCGACGGGACCTTGTATTGAGGTCTCTCTGATTTGTCAATCTTATGGTTAAAATAGGGACCAAGTCCGGTGAGTAGAGGTCATTTGTGTCAATATCGTATGTTCTTATCTGAGTGTCCGAGCATGAGTCTGTAAAACAGAGTAACTGCTTATGGTTAAGAAGTTGATCCCTGGCCTAGCACGGAAATAACAAAATTTCTCTTCAACAGAGTCTGCGGACCCTGAACTATCAATCGTCGGATACAAGGCCAAGCCATCGATGTAACCCTTCTGTCGCATCAAAAGGTCCGATGAGCCTCAAGTCTTGGTCCAAGTCCTATTTTGATAACCTACCAGACTAAATACGCGGATGAGCTTCAAGACTTCCGGTCGGCCTATGAATCCACGAGGCCGACGAGGTCGCGAAGAGGTTGTCTAGCTAACTGCAACCAGACTTGACCTTGGAGTAGCGCTTGCAAGCAGTTCGAGCACCTGGGTGCATGTGAGAAGTCGGCCGTAGTCTAAAAGGCGGTTGAGACATTCCTTGTAAGGGAACGAGAGGGCTTTGGGCAAGGCGAAGTCTTCATCCTCAGAGTCTTACCCGACAGCACATTTCTCTCGTGGAGGACGCCAGGGTTCTTTGTCATTAGTTATGGACTGGCTCCAGGCTAGTTGTATGTGAATCCGCAGCCTTAGTATCACCCGAAGTATTCGGCGGAATCTATCGAGGTTCCGCGGATGGTTTATTCTTCATATCAGCGATGTCGGTGCGAGTCAGGTGGTGGGTGTTGCCGATCATTGTCAGCCGCTAGCTTTTCAGTGCGTGTTGCCACAGCATCATGCCTATTTAGTATATAAAATGTCAGCCTCAGTTTTTACGCAGGTCGAGGTAGTATTGTGATTGCTCACATTGCGTTTAGCGCTTGTGAGTGGTAGAGAACATTGCCTCAACGAGTCAGATCACCAGTTAACAATAAGAGAAATGTCGTTGAGTATGGAGAAGAAGTCAAGAAGAAGCAATATCTGTAACCCCAAGTTATTTACAAACAGCAGTTTAACCGCCTTGCTGACTGTGATAATGAGTGATAGATATGGCCGAGTGATTATGTGACAACCTGGATGTGTGAGGCGTGATGTTGACTTAAGACAACACTCTTATTAAATCAAGTCAGGTAATGCAAGACAAGCCTTTTAGCCTATCTGATGATAATCAATATTTACCAGTGATACAAAGCCTACCCCAGTCCCCCATCGTAGCTCTCCAAGGTTAAGCTGGATGGTCAATATTAAGTCAGAGATAGCGAGAGATCGGTCACAACAAAATTACGCCAATACAGTAACAACTTGGGTGTCATTGATATGTGCCTTGGCATAATTTTACATGATTATTTTATCATCGACAGTATCCCGTTCCAAAATCTAGATGGTTTTCCCTCCCTTGAGGGATGTCAACAGTTTTCTCCTCGTGCTCATGACTATATCCGGAGAAGATACTCTCCAAATCTCGTCCCCCGAGCATTGCTATTGCGACCAAGTCGTCCTTCAGAACCAAATATAGTGACCCCAAATGAAGAAACCCTGGATACAATTCAGAACAGCTCCAAACGGAAGGAACTGGCATGATTCGCTCTCCAAGTGATCGACCATTCCAGCCAGAGTTGTGAACTCCTTGTAGCACTCCCCGTTGGGGCAATGATAGAGTTTCTGCTGGTGACGAGGAGAGGCCAGGTGCTGGTTCAGGCTCCACAGCCCTCTGAACAGGTCGCCGCAGAAGTAACACTCGTATTTTCCATACTGAGTGTTGAAGGCGAGAGCTGTTGTCCGATAGGGTACAGTTCCCTGCCACTCGGGAAGTCTGTTGCAGATGGAGCCATAGGGATCTCGGCGTCTGACCTCCTCGTAGAGAGTGTCAACATCTAGAGGTGCGCTCGGGCAAGCGCCCTGTTCTAAATGTTGTATCATACTGCCTGCGGTCTTGTAGCGTATCGAGCAAAAGGGGCAAGTCACCCCTCTCTGTCGGCGCTGTCTTCTGGTCGACGGCTACTCAAGTCAGTGTTTGTTGAAGCCTAGTTGACTTGGGGCAAACATACCTGGGACCGCTGGTAGTCCTGCGCATAGTGATAATCCGAGTAGGAGGTGCAGGAAAATGCTTCGTGGAATCTCAGCGCTGGCAATCCAGGGAAGCCAGTACCACAACTGTTACATTCCCAGTCGGGTGGACTGTGTCCGAGGGCATCGCAATGCTGGCGACGAGAGTGTTGTCCGGCAGGAAACTTCTTCTAGCAGGTTCCGCATGAGTACATCTTCGCGTTGGCTAGTTGTTGAGAAAGGCTTTGAGTGTCTTTGGACGACAAAAGATGGGAGTCGAGGGGCGGAGAGGAAAGGAGAGGAGTATGCAGCGGGCAACAGGTTTACGTGACGGGGAAATTGAGAAAATGCTGGCAAGAATAACTTGGTGGGTGACCTTAGGGTTATAGAACAGAACTCTCCCGCCCGATGTTCCCAAAGCTTCAGGTTGCTGTAGGAGAGTGTGTTCAGCAGTGTTCAGTGCTCCCCAGTGCAGTTAAACAGGCGGTACAGAAAATTAAGGGGGATATTGGCAAGCCCTGGGCTTAGGTAAAACCTCTGGTTATCTAGGTTCCAGACAGGTAGTATTACTCAAGACATACAACTAATACAACATGACATTCTAAACCGACCTCAGATCAATGACCAGTGTCCTCCCGTCGACTGCCGATTACCCAGCCCAAAGAATACACCAAATACAACATCAACACAAGCATTTATGCTCCCTCATGGCCAATAAATCATCTTATGCGGATCAACAATAGTAGCAATACTCTTCTGCACCTGCTGAAACCTCATTATCTTACAACTCTCACTCTCAAGGTGATTTATCAGCGCCGCCAACGTCTTGAACTCCTTCCCGTACGACCGCTTCACACAATGATGCAGACTCTGCTGATGTCTCGGCGACTCAAGATGCTTCTTCAGGCTAGTAAGGGTCATGTGCAGCTTGTGGCATAGATAACACTCGAAAGCTTTGGACCAGGGGTTCCATGCTGCAGTTGGGTTGATGGCATACGTCTTCTCACCGTGCCATGCTGGCTCTCTATTCGTGATGATACTGTGATGATCACGGTTATTGATGTAGCGGTAGAGTACGGTGCGATCCATGGGGACGCGAGGACATGAACCCCGTTCAAGATGGTAGGAAAGACCTGTTGCTGTGTTGCAGGTGACTCTTACAGAATGGGCATTTCACTACTGATACGCGATGAAGTTTCGAATTTAAATGCTGAACGAATTAACGACAACTCATTTAATTACTAGGTATGAGCTTACCATCCGGAGGTTATTCGCGTTCATAAACTGACGATTACAGTCCGCGCAGTGGAAATGCCTTTCGATCTCATGCCCCCTAATCTCAGCCAGCGTCACAGCTCTATCGCCGCATAATTGACACTCAGGTGCATTTCGACGCCAATGCTGTTCAATATTCATGTGCTAACGAGGATCATACTCGTCGTCGAAGCAGTCACTGAGGAATCGCACTCGAATGCTGGTGAGGCGTGGCCTGTCGCTTTACAGTGTTGGTCGCGAGCCTTTCTACCGGTGTAGAAGAGTTTATCGCAGTCTGTGCAGTAGTACGTCATCCTGATTGACGGTTGGAGCGGTGATAGTGGTTTGTTCAAGTTTGAGGAGTTGAAGCTGTTGTTAATCTCGGGTGAGTTAAGTTTCAGGATAGACTTTTGGTGGTGTGTGTCTAGAACAACAACTGAACATGTCCAGCATATAAAGATTAATTGTTCGTAGTGTCTTCTTTCGTACGCGACTATATTCTATCATCAATCATATCTCACATGTTCACGATATCAAGTCTCGACTTGGAAATGTCAAGGCCAAAGTTGTTTGGGAACAGTGTCAAGTGGATCCGGGGACGAGACAACTGAGGTTATCACCTATACACAGTTTGACCGCAAAGACTTTTATTGATCTCTTTAAAATTTGCGAGACAACTGAGAGCATTAACCATTATTCGTAAAAAAGGACTCTGTCCACCGTGACTGATAAGTGGTATCATCATCAAGAAACAAACCGATCCCTTCCGACTCCATGCTTTTCATAACCCATGAGCAACAATAACAAACCATTAAACAATACTGCATCTCTACCCCTCAACAACCATCTCATCCACCATCTTCATGAACCTCTCCCGATACTCCTCCGGGTCCGCCGTGATGCTCATCGGTCCCTTGTGCGCAACCTTGTTAAAGATCTTGACAATCTTGGTCAACGCCCTCGCCTGAAAAGCATGCTTTGCCCAGAAAAAGTCCAGCACAACACATCGATACGTCCACTTCCCATCAACATCATCGACACCCCTTCTCCAGCGTCCAGCATCCGACTCCACGACTGGGACTTCCATGCCCTGAGGGTATCGCACCAAGAAGAGAGAGTAGTCCACTGCGTTACGTGAGGCGAGAAGTGCAGAGTCGGCGAAGAGCAGTGATATAAGCTCCTGTTTGGCCTGGTAGGTTACACAGACTTTGTCGGGGAATTCGTCGACGAGACGCTCTATAACGCTGTCTGGCACAAGAGCACCGTCTGCGATGTCTCGTTCCGGGAAGAAATAGTCGTTGGGCTTGAGGTCGTACGTCTCCCACTTCTTTCCTTCGTCGCCCTTTGGTTTTCCGTAGAGAAGATTCTCCATGACAATGTGATGCGTCGGCGCAGCACCAATCATGCCACCAATGCTCGCCTGCGATGAAACCACCAGATCCGTGATCCTGACGAGTAAACTGTGTGGTTGAAACTTCATGTGTCCAATATAAGGATCCAGCAACTCCTTGACAAAGAAATCATGCTCGAAGCGTCTTGGCAACGATTTGATGAGATACTTCTCATTCGCCGTCGTGAAAAACGTAGAACCGCTGTACCCTAGATCACCAATAGGTACAAGCTCAGCATTGTCTTCCCCATCTGTCTGAAAAGACTCATGGTATTCATCTTCATCGAGCTGCCAGACCTCCTTGCGCAGAGCGAGAAAGTCGACGGAGCGATAGCGCGTAAGCAGGAGGCGAAAGAGGCGGAAGAAGGCGATTATGGTTCTGATGATGCCCTTCTTTGACTTGCCGTGGCGTTGGCTTATAGCTTTTGCTATAGAGACCGAGATGCGGGATGAACGGATCTTCATGCCTGCGGGGTTTGGCCGTTGGTTGATGGAATGAAGAAGGGTTTGGCCAATTTTGAGGCTAGAATTTGTGTGTTGTTCGAGAAGCCTTTGGTGGAGGGGTAGCAAAGTGAAGATGGTGGCATGAGAGGTTGGGGAATCTGACGTCACTGTATTGTCAGTTTGAGGATCGAGATCGAGACTCAAGTTCCATGTGCTTCCAACTTGTGCAACACGACGTGTTTTACAGAGACAAAAATAGACAATTTCTCAGCAGAAAAGAAAAAAGTATTAATGTATCAGCGCTGTATATCCTATCCTGTTCATCCCGGTCATTACCGTTCCGTATCTATAGTTGTGTATATCTGTATCTGTGTATGTGTATAGAAAGGAAACCCATCGCTTGCCTTGCGCCAGTCGCTTCAATCCCAAGTTCCAGTATGACAAAGAAAACAATAACTCCGAGCAATTTCCCTTGTTGCTTTTGTATATCCGCTGTAATAAGCCATCCTTGCACCAACTGACGCTCTAATATTATAACCACAATGAAATACAGTGTAAAAAATGAATGTGTGTTCAGCTTAGAAACTGAACAGTCCACTTCGTCTCTTACCCAAGGGGTAGACGATCAGTGCACTCATGAACAAGCCGACACTGATACCAATGGCAACTTGGATGACCTTGAACAAGACGTTGAACGCAGTTCCCTCAAGATTGCCCATTGTGTTCATGTCAGATGCTACCTTTGTTCCGTTCTTGGTAATCTCGTCAGCCATAGTGATGCTGGCCAGAAGAGAACCTCCAGCTGCTAGACCAGAGGGAACCTGCACGAAGATAGCTGGGAGCATAGCCGCAGCGGCAAGACTGTATCCGACCTTGCGGGGCTTCTTCTCTGGCTCTTGATGCTTCTCTGGTGTGCCGGGTCGAGACTCGGGGTCGTTGAGGGTCGGCAGGGACCACGAGTCGGAGTCGATTTTCTTCTTGGTATATCGTGGCCGAACCCTGAGCTTCCACCAGTCGACAAAATCCAGGTATCCATTCTCGACATGTCGACCCATTCGAGAGTACAGGTTTGCAAGAATACCAATCGTCAAGGCACCCAGCATATTGGAGATTTGCCCGTTTCCTCCAAAGTACTCAGCGCAGTAACTGTTGACTGACCATCCAGCTAGAGCCATCCCGACCATAACGGGAGTTTGCTTCCACTTGGCTTGGTTGATGAGACACAGACACAGGGTGAACCCAGGGACGAAGAGGAAGTACCATTCCCGTCCAAGAGGGTTATCGCAGGTCGAGCGACTCGTCGCGTTGCTGTCGATCATGCCGTAGAGCGAAGCGCCGATTGTGATACCGTATCCGAGGAAGAGGGTGTAGATGAGAGCGTGCACCATACGTACACTACCGGCGACGAGGTTATGACTTTGAAGTTCGAGAGAACTACAGAGGACCATATACCCTGGGAGGATCAAGGCGATACTACTCTGTGCTAGAGCACTGAAGCAGAACAGTTTGCCGTTTTGGATAGAACCGAATGCTCGAGCGAAGAACGACGTGATAAGTGCGGCCGAAACCTCAAAGACGTGGGCGTATAATTCATTGCTAGGTGCCAAGACGAGCTGAAGAATACCAACGATACATCCGAGAAAGAAGGCAATAGGCAAGTCGATGAACCGGCCCTGGAAAGCGAAGGGTGCAACACAGGCTGAGGCGACGCCGTATAAGAACACCCGAATCCAGACGTTGTATTTATCCTTTCGTGCGTTGACATCGTCGAGTCGTTTCGTCGCTTCCTCAACGCCAATCTTATCGTGGACAACTTCTTTGTAAATGTTGTGTACATCTCGAAGACGACCGAGGTCGATACCTTGTGGTACACGAACGAGCTTAACCTCAGTGGTATGCGTCGTGCTATCGTCAAAGCTGATAATCATACATCCAGGGAGGTACAAGAACTGAGCTTCGATTTCGAGGACCCGGGATGACATGGTCATGTACTCTTCCAACCGATGCGTAGGAGCACCATACATCATAAGAGCCCTACACAACTTGAGCAGATACCGATGTCGTTGAATAATACCCGCAATGTGAATAGTGATCCGAGCCTTGTCGCGCTTCTTCGGTGGCGGCGGTTGCTGCTTTATCTTCTCAGCCCACTTGTCAGAGATATTCGCTGAAGCTGGCGCCGCAAACATAGAAGAAGACTTCATCAACTCGGTCAGTGCAAGCGAAGACGTCGAGTGTCTGTTCTTGTGGTAATTGAACAGCCCGCTCGTCGGTCGTGAGCGAGGCGGTGATCGGATAGGAGGCGTTCCATTAGATGATCCAGGGCGGGAGATGGGTGGTGAGTTACGCGGCGACATGAGTGGCGTACCCGGATCCTTGGGCGTGTTCATACCGCTGCCTGGGGCTCTATCATCGTGATACAGCTTCAGCAGTGAGGAGAGAATACCGCCGCGGTACTGGTCCGGTCGGGGGACGTAGTCGTGGGCGTATGCCTGTTGAAGAACGGGTGTAGCGGTTCCAGATGTCGGTCCGCCGTTGGGGTGCTGTGTGAATAGATCCCGTTTTCCCTTGCGGGTATGAGATCTGACGAGATTCTCAGCCGCAGCGTGGTGCTGGAAGCGATCAGAGTTGGCTATTCGCTGTCGAAGACCAAAGTATCCTCCTGCATCTTCAATGGTGTTTGACCCAGTTGGTGGTGAAATCTTGGGGTCATCATAGTCCTCGATCAACGGCTTGAACGAGGGGACTTCTTCAAGATCAAGCGATCCGCGTCGTGATCCAGGGGCAGAGTAACTCCCCACCGAGACAGCTAACCGATTAGCCCTCTGTCGAGCATCAGCCATAGATCGGTACTGTCTCTCCGTAGTCCTCGACTCCGCCTGGTCGGCCTTCTCCCTCTCATTAGGATCATCATAGCTCGTATTTCTCCTAAGCGCAGGCCGTGGTCTCTTTGGTCCTACATCCGGGGTGTCTGGTGCGAGATTCTTCTCCTGTCGCTTCTTGTCCTGTTCAGCGGACAGGATCTTTGTGAGAGCAAGGCTTAGTTCGTAAGCATCCGGTGCATTGGGCGGTAGTTCCCCAGGCGCTAGTTTCGGCGATCCAGCTGGTGAGAAGACGCCTTCATCCTGACGCTGCTGTCGTGGGTGAGTTGTCGAGTCGCTGCTCTCTCCGGAGGATTCTTTGCTGGAGTGGAAGCCTACTCGCTTCTTTTCCTTGCGGAGGGGAGTGTGTACCTGACTAGGTCTCCCGCCGCTGCCACTCCCGCTATCGTTCTGTTCAGATAGCATAACTACCTACTTGACGAATGAATATTTTGTGTGATAAGAAAAATATCGGGTCTGGAAATTGGGGACAAAAAGCGAGGTTGCTCTTTTGGTTTTAAAGGACTGGGCCCCTCGAGGGCAAAACTGAGTTTGGAGGATTGATCATGTTGTCGATCAAGGGGGGCATGATTTACATACTACTTATTCAGTGTCTGTTTGTCTGTGTGTGTATACTCTCGCTCCGGGGCGAGAACAAGAAAAACAAAACTGGGCCTGTATAGGTTTTTTCACCCTTCGCTGTAGTGTAGTGTAGTGTTGTGGCTACGGGGGCGGCAAACTTGCGTGATAAGGACTGTGGGTCGCCGAGAGCAAGCCCGAGAAGGGCCATGTCAGGTTTAGTTCAGTGATTAAGTCTGCGATGATGCTATATAAGTTGATGGATATGATGACGATGGTGTGCTTGTTTCCTTGGTTTCTGGGCTTATAAAGGGCTCGTCATGGCATTCGTGGTATGTTGTTGAGCTGGTATTGGTATTGGTATTGGTACTGGCGATATCATTTTTGGTGTTTTTGGGTCGAGTCATGAAAATTGTTTCTTATCTGACACCCATTGAGCACCAAAACACTCGTCATACATGATGAACGACACTTGATAATCATACTGGAATTATCTTCAAACCAAGCAAACTCTTTCGTCTTCTTCCCTTGCCCAAACCCACGCAGGCCAATCCTCGCTTTCAGACCTGTCGTCTTGGACCTGTCTCATCAGGTCTGTTCCTCGCCCTTCGATTGGTCCGGGTAAAGTGTGTCTTGGTTATCATGAAGTACAAGAAAAAGAAGCAAAAGCTCGGATTACTCGTTCGGGGAGGGCGTGTATACTGCACCCGGGCTGCTGGTACAATAATTAGAAGCCAGACGAGACCAGAGCTAGACGGGGAGAGCTTCCAGCGGGCTTCTTCCACCGCCACGTGCGGGCCGCTGAGACCTTGACGTGCCCTGTGCTTCAGGGGACGATGAGCCCTGCAGCGATCGGTTAGGTAGGGGCCGGTTGGGCGCTAGAGGAGGATGGACTGGCTGTTTAGAATTGGATTGAGGCTCTCCGACTATTGACAATATTCCCGAGAAGGTTTCATTCTTAGTTCACACCATCTTTTGGCTGCTGAAGAAGAAGAGAAGACGAGAGAATCACCTTGTACGTTGACCATGTAGGGCTGGCAGTTGATCGACACTCTTGGTTGCCTTGATTGGTGTGATAGACATGCGAACTGACGTGCAGATGCAGATACTGGCTCTGTCCTCTCACAATCATAATCGACTGAGGGTTCGTATTCTGACGCGTAATGGTCAATCGTTGAATGGTGAGTCAGTTGGTACCTCTCTCGAGTGACTGCTCCATAACTTGGCATTCCTTGTATTGATTGTAATCACATGTTAGAGTTTAGAGGCTCTTTGGGCTCCCAAGTTCCAACCTATTGAGCCCTTGCCTACCTATTAATGGAGCATATCTTGAGATCCACCCGATACCGGCTTGCCCGGAGCATCCACCATCAGCGGATCATAGCGCCGATAGAGAAAAAGCCAAGCTTGGACTAGACTAGAAAGCTCTAGATACGATGTCAAATCTGATTGATTGTCTACCTGTTTCTAATAATTTCATCACCATCAATGATCTGTTTCTATTCTTGTAGAGTTCTCACTCGCATGGTTAGTACCGTAGGCATAGTTATCCAACATACCTAACCCACGTATTACAAGACCGGCTAGTGCATGATAAGCATCCCCAATAAACAAGCTTCAGTCTCATTGGGTCTACACCTCGCTCGGTCAAGGTCAAACTCACCGAGACAGACGCCCAAGCGCGTGCCTTCACTTGACGCGAAGCGAAATAGGTTAGGCCATCACTTACGGGACTCTCGTCTTACCCTTGAAGATCTGGGCATCAACAATCTCCCTGCATCACCATTGAAACATCGTCATCTCGCGAAACGACTTCACAATGTCAATGCCAACGTCCACGTACACCATCCCTGACCGCATCGTGCCAATGCGCGTCATCGTCTGTGGCGTCCATCGCACAGGAACCTTGAGTACGTCTGTTCTGTCTTAGGGGGTTGGTTGATAAGCCTCCCCCCTTCTCAACAATTACGCGCGTAATCTACAGAGTACTACTACCGAAAAATAGGCGCTGAAACAGACCAACAGGTATCCGTAACGCTCTGTGGCAGCTTGGTTTCCATGATTGCTACCACATGCAAACTCTCTTCAACAATCCCTCCCGCGCCCCTGAGTGGGTACGTGCCATGGAAGCAAAGTATGCCGATAAGGGGTCCTTCACCCGCGCAGACTGGGACCGCTTGCTCGGCGATTGTCAGGCTGTGTGTGATGTTCCCGCTGCCTTCTTTGGTCCTGAATTAGCGGAGTTGTACCCTGAAGCTAAAGTCATTATCATGAATCGAGACCCTGAGAAGTGGTATGAGAGTGTGCTTAATAGCATCTACCTGATAACCACACCAAAGGGGTTCTTGGCTAAACTTAGTATGATTTATTGTTTTCTGCTTGATACGAATCTGCAGTACATGGCCAAGTATAGCAAGTCGATGAGATCTTTGATTCAGAAGTATGATCACGGAAATGATAAGGGCAAGGCAATTGCATGGTACAAAGCGCAATACCAAGAATTCCACGACAGAATCCCAGCAGACCGGTATATTGAATATACCATCACAGAGGGCTGGGGACCGCTGTGTGAATATCTTGGTGTTCCCGTACCAGAGATTCAGGACCCCAAGACAGGAAAGATGGTTGAGGCACCGTTTCCACATCTCAATGATGGTGAGACCTTTAGGAGGAACAGCAAGGTCATGAAGAAGAAGACTATGCAGAGGGCAAATCAGAACTTACTGGCGGCTGTGGGGAGGTTGGCGTTGACGGGTGTGGTGGGATATGCTGGCTATCTGGCGTGGAAGGCTCGACTCGGGGGACGTGTCTAGTCAAGCTTGACACGTGTTGGATGCTTGAACATTGGGTCGTGTATTTGTATTGTGACATAGGAACTTTCTTATCTTTTTGTCAAGGGTATTCAAGAACTCAGGCATCGGGTCACTCACATGCAAGTTATGCCAAGGGTAGTCTGCTGAACACCAATTCTCATATATCATTGCTCTTGTTTGTGTCATACCTATAGTCGATTCGGCATACGTAAGGAGGCATATCCAATATCGCCCCAGCTCATATCCTTTGCTATCCCCAGACCTCTTCAAGATCCTCCCATACTTGACCTTTGGGAATGCGACCTTCTTGTCGAAGAGCTTGGTAGAGCTGTATAGTAACCATGAGACCACCGCTGGGCGCAACAGTCTTGACACCATTGTCATGCAGCACAGATCGCATGTGATGGGTCAAAAGACCGCAGTGAATAGGGTTCCGACGAAGGAAGTGGAACTCAGGAAGCATTTCACTATCGTGAGGTAACATGCCCATCTCCATGTTTGCCTCTTTCATCTCGAAGATAGGATCGTGATTCCATCGCGTCGCAACTTGAAGGACTTGCTTGCGCTCAGCCGACTCAGGAAGATCGACGAGAGCATGTTGAATCTTGAGACTCTCCTGCTTAAACTGCTCAAACCCACGCCCGACATGCCGTCCAAGACGCTGAATAATGTCGAGATACATCTGAAGAGCCCATGATATCCAGAAACGGTTGCTTTCACTCTTTGTCTTGAGTGCATGGCCCATGCCGCGGATAAGTTCGTCCTCTACATCACCCTGACCAGGGGGAGTGGTAAGGAAGTGCATATCTGGGAAGATCTCAGACAGGGCCGTCTTGTCCTGATTCCACCTCTCAGCGTTGTTTCTGCCACCGGAACCGAGCCTCTCGTTATGCCAACCAAAGGCGCCATTGTAGGATGGAAAGATAGCATCACGGCTGTGTTCTACATAGCTGTTGAAAAGACCCATGGTGTTTAGATTCAGGATCGTGGCCACGTCGTAAGCCTCAAGGTTACACATGGCGCCTGGGCTTATCCTTTTCTTGTCGATTCCCATCCCGTCGCAAGCTGCCTCGAAGAAGATAGTTGTGCCGCCGAACTTGTCTATCGTCTTTTTGACGTCCAGCTCCATGCTGTGGGCAAACTCAAATGCCATGTTGGTAGCTAAAGCCACAGCGGCGAGGTCAAGCCCGCCGCTGGCGTACTTCTCCCAGAGCGAATGAATCTCCAGGCTGAGGTAATCATAGTCACGGAGAAGAGCGGCGAAAGCGAAGAAGGCATCTTCCCGGGTGACCTCTTCCTCAACGGTGTATTGAGTCTCAGGTTCAGCAGCAGGAGTAGGCGTGACGTCAGGGGCGTTGAGGAACTCCTCAGAAGGAGTGTAGACGTTGAGGACATCAAACATGCCCTTGGTGGGGTGGTTTGTCTTAATATCCGTCTTCTTGTCGAGATCATCTGGCTTGAAAAGACCAGCTTCCATGATGGGTTTAAGATAGCCACTGACTTTCTCAAGGACCTCGACGAAGTGCGAGTGATTAGCATCGGAGCGATGGTCACTTTTTGCACGGCTGTCTGCTAGTTTCTGAGAGAATGATCGTCGAACTACGAAATCATCAATATCACTGGAACCAACACATTAGATGTGTTCAACATATCCCATATACCTCTCTCTAAAGCAATAGCAGTCTTGTGAGCAACTTCAACGGCATTGGTATCAGCAACATGCTTCGCCATAGCCTCAAAGTCCCTAACTCTGATGATGTATTTCTTTGTGTTTGGGTCCTGCTTCTCTTGTTTTTTCTTGTTCTTAGCTCTACTAGGACCTTTCCCGTTTTCATTTCCCTTCTTCTTCTTCTTCTTCTTCTTCTTCTCCTTTGCAGCATCGACAGCGGCCCCGCCAAGTGAAGCCTCAGCGTCGTAGCCGTGGGCTTTAGCAGTGTTGGCCAGCCATGTTGCTACAGAGTCTGTGTCGGCTTTATATTGTTGGTAGATGCTCATATAAGCTGGGGAAAGCATCTTGAGCTGATTTTAGTTAATTTTAGTTAATTTGAGTGTATTTGTGGATGTTGATGTTGGTGTTGAGACGTGAACAGCCTCGTTGCTGTAACAAACTGGTCTAGTAAGGTACCTAGCAAAAAGCAATGCCGATTTCCCCTGAATACGGACTTATTAAATTCCGCATGAGCTCGTATACCTATCTGACTATCGAAAGCCATGTCTCAAAGTTACCAATCACAATATTCGAGTGTTTTTCTCATACAAAATGATAAGAGGTCTCGATTTCTAGTGCATCCCGGCAGTAGATGGTTATTTACGGGGGTCACGAACCAGCATCGGCAGTCAGTAATGCTACTCACTGCTCACTACCCACTCCACAACCCACCAACTCCGCCTATATGCGGAAATAAACAAGATATGAATAGCTCTCAAATAGCAGCATCCTTCATTCCAAGATCAGATCAGATTCTCACAAAACAGCATAAACATCGACCAGAAACACAGAATCAAGCCCCCCACGTCAAATGCACGTGAGTAATATGGCCTGCAGTGGCCCGTTGCGCTCTCTTCCCAAGACACAATCAGATCACGCCCTCCCCCCTGACGAATCTTCCATCAATCAAAACGCCCAATTCCCAAGATCTCTTCTAGCGTTGTCTCTTCTCTCAGCTCTGTGGCTCCCCCCACGGTCTCTTCAGCATTCCTCACTCAAGGTTACACGGCAATTGGCGGGTGCTATTGGACAGATTGGACGTGGGGGTTAGAGTCAGTCAGGCGACTTGTGAACGGACGGTACCTGCTTCTGCGAGGATGATCGGTATTTGCTTTCTGTTTGCGGTCTCTGTGATGGATGGCAGCCTTTACAATATGCTCGACATCTTTGCTTCCATTTCGTAAAGGTGGCGTCTGTGTAACTCCCCGTGTAAGTGGTGCCCTCTCCTATGCCCACTGTATTCATCCATTGAAACTCTCAATTGCAGGAGAAAACTGCACTCTTAGACCCCCACTATCACTTCATGTCTCTTGACTCGCGTGAGGTCACCGGTTCGGTCCGGAGTCTCTCGGCCGGAGCTCAGCGGATGTCTTTGTCGTCTCTCTCCCCCGCCTTTTCACCACGTACCCAGGGATCCGGACCTAACCCCCACGCTTTTCAAACCATGCCTCTCTCGAACTCAAGTGCCTGAGCCTGAGCCTGAGCAATGGGCTACCTCATGACGAGGACGC
Organism: Fusarium sp. NRRL 52700; assembly: GCA_013396095.1. NCBI lineage: Eukaryota > Fungi > Ascomycota > Sordariomycetes > Hypocreales > Nectriaceae > Fusarium > Fusarium sp. NRRL 52700. The sequence continues at coordinate 273,211 of JAAQRM010000370.1, forward strand.
CACTCTTATACCTAGTCCTTGGTTGGACATAAAAGAGCAGCTGACGCCAGCCTCTTTGAACAATGCCTCTTCATCATTCTTCTCACTGCTTTTCTTGTTCTGCTTTACTTGTATAAAAGAGAGGCTGCTTGCTGCGTGTAATCTGCTTACTTGCACTTATATACTTTACACTCATATCATACCATATGCCTTCGACATTGCTTGAATCTCCCACCATGGGCTCCCCCAAGGCTTCTCAACTGCGCCTCAGCGACGGCGTATACGTCCCTACCCTTGCGTTCTTCACTCCCGAAGACGAGGTTGATGCTCCAGCCACTGAGAAACATATCATCAAGCTTCTCGAGTCGGGAGTAGCTGGTATTGTTGTCCACGGCTCCAACGGAGAATGTGCCCACCTCTCTCCCTCAGAACGAACCACCATCATCCGCGTTGCCAGAGATACCATCTTCCACGAGGCAAGTGGTACTCGTGTTCCTCTCATCGCAGGCTGCGGCGCCCAGAGCACAAGGGAGACAACCGAACTATGTGAAGACGCCGGCAAGGCTGGTGCTACACATGCTCTGGTCCTACCTCCCAGCTACTACGGCGGACTTCTCCCCGACGATCTAGTCATCCAGCACTACTACGCCGTTGCAGACAAGAGCCCAATTCCTCTTCTAGTGTACAACTTCCCTGGCGCCGCAGCTGGTCGAGACCTCTCATCCGACACAATTCTCAACATCGCTAAGCACCCCAACGTCGTAGGCGTCAAACTTACTTGCGGAAACACCGGAAAGCTCGCCCGCATCGCAGCCGACTGTCCCGAGGGATTCTGGGTCGGAGGCGGCAGCGCAGACTTCATCCTGCAAGGCCACGCCGTCGGAGCCAACGGCACCATCTCAGGCCTCGCAAACCTCTGCCCCAAGGCGTGCATCCGCATCACAGAGCTCGCAGAGGAAGGGAACTGGAAAGAAGCCCGTCAGCTGCAAGCCCAAGTCGCCAAGGCTGACTGGACGGCGATCAAGACTGGGTTCGTTGGTGTAAAGGCAGCGCTGGGACACTTTTTCGGGTACGGGGGCGAACCTAGACGACCTTGCGTGGCGCCATCCCAGAAGGATCTTGATACTATTGCACAAGGGTTCCAAGAGGTGATGGATCTTGAAGTAACCCTCTGAAAAAAGGACAAAAAGCATGTTTTCTGCCGTTGCAGTCCAGGGGACAAAAGCAGGTTGCATTGGGCGGCGACGACGTTGATGATGACGATACCTGTTATTTCGAAGCAAAGCACGGAGATGGTGTTGTGGCGTTGGGCATACACTACACAGCTATCAATCATATCAGGCTGTTCTGTAGCAATAATTTCTCTGTACATAAATCAAATACCAATTAATGCTTGAAAGAATATACCTACAGTACATCATCATATGCCTGATTACCCCATGGAAACTACCATTCCCCGCAAAGTGGCCATATTTATGCATGTGCAGCTGAAGCCGGTGAGGAAAAAGATGTGTCTCGTGGTCGATTATGCGTAGCCAATAGGGAGTGGAAGATGGTGAGGAGCACGCTGGGCATTGCCGCTTTGGGGGTGATGATGCTTACACAAGGTGTCGGGGTTTCAATAGGGACAGTTTGCTTTGCTGAGAGAGAGAGAGAGAGAGAGAGAGGGAGAGACAGGCGCTTGGATGGGGATTGTCAATCGTGGGGAACCCCGCAGTTGGATCGGGATGTGGAGTTGACGCTGTGAGAGAGCAAGTAAGAGAAGCTGAGTTTGTAATGGTGTTGAAGGCCTCGGAGGGAGCCCGAGGTCTGTGGTGCAGGTACCTGTACTTGATACTGCTGCAGCCATGGAGGTTCAAATCAGGTATTTGTACAAGCTTAGAACCTCTGATATACATGCAGCTCAACTGAACTGAATATGCAGTGAAGAAGACACTCACGCCAAGAATCACAAGCAATTTCATTCAAGAGCGGGGACAACATAAACAGGTCATAAGATGAACCCAGACAATACATAGCGTAGCGTAGCATGGCCAACACAGGCAAAGAGGAGAATGTGGAGATTGGCATGGCTAACAAAGTGCCTGATGCGTTCGTGTGGAGAAGCGTGGGGGGTTAAAAGCAGCTCCGGGGCTGAAGCTAATATAAGACGGTGAAGAAAAAGCGTATGTTGTCGGTATATTCCGGGCCATCGATGAGCGAGATCATGCCATTGAGTTTAGATATGTAAGCTCTGTCTCTATACTATTAAGGGGTCTAGAAATCGGCTGCGTCAAAGTTGCGGATCAGGTCGTAGTAAAACTTGACAATGTCCATGTGCGACTCAATCCTTATCCTCTCATCAACCGTGTGAATGTTTTCGGATCCGCGCTGTCGACTCGGTGTCCAGCGGTAAATGTTTGGTGACAAGTCTGTAATTGCCTAGTTAGCATATTCCTTCGCCTCGTGTAACGATATACTTACTCAGGTAATGTCTCGTATCGGTGTTGCCAGTCATGATCTCACCAACAGGTACGACCTTTCCGCCATCGAAAGCAAAACTATGCTGGATTGTTCCGGAGAAGATATCCCAGATCGGACCGCTGGTAGGTGATACGGGTGTTGTGACTGAGTTGCGAATCGCTGTAAGTTTGAGATGGCCGTCGTAATCGAATGCAGATTTCTTCTGAGACTCTGCGTCATCCTCGTAGGCGCTCAGAGTGAGGTTGTACTTTTCAATAACAGCGTCGATGCTCTTGACGAATTGCTCCTGTACCTTTTCATGACTGTCCTGAGGCGCAACACGGTAGTTGACACCTAGATTAACCACCTCAGGCATAGCGTTGATTTTCTGGCCGCCGCGAATAATATCAACCGCTTGTGTCGTCTGAATAGTAAATTTAGCCATGGGGTCAAGGTGAATAAGCTCATCCTTTAGCTTCTCCAGATCGTCCTTCTTGAGAAGATCGTGGAGTTTGGTGTGTGAGTTTGGGGAGTGACGTGCCAAGCAGACAAGGTGGTTGTACACAGGGCTTCCTTTCAGAATAGCAGGTTCATAAGGATTGGACTCTAGAGCAGAGACAATCTCAGCCATGATGCCAATGCCGGTGTGAGGATGGGGAATAGAACTGTGGCCGCCCTTGACACGCAGTTCAGCCCAGATATCGATGGCGCCCTTCTCCTGCACCGAGGGAAGAACGTAAAGAGTATCGTCAATCAGCTGAATACCCGAACCGCCCTCGTCCAAGATGAACGGAATACCGTTGTCGCCATATCTCTCCGTTAGAAACTCTCCAATCTTGGCAGCGCCTCGAGGACCAGAGCACTCCTCATCGAATCCAAACGCCAAGATGACAGTACGCTTAGGCTGCCATTTTGTCTCAGTGAGCAATGTCTCAAAGGCTGACATGAGAGCTGTAAGGCTGTTCTTGTCATCCGATGCTCCACGTCCCCAGAGCCACTCCCCGTCAAAGTAGGCGTCGAAGGGAGGATGTGTCCATGTCGATGGATCAGGTACGGGAACAACATCTTGATGAGCTGCGAGGAGATAAGGCTTGAGCGAAGTGTCGCTTCCAGTGAATGTGTAAACAAGACCAAACTTGTTAATCTTCTCCAGCTTTGCATATTTGTGGCTAAAACATGTCAGTAAGAGTCTGTCAATTGGGTTCAGTGGCTTACATGGCTGGGTACGTCTTTTCCAGGACATCATGTAAATCATAGAACGGCGCCCAACGGTCGTCTTTGTCAACATCACCAAGATCGTCATAACAAATTGACGGAACGCGCACAATTTCTTGATGGCGCTTCACCTGCTTATTAAAAGCATCTTTCGAGTCGAACAGTTCATTCGCCGAAGGCAGACCATCGTCCCCAGGTGAGAGCACAGGAGGCAAATCACACTTAAAGTCATGCTCACTATGACCAATGGGCTTTTGAGTTCCAAAGGGACCGAGACTGAAGCCTGAAGCTCCAGCTACAGTCGCCAAGACCGCGAGAGACTTGCGCACCATTTTGAAGATGCTTGGTGTAGAATTGGAGATGTCGAGAGAGGATTTGGAGGATGTGTAAGGAAACGGGCGGGGAATAAGGACAATGATGGAGTCGGTAGCACGAGATCGGCGCCGAAGCCGAAGCCGGACCCGGTTGAGATAACGGTCGCTAAAAGTGTTCCCGATGAGGAAGTTAAATTGAAAGGACTTTTGATTGAGGGTTTTCGGGGGTAAAATTGTGTTGATCAATGGGTTCGGTTTCGTTGTTGTTATTCCCGGGAGTAACTGGAGTTTTAATTAGTTGGCTGTAGCTATAATTTATAAATGAAAACTAACCGTACCTAGTAGAGAATATAAAGGTGTGAATGAGCTAACACTCATTAAGGAATTCTGCAAATCACCACCGTAACTTCGGGATAAGGAGAGTTCGATGTGGGCATATGGTTGAGACTGGATTGAAGACTTGGATTGCTTCTTAAAATGGAAGAATCCGTTCTTGGTGATCTTCTTTCATTGCCGCCTGTCCCTCGACAATACCTGGACTCTCGTCTCGGTTTGTTTACGATGGTGGACATGCGGCCTGCCCATCTCATCTGCAAGGATACTGGCGTAATGGTCATCAACGACCCGTCTTGAAACACGGACCAAGGAGTCTCGGCTTCGTATTCGAGTGTTCTGGTGGGCATGCGGTTGAGACTGGATTGAAGACTTGGATTGCTTATTAAAATGGAAGAATCCGTTCTTGGCACCCTCTTTCAGGTCGCTTGGGATCGGGCAGCCGATCTTCAAGCTTAGATGAGATGGTTGAAGATCTGGATTGCTTATTAAAATGGAAGAATCCATTCTTGGCACCCTCTTCCAGGTCGCTTGGGATCGGCTGCACCGATCCAGACTGCGTAGTAGCCGCAGTTATTGCTGGTGGATCGGGCAGCCGTCCTTCAAGCTTAGAGGAGATGGAGGGTGTAGGCTCCCTAGATAACAACAGTAGTTAGCCAGTGTATTATAGACAACTCAGTCGGAACCAACTTACTCATTGTCCATCGACCATGTCTAGGATGGTCGATGGCCGGGCAGCGGCGCCTCCTAGTTTGAAGGCCCAGCTGTATCACCGGCATCATCCTCACGCCTGCGATCCCCAAGTCGCTTCCCCAGCCATGCCTCAAAGGCCGCGAACTGCGGAATCTTGTTCCACCTGTTGCAGAACGCCTTCAGTTCAGCGTAATGCTCTCCAAGCCAGGCCTCCTCCCTTTCAATCCCGCGTTTAGACACGGGTTGCAGAAGAGCCAGTTCTGACGCGAGCTTAGAGTGGCAGACTGGGCAGAGATACGGGGGTATCTCGCCCGCCTGGCGCACTCCGCTAACGCCCTGCATCAGGCAGGCGTAGTACGTGCAACTTTTCATCCCGAAGCAACGAGCAGTTCCCCGAGACACAGCAAAAAGAACTCGTACGAACCATAGGTTCGAGAGATCCTCCAGTGAAGACGGCTGACCAGCTTGGTTGGCGGCTTGGATAGCAAGACTGAGTGCGGAGTCACCGGGCGGTTTCCCAGAAGCCTCGAAGGCGAGATGGTTTCGAGTAGTCGAGTCTTTGTTCTCATCTAGTACTCGGCACCTTGCATCAACGTAGGCCTTGCAATGACTCGCTGGCCATCTGTGAAGGCGGTCGATACCTGCCAACCCATCGAAAACTGGATTGTAACGAAAGGTCGAAATGACTGCAACTCCGTCTGTCACCCATGCTCTTTCTGTTATGTAGCTTCCCTCTTCCTCTTCATAGAGGTCATGGTTGATCACCAACACCATTGAATGAGCTGATGTACCTTTGATTCGTACGAGAGCAGTCCTCAAGTCAGAGGCGTTAAGTTGCATCTTCGATAGCCCATCCGGCGACGGGCGGTGTCGAATTTCAAAAGCTTCGCCATCGTCTCTAAATGTGAGACCGACTACTGAGGCTTGTGGAGTGTCCGCAAAGTGGACGCGCTTCCGTCCTTGGATGAGTTCAAGGTGTGAAGCGCCGGGGTACTGGGTGACAGTCATCGTCATGAAGAAGGCACGGAGGTAAACAATCAGCTGTTTGTATTGCTTCAGCGTCCATGTCCATCTCTCAGGGCCTTGGGGGAAGCCTTGTGGGAGGACAGGATTCCACCAGCTTTGCATCGCTTCAGGTAAACGACGCACGCTTGGCGGGCCGTAAACGTAGATCCTTTTCTGGCTTGATATTTCCTGGCAGCGCTTTTGGGTAGTCTCCATGGCGAACCAGTCCTTGCAGGACTGACCCTGCTCCCTCGGGTTCTCAACAATATAGTCGCCTGGTAACGCTAGAGGCCCCGGAAAGGTCTCGTCGTTTATGGTGTCTTGCTTTGCTAGGTATGCTCTGGCCAGTCTGCCAGTTTTAGACATAGCCAGTGTCCTCTCTTCGAGAGATGGACGCACAAATCCTGCGTTGACAGCAGCAGAGCTGCAAGTCATGGAAGTGCTCTCGTGGTCACACATTTTGAGAAGTTGGGGAGTGGGTAGTGGGAAGTGGGAAGTGGGAGAAGAAGAAAGGTGTATCAAAGAAAAGGAGGGAATTTATCGAAGAGATGAGAACTGGCGATAGCCGAGACTGCTCTACGAGACTGGTTCAGAAAATGAAAAGATTGCCTGTAGAAGAAAGAAAAAGGAGTAAGCACTGGTTCAGAAATTTATAACAGACCTCAAGTAGTATCGCCAGACTACTTTTCTAGAAAGTATTTTTTCCTGGCTGAGGTTTATATCACTTACCTTGAATGATGAAGGGTAGACGCGAGGTTTTTTGAGAATCTTTGCAATATTTGTGAACTTTTTGTGTGCGAGAGAGTGAGGTTTGAGGAGAAGGAAGATGGATGCGAGATGGAGGTGAGCCGGGCACTGGCAAGTTCATGCAGAGTGAAGAAGGTCGGTGCCTGAGGCGGAGGGCAACAATAACAGCTAGGTAGGCTTCGTCCACCTGCAGGAGCACTGAGTACTGGGTAGTCTAGGAGAGCCTATAATTGTATGCTTTTGCACTGGATATTGCGTGGATTGTCCTTGGGAAGCGAGTGTCAAAATTATGTGCATACACTTCCTTCTCAATATGCTCGGCAGTAGTCGAGGAAGTCAATATGATAGAGGCATGCACTATAGTCACTTGATGACCTTGAGCTTTCCGTTATGTTCCTGGAGATATCTTATTGACAATCCAACAGCCATGCTGCATCTCCTTCGTACAATTCCGACCCTCTACACCAAAGACATCACAATAGGGGATAATGAGCAGATCTCCTTTTCCAAGGTACTAGCATACAATTAACAACGCTCTTTGATCCTCATTTCTTTGACATGTTGCTCAAAGATTTCTTTTACCGTTATTGTGTTCTGCTGTTCAGTCTATTTGTTCACCACGCCAACCCCCCTGTTCGCATGCTATTGTTCACTCTAGCCTTTCAAAACATTTCCCACTACCGACATCTTAATAGCGTCTAAATGTTCCAGCAAGAACATTTAAACAACAACACGCCTTCCTTTTCATATATCCCATGCGCAAAATCCAGTATTCAAGCACCCATTGAACATCCCTTCAATCTCATGCTACAAACAACATTACTTTCTTGTTCCAATTCTTATGAACCACTATATGTTCCAGCTACTATACTAAAACACATACTGTCAGTTCAGAGGCCCTGTTCAATACTCTCACGATCCTCCCTAACAAGTTCAGCATACAGATATCCTCTTCCAATGATACATGATGCGTCCTCGTTTCCACTCCCTGCCGCCAGAGATCCAGGACATGATCCTACAAGAAGTGCCCCGAGAACCCTCAATCGCCGGTTACGCTACGGTCTGTAAGTCGTGGCAAGATTTCTTCGAGCGCAAGACTTTCAGATCGTTGGTTATCACCAAAGATGACATGCGTTGCCTCTCGCGATACCTGGTACCCCGACGCCAAGCTTTCGTCAGACACATATGGTATCGGATATATCTTCCCAATTCCAATCCCAAGGGAGCTACCAGAATCAAGAGATACGAGAAACCCAAAGTAACATTCCGTGCAGACAAGGTGTTTACTTGGGCCATTTTGAGACTCTGGCACATCATCTCTCTATGGAACCCGGAGAATAAAATCACCTTTGAGCTAAGTGTGTTCGCTTACGATGATTGGGATTATATGATGCGGCCAGAGCGTATCTTTGAACGTGATCTTGCTGCGTACAAGGTCCACAAGAAGTCAGAGTCAAAAGAATCCTACCGCTATTACAATCCTCACGGACCCTACGTTAGACAGCATAATATACTGGGTTTACCGAACGCGGGTTGGAGGATACAGGATCAATGGAACGCCTGTAGGCGAGACCTCATAGGTTGGAAACATATTGAACTCACCACAGCACTAGACGCGAGTGATAAGCCCTACTACAGGGAGGAAAAGCGCAAACTCCCTCGCGTCCCTATTGTTTCCAAGTTTCTGATCCGCAACACGCAGTTCCGTCGAATATATCCAGAAACTCTAAGGCAGATGTTCCAAAGCTTCGAGAACCTGGAAGATGTCACGGTCGAGCGATGGGCCTGTGTTGACGCCGACGAAGAGTCAGATTGGACCCGACATGCCGCTAAAGCTTTTGCCCTTGCGCTCCCAGCCTCAGTCAAGACGCTGTCTATCAACGGGCAGAAATCCGCGGCGTTCCAAGATTGGACTTCATGCGATGGCAGACTGAGAGAAATATTGGGCAAACGCCTCCGCCAATACTCCAAGAACCTTGAACACATGTCCGTAGTGGACATCATCGATGCCGTAGACTTTCTTCGTCTTTTTATTATCTTCGAATCTGATGAGGACTTGAATTCATTAATAATCTGGCCCCATCTCAAGACACTCACGCTGTCAACAAGTTTATTCAAGACGGGTCAGCGAAGAAGGATACAGCTGTTGCTCTGCTGCGCAGCCAGAGCAGCACGAAAGATGCCACAACTTACGACATTCGAAATCAGGAGCAGCAGAGATCCGCAATGCATGTTTCGGTACAATATAGTTGAATCTGTAGCACAGATAACGTGGTCGGGGCCAATTGTCGATAGTAGGGAAATTATGAAGGAGTGGGAGAAGACATCTGCCTCGAGAAATAATGCTCCCGTAGGAAATCACTTTGCAGGTCAGTCAAGGGACACATGAAAGGGTGTGACGGAACTGGTCCTGAGGGAATATGTTGACGAGGGCAACGGACGATACACGGAGAACTGCATTTACAAGGTTACAAGGGTTATTTCGAAGTTGAATCGTATTCATGATACTGATCATATTTTGTAAAACAGCTTAGATAGAAACAATAATGATAATTGATCGCATGTCTTGAACCAGACTGGCCAACTCTATGATAACTATACAGTGATAAACCATAATGAACGCCGCGTATGCATCCAGTGCTTACACAAATATTTCTCATGCAGCCCATCTCTAAACATCGATCTTCTCAACACGAGAATCCTCTCCGGAGTGAGACTCGCTATTTCTACCCTTGTCATTCCCACGGAAGACGGCCTCGTCTCTCTGATCGCGGGTGATGTATCCAGGTGGAACCCATTTATGACTGTTCCAAGGCTTAAGACCCTCCTGGCCATACATGAGATCGACATTCTCCAGCGTGAGTTTTCGAGATTCGAAGAGGAAGAACCAGATGAGAAGAGCAGCGGCTACGTTGGCTGCAACGAGGACGAAACCGAAAGCATAGCTAATGGCATCGGCTGCGATAGGAGAGAGGAAAGCAATCATGACTGTTATAGTTGTTAGAGAGGGGGTATCACACCAAGAAAGAGATGTTGCTTACAGTTGCCAAGCCAGTTACCGGCAGTAGCGATAGAGGCTTGCTTTGCACGAGTACGGAGAGGGAAGGTCTCTCCTATGACGACCCAAGCCATGGGACCCCAGGTACTGGCGAAAGACGCGATAAACATGCACGCGCAGACAATGAGAACGATACCGACTGTGCTGTTGCCCACAGGATCGATAGCTGTACCGATCGAGGCAAACACGGTTAGCCAAGCAGCTTGCCAGATGGCACCAATGAATAGAGGCCAACGACGTCCGAATCTCTCGACGAACCAGAGACCAGCGAAAGTAGTGGCAACATTGACAGCACCCAAGATGAGTTGGGTCTGGATAGGGTCCTCAATTCCAGCAGACTTGAAGATGGTAGCTCCATAGTAGAAGAAGTAGTTGACGCCGGTCCACTGCTGAAGGAAGTGGATGAAAAAGCCGAGCATCGTACGCCAGACAAGCTTGGGAACTGAGCTCCTGGGGTCGAAGCACTCGAGCCAGCCGCCCTGGCCGACTTGCTTCTCCTTCTCAAGGATGCCTCGCATTTCACTCAGATCGTCCTGGACGAGAGAGTTTTCAAGGTTACCCTTCATACCGCGAAGGCGTCCTAGTGAGATCTGAGCACCCTCCCAGTCGCCCTTGGAAGCGAGCCATCGAGGAGACTCGGGAACAACCAGGATACCGAGACCGAGTGGCAGAGAGAAGCCAATGCCGAGGCCAATGACGATTCTCCAGGACGCGTCGCTATGATCGATTTTCTTGAGCCCGAGACAGACTATGTTGGAAACCAGGATACCGATTGTGATCATGAGTTGGTAGGAGGCGACGACGGCACCACGGATTTCGCGAGGGGCGCATTCGGACTGGAACATGGGAACACCGACGGAGAGGTTACCAACACCAAGACCAGCAACGAATCGACCCATCATCATATGAATCCACGAATTCATCGCCGTGATCTGAATGACATTACCAATAATGAACAAGGCGACTCCAAAGGTCATGCTCTTGCGGCGTCCCCACCAATCAGATGTACTGAAGTAATGTCTGTCAGTTGTTGTATTGGGCTGCGCGAGGGTCAAGGAGACGTACTAGGCACCAGATAGAGCACCGATCAAACTTCCGATACTCATGAGACTGACCATGGTCGACTGAATAATGGGCACAAAAACCTTTTCGTCTGTTTTCTCGTCGTAACCGGTTGCAAAGCGCATGATAAAGTCTTTGAAGAGGAGCATAGAACTAATCTGCCCAGTATCGTAACCGAAAAGGAATCCACCTATGGACGTGATGACACCCAACAGGATGGCTTCTATACCACAATCGGCGCCATTGACTTTGATAGATCTGGAGAGTGTGTTAGCTGGGGTCGAAGCTGAGTATAGAGGAAGGATAGTAGACATACTTATGGCCAAGCATGGTAACGGTGGTGTACGACTATGTCGCAGGTGTAATGGGAAAAGGAAATAACAATAAAACTAGAATAAAAATCTGGTTCCAAAAAGGATTAGAAAAGAGCGGGAAGACGAGGTCTTTTATTCTTCAGATACCAAGACCAAGACCAAGACCAAGACCTGGGGTATATAACAGAAGAAAAACAGAAACGGCCCTGCCCCATAAGACTATTAGGTACCTGTAGGGGAAAAGGGCAACAGTCGGGGGTCCCGACAGGGCATGGTCTTTCCGTTCCGCGATGGACGATGATGATGATGATGGAGAAGACGAGATGGGGACGGGCATCATTTACTAAACTTGGCAGTCGTCATGGGGAAAGTCGAGTCAAGCCAAGCTCGTTTAGACAGAGGCAGAGATAGAGACAGCCGTTGTGCCAGGTGCAGATCACCTCACACTTACAGCGCCCCAAGACTCACTAGAGATGGATGGCTGCAGACAAACAGAGCGTGGAGAGGTCCATGTTGCTTGTTAGTCTCTAACGAGGTTTGACGATAAAGGGCCGATGTCAGTGGCGTTGCTCTAATCCTTCATCATCTGGGGTTTCTCCAGTATGTTTCTCCTCTCCTCTCTCTGTCTCTCTCCATCTCTGCTGGCCTCAGAACCTGAACCGCAACAAGGCGAGACGAGTAACGGGGGCCTGGGGGAAACGAGTCAGTGCAAAGGTGGATCAGCCATGATTGGATTTCTGGAAGATTGTGGATGCGAATAACCCCTTGGCATGGGGTTCTGGGGTACGTACACTCCCCCAAAACTTGGCGAGAATTTTAATACTCCCAGTGGATGCTGCTCTCTAAATTTCTTGGTGTTGTTAGTAGAGTTTGGGCCTATGACGTAGGGGTCCAAGGCACCGCAAGGTAAGCTTAAACCGCCATGGGTGTGCCAGGCTGCAAGCCCCATTTTGGAGGACGCGCATTGGTCAATCTCTGGGCTTACGGCATCGTTCTCGGTGCGACTTGGACTGCGACCCGGCGATCACTACGCGTTACACAATTCACTTCTCTCCTGTCACGATTTGTCGCGATAAAACGTTGGAGAAGAAAACCTTGATTGTGTAGCGAATTCTGGGGTTGCTCTTGCGGAGAATCTCCAACGTCAACTCCAGCTATCGTCCCCTCAGACTTACTCACTATCACACGCTCTACTCATCTATCCTTGGCTCAAGTTGCATTCATCGCCAAGTCCAGTGGGTCATCGAAACGATTCCTTGGCTCTGACACCAAGTACCGACATATCATATCAATTCGATCTTTGCCAAACCCAGCCACTAACCGGAAATCTCTTTCAGCTCGTTGTAATTCTCTTCTCTCCAGCGTGACCTCGCCTACAGTCCACAGTCCACAGTCCCCAGCCCGTGAAATAGGCATAAATCTCCCTCCCCAAAACTTTCTTCTCCGGACCCGCGTTTTCATTTCGGAAGACTCCTCCAGGACCCACCCGGAGCCGTGGAGAGCCGGCCGTTTACTCGGAGCTTCATGCCTGTCGCTGGAGAACGGACAGTCCATCTTGCACCGAAGTAAACGGCCCTTTTCCAGCATGTATACTTGTCAAAATATCTCAGAGCCCCTATTTTTTGGGTCTTGTCTTCCCCGGGCGAATGGACGCATCAAGTCCCCCGCGGACGCAGTAAGAGATGTCTGGGGACTCCTCATTCCCAACTCCGCGTTCAGGTACCCAGAATGGCGGAGATGGTTGAATGATGGAGCATTGTACTCTGTATGTGAATTTGTGAAACACCAGCTGACTCTGTGAACGGACCCTATAAGCGGCCGTAATTCGGCGATGCAGAACACGAACGTGCTTGAATAGTCGAGATATATCCCGTATTATCCTCTTCAAACATCCGACTTTTTGTACAACTATGTAAGATTCTCTTCGCGTATGTCTTCCGAGCTGAACTTTTTCCTTCTCCAGATTCAAGGTCAGTGCAGACTCGGTGAGAGTTGGTACAGGAAATTGCCAAGAAACTCTGAAAAGAACGCATGACCCAACTTGTAAATGGGGCTCATTCGATTTGTTGGATCATGGGAAATGTTCGATTAATTACCCCTTTGATTGAAATGCAGAAGATGGCCAAGACATTGGTGGAGAAGAGTAAATATGCAGAACATTGTGAATAAGGGGTGATGGGATGGGATGGGATGTGACTTATCAGCCATCCCCGACTCAGCGTTACAACCTCTCGCAACTCTATCCCTGAACCACATACATTTACGAGATAACCCATCACTTTCCAACCGCTGAAATGCTGGAAAATCTGTCTTTTGAGTGATCACCGCCTCCAAGTTCCACTATATCTTGCACTACATTCTCGCGAAATCTATGTGCATCAGTGATACCACACAAGCCTTGGGTCACGCGGTTTCACGAGGCGAATACATGGGCATGAGCGCCCATATATCGTTTCTCTACGAATCGGAACGTATAGATACTATTCCTTGTTGACATTTATGTTGATATCGGCTATCCTATCTTTCGATATCTCGTAGCACGAGACTAATGCACTACGCCTTTATTCGCGGCTATCTCCTGCGCTACTATCAGCTAAATCTCGGGAAGCTGAATTGGGCAATCTCCGATAGCTATTTCCAGTATCCTCATTGTGTGGATGAGTTGGAACGCTGAATCATTCCGCAGTGTCGACCAGCCTCGAAGATGCTGGCCAACTGGCACTGTGGGCATGGGTTATTCATCGGGGTCTGCTAAGGCCGTCAGAACAAATTCTCTCGCCTTAAATATGTGAACTGGCTGCAAAATTTGCAAGCTATAAGAAATTCTTAGTAATCCATGCGATTACTGAACTTGATGTAGAATCAATTCTAACTTGCTGGAGCTCAGGGTAGACTCATATCTTACGACAAATCTCGAATTAAGAACACATTTTAGCCACTACTATCCATAGATTTATATTACTATTTAAGTTTAGATCAATAGAATATGTATTTAAGACAATAAATGGTTAAGAAAAGAGATAATTTGTCGCATTTATCAGACTGTGATTCTAAGTAATTGTGACTAACTACTTTCTCCTCCCCGCCTTGAATGAATGAATTATCAAATTCACCATCTCCAGCGTCTTCCCACACAAGCGGGGAGGGTGGTCTAGGACGAAGCCAAATTAGCCTGCATTGACTGTGCTGTATTAAAAAGCTATATCTGGGACCAAATGGGCATTCATTGTTGTTTTGAAAAGTCGCTGTCATATGCCCCTTGCCTGCGTAGGCAGGTCTATCTGGTGATGCAAGCTCCGAGCCACAGGTCTCAACTGCAAATTGTAACACCAAGATCTTCATGCCCACTAACATATTAAACCTCACTGATTACTTACACGATGGGAAGAAATGACTAAATGCAGTAATTTCAGTAACCCCTTTAGCTAAAGTCGTGCTTGCGACTGATGAATACTATACAACAACTATGCGTTTCATTCTGGGTATCGTTTTCATAACTCATTACTCCCCTTAGTCGGCCACCTTCAGCATCTCGTACGCCTTGTGGCTGATGGCCTTCTGCACGATTCTGAGAGGCGTCATCTTCACCTTCTTCGTCTTCTGGGTGACGTTACCCTCCTCGTCCTTCTCAACAACAACCTCTTCTTCCTCCGCCTCCTCCTCAAAACCTCCTCCCTCCAGGAACACCTTCAGCAGGCCCTGCGAGTAGCCGCTGACGAGGCATGTTCCATCCTCGTCAGCCTTGACGGGCTTGGGCGCCGTTGGATCACCGCTGCTTCCGGTGTAGCCTGCTCGTCCGCCTGCGAGGTTCCAGAAGACAAGCTCGGGGAGTTCGTAACCCGCCTTTTCGAACTTGGTCTTGATGCGTTCGAAGGAAGTAGACCAGCTTGAGCTTGAGGGTGTCTCGGAGCCCAACTGTCGGTAGTAGTGGGAGTTGGAGTTGCTCGCTTCGTTGAATTGCATGTCGCTGAAGACAAAGACACGCTTGATCATATCCTCCTGCTTGAGCTTGTTCTGGATTGCCATGGGGAGAATCAAGTCCTCAAAGACAGAGACGAAGTTGGTGCTCATGCTCCAGTCCGACCTGTGCATGGCCAAGTACTTCTCCTTCAAAGTCATGGTCAGGTCGACTTTCTCAACTCTGGGGTACTCGCTGAAGGTGATGAAGGTGCCGGCGAAAGGGGGCTTGGCGACCTCTGCGAGGAGGAGAGACAGACCGATGGCGGAATCAAGGGGCGTAGTCTGATCTCTGAAGACAGGGCTGTTCATGCTGCCAGACACATCGCAGACTGCGATGCAGGAGTCCATTGTGCCCGAGTCCTTGATTCTCTTGACGAGTGCGTTCCACTGGCCATCAAGTACCTTGGCCTCGATCTGCGCGACCTTCTGGTCAAGAAGCGAGTTGGCTCCTGGTCGAGCAGCAGAACCACCCATCCGGACCTTTTGGATCAACGTAGAGGGGAGAAGGGTAGCTCCAGAGATGTTGGCCTTTCCTTCAGCAACCTTGTCCAGGTACTTGTCGAAGCGCTCGGTATCGTTCTCGATGAACAGCTTAGAGTACTGGTTCATAGCGAGGGAGGGAACTCGGTCGTACTTGATGTTTTCATACTTCTTGACAGTGATGTCTCGCTCGACGATCTCGAGCTGCTTTCGGAGGGCAGATGTATCCTTGCGGTACTGCTCACGGGCGAATCGTAGATACTTCTCGTGGCCGTCTCTTGGGCTGAGCATGGAGTGGCAGATGGACTCTCGGGGGTACAGGGTCTCGGCGATGGTGCTGACGATGAAAGTGTGTCTGTCGTGGAAGTGATCAGAAGAAGGAGCCCATTTGCCGCAGAGCGAGATAGAGCGCTTAGCCTTATCGTCTCCTCCAAGGGCAATGATGTCCTTCTTCAGCTGTTCCGCGAACAGCCGAGCGATTGTGAGATGCAAAGCGCGGTATACGGGGTCGGTCTCGAAGAGAACTCTTGCGGTCTCGTGGCGGTTCTCTTTGGTTTCTCGTCTGAGTTGCTTGGGGTCGATGTCGCGGTTCTGCTCTCTCATCTCCTGTCGAGTTGAGTGAGATCCTTGGCCCCGGCCCCGGCCACGACCTCGACCTCTTCCACGTACCATACTCCCATGATGGTGTCCTCGGAGTCTGCGGCCGTCGAGATGACGAGGCTTGACACTCTTGCCGCGGAGGATGCCAGGGTTCTCAGTGTTGAGGACATCCTTAGGGTCATCGATGACAGTAAGCTTGTCGTTGGCCGCAATGGCCAGGATATTCAACATATCCTTCCAGTAGCCGTGGGCCACTCCATTCTTCACGTCGAACTTGGTCGATTCGTCGTCGTTCTCTTCTTCAACGAGAACAAGGTCATCGTCTTCCTTCTTCTCGGCCTTCTTGTTGATGACCGGGCGGCTCAGCCAGCAAAGGTTGGCGACGAGGGTCAGAGGATGGTTTTGTGCCAACCAACCGGCGCAGCGGTAGAAGACAGTGCGAGAACTCTTGCCCAAATGGATGGAGCGAGCGTTGAAGATGATTCTGAGAGTAGCAAGGGGGTTCTCATCCCAGGCTCGGGTAAGGAGATCCTTGAGGCGAGGACCAGAGACGACTTCCTCGAGTTCCTGGAAGAGATCAACAAGGGCGTCCTGACTAGATCGATAGGCCAGATCGCCGTTCTCGGTGAACAGCATGTTTTCAGGGCTCCGAGATGGCTTCTCGTTTCCGTAGTTGATGAGACCCTCCATGAAAGGGTTGGCCTGGACAGGCTGAGCATCATCCACTTCCATATCCTGGGTAGGAGAGGACACTAGAACAGTTTCAGTGTCTTGTGATGCATGATTCGAAAGTTTGGCGGCCTCCATAGCGTGACGGATCTCGGCAGAGGTCGAGTTGGAGACGAGAGTGAAGGTCTCGGACTCATCAGCGTCAGCCATGGCCGCGAAATGTTCCTCACGTTTACTGAGATCTCTCTTTCTTTGGGCGGATCTATCGTGACGACCTGCGATCATCTGATGAATACATTTTTCAAACTCAGCCTGTGGGAGTCTCAGGGCATCGTCGAAGGGGAAGAGGACAGGGGAGGATGACTTGAGAAACCAAGGCAGGTCTGATTCCGATGAAGACTCCATGATGATTTGATGACAAAAGGGAGCCAGTTGTAGAAGGAAAAATTGTGGAAAGATGAGGATTTGTGTGGTTTTATATACCAGGAAAGGTATTGGAAAGTAACTTTTGCGAGTGTGGTTTTATGTTTGGGTCAGGACTGAACTGAGTGGCAGAGATCGGTCAGTGAGTCAGATGCCCCTCTGTAGGTTCGGTGCTGAAGGAGACGGGAACTTTTTTGACAGTGGCTCGTCCGTGAAATGTAGGCTTGGATAGCTGTACTGGTTGCATGCGGCTGAAGCTTGGTCCTTTGGATGCCTGGAGGCTGAGCTACCTTAAACATGGAACTTTATCCACACTGAACAGGGTACAGTTTGGTAATCGCCGAATAATATGAACTGATCAGGATTTATAAATGAGAATCAGATATGACTGGTCAGAAAATAGTGAGAATTATTGGTTCTACAGCTCAACTTCTCATCATATGTGTTGGTCCAACATGTCGTTGTCTCTGAATACCCCTGTAACTGACGTCTGCAACCCATGTCCTGGGAGTCCAACAGGGGTCTTTTGCGGGGGGGAGGGTGCTAAACTGGCCGCTTGACTCACCCGGGAGCTAACGTATGGGCCATCTCTCCTAGTCGCAGAACCTCCTCTGATTTCTCTATAGCAAGCCTACTAATATTAGGTTCCTCAAAACTGGGATCAAATGCATCCAAGAGCCTCCCATTACCTTCAGGCGCATCACTTTGAGGAATATAGGGATCCTCAACACGCCCCTCATCTTGTTCAACTGGGTTCTCACCGTCTTGATACATGAAACTGGTCACCTCCCGGCTAACATCCATCATCACAGTGCCATGAACTCTAGCAACTCGGACGTCAACGCGAACAACTATCTTGGGCTGGTTTTCTGCTTCCCACTCACGTCAACCTAGATTCTGGCGCATGTTATGCACCAAGTTGTGATAGTCGCCACTATCGGGCATCAAGATAAAGAAGCTCAGCTCAACAGACTCCAGGGGGGTAAAGCTCCAAGGAATTTTACAACATCGTCCTTTTTAACAATAATCGACAGAGGCCGAAATGCCGAAGTTGGTGTCAGTCTTTGACAGGGAAGATGCTTTGCAAAGGAATAAATGGTCCACTTCCTCTCCATCAGAGTCGTCAGAGTCATAGAAGTCGTCAACATAAACAACATTAGTCAACAGACTGAAATGTTGGATATCTCTCGCCATGGCAAGCGTATTTTGCAAATGGTTTCTTCGAAAAGAGCACCAGTCCATGTTACACTGGTTGCCGCAGTGTAGAGAGAGGTCAAGGCTCGCGAACCCAGATGACTTAGGATGGTCTTCAGGTCTTTAATCTCGCTGTTCTCGGCGTCGTCGAATATACGGCAACTGATCCCTGTCCGAAGGTGATTGGTATATATAGCAAAGTCGGCAATTCTACTCTCTGGATTTTCCCGTAGGTGTTGGGCGACGATGCGACTGACGAGACAGTGGCCGCGCCATTTATCCTTCTCCGAGCGATTCCAATCCCTCGCTTCGGGAAAGTTGGAATGTGTCTTTGCAAGGGGCCATCCACGCCCAATAGGGTAGAGGAGACCATGTGGGAGTGATCTGATAGTAGGCGTGAGTTACCAGGTAGCCCAGGTTTTCCACGAGCTGTAGGACTAACCACCATTCTTCTTAGATTGGGTAAAAATAGCAGCCCATATTTCAACGCATCGGCGTCTCTGTTGGTAGCAATCGTCTCTTGTTGTTCCTGCCACAATCTCTTGAAGTGCTTGAATGCTTCTGCTGGGCTGAGTGGATGTTCAAAGGCTTCTTTAACTTGACTAAGGGGTGGCTTATACCATCCGATCATTGCGCGTATCTAGCGGTAGATGTGAAGATACAATTCAGAAACTGCAGTGACCTCACCGATATCCTTTTCTTCGTTATACCAGGAGGTCTACTCCATTTCGTGGGCTGCATCAAAACGTGCATCTTCGTAGATGATCTCTGTGACCTGGAGCCGAAACATTTTGTGATCCGCAACAGCTCTGAAGGCTTCTATATCGCGAAAATTGGTCGAAAGGAAGAGGCGGTTAAGGCGAAGAGGCGTGGAGTCTTTGATATAAGTGCATGTTTGGCGCAGAGTTCAAGTCGATGTTGTGCAGCTGGCTGAATACTTGGTTGAGTATTTCGGCTGGAAGATGCCCAAGAAGCCCAGACGATCCTCGGCCTTTCTCATTAGGGGTCACTCTCCTAAGTCGTTGAGAATGTAAAGTCTCTAAATCCAGGGAACCAAGAGTCAAGTAGCTTCTACTAATTATGTACGTGACTATGAGGACATGACCTTGCGTAGATCTACTTATTGCGTGCAGTGGGTCAATCTAGACGTACCCAATGGTGTCTTAGTGTGGAGTTTATGGAGATAGAGAAGGAACGCCATGATGTCGTTTCACGTGAGACCGTTGTAACCTTGTTTCTTCTATTTCAACTTCATGTCTTGTAGAGTTTACCCCTTTATGCGCTTGCCCTCGCGTTCAATGCCTCAATGTTCGCTCTGTGGTCGTTTGTCTAGTGGCGAGGCCAGTTGCTGTCCATTGTTGATCAGCTCGTTCTAAAGACTCTTTTCTTTGATGGCCAACTTCCAACTGTTCGGTATCTTCTTTGTCAACTGCAGCGCCAATCCCTCATTTCCTATTCTTCCCTTGTACTTATGTGCCTTGTCTTGTATCTCAATGCGTCTCGGGTGTCGATGGATCGTTCGTTTGCGGTCACTTCTTTCGTGGTGTCTACTCCATAGCTGGCGCTTTGGGGACTACTCGTTGGTTTCTTCCTGTAGCATGATCAAGTCTGGTCAGCTACAGCTTGTATGTAGGGTTGTAGGGGGATCCTCTATACGAATCAAGGAGTGTCAATACTTTGTAGATCCGACCATAGTCAAGACAAGTCATCTGACTAATGTTAAAGCGACCGCAAGTGCAAGAATAGGGGGTAAAGGCAGACCGAGTCTCCGAGGATGTGGCCCTGTGTATGTGTGTGTGAGTGTGTTCCTCTGTCGTGCCATGGACTTCGAGTGTCGTGTCTTCGAGTGAAACCTGCTGGTCCGTCAGTATGCTCCGATGAGTATCAAGGCCATGCGGCAGTCAGTCGTGCTTCTTACCCGTCTCCCATCTATGTGCTGCTCCCAGGTCGCTGCATCGTTGATGCAATGCCTCCTCGTCTTTGGCCGATGTCTGTGTCTATGTGCCCCGTGGGCAAGGGGAAGCCGCAGCCGCCGTGATGATGATCGAGGAGGATGGGAATGAGTCTTTCAGATGGCCGATGCACATCATCTGCTTGCGGTATAGATTCAGGGTCAAAGTGTGGAAAACACCATGAGTTCATATGGCGATACTGCGCAACGATACAAGGTTAGCACGCTTCAAGATGTACTGCCCCCTTAGTAAGGGAGCTAATACTCTGTACCATCGATGTCATATTCATCCCTCGAGCTCAGAGTTCCATGACTGGGTGCTGGTGGATGAAATTCCGATGTACTGGACAAAATACAATATGGATGAACAAAAACAACAAGACGGCGATATCGTGATGACTTCTGGGAGACTAGTGGGGGCCCGAGTAGTTTTACCAGTGGAGGGGCGGGACAGAATGGGATGCAGGCCACCGGCAACACCAAGCAACAACACCACTTGGGTTGGAGAAGAGCAAGTGAAACTTGGCATAGGCCATCTTTTCAATAATATCTACCTCCGACTGTATGGGAATTACGATTATATTATCTATGTTCAAAATCTAGATCGAGTGTCATGGTGATATGTGCTAACCAACAACATATGAACATGAACATGAACATTGGCCCTGCTTGTTCTTTATGGGTCTGTGAACATGATGTGTTCGGCGTCAAGGTGATGCATGTCTCGATAGCTTCTAGAGCTTTCGTCCCACTGCACTGCCACTCCCTCAACTTCTCCTGAGCCCCTCCGTTGCAGAGACTACTTCCACTGTAGTGCCTCAAGGACTTGACATCATGCAATGCCCTATCCCTTACCCACAAGAAGTTGAAATTCCCATCCCTGGAGCAAATACTCAGTGCCCTACTCCTGAGTGTCACTGGCAGCGTAACTGGCCGTTACCTGGTCACCGGACCGTCTGCCTCTTGTTGATTCTGCTCTCCTATAGGCTGGGGCTTGACGCGTCGTAGGCTATATCTCTGCCCCTCTCGCGTATATCTTGCTCTCCTCTTTTCTCCCCCTCCACAACAACATCTCCTCGCACATCTCACTTGCGCGTCTCTTGATAATATCTGTTTCACGATACAAAACTTATATTCGAATTTCTTAACTAGATATTATCGTGACGTGACGAGTCTATCACGCGTACCTCACATCGAACCGCCTTCCGAGAAGTATCCCATAGACCTCTCCCCTTTCTGATTACACCTTCCCCCCTCTTCCACACCATCTTCTTTGCCCTTCATTACCATTCATCATCTGAGCCATGGCTCTGTATACTGCAAGCGGTCGTAGAGATCCTACCTCCGAGCAAGGCAGTTGGGACTTCCTCTCTTCTCGCCCCGATGAACTATCTTCTTCATCCTCTGACTTCAACGGAGTTGGCATCGCGTTTGGAGATCTGGATTCCCACCCCTCAGATATCAGTGTTGTACTCTCCGCTTTTAGCGATGACGTGAACCGGGCTTTCGATGAGCGAGATGATACCATCACTACGAAGCTGGCCAACTTCGATGCTCAAGCCGACTATATGTCTGACTCTGCAAACTTCCCCAACCTCTCATCAGAGGAACTCATGAGTCAACGCGAGGCCCGGGAGCAGGCTCGTGCAGATCTTGTCCGACTCAAGGAGGAGAACCTACTGAACCGCATCCGATATGATGAGCTTCGCGTAAGTCACTACCAGTCAAGACAAGCTTGCCGTCTCGTATTAACGCCTTCACCTCCTAGGATGAGATTATCAACTCTATTGATGCGAACCTCACTCCAACACAGGTTCTGTCCAAGATGGAAGAGCTGGGCAGAGTTGAAGAAGACTTACTAGAGAGCAATGTGGCGTTACGCCGCATGACCGAGACAGAGGGGGGCTCTTCATCTGGCGACGTAAGCATTTCATGTCACTTATTGAATCAGATGATTAACGTTTAAACACAGGGAGATGACGAAGCTTCGTCTGGTAATGGGTCGGATGAAGTCAGTGTCCGCGAGACGACTTCTGACTCCGACAGTGATGCTCCGGGAGAATAGGATCCTCCCAACTCGCCTGTCGACGATTCGTCTGAGTTTGAGTCGCGGTTCGCCCCCCGCTCGGATAGCAACTCTGCTGCCGATGGAGGTAACAATGATGCATCCACAACCAACCAAGTCGTTGCATCTGATGATCAGGACGTCCCCGTCAATGACCAGAATGAGACCCTCTGGGTTGAATCCGACAACGAGATCTATAAGATCGACGTGAAGTCAGTCTTTGATCCTGATTGCACTGCCGACACCCGCCGCGTTCTCCTATACAAGATCCCCCTGGGCACCACCCTTACCCAGGTGGCCAATGCTGTTTGCGGTGTTGGAGGACTCCTCAGAATATCTATCATGAACAACATTGGTAACAGTGGCAGAGCCTTCAAGATGGCTTGTGTGGAGTTCCGCGACTCTGCTGCTGCTAAAAAGTACGTCGCCAACGTCAAGGACAACGGACTTGAGCTCATCAACGAGAATGGACGCTTCTTCGATATCGAAGTCAAGCTCATCAACTCTAACTCGTCTTACAATTCCTATCACGGACATCCCATTAACTATGGTGTCGGTCGTCACAGTGAGCACTCGGGGAGGTGTATTACCATGGACAATTTCCCTGCCTCTGCCATCTGGCATCTGTTCAGACGATTTGGGACAAAATATATCATCCGCGCGGTCTTCCGCCCTAACAACAACCAGATGAATGGGAAGCTCTGTGTCGAGCTCGACAGCGTCTTTGAGGCTGGTCGGCTCTGCTACATGATTCTCAACCAAGTATTTCTCCCATACCATGGGCCTGCTTCCCAGATGGGCTTTGGTTCAACTCCCTCTGACCGCGACGTCGAGGAACTCACCAGTTCCGTCTCAAATACCATCGCGTACGTCTCTCCCAAGCATCTCTCCGACGCCTGGAACGTTCAGCCGTTCAACCTCTTTACCCCTTCTGCCAACTTCGCTTACGGCGCACCGATCCCCCGACGTGCAGTTACCAGCCGCAACTCGTCGATGAACATGGACGTTCGGTCGCGAACCTCGTCGATGAACGTGGAGGCTGCGTCACCCGCCCCGTCCATGAACTCATTCGTGGACGTAGAGGTGCCTCAAACTCCGATCGCGGATTTGGAGGCGTCACGTACCCAGTCGATGAACGCGGAAGTGTTGCACCCCCCTGAGTACTGGAGAGGAAAGCATGGTGTCGTCCCTCATGTCCTTGTCCGCGACGACAAGACTTCCACCATGCTCCGTGACGTCCAGTTGACCAATGTCACGTTCAACTTCGTCGATGACAATACCAAATACATCATCGTCGAAGGCCAGGTCTACTCGCGAGAGATCAATGGCGACATCTACACCAAGCTCGATGACATGGACCTCACGAACCTCAAGCAGGACAACCTCCTCAAGCCCAACTGGGCTCCCTTCTGGAAACATTTCTGCGAGGCAAATGAACTGCCCTACCTCCCCAAGTATGCCGAATACGGCCGCATCGCCAACATCCGCCGTAATATCAACAAGAAATTTGGCTTCCCGTCTTCTTGGAACCCCGAGCGACTGACCTCCCTCCCGAGTCAGATCAAAGCGTACTTAAACCCAAAGTCACGCAAGGTAGTCTCGACCGCCGAGGCCGAGCAAAAGTAGATCTTCATGACAAAGAGCCGCGATATTGCGCGAGACAGCTGATCAACGTCGGATCAGTGGTGTTCAGAGGAACACTCCAACATCGGTTCAGACATACTAACACTGAACATACGCATTAATACTCTCCCGAACATGTCGACAACGAGGGCGAGGGGAGCTTGCGACTATTTTCGGAATGTTTTTAGGCAGGTATGGGACATTTAATCCAGGGCATTGCTATCAGGGGATTTGTGTGACATCTTTTTGGAGCCCTCGGAAATCAATCAATCAAGGAATCAACGGTAGTTCAACGGTACTTAAGTTAGTTAATGTAAAAAGTCATTTGACACAAATGGGTATCTCTAATGCTATGTATCTCCGCCGTGACCGTCTGCTTTTGAAAAATAATTGCGCCTTTGCCTGTAGTGATAAGAATCCATGCCCCAAAACCTCTCGAACTCCATAGCCAACCTTACCCTGTTCTTTTTCTTCACCTGTAATCATCTGCCTCCCATCCATTCGCACCCCCGGTCTTAGCCCTCTTCTTCGTAGGCGGTTCCTCCACGACGAAAAGCTCATCATCGTCATCCTCCTCCTTACGCGGATCTGCAGCGACGGGCATTACGAGTTCGTCTTCCTCTCCACCTGCGAAAGCTTCACTGACGCTCTTGAACTGCTTTGCAGGAATGCCCCATGACAAAGTAGTTTGTTTCATAGACTTCTTCTTTGGTGCGTATGACGGTGCAACGGAGGTTTGTTTGGAAACTGGCTTTGTGGCCGGCTTGTCTGAGCGCTTCCGCTTGCCGTTGCGGAGGTACGCTTTGATGAGATCTTTGGGGAGGTTGGATTCTGGCTCCCATGAAGGGTTCTGGTCAGGCGGCCAGTCGCCTTCCCAGCGGACCAAGAAGTAGCGTACTAGACCTTGGCCTTCGACATCGTAGAGTTCCATGTCTTCGAGGCGTTTAACCTCCCAACCTGCTTCATCTGCGTCTTCTGAATCTTCATGACTGGGATCCTCCCGAGGAACTGGCTCTGGGGACTTTGACTTGGGGATGCTGCTTTTAGGCTTTGACTTTGGCTTTGACTTTGGCTTTGGAGGTTTCTTTTGAACTGAGAGATCTTCGATAAGCCGTGCTGTTTGGGTTTCTGACTCTGGATCTGGTGTCTCAACCCTCGAGTTAGAGTAGGTCAGTGACTCTTGGGGAGTCCAGTCCGAGGCAGAGCCTGTGCCCTGAACACCACTCAATAGTCCGTTAGAAGGTTGTGTTTTCTTTGAGGGACGGCTAGGCTTCTTTTTGCCTTCAGACTTTGAGCGTATGCTCGTGATCTGAGGCGTGCTTTGGCGACTCGAGGTCCCCGTTGACGGGAACGACTCGATATGTTTGCCTTTGGTATGGCTCTTCTTTGGGACATGGGACTCGGCTGCTGAATCATGGAACGGATTCATATTAGTGCCGCTAAAAGCACTTTCTGAGTCCTCAACACTCCCTCTATGCTCCCCCAACGCCTGATCATCCATCTCAGCCGAATCACCAGACATTTCCCACTGCAACTGTCTCGCCGGACCCTCTTCATCCGACAACCCCTCAAAGTCCTTCAATCTATTCTTCGTAGGGGTCTTGATCGTCATGGCCCCCTTCATTGGAACAGCTTCCTCATCTTCTATTACCGCAACAACAGCCGTTTCTATCGTACTGTGCTTAGGTGGTCTACCACGCCTCTTTGGCTGTGTCACCTGTCCAGCTTCTGTCTTCTTTTTCTCTGCCGTTTCTTCCTCCAACTGTTCTTCCGTATTCTTAAATTCCCACTCTTCCAATTTCCTCGGCGATACGTATTCCAGAATATCCATTGCAGGAACCAACATCTGCGCCGCTGGTAGGTCCGTCCATGACACGATATATGACATCCGTCTCGGCAGGGGGAGTCCATCTGCAGCAAGGCCCGGCGAGGGAAGGATAATTCGCTCCAATATGTACGCAGTCGAGTCTTGGGGTGGTAGCAAGCTTATAGGCTGCAGTGGAGGACCGCTTCCAGGTACATAATCTCTTGGCCTAGACCGAAGCCGTACTTCGATCCGAGATCTGTGGTGTTCCTTCGGTTTTCGTTTTTCCGACTCGTCTGGCTCGAGCTGCTGCTGGAAGGACTCCATCGCTCGTGCGCCAACGCGAGTCCCGCGACCCGCGACGCCAGTTCTAGCAGGATTATAATGGAAGAGTCGCCAATGCGATTTAGTGGGTAAAAATCATAGGTAAAGAAAGAGTCAGCAACAGATCAAGCAATATGATTTTCGAGCTGCATCGACGTGTTCGTAGAAATTGTTCGTAGAAATAAATATGTTCTATAGCTGTTCCAAAACGCGGCTTGTACTGTAAGAGGCTGGCAGTAGGCCTAAGCAAGAGCTGCTACCCGATGACTAAGCCAATGTAAAGGTCAACAAAGCCTAACAACATAGGTAAAAAGGCTATAACTACCTTAGTAGGTAGCTTGTATTTTATTTAATTTAAATAAAGAGAACTTGAAAATACTCTTATTTAATAAATATTTTTATAGCATTAATTAAATTTTTAGCTAACAACCTTATTCCTACTCTTAAATACTTATGTAAATTAAAGAATTATAATTATCTTGAGCTTAGTATATCCTATATAACCCTTATTAGGGGGTCCTGGGTTACCCTCTTCCTGGTTGAGCCTTAATGGCGGCAGCGCTTAGCCGCGCCTAATCAAGCGCCAAACTTTTCCCACCCACCATGAGATCACGAACACAGCTCTACCCGAGCTTCAGCATCCCCACGTCACGCCCAATAACCGACGGCACAACGACATCTTTTAATCTCCACTCCAAACCTCTAATTGACTTTTTTTCCTTCCAAACCTCAATTGGCTACAACATCTATTTGCCATGGCTTCTCCGCTCAAGACCTCCGTCTTGCGCATGCCGCTGACAGGTCTCGTGCGCTCATCGCAAAAAGCTTCATTCTCAACTCTGCGTCCAGCATCATGTCTCTCAGCATCGCCATTCCGACCCCAATGCTTCACACCCGTCGTCGCAAAGACCTTCTCCCGCACCTACGCCGATAAGCCGCAGTCCACCGAACTCCCCCCGCTCGACTGGAACAGCTTCTTCAAGCTGCGAGTCTCGCGCCGACGATACCAGCTCTTGTTCTCCATCACCAATGGACTGTTTGCCGGCGGTGCGGGCGCCGTTTTTCTCTCGACGGGTCTGGCGGAACCGATCATCTCGCAAATCCCCCTCGACCCGTTTATGACGCTGGGACTTATGACGCTCGCGTTCTCGGGTCTTGGGTGGTTGAGCGGCCCTAGTGTTGGAAACCAGGTCTTTTACCTTCTGAATCGCCAGTGGAAGAAGCAGATGACGCAGAAGGAGGCTCAGTTCTTTGAGCGCATTAAGAAGCATCGGGTTGACCCCTCCAACTCGAGTGCCAGCAACCCTGGTAAGTTTTCATCTCGCTAGCTTCAAGTGCCGCCGATCGAGTAAGATATGTACTAACCACGGACCAGTTCCCGATTTCTACGGCGAAAAGATCTCTAGTGTTTCTGGATATCGCCAATGGCTAAAAGACCAAAAGGCTTTCAACAAAAAGAAGACTGCCAACTTTGTGTAAAAGAAAGAAACGAAAAAAATATCTCTCATGAATCTCTGTTGACTTGAGCAAAATGTTATTTGTAATGGCGCAGCTGATGGGCGGGAATGGCCTGTCCTTGGTGTGCTCGGGTCAACACGGGCATTGTATGTTGTATGTATGTATCATAAAATCTCTCATCCAATACGACTATCCCCATTTCCTCTTTTAGCCAGCATCTCTTCCGTCAGTCTATATAAAAGGTACAGATGGATCAACAGTGTCCTTCCATGACTTGATACCACCCAGAATATCACCGATAAATCTCTCTCCGTTGTTCCCTAGTCCCAGGTCTTTGAGTTTCTGCGCGGCAATCTGTGAATCGTTGCCGACTCGGCAGACGATGTATATGGGGGTTGAATGGGGCAAATCGCCTGGCCATCCCTCAGGCGTTGCTTCACCACGAGCGCTCATGAAGCGACTGATGGGGATGTTGACCGAACCTGAAATATTGCAGAGATCGAAATGTTCCTTCTCCCGGACATCAACCAGCAGCATATCTTTATTCTCCGACTTGGAGAGCTCATTATACTCCTTCGCTGTGACTCGCTCGTCGGGCTGGAGTAACTGGACAGGCTGCTTGACACCACAAAACTGAACATAGTCCATTGAGTTCTTCAGTTCGTCCAACGTCAATCTGTTCTCATCACCACAAGCCAAACAAGTCTTTCTTCTACCCCTCATCCTCACAGTTCGGAAAGGGGTATCAGCCATGCCACTGAAAAGTAACAGCATTGGTGTCTTGGCCTCTCCATGGGTTTCTAGATCACCTCTTGAGATCAATTTGATGGCCTCCAAAGCCTGTAAGACGCCCATTGTACCAACGATAGGCCCAATGATCCCACCCTCACCACATCCGACCACGCTATCTGGTGGTGGCGGCGTAGGAAATACGCAGCGATAGCAGGGACCTTTCCCGGGAGGGTTATTCAGAACGATCAATTGGCCAGATGCTTGGAATGCAGATGCTGAAACAAGGGGCTTTGAGAGAAGTACGCAGATATCTGAAATGAGATAGCGGGATGTAGGATGATCAGTGCAGTCAAGGACTAAATCATAGCCTGATACAATGTCCTCCGCGTTCTGCGGTGTAAGATGTGTGTTGTGCGCATTGTAAGTTATCGTTGGGTTAAGGCTTTGGATGTTAGTTAAGACTTCTTGAATGGTTATGGGGTCTTACTCTTTGAGATATGTAATCGCACTTTGAACCTTGCTCATACCAACACGACCCGTCGAATGCGCAACTTGACGATGTAAGTTCGAAACCTCAACTTCGTCGCCATCAACAAGACCGATCGTGCCAATCCCTGAGCCAGCGAGGTATGCAGCAGCAGGACATCCCAGGCCTCCCGCTCCAACGAGCAGAACCTTAGCCTTTCGCAAACGTAGTTGACCTATTCTTCCATTAACAATTTTACTATTGATAATTCTAAGGGCAACTGACCTTGAAGTCCAAAGTTGGGTACAATCATCTGTCTACTATACCTCTCATACTCGTGGTTATCCAGTGGCCACTTCCACGTTTCTTGAGATTCACGTGCTTGTGACTCTGCAACTGCAAGTTGAGAGCGTAGATCTGCGAGTTCTAATTCTCGCTTTGCGATCTCTCTTCGTAGGTTATCAATTTCTTCCATTGTTATTGAATAAGAGTGAGTGGGATGAGAGATGAACTAAGTGTGAAAGTTGAAAGTCACGAGAGGATCAGCTTAGAACGGAGATATTGAGTTGAACCCCACTAGAGATTGAGAGTATGAGCAGTTCTAGCAATTCTATTAACAAAACATTGCATAACGTGAGCGGATATGAGAACTAGGTAATTTTTACCTGATCTTATTCTTAGTCATGATTTTAATCTTTCATCTCTGTTTTGCCCAAGTTCTGATTCTCTGTTAAACTGGTCATCACCAAAGCCGTTGACTGCCCCTCCACGCTGATCTCGGTGTGCCCCACCACCTCGGTGAGGAACCCTCACCGAAAATGTTTCTCCAGTATCTTCACCTTCACCTTCAATTCCACACCCAAATCCTACATCTCCAACACCCTAACTACAGTCCCAAAATGGTACATCCCCTCCTCCCCTACACTCCCAAATAACAAATTGCTGACAAACTACAGGCTCCTCAACCCCCAGGCCTTAAAAAGCCCTCCGCGCGCACCCTCCGCCACCAGCGAGTAACCGGCCAAATCCACCCGCAAGCGCCCCAAAAAGTCTTCCGCGATGACGCCGCAGTGACCGACTCCTTCCTCTCCAGCAAGCGCGACAAGCGACTCATCAAGCACTCCTCCTTCGTATCACGCATCCAATCAGCACGCATCTCCAAATCCACGAAGCGGCGACGCCCATCGAAGAAACTAGCAGCGAACTTGGAGAGTCTAGCTGATGCGCTGCCGGAGCTGGAGGAGGGCGCGGAGGTTGAGCAGGGTAAGGTCAGGCATAAGAGCTTGAAGAGCAAGAGGGGTGCGTTGAAGCGCAAGGAGAGGGTTGTTAAGGGCGAGATGGAGAGGTTTGGGGTTAGTATGGCGAGGTTGACGCAGCAGGATGGTAAGGCTGCGCAAAAGGTTGAGACGGAGGAGAAGGCTGCGCCAGCGCCAACTGCGAATCGGTGGGCGGCGCTGAGGGGGTATATCTCTTCGACGATGGAGCAGAATCCTGCTTTTGCTGAGAAGAACTAAGGAGGTCGACGTGGAGAGGATCTAAGATACCAAGAATGGAGATCGAGTCTTTAGATGAGGTTACAAAAAGGGGGCAGATGCTATCTCTATAGAATTTTGTTCAGGCGTATGGAGTTGGAACTGTTTACTTCGATCACAGGCCTAGGGCGGGCAACAGAACTTATAACATTGATCCGAAATGACAAAAAGACTTGGGTAAATTGGTAATAAGGAACTCTTTGATGAGTTTATCGTGGCAATGTTTACTCGGATCAAAGTCTTCATGCTCCTCAAGGTCTACATAAGACTTCACAACAGATGCAATACTCATCATCATGTTTATAAACGTACATTGAATTGTCATAAGCTATGCTAATGCACGCACGCATATATTTTTCCATATCCTACCAAACGCCTTCATCGCTAACTCGCATTACTTTGATATCTGGGAGTATCGTTAAAACAACAAAACACGCGTATGAGCATCTTTCTCTGTTACATGATAACCACGTCCCTCTTACTGCTCCACGCTACCACCAACGCCAAGATAAAAAGGACATAGGATGAATAAAAAGGACAGAAAGAGATAACAAAAACAGGGCTGATTGACCGTGACGCATCCGTCGTAAAGTTCATTTCATTACAGTGGTGGAACAAGTGCATCATTGTGTCTCGATCACACTTTGAGGTGGTGAAGCTGTTGTACCGGTGCTAGAAGACCGCTTACCCCGGACTTTGACGGGGGTTGGAGGACTTGATTGAATCCTGGGCTCTTTGGTAACTCGATCGGACTTGCATACTCGCAGACCAAGAGGAGGTGAATTCTTGGAAGACCGGATCGGGTTCGCGTTTGTGCGCACGCGGTTTCTCATGCCTCTCCAAGGAGGTTGATCAACAAGTCTAGTGGGAGAAGTACCCTTGGGTTTAGTGACTGGGCCCTTTGCGATTGAACCGTTTCCGCTTTGGTTGACGGGTGACTTCTTCGCCTCTTGAGAACGAGAAGATGAACGGCGTGGTGACCGAGGTGGTGACTGAGGAGGCTCTCGGGCGTTACGCGCCTTTGCCACCTGAGCTTCCCTGATTTGTCTTATGAGTTCCTCGAATTCTTCGCAAGAGCCGTAGCAGTCCGTTCTCTATTCAATCCGCGGTGGTGTCTTGTTCGAAAATGGGCTGGCGCTTCTCCTATCTTGATTATTAGATACGCCATGCAAAAGAAAATGAAATGATTGGGGGCACTCACGATCGCCTGCGCTCGCCCTCCTTACGGAGGTTTTCGATAATTCGCATCATCTCTTTTCGGCCACCATAGCTGTCGACCATCTTACCGCCCATGCTCATGGACACCTTCTCGCGGGCATTAGCGCAGAGAAGGCGCTTGACGAGGAGGTGGCGCATCAACAAACAGACAAAGACACCGCAGTCGCTACCGTTCTCCTGCTGGGGGCAATCCTCAAGGTTGATGAATCGAAGAGGTCGTTTGAGGATATTGGCAAGCTTGCGAGTTGCAACGTTGGCCTCGGAGTAGTTGGCACCACCAAGGGAGTCGTAGTGGAAGGCAACGCCATCGAGGGTCGAGACGAGGAGAAGTGACCAATGGCTACCACCCTCAGCGACGCTCACATTACGATTGTCGTTGATGGGGAGGAAGATGTGGGTGACTTTTGAGAAATCGGGAAGCGCGGATTGGACTGATCGGAGGTCGGGCTCTTTCATGAGGAGGAATGTCATGCTAGGACGGAGCAGGACGATGCGTGCTTGAGGGTACTTGGGAAGTGTCTCGCGCTCCAGATATTCCTCCCAGAAGGCAATGTTGTTATCGGTTAACCAGTCGTGCTTGAGCGCCTTGATATCCTCAGCTGTCAAGAGGACATCGTAGTAGCTGAGGTAGGGTTTCTCGGGGGCAAGCTGTGTAAGATGTTAGTGTCAACGCCACTAGACAAGTCGCATTCCATGATAAACTCTACCAAAAGCGCATCTCAGAGATAGGCGCATTGGATCGATATCTAGACAGGCATGCACGGAGATGCGGGGTTACAGTTACATACCGAATCGCCAAAGTGGCGGGCCATCCTCTGACGAAACGGCATCTTGTGTTGCTTGGACGTCGAGGATGAAGTGGAAGTAGATGAGGTCGAAGAACGAGGTGAGATTTCAGGAGAGTACGATGTCGAGTCCGCAGGTGTGATCTCGTAGTCGGAATTGGCGGTTAAGGTTGAGTCCGAGGTGTCAGCCGAGCTTGAGCTGCCTGGTCGTCGTGATCGGCGGCTCCGAAAGCTAAGAAGACCGTGCAAACGGCTGTACAAGGCAAGGATGTCAGAAGACGATTCGTAGAAAGATGTATACGCAAAGGGTGATAATGCGCTGAGGATTGACAAGTAGTGGTTTCTAAAAGATGGAAGTGTTGTAAGGATGAAGAAGTAGATCAGATGGGAGTAAATCTGAGCTGAAGTAGAAGAACAGATGCAGCGAGTGGTAGTGTAAGTGACTGACGGGAACAACAGGTACAAGACGCAGTGGAAGCGGGGTCAACAGTGACAATCTGAATAAGAGGAAATCCGTACACAATAGAACAGCTCTTTTGAACTAGTGGCAGTGGTATTATACCCGAGGCTTTTCAGGTAGTTTTTGACCCGTGTGCAACGTACAATAGAAAAAGGTTGAGGTCTGGGGAGAAAAAAAAAGAGAAAGGGAAAAAAAACTGGAGCGAAGGGCAGTGTCTGCAGCTGCCGCGTTGGACAGGAGGCTCAGCCCAATCCACGAGCCCAGGACGCAGTGGAGGCGGGGCAGACGACGGCACTGGTAATTTAGCGCCAATGCCCTGGAGGCCCCCCTGTTTGTAAAAGATGTATTGCGGGCAGCCAGCTATGACTGATGCATACGGAACCTCTTTATCCAGTGACAAAAAGAGATAGGCAAGCTTGGTATAGAATCGGGGTGTCTTTAGGCTAGTCCTTTTCATCACCTAGGATGAAGAAAGGTTGGGCCTCCCTTGTGCAGAGTGGTCATATGACGATGTGACAAAGAGTGGTTGGGGATATGGATGGATGCGCCATTGTTCATGACTGTGATGAAACAGAATAAAGACACTGGCCTCTGAATAAACGGAATGGAACAGAACAAAGCCAAACGAAACAGAACAGAACGAAACAATCGTCTTACTCACCCTGGTGTAGAAATATGCCCCGCATCATCTGAACCCATCCTGTCGTGCCACTCAAGTTTCAAGCTTGTAACAAACAAAGTGCTTTATCCAAGCGCAAGTGGTCCAAGCAAAAGTAATTAAATATTAAGATAAAAAAAAAAGGTATCTAATATTCGTAAATAGGCTCTGGTATATTCAGTATTAATTGCAGTGCCTTCATCGGCAGGTCTGGATCTCTTATATCATGCATACCATCTAAATCTCGGACTTGGGGATGACCCCGTTCGCGCCACAAAGTCACTACGTCACCCATAACCTAAGGTAAACCACCATCGTCATCGTTTCCCCATGTTCGTTATCGCGCCGAAAACGCCGGACTGTCCACTCCAGGCGTCGACATCACCAGCCACGAATGCAGTAATGTATCGGCTCGATAGGGCAGGCAGCTAATCTTTGAGGATCGTGATGCTTAGCATGACACGTGGGATCAACAGCATTTGTCTTCAAGTGTCTCATGGGTATCTCATCCAGTCCCCATCGTGATGTTCGCTTCCCTCTCTCGCTTCCTTTTAACCGCTATTCGCCAAGTATTCTTCCACCCTCCAAACGCCAGTGAAGCCAGTCTATGTACGATGCTTCCCGTATCGAGTCTAGCCTCATCGAATAAGCGAAGAATGGCTCTCATCCCATTCATCAGTCTCAAACCTTGGATTTGCTTCATACCCCATCGTGACATCGTCTTATTAGTCTTCTTAAGATCCCTTCATGTCTTGCCCAAATTCTGTAGTTCTGTGATCATGGGTACCATATGGTCATAGCAAGGACATCACTTCTTAATAAGATCACTATCAATGCCCAGCGACTCCTCATCAAACCATAGCATTGGCCCGGCCCGGGATCCTTACCGCTCGACTAACATGAAACTGACCCATCAATCAACCTTTCGATCCCTGCCGCCATTGAACCCTGATTTTCAGTCCCCATTCCATCAACTGCCATCACATACCCACAACTTGAGTCACATTTGCCCATTACCTAGCTCCAGCAAATCCCATCATCTGTCATTACCAAATCTGTACAGTAAATCATCTCAATCTTCATAGTCTGCAATAACAGCTTCCTTCATCAATCGTCCATGAAGTGCTCGTAGATTTGTTGTCGCTTGTTCAAACAAGTGATGACGCCTTGCTGCCGTTTCATTCAGTTGCTGCATCGTCTTCTCTCGTATCTTTCCGCGCTCATCAATCGCTGCCTTGGCTGCCCGCGTCCCCCGGAGGAACCTATCACCATCCTTCTTCCATGTTTCACTGAGCGCCTGCCTCTCTTGCATGTAGCGTCGTTCGATCTTGTCCACACAATTGATGCCATTCTTGCGATAGGCATCAGCGCCACGGTAGATGGTCGCTTCCTTGGCCTGGAGATGATCCAGCATCATCTAGGCAGCATATTAGCATTGAACTGACCTTCGGCAAGGGACTTACCTCGACTAGTCCATGGAGTTTCTCTCCTATCTCTGCATTCGGCCCGGCCGGTCGTATCTGTCTGGGAGACTCTCTATTGCCGCGGACTTTGTCATGCTCCATGGCCTGTTCCACTTCGGCAGTCGCTTCATTCTGTCCCTGCAAGGACGCCAGTATCTGAGCATGAATGTCTTGATCACTTGAACTTGGCTCGGGGCGCAAATTCGCAGGCTCAGCTCTGGCCTTCGTCGGTTTGTGTCTCAATTCCGCTCTGGTCTTGTCAGGAATGGCCTCTGCAGCTGCCAGACTAGAGAGGTACTCTTGTTGTAAGTAATTGCCTTCAGGATATGGGGATTCCTATTCCGCAGTTCTTCGAAGGCGTTGGGATCTTCTAGGCTCCGTCTGCTGACTGCGCTGTGGCGCTCTCGCAGATTCAACTTCTTCCATAGCACATGGACTTGTTCCACCGACAAGCTGCTCTGGACTTGTTTCAAGTGGCAACGGGCTACCCGCTTGGCTTACACTGAAGCTCCGCGAAGTTTTACTGATCTTGCGAGGTGGGTGAGAAGCATCAATGATGGGATCAACTATCGTAGCAGGTCTTTTCAACGTCCTTGCTTGTGAGGTATCTTGAACGAGAATGTTAGTATCGCGAGCGGACAAAACCGCCCGGCCCTTTTGATTTACACGATTTCCCATCGTACTTGGGATAGGTTCTTCAACAAGGTTCTTAGGGTCCCGCTCAACTGTCATAGTCGTCCTCTGCTGAGAGATTTGTTCTTCTTGGGGGCGTGAAGGGCGAGGGGCCTCAGGATTCTGCCGTAGGGTCTGTGGGCGTGCAGAAGGCTGCGCTTTCGCACGATTAGCATGGTCTGCTGGCTCCACGTCGACAATTGGATCAACAAGTAACTCTCCCATCACTGACTGGGCCTTTCTTGGTGGTTGAGTCTTCTCTTTTGGGCGTAAATCTTCAATTGGGACGAATGCATCGCCATCATCCGATAATAAAGAGCTCTCAGGGTCGCTAGAGAGCACGATAGGGTCCTGAGTCGATCCCTGGGTCTCATTTCTTGTTTCTGGTGTCTCCTGGACTTTCAGAGGCTGCGACACTGGTGCCTCTTGCTCTTTCAACTTGGCTCGGGTTATTCTTTTGGTAACCGGGGGTGAAGGCTTAGTTGCTACTTTTGTAGCAGGAACTACACGTTCTTTCCCCTTTTCAGTTGTATTAGGTTTCTCTTGAAGCACCACGTTCTTCAAATTTGACTTTCGTGTAGCGGGAGGGACTTTTTGAGAAGGTTTCTCCTTCTTGGGAGCTTGTTTAGCAGGCGGTTTAGGTTTTGGCGCAGGCTTTCGTTTCGAACTGAGCGTCCCTTTCCCTGCACTTGCCATAAGAGAGACAGAGACAGCATACGATTTTCTGAGACTGCTCACGATGGGCATGCGAGGTTGCTGCTCCGGTACCTTTCGTGGTGTTACCTCTTTTATTTCCTGTGTCTCTTCGTCAAATTGGAGGGGAGTCTTTGCTCGTTGTTTACGGCCTTTCTTTTCCTTGGGTCGCTGCTCACTTGCTTGTATATCCTGAGTATCCATAGCGGCGGGTTTCCCTTTTGGTGCCTCTTTGTCTTTGCAAGTGCCGGTCTTCCGCTTTGGGGGCTTCGCTGGTGGCTTTTCAAAGGGTGAAGATGCTTGCTCCTCTCCTTCGTCTTCTCCTGATGGTTCCAGTTCCTCCTCCAACATTCTCGTAAGGGCATCGTGCTTTTTTGAGTACTTTCCTGGCCTGCCTCTTGTCTTTGAGCTCTGGGACGCACTAGGCTTCTTAGTACGCTGTGAACTTTCTGGGGCAGCTCCAGGTGCTTCCTCCTCCTTTCGCGATGTCTCAGCTTCGAGCTCAGCCGTAGACT
Source organism: Fusarium sp. NRRL 52700 (assembly GCA_013396095.1). Classification (NCBI taxonomy): domain Eukaryota; kingdom Fungi; phylum Ascomycota; class Sordariomycetes; order Hypocreales; family Nectriaceae; genus Fusarium; species Fusarium sp. NRRL 52700. The sequence continues at coordinate 310,118 of JAAQRM010000370.1, forward strand.
TGGGAGGCGTGACATCATATAGCTCATCTTCCGGCAAGTGATCCATGGCTTCTAATTCAGAGAAAGGTGGTAATCCAAGAGACTGTATCGAATCTTGGATGGTACTTGGTAGTGGCGCCAAAGGATTATTTTCCACGAGATTCAGTGCCTCGTCATCTCCGATCAGAGAGGCAGCCAAAGAATAATAAGGTGAACTTCGTCGTACAGTAGAGGCTGTCTCAGAAAAGTCAACAAAAGGAGGTTCTTTGCTTTCTTGATCAGGCTCTGATGGCAATGGCTGAGTGTTGGGCAGCTTGCCTAGACCAGACTTTGGACTGGAAAATTCGTCAAGCAGAGAATCTTGGTTGTCTAAAAAGCTTGGTTCGTCCTCCCGTAGAGGTGTGCTTCGTCGTGTTGAACCAATTTCAGACCATGAGAAATCAACAGGTTGTTGAGCGGATGGAACGGCTTCAGCATCAACCAGCCGCCTCAGATCATCCTCGTTGATGTCATCATCAAATTCGTTTGTTGACGGTATCTCAGAGTTTGGGGGCTCAAGATTTGCGCCTTGCTTTGGTAATGCCAGTATTGGGTCCTGAGTCTGAACTGCACGCGGAGACTGGTCGTGACGGTTTGGGGTGGTGTCGAGTTGCCCCAGGGCCACAATCCTCGCTGAATGCCGCGTACGCTTTGGGCGTGGGCCAGACTTCCCACCTCTTCGCGGCATGGTGCATACTGCAAGACTGTCAGTGGTTGAAACTGTACTGGAGGGGTACACAACGTTCGTTGTAGGGGATCGGACTTGCTGTTCACCTAAACGATTGGAGGGTGTACTTATGGTTATCGCCTGGCTGGGCAAGGGAGAAATAAAACGACCTCGAGATCACAAGCGAGTCAAAGAATGCTTGGGAACATAGAGTTATTATTTTGAGAACGATAGGACTTGGTAAGGGGATCATGTTGGCTGAGATGGGTAAGAGCAGATGGTGGAAGCTGTTGGCAAAATGGAAGGAGGGGGTACACTGGAGGTTGAATGCCTCTTGCCTGCTTCATTGCTGGCACTTGCCCAATCATTCATAAATCACTGCGTGAAACTGCCTAGGTACCTACCTACTACCTAGAGTTTAAAGGTTTCTTTAAACTACTATGTATTCAAGGTATGATAAATAAAGGCATTTTGAACACCAGGCTTACAGTAGCAAGATGGTGTGCACTATCGACGATGCGTTCGTCTTCTACGTACCCAAATATTGTACCAACAGGCCAACTGGAGGTACACTCGGCGCATGCAAACTAATAAGACTCTGCCTTACTTACTCTGGCATACTAGGTATCAGTAAAGCACCCCAAGTGGCTGGAAGAAGATAATGAATACAAATGTTAAAATAGTAGGTAGACAACGTCAGTTACTGAAGGGGTTGAAATTGGTCCAGCCTACCCTGCACAGCCGGAGGGTTTCTCGATATAATGGAGGAATCATTAATGTTGAACTGCGATCTATCGTGACGGGCCAACGCTTGGTAATCTTTCAGCAAGTCAATTCGTCAGATAATCCTGGCAAAGCCCGATAGTCCGGGATTCATCAGTAGGGAAGCGGACTTTGACTGCGGACCCTTCGGTCGGCGCAACTATTCCCATGCCTTATCCGCGCGGCCATTATTCAGCAGCGCAGCGAGGGGACGTCCACTATCTCCGCTCCCCCCGAATCAATGACCCGTTTCATGATGAACAACGCCTCTATCACTCCGGAAACCCCAAACTTTGAACGTTGATTTATTGTGATATTTGTTATTTGTGAGCGCTTTATATATCTGTCCTCCTCCGCCGCCTGGTAGGATCGCCGATCTACCTTGTTAGCTATACCTGTGCAACAGCCCTATCAATCAGTTGTAAGCTTACGTCTAAGCTTCTCGCTCGACGTCATGTCAAACCCAATGCACGCCCGCGACGCAGCCAGTGAATCTTCGCTTTCTCCCGTCCTGCGCAAGTTCAGTGTTCTTGCGCAGCGGCCCGAACCGAAGAGGTACCCGCCGATCTCTTCTATCCCTCGTACATCAGCTTTACGCTTGGCTCAAGCTGCCGAGGATCATATCATCGATCGAGACCATCCTGCGCCAAAGACGTTTCTCTATCTCGCTTATGGATCCAACCTCGCCGCCGAGACCTTTCTGGGCGTTCGTGGCATCAGACCTCTGTCTCAGGTGAACGTGTCAGTGCCAACTTTGGAGCTTAAGTTTAACCTTCCTGGAATTCCTTATCGCGAACCATGCTTTGCGAACGTCGATTACAGAAAGCTTCCTGAGAAGCCAAAGCTGCCTCCCAAGGTGCCTGTCCCACCTTTTGATCCTCCGCAGCCACCACACTCTGAGGAGATTAGGTGGGATGAAGGTCTTATGGGTGTGGTCTACGAGGTGACAGAGGAGGATTACCGCACCATCATCCGCACTGAAGGTGGCGGAGCTGGCTACAAAGAGATTGTTGTACCCTGTATACCATTGCCTCCCAAGATGTCCATCCCCGAGAAGCCATTCCCGGATATTCCTCGACCTTTTCTGTCAAGAACGCTTTTTGCACCACAGATTCCCGACAAGGACTTGCCTGATGATCCTCGCAAGCACAAGTGGTGGTATCGCTTTCTGCTTGGCCCTCAGCGTGAACCTGGCTACGCACAAGCTAGTGCTAGATATCTCAAGCTCATCAAAGACGGTGCCAAAGAACACGAACTTCCCGATGGATATCAGCGTTACCTGCACTCACTACAGCCATACACGATCACAACGTTGAGACAGAGGATAGGGGCATTCTTTTTCCTGTTCTTCACTGTCTTTTTCTTCGGCACGGTCATTATTCTATCCAAGTTTCTGGCTGATAAGCGCGGAAAAGTGCCTCAGTGGTTGGCTGTCACCATGACTGTCATGTTCACTGTGGCCTGGATGGTTTACGACAATGTTTTCAAGCCTGTTTTTGGAAATGGTGAAAGGACTGAAGAGAAGGACGAGAGGAAAACACACAGGCGAAAACACTCTCTGTCGGCCATGCTTAATCACCTCCCACCGGCAGATGAGGAGAAGGTGGAATTATTGAGAGAGTATAATTGAGAGGATGACGGAGTTGATTTAGTCGTGGAATTTGAATTGGTCTTGATAGCTGAGTTATGGGAGATGCCTGTCTTTTATATTGGCATTTATCGGGGTTCTGATGAGCATTCCTATTTATAAAAGTTCAGTTTGGAGAGTGATGTTAATTCAGATCAAATATTTCAGATGACCAAATGTAGGCATTCGTATCCTTGTTAAATAGACTGTCCTCTACACGGATAAAAGGGATGAGAGTGAGATGACTCCGTTGGGGTAAACTTGGCAACGTCAACATGCAGTTGAGCTCTAGCGCCCTTGAACCCGTTGCAATGCAACGATACATCCTCGGCAGTCGTTGATATCGTGACATGAAGCGACTCTTAGTAGCGATAACCTCAAAATCTACATCATTTGATCTAAGCCCATGATTCCTTTTTGCTCTTTAACATGTGCTCGTCACGCGATAAGGGGATCGGCCCGCGGATGACGGAACGGGGCTCGGTGCTGTAGCTGTTCCTGGATTATGCATCTTTGCCCCCTTGTCTCCCGGAGAATCCTAGACTTTGCAGAGATCCTTGTTTCGAGGTTCTTGTTCGACATGTGAAATCCCACTTAAAAAAAGTTGAATTGGACTTTTATGTTGTTTCCACGGGATTGAGGTTATGGTTAAGAGTGAAATTATTCTTCAATTGCTCATTATATCAAGCTGCAGTGTATAGTTATGACAGTGAGCCTCGAGCTTCTTATAGAAAAATAGCTTCAATTGACATATGCAGCCACAGCAATCAACATCTGCTTGCATGTGAAAAACTGCCCCTCGGCCTCATCAAGGTCTCGAGATTTCTCCAGCTCCATTATCACGGATATCAATGGGGTTTTGATGGGGCGCTTTCCCCCTTGGAGCAGGCGGTGTCACTTATCTCATTCTGCCATGCGTCATTGTGGCTTGCTCCAGGGTTCAACAACCTGGAAAGCTGGAGCTGGTCCCTCGGACTATTCAGCTTCAGTACCCCTCATAAAGCTCCTTTTTCGCCCTTACACAACTTTCGATTCTCCTTCTCCCCCGTATGTTTCGATTGCTTGCAGTGCGCTCTTCTTTCGTCTTTACTAAATCCTCGAGATTACTGTCTTGTACTCACATTCGCACTTATTCTTCTGCAACATTCGGCAACATGGCGAGCCTGGGTGGACATTCAAAGAAGCACAAGGTGACCATTGTGGGATCCGGTAACTGGTATGTCTTCTGCTTCTCCGGCTCTACCTTTATCTCTCCGTGAGCCATTGACTAATAGACACTTCTAGGGGCTCAACAATTGCCAAGATCGTCGCTGAAAACACCCGCGCCAACAAAGATCTCTTCGAGGAAGATGTCCAAATGTGGGTCTACGAGGAGGACGTGACGATTACCAAGGACTCCAAATTATATGACGAAACCACCGGCGACAAGCCTCAGAAGCTCACAGAAGTCATCAACAAGCACCACGAGAACGTAAAGTACCTGCCAGGCATTCCCCTGCCCTCAAACATCATCGCAAACCCCGACATTCGCGACGCTGTCAAGGACTCCACCATCCTCGTCTTCAACTTGCCCCACCAGTTCATCGCAAACGTCTGCAAGCAGGTCAACGGACACATCCTTCCTTATGCTAGAGGAATCAGCTGTATCAAGGGTGTCAATGTTACTGATGACGGTATCAGCCTGTTCAGCGAGTGGATTGGTGATGGTCTAGGCATTTACTGTGGTGCCCTCAGTGGTGCCAACTTGGCTCGTGAAATTGCTGAGGAGAAGTGGTCAGAGACTACCATCGCTTACGATCCTCCTGCTCTCGACAACAGCAGAGCTCCTACACCACGAACTGGTAGCCCCAACCCTACAATTGGCGAGCTCCCTGAGATGCAGCACAAGGATGTTCGAGGCCGAACTTCCAAGACCAAGCTCACCGCTATGCCTGCCGATTATCCTCCCCTGGACCAGGATTGCTTCCGAACGCTGTTCCACCGACCTTACTTCCACGTCCAGATGGTCTCCGACGTTGCGGGTGTATCTCTTAGTGGTGCCTTGAAGAACGTAGTTGCTCTCGCAGCTGGTTTCGTCGACGGTCGTGGTTGGGGTGATAACGCAAAGGCAGCCATCATGCGTGTTGGTCTTATGGAGATGGTCAAGTTCGGCAAGGAATTCTTCGGCGAGACCGTACATACAGCGACTTTCACCGAATCCTCCGCCGGTGTCGCCGATCTAATCACATCCTGCTCCGGCGGTCGTAACTTCCGCTGTGCCAAGAAGGCCGTCGAGAAGGGAATCTCCGTACAAGAGGTTGAGAAACAGGATCTCAATGGACAGAAGATTCAGGGTACAACCACTGCAGAGGAAGTGAACAGCTTCCTCAAGGCTCGTGGGTTGGAGTCGGAGTATCCGCTGTTCACAGCGGTGAATGCCATTCTCAACGGACAGGCCAAGGTGGACGACATCCCCCACCTTGTGCAGGATTCTTGATTTCGAAAGATGAAATATTTAGCGAGTGTATCGTTGAGTGTATGTATGCACTGTGGCGTTTGTATGGCTTATGTGGTTCTACATGGTTTACTCGGATCAGGAGGGAATGGGCAGTGGTTTAGAGTCATGAGTGACTGGGGCTGTACTTTTCTGAGTGGAAGGGTCTGTCATATACATGAAAATGAACATAGAAATGATATCTATTTATGAATACAGCTATTCTTTGAGAATGCTTCACTATTCTATGAGGAGTCGTGATTTGGTTGCGTAGGAGACGAGACACTAAACATTCCTAGACTTGAGAATGAGCATTTTGAGGCTGAGACCTGCATTGTTGCTGAAGATTCTGTCGTAAACGTTGCCTATTGTGGCTTGGCAAGGTTCTTCGTAGGTTGTTCAGCAACAGCTCGTGTAAGTGAAGTGCGAAACGATATCACATCGTTTTTGTTAAGAAGGATCCTGGTTCTTCGAATTATGCTTAACTTGGCAAGACACACTCTGAGAGGATGAATCGAAAGAGATTGATAGAAGGCACTTGATCTCGCCGAATTCATGAGGATGGAGGAGGATTACGCGGTGGAAGCCGCAATGGGCACGAGATTCCGGCTTAAATTGAGACAAGATGCCATTAGTACCTAGCGACGGGAAAGGCCGAGCAACGAATGCCTTTTTATATCACCAGAACTCTCGCTTTTCTTCTTCTGCCATTCTTTTTCTCTTATTCCAACTTTTGGTTTTCATTTTCTTTTCTGCATCCTTTCATTGACCCTAGTCAGCTTCTTCAAGCATCACCATTATTCTTTCTCGGCTCTCTCTTCTCAAGCCGGCTTTCTATTCACCAGCATGCCTCATTCCAAATAATACTCTCATTCTAATTACACTATATACGGAACATAAAAGTTATAGAGCACGATAGCGCATCAGCATCATGATGGCGGAAGCTGATTCAACCGTACCACAGACATCAATGCACCCTGCTCAGAATTTCGGACACTACATGAGCGGAGCAGATCAGAGCAGCCCAGAGAATGGTCACGGTGAGAAAAAACATAAGAATGTTAAATATCGCTTCCTATCGTCTTCAGAATGGGCCATACTAGCTCGGGGAGTCGGCGGGATCAGAGATATAGAGGATAACAAACCTGTTCATCCGACCAATAGCTTCTGGCCCCCACGAGGCATTCCTCAGGGCCTCTATCGCGACTGCGTCTACCATCGTACCGTTTCGTCATACTCATTTCACCTCATCGGCTTCGTTCGCGCAATTCTTTTTGTTCTGCAGTTGATGATTGGTGCTAGCATCACAGCTCTCAGCGCTGGAGGCCAAAACGATACAGCAATCACAGTTCTCGCTGCGTCCAACACAGTCATCGCGGGGCTGTTGGCTCTGTTGCACAACAGCGGAATTCCTGATCGATACAGATACGACAAGTCCGAGTTTCAAAAGGTCGAAGATCACATTAGAGAAGTTCTCGCCACGGGTATTGTACGTGCGGACCAGTCGGTCCAAGAGGCTCTTGCTAAGTGCTACGATCGTTTCGAACACGCCAGACGGACAGTTGAAGCCAATATGCCATCGGCTTACTCCCCAAGTTCATCATCAACACCGCCCTCACGACGCGGATCCACACCTCAACATCAGCCGCTACCACCGATGCCAATGCCCATGCCGATACCAGTACCAGCACCGACGACAGTGGCATCAACACCGACGACACACAGGAGGGCAGCAACAGAACCCAGCACACCGCCTAGGATGAAGCCACTGGTTGGTGAAGCAGTCCAAGAAGAAAAGGGTCCAACCACAAGCAAACCTAGCGAATGATGCAAGGCTAGAGCTCGGCAGAGAATCTCCAACGGGATGCGGTCATTTCCTAGCTTGCCGCTTATCAGATAAATTACCTACCGAAATCGACTTACTTTGCGACTAGGGCTGTTGTTGTACCTGCATTAGTCTGATTATTGGCAAGAGATTAAATTACCACCCAACCTAGTTCTCATTCAGTCATAGCCTCTCACCCACCAGGATTCAACGTCAGCATCCTTCATGCATTGATTGGGACTTTGAATAGACGCTGTCAGAAATAGGAGTTAAAAGATCTTCAGTTCTGACACTGGCTCCAATTGTTTCTCATTACTGCATTTGGACATATCGTGACCTGAGACCTCCACTGATCAACCATGAAACGAACCACGGACCTTGTCACAGTTTAATTGCTTGCCTTGGCCTTCCCCTCTTTAACCGTTATTGACGTGGTGCGACCAGGGATCATGGTCTGGGGCGCCTAGTTTCATGATGCTTTGAAGGATGGCCTCCCCCCACTGCGGCCATTTACCACTTACACTAGACAAGGGCATTGTGGCAGTCTGTCACTCTACGCCATTTGAGTCTAATTTACTTAAATCTCTCGCTGTGCCTCACGACTCGGGGACTCGAAGCCTCTTTGCTTCTTCTCTTTCACCGTAGTCAGTCCTTACCCGCCTCTCGCAGCGTGATCATGCCTTTGTTATAGCCAAGCAACACACTCATTTATCCAGGTCATACCCACCCAAGTCACTCTTTTTTACTGGATTGGATCATCTATTCATCATGATTTTGATTTCTAGCCCGCCTACTCTTTCCCGCAGGGTTGTTCAGCTTCTTCTTCTCGTTGTTGTCGTTGTTCTCTTCTTTCAGGCAAGATGGCTGTACTGGCCTCGAACAAACGCAGATACTGAAATCGCCATCAAAGGACCAGTTCCGGAAGAACAGTACCTCGAGCGACTGAGGCAGAAAATTGGACTCTCGGACCAAACTTCATGGACTGCATGGAAAGTCCGCGTTTCAGAGCAGGACTCTGAGCATACTTCAGTCACGAACATCGATACAGACTTTCATTCAAATCAACCCCGAATTATCGATACCAAGACTCCCGAGGGGAGAAACTTGGTTGCACGTCAGGAACTGAATCTTCCGATTTTTGGAGGACCGAAGCCAGGACAGATCGACGCTTCGGACTTTGTGTTTGCGATCTCGACGAGTTTTGATCGTGTTGTTAGGGACGATTACGCTGTTGCTAAGGATTGGGCAAGGTGGATGACTGGTGGAAATCAACATGGGAACGGAGCGAGCTTTCTGCTTGTGCTTGATCAGGGACATCATCAACAGGCAAAGAAGCTGACCGAAGTGTTGGTCTCTCTTGGTATTGATGCCCATGTTACTATTTCCGAGGGTCAGATCTCCACGGCCAAGAGATACTTCAACATGATGGAGTCGGTCAAGAAGTATAGCGCTATACTCGCACAGAAAGGACAGATGAAGAAGTGGTACGGCATATTAGACGAGGAGATCTTTCTACCCAACCTTTCGTATCTCCAGGAACGACTATTCGCGTATAACTCTGAGAAGGAATTGTACGTTGGATTACCGAGCGAGAGAGGAGACTGGGCTATCGGCGAAGGATTCATGACGACGTATGGGGGTGGAGCCATCTTTTTTACACGACCTGCTATATCCAAAGTCACGCATCTACCTTGCTTTGATGGTGTCGAAGACAGTCCTACGAGCAAGAAACGCTGGGACGGTGTTCTTCAGGACTGTTTGGCGAAGCATACCAAGATGAAGATGCACATCATACCCAGCTTCTACTCACCCAAGGACAACGACGACTACTCTTCACATCTTGATAGTTATGAGACGGGCATTCAGCCCCTGGCCCTGCATGACTACGGACAACGCCATCACCTCACCCCAAGTCAAGCTCATCTTGTCACCGACGTCTGCGGTGAAGCATGCTTCCTCCAACGCTACCGCTTCCGCGACAACTGGGTCCTTGTAAACGGGTATACCATAACCGAGTACCCCGATGGAATCCACCTGTCGGACATGCCTCTTTCCACCGCTGGAAAAGCCAGTTCTTCTCGTCGCTCCGTCATAGGACCCGTGAAGCTCAAGGAGCGAGACATAGACCGAAAGATGTTGTTCTGGACAGGACGACGGAATGTGTGGAAGTTGATGGACTCTGTCACTACCGCTGAGGGTGATGTGTGGCAGGCTTATGTGAAAAGGGGTGTTATCGATGAGCCGGCTTTGAAGAAGAGATGGGGTGAGGAAGTGGGTGATATCAGGGATAGCGTTATTGTGCTGGTCTGGGAATCAGCGAAATGATTATGATGGTTTCAAGGATTCTTATGTATGTATGTTATGGTTACGGATCGTCCTTTGGATGAGATTTTGTTTAGCTCTTATGAAGATTGATATGCTATTTTACTACAAGTATGGTACCACTCCTGGCCAATGGACTCATTATTATGTTATTCTCTGATAAGACAGTTACAAGTTATGTTTTTAAAATGAGCAGTAGTAGTACAATTCATTTTGTCAATGCGATAAGAGTATGTTAAAAACTTTACGCCATTCCATAACCAGTAAATAACCATATAATTCTTTACATCTTAGACAGATAAAAAAACAATATATTAAATCATTATATTTCCTTACTTGTAAGGGAAAAAAAAGAAAAAAACACCCACTTCGTATCCCATTAACCACCAGGCGATATGCCCTCGTCCTGTGGGGGGCGGACAAGTAATTTGACCCCCCACTGGCCGATGTAGCCACTTATCCAGAAGTCTTGCCCGTTCTCTCTCCTCTCAATTCGCTCCCGGTAGTCGGCGAAGGATTCGAGCACAGAGTCGGGGATGTACGCCAGCTTCATGGGCTGGCGCTCCATAACATCCAACGACTCTGGCATCGCATACTCCTTGTCACCGACCACCAGGACCACACCCAAGAACTCGTCCATGGCCCTGGGGCGGTCTGGTGCCGCTTTGACCGCCCCAGAGATGTCCGAGATTATCCTTGCCATGGTGCAAGGCATGCACCGGTGGTCGATCATACCACCCTTGCCCACGACATGCGGGGTGAACGCCATGCCTGGTATACTACAAGGCATGGGCTCCCCGTAGAAGGGATGTCCGCAGGCAGGGTGGTAGCAAGCGGCACGACACTTGATGCAGGTCGCCAGAGACCCCTCCTCCGACTTGATGTCGAAGTACCTCTTGACGCACGAGGCGCCAAAGATGTGTCCACAGGGGAGGATAACGGCCCTGTGGCTCTCGCCAACTTCTTTGTCGACGACGTGATCTTTCGGGAAGATGGTCACGTCGGTGCGACAGACATCGCACTCGATCGACAGATCCTTGAACTGGATCTTGTTGCTGTCGATGCTGGCTTCGAGGTTGGGCCAGTAGCTGTCTTGGGCCTCCTCAGTGATGGTAGGTTCATCATCGGGAGTAGTCAACCACTTCTCATTGTTGTTGAGAAGAACACATTTTGTGTCCTTGCAGTGGATGGCGGAGATGTGGTTGATGAGGGTGGTAATGTGTCCAGACATGATGGAAGATGTGCTGGGAGATGGGTTGAGAGGAGGTATTGGAGGTAGTGTGATGAGTGGTGTGAGAGATGTGTGACGAGAGTAATGTATGGTGAGAGAGATGTATGTAGAGAGAGGTGTGTGTAGAGATATGTGTGTAGAGATATGTGTGACGAGATATGTGTGACGAGAGATGTGTGTTGAGATGTGTGTAGATAGATGTGTGTAGAGGTATGTACGTAGAGAAAGTCTGTCAAGAGACGTCTGTACAGATATGTATGTCGAGAGATGGTGTCTGTCGAGAGATGTGTCGAGAGATAATAGAAGTTCAAGTTGATATGTGTCAAGAGATAATAGAAGTTCAAGTTGATACAGGTGAAGCTGATGATACAAGACCGTAAGATAGCAGGTAACTTGGTGACAGAAGACAACTTGAAGATGAAAGAAGATGATGATGAAAGAAGAAGATGGAGAAGGGAATGAACAGAGGAGGAAGTCGCCCTTTTATAGCGAGAGGAGTGATTAAGTTCTGCTCAGGTTGAAGGACTTCGAAGAGAACACTCGACTTGCCTCTCCTACGTTATTTCAGTCCATACTCTCATTTTGCAAAGCATATGGTCCTGTTATAAAGTCTAGATGGTCAGGTGTGATGAAGAAAGCGGAACAAAAGTCTATGTCTACACTCAAAATTGTACAAGGACCAATCGATGATTGTTCCTGGAACAGAGACTGACTCACAGGGGTTTACGTCAAGAAAGCTTTCGTTCCTAGTGAGATAGTTTTGAAAATATCATCTCGTAGTGTTCACGTATTGGCCAAGCTCCTTGATCGAGTCACCTTTGTATTCCACTTAAGCGTGAAGAGTGGCTGCTGTTCACTTACACACATATTAGCTTTGCACCTGAATGACAAGGTTTTCTAACATCATGGCAGACTGGCCTCTCGCTGGGTGTGCCTGGTTTTATCGTTTATACTTCTAAAATGGTGTGAATTGCTATTGGGTCGTTGGACGACAAACCAAAGTATACTCCCCGGTTTCTCAACCTCACCCTCAAAATGGTCTTTAGCTGTGGTTCAGTAGTGATTGTTCATGAAAGCTAAAATCGGGAGGCCTCGAATCATTACTGTCGTATTGTCTTATTGTTGGAAGTATGGGTTTAAGCATAAACTTTTGTAACTGTGGCAAGACTAGATGTCGGTTGGCCACCGTCTCTGGGGAAACAAAGTATACGTTTTCTAACTACACCTTAAAATATCTTTAAATCGTGAGAAACTCCCCTTGACCAATTGTAAGCTCCAAATTATTGGCCGCCGTGAATATTGCTTGCCCTCAACTTCAGACTTCAGTCGTGAGGGACACTTGATTAGACATCTATTTAATAAACTTCGTTTCTCAGGCAAATTAAATTTTAAGAATAGTAAATGCATGCGATTTTCATTCAGTTTCGAAAGTATATAGGCTCTTCGTTCAATAGAAAACAGGGCTACAGCGTGGTGACTCTAATATCGGTGCCTGTGTCCTACCAGACTCAAACAGAAGCGTCCAGAATCCACGAGAGTCAATATAGGCTTTTCTTGTGTGTCAATTTGCGTCGTAGTCCTGCCCAATAGAGGTTACTGGTAGACTGCTCCTCATAGAGCATATTTCAAGGGGGCCAATTAATAAAGGGGAAAGGCTCTCATGGTGAAAGCGAACGTCAGTCAAGCCAATAACAAAGGGCTCATACTGCAACAGAGTTCTTTGCCTCTTATGATATTGTTCGTTAGGAGTCATTATGCCGAACATGAACAAATCTTGGGAACAGCGACGCCAGAAGTGAGGAGGTATGGGTAGCTTTCTTCTTGGGGTTGAGACTGGCAGCAAAGTGACTGCATTCTGTCGAGATGCCAGCCAAAGCTCTTCCTATGCATACACACTATGATCAAGGCACTGTCCCTTGCTTATGTCAAACACGACTCTACCGATGCTGCAGCTACGGTTTACAACAACACACTACATCGACGTCTTCTTAGTTTATCAAGGTAAAATATTGTCCTGCGACTTGGAAAGTGGTAGCATGGACCGCAAAATAGAATGATGATTTGAGATACCTGGAAGGATGTGTCTTTGGTTGAAGGAAAACATGCGTCCCTTTTCCGGGTGATTCTCTATCTCCCATACCATATCAACTTACACACATACTTGCATTTCACGATATTGAATACCAAAACTAGCCGACTCTACGACCCCAAACTCTTTTCAAAACATGATATGAATCATTTTCCTCTCACTCGTCCATTGCACCAGCCCAGAGAAGATCACAGAAAAGGCCAAGATGTCATTCCAGCCTCATAGAGAATGTTCGAGATTGCTTCCAGACCAAAGTCATATCTGCTGCCCTAGCTACAGAATTTTATTTGTTCATCCGATGTGTGGGTACTATTCATCAGGTGATATGTCCTGAATGACTCCTACGACCAACGCTATTGGCAAGATCATAGACGAGCTGGCCGACAGCCCCCATGCTTTCTTCCTGAAGAGCCCAACGATGTTATTCTATATCTCTGGCCTACGGTGGTGAGACTTTTCTCCTCGTCTGGATGCCAAACTGACCGGAATCTGCGCTACAGTAGCGTTTGGGGCCTTCGTTTTTCGATAGCAACAACACTTCGACAAGCATGAGAGCAATACGAAGCTTTGGACTAACTGTTGCCATGCTGGCGCCCCAGTGAGGGTCTGTGGCCTGGGGTCTCAGGTTAAAATGCTGTAGCGGAGGTGTGGCTTATAGGAACAGACAACAATAGTTTGGCTCAAACTTGTAGTTGGAGGGGGGCGTTTGGTTCTAGTTTGGGGTTTGGTGAAGATTGCCGACTTTTGTCTATTTTCCCTAGTTTGTATTTGTTCTTCTACCAGTTGCACTTTCTGATTACGTGTACCTATTGAGATATAAATAATAGACTAAAGATTCGTCCAGTATAGCCTTTACCTTTCATCTTCATCTCCTTATATATAATATCTTATCTTAACCAGGGGCCAACAAATGTATCAACCAATGTACCGAGACACAGTCGCTATGTCTGCCGTCAAGTGAGCAAAGATCCTTATACTATATAGCATTCCGTCACTTGCCGAAACTATCGTGAGCTTCTACTACCATACCCCGATAATGATCCTCGACCTGGACCCCAAGCTCAGCAGACGGCCAAAATGCACTCTTTTCGCCATTACCAGTGACTAAAAATCAGTGCCAGCGACGGCATGTCGTTCGTCTGAACTTCAGCCCTGTCAGTGGCAGTCACAGTTCCAGTGTCACCTCTGTTCTGTTCCTATACCGCAAGAAGTGCAGGCCTCCTCAACTGTCTCTTTTCTTCTTTCTTACAACAACCTCGAGGCTACTAGTTCTACAGCTCTGGGTATTCATCAGATCTGTACTTCACCAAGGTAAACTCGACTTTTAACTACATCCTTCTTTCACCTTTTCCCATCATCTTCATACCTGGCTAACATATCAACCAGAACGCATCTTACATCAAGCCACAAACTATTATCGACATATCTTGGAATAACTTCTGAAAGTATTCCCATAACCCAGTATCTACTGTCGACACCAAACACCAAGAAACATGCCTAACCAGGAGCACTTCTGGCCTAATCTCAAGGCTTTCGCTGAGACCAACGAGATCGCCCACCTGGAAACTCTCGGCCTAGAGTGTATCGTCTGTAGAGAATCATTCCACTACCGAGGCCAAAGCGACGATGAGAATCGGCTTCCACGTCGTCCTCGAGTCCTCCCATGCGGCCACATTCTATGCGCTAGATGTCTGGTCGCTTATTACGAGACGGGTGATACCCGATGCCCCATTTGCCGCACCGAACTTGTCCACGAGTGCGGCCACGCTCACACCGGCATGCCCTTGCCCTTGACTCCGGCGAATAGGAATAAGCTGCCTCCCATCCTGTCACAAGGTGGCGGTTTGCCACGAGGATGTAGCCCCTGTGGCATCCTGACGTTGCATCAACTCTTCAACGAAGCGTTGAACAGCAGCCCAGATATCCCAGAGGAGCTCAAGGGCGAACACTTGGGCATCGGTATTTTGCTCTACAACACTGATGAATACTTCACACGGGAGGTAACTGGGCCTGTTCTCGAAATCGAGCCTCCTTCCGCCATCAAGAATTTGATCACTGAGATTATTGACTCCGCGACCCGATCGCAGCGTCATAACCATGTTTGGTTGGAAGCGGACTTCAGCACAATGAAGATTCGGTTGCTTCACTTCAAGCCTGAGCTTCTGTCTCAGGTGGAAGAGTCTCCCGCAGAGCAAGAGACTGCCCCTCAGGATGACAACTAATGGCTATGTACGGGAAGAATCTCCCGGAGACGAAGAGATGCGAGGTACGGGAAGTTTTGGTTCCTAGGACAGGGAGAGTATGACCAGATTTCGGACGATGATACCCCCAAGAGAAACTTCTGGACTATCTGGCGGATAAATAGATCCATATACATCGGTAGCGTATGTAACTAGGTACTGTGAATACAATCACGCATTCAGGAACTGCAGCTTCTGATGTAAGAGCATTTTCCCATTTGTCCTTGCAAGTAACTGATCAAGTAACTAAGACTTTCTCCGTAGTACGAGGAAACTTTATCGATGCCATACGATGCTCTACCAAAACTACACCATGTCTGCCCATGCTCAGTAACAAGATAGCGTTGTTGCTTTTAATCATAGAACAAGAGAAACCACACAATCACTTCAGCTCAAATATTTCAAATATCACATTTCTTAGTGCCTGCTCAACAAGTATCGTCATTCACCTGTAGAAAAGAACGCCATCTATTCCCAAATACCCCCAGTGCCCTCAATCCCATTCCCCACAACTGTCCCCAGAAACAGTAGACAATACCAGATCGTCTTGATGCCCACTTCGCGAGCTTCAGTTCCACAATCCTTCACACTTCACTGCTCACTACCTCAACAAAGGTGCCTAGCAAGAAACGCACGGAATCGGCGAGCACTGTCCAAAATCCCACCAACAACTTGGACGGCAGCCAAGGCGTAGAGTCTGCCATCTTGGCTGTCCTGGCTATCCTGGCTATGCCGGGTCTGCTCGCGCTCCTCTACACGTCGTACCGCTTCCCACATTGCAGCATAGAAAAGGTCCTCGCGGTTTTTACGCCTACTTTTTTCCTCATGATCCTTGTAAGCCTCATCGCTGTTAAACGCCTTGGCTAGCTCTAATGCATCCTTAAGAGCATCTGCAAATCTCTCAAGCTCGCTGCATATGTACCAATCAAGCCTGGAACGCTTCAGTTCTCCTCTTCGCTGTGGCCAATCCTCATGGTCCTCCGGCAGTTGCTTACAAAGAGCCACTTCAAAGTCAAACGGCGAGGTTTCATCCCCTGGAGCACGAGGCCCATTCCACGCCGCATCGAGACTATCTCCTGCAATTCTGAAGATTTCTAGAAGCTCTGGCGGTATTGGTAACTGTTCAACCACTTCACCTCGATCAGATGTGACTAGAATGTTATTGTTGTCGTGATTCCTCATCCTAACTCGCAACATATGTCCGCTTTCGATAATCGGTGCAGGATCATAAAAGTAGAGAGCGATACGTCTCAGACCAATGGCCAACATAGACATTTGACATGAAGTGCAAACGCCCCCGAGGTTGGAGATTTCCTTTTGTAGTCTAGCCAAAAGCACTTCGTCTTGAGGCTGGGTGGGATCGAATAACGTATCCTTGTCGCCCGAACACCCACAGGCCTTTCCTTTAAGATCGGAGCGACAGACAGGACATTTATAAGGGAGGTCATTAGTTCGGCTGTACTCCCTATACTCTTTCAGACAAGGGGGACAGAACATATGGCCGCAGGGTACAATGATAGCACTGCAAGTCTTATCCTCTGGGCTGATCATCTTGTCCCGACACATGCCACATTCGATCTCTAGGCGCTCGATAGCTGTGGGATCATTGTTGATGATCTTTGCAAGTTCGGGATAGTAGGCAGCGGTGATAGGATCTTTGGGTGAAGACATTGTGGGAGGATGGTCACTGTTAGTTGACAGGGCTTGTTAGTAGTAGTATTACTGGTGGTTGATGGATGGGTGGGTGGGTGAAGTTCCTCCTACAAATGTTTCAGACGTAGTGATTTAGTGTTAAATAGCTTTAAACCATGGATTGAAATAGACTACGGTCACTGAACATAGTCATTGTGCGGCTGGAGGCTTCACTCTTATGATACATGAGCGGCGCTTCATCTGTTGATCTAACAGGACCTTTGTTAACACATAACCAGTCGGCCGAGCACAAGGGGTTTGTTAAAGAAACAGACCGCGGCTAACCATGTTATCTGGAAGCATGGTCTCCATTTTCTTCTTGCACTGGGAGAGTTCTTCCATTAATGTTACTGAGGAACTTTTGACCGACTCAGCAAAATAGCAGTATTCCGCTATTAATTAGAGACTATATTTTCGTTCATGGACGCCAAGGTACATATTTGTTGCCTGATAACAAGGGTCTAAGAGTAATTCATGCTGTATTTCTAATGGAGGCGTCGCGGATATTTGTCAACTGTAAAAAGGGCGGGGATTCTTGCTGGGTGTAAGAGAAAAATAAACAGATATATTCAAAAGACGGCCTAGAGGGATTGGAGACAACATCAACGCTCCCCCATTCATACATCAACTCTATAGATCTCGCATACATATATATTAGTTGGAAAATTCCTATATAGAGCACCATGGACTTCAACGGTAAGGCCACAGATCATCTGGTTATCATGCAGTCACAATGGAAACATAGCGATGAATACAACAGTTTATTGTTTGATCCAGTCCAGGGTATCTGTATGAAGCGACCCGGTTCATCTACTACATTTTCCTTAACTTACTTACCTTACTTACCTTTTCTTCAAACTATGTACACATCTGGCAACTCACCGTTGCCAGCCACCTCTCCATCTTGCATATTCTTCAGGATATTCTCTCTTGTACGGTTTACTCGCGCGTTGATCCTTCTACGAACATTCCCGTCGGACCAATAATCACGCAGATCGAAAGCGAGATCCAAAACCATAAGCTGCCGACTACCAACCCAACATTCTTGCATCTCCTGCTCCGTCTGCTCGACGGTGTGTCTCTCCCATGCAAGAAACTGGCGGTCT
Source organism: Fusarium sp. NRRL 52700 (assembly GCA_013396095.1). Taxonomy (NCBI): domain Eukaryota; kingdom Fungi; phylum Ascomycota; class Sordariomycetes; order Hypocreales; family Nectriaceae; genus Fusarium; species Fusarium sp. NRRL 52700. The sequence goes on from JAAQRM010000370.1 coordinate 328,170, forward strand.
CTCATTTCAGAGAGGTGAAGCTCATACTTAAACAAGGTTGAGCCATCCTCGGGCACCGCAAGACCGTGGGCCTTGAGTAGGCCCTCTTCGATCATTTTGATGGGTATCTCAAGATGCAGAGGTAACGGCTCCTGTTTGATGAGCCTCGAATCAACCTCCTGCGAGATAGCACCCCATGTCTTGCCTTGGTATTCGAATGCTATTTTCAGAACTTGTCCATTGCCGACAATTTCAGTACAATCCTGGGATGTTTTCAACAGTAGATCCAGCCAGCGTGCGGCGAAGGTTTCCAAATCACAATTGAAGCAGCGCCACCGATTATTCAACAGCTTTAGGATGTCTTCGATCAGTGCAATTGACTTATCACCGTCCCTGTGAAGCAGATGGCCCTTCTCGGAGGGTGCTGGGCAACCTGAACAGTGCAGACACATACGGCACGTTGGACAAGCATAGTGGGACCCTTCTTTTCTGCTATGAGCCACCATCGCGTCTACGCATCCCTTACAATAGATGTGCATACACGGGAGGACAAACGCACGGAGATGAGGACCGGCTTCATCTTCAAATTTCATCTGTTCGTGGCAAATTCCACACGTTAGCTGGATGTCCAGAGTTTCATTCGGCTCCTCATCACAGGCCTGTAAGAGAGCAGGGAAGAAGGTTGTTGTGATAGGCATCTTTGCGGTACGATTGAAAGAGCTGTCGAAAAAGGCTGTATTCGCCCGTTGGTTAGGGATGAAATGCTGGTAATGTCGAGTTTGCAAGCGTCCAAAGGCTTGCTTGCGCGCATGATCCTTCGTATCCATAGCTGGATTGGACGGATGTATATAAATGTCTTAAAGATTACATATTTTCCCTCTTCAATCAATTTGAACATGATGGCGTTCAGTTAGACGCAGTATGTGAGCGTTAAGGAAACTCATTTTCAATGGATAACTGAAACCAAGCTTCAAGATCATAGACTTGTCCACCGAGTTCCAAAAGACTCAATCAGCAATCCAAGTACACAATCTGAACAGCTGGACATTTGGAGAACAAGATATAGCTTGTTTATTCTCGAAGTCCTCTCCATGATTGGTTTCTAAAGCCAACAATACTCTTTGTCACTTTGACAAGTCTTTAGGCGCCGGTCAAACCTGAGCCAACCCAATTGAGTATAGAAACTTACGAACTACCTAACTTCTAATAATAGTCTATCTTTAAATTTATGGACACAATAAAGAATTAATTGCCTATTATTCTCAAGCAGCACTCAATGCCATGGTATCTATGGTCGGGAATACATTCCGCATGGGCTTCCGACTACCGCAGTGACGTAGGGTAACGTGATTAACATTGACCCTGGCAATGCAACGTCGAGGGATGTTTCAGGAAAATGTGAAATCTGACGTGTCCCAATCAAATTCGACTGTAACCTGTTCTAAGGCCTGTATTTTCCATTTGTGGAAGAGCTTCAGTGGAGTCAGGCCATTCGCTGGCCATGATCGTCGCTCGGTTTACAACGCTATCGTCGTATCTCGAGCCCGTCAGTTGGCTCACTTCGGACGACATTTCTTGTTTCACTGCAACATGACTGTGACGTCTTATTGGTGCTCTTGTATGTAGTATGTGTATGCAATCAAGTTCTTCAACATGCGAACTGCTGTGTAAGCACTCAGTCAGATCATCGCTGTAAGGTACAACACCACTGTTTACTAACTTATGCACTTCAACGAATACGGACCAAAATAATGGCGTTTCAGTTCAAAAATAAGCCACAGCGCTTGCGGGAGACTCGACCGAAGATAACTGTATTTTCCATCCCCTACGTCCAGCTGTCAATCTTCAATTGGGTACCGAGTATCTGGAAGGCATACACTGCTAAGCGCTTGGGAGCTCGGTTATATATCAAGTGGGACGCCCAGCCAGTTAGGAGCTGATCCAGCTGAACGGTAACGTATCGCTACCATTCAGTCGGACCACAACTCAGCCTTAAGTCTAGATAGTGGTGTCGATAAGACGGTGAAGAAATATAACCTGCCCTCGAGACCAAGTTTCTGACGTTAGTACTGTCTAGCGCCAACAGTTTATTTTCTTCTTCCATACAGATGACATGAAAATCGTCCATAATGGGGATCAGGCATCATGAATATGCAGGAACACCGAAATAGTGCTTCACCTAAAGAATTAGTAGGGCATCATATTCAGTCCATTGGTGAGAATGTCTTCATCTCCTGCTGCAGTGAGCCTCTTTTGCCGCCGCCGAGATGTTTGCCTCCGTCCGTCTATGCCAGCACCCGATCCATACCGACATGTTTTCCATGGCAACGATGGCTATGGTGTTGACTCGGGATGTCTATAAAGACTCGACGTCTCAGGATGTTGAGAGGTTCAGAATCAGCATCCAGTCAGACACACTTCACCCCGACAGGTTTCGGGTTCCCTTCTTCAGTCATTAAGTCAATCGTTTATCACAGTCGTTTATCAACAAGTTGCTTGCAGTCGCACAGTCACACAGCATGTACTCATCCCTTTTCTTCATGACTGGGCTTCTCAGCCTTGTCTTCCCTTCAGTCTCAGCAGCTTCATCGGACAAGTCCATCAGGGGTCTCCCAGAGAATCACCAGATTGGAAGAATCGGCTTCGTTGACCTTGACTCCAACCTCACTAAGAGGAATGACTACCCTGACTTTTGCTATGTCTCTACCATGGGCAAAGGAGTCTGGTGGTACATCCCCGTCTATGCTGGCGACGAGAACTACGCTTGCATCATGGGGCATGCTGGTGTAGGAGCCGGCAGTGCTCCGGGTTCAAGATGTCCCGGTGAGCAATGGTGGCCCGCAGACTACGTTGAAGATATCATCGATGCTGGTCAAGAACAACTCACCAAAGATGGTGGCGGTAAACGAAGCAAAAAGGGGCTCTTTGAAGCTCGATTTGAAGGTATCACAACCGCTGTCAGAGACAGAGGCGGTATGGGCGCAATCTTGGATGCACTCTTCCGTTATGAGCTCCCCAATTGCGATTTCTCTGGTTACACCTGCAAGGTCATGGATCGTCACTACTTCTACAACTACAAAGGAGACGTGAGTAACACCTCCAACTGTTACACCTGTGATATACTAACAAGTGCACTGCAGTCCATCGGAATCGTACACAAGAACACTGACTGCCGGGGCTTCCTGGGCTTTGGCGGTGACACCTACGAGTATTGTCCTGGACGAGGTCACTGCGAGGATTGAGTGAGGGGAGTGTGTGCACTTGTTGGACTTGCATTTGCTTTTCATGGATGAGTTTTACGATGGTAATGTTTGCTTTTGAATTGTCACGAAGCTGTATCATGTATGTTGGAATTAGCGTTCTATCATGACTCATGATGTCCTGTCATTACTGAATAACGATCATTTTTGGAGCGAAATTAAGTTGCCGCATGATTTTCTTGGAAGACTCCACTTGGAAATGAAAGGAAATAGGGATATCCCGAAAGGATAATAAGAAAAAAATAATAATAAAAGAGGTCAAAGAAGAAAAAGAAAAGATAAAGAATAGAAAATAGAACTGAAGCGCGCGGTTCTAAGATATTTCGCTAGTGACCGTTTCTTTGGCGCTTGTCAAGTCGTTGCCCTCATTGATTCACAGCCAACGAACCCCAGACAACTCTCAGCGTTCCAGACACAAAGGGGCTGCTGTTTCAGAGGGAACCAATAAGCCTCTGATGTCATGAATGACCCCAGAGTGCCCAGTTTTGGTGCTCAAGAGCGTACATCAGAGATGCTGTCCTGTCGGCAGAGCGCCAGGTGCAGAAGCGGGCTCCAGTGAGAACCCCTGTAGCTCCCAGTGTCTCCAATCGTGTCCAATCATTCACGGCTTTGTTCTTCTTTTGGGATCGCCTGCCGCCCATAAAGCCACAGGGGTCGCCAACCATGACGCGGGCTAGCTTCGCAGGGTCAACACTGCCAAATATCTTGGAAACCTTCCCTTTTGTCACCACCTTTTACCTAGAATTTCTCTTTTCTCGTGAACCTCACAGATTGTTTGCCTATTGATTCACCAGTTTCGTGATCGGCTGTTATGAAGCCTCAATCAACACAAACATCATTCTTCGCAACACCTTTTATTATCGTTTGAGAACAGGTCCTTTCTTACCTACTCCCCGTCCGGGGCACTCTCCCTCCTCCCATACTCTGTTTACAAGTTCGCTCTTGTCGTCGACCTCAACCCGAGAATGTCTTCGAAAGAAGCCGATGCTTCGGCGTCGGCGACCGATTCTGCAAGCGGGACAGCATCGTCTGTAGCCAGCACTATCGCGAGCTCCTTGATCTCCTCCGCTATCTCTGCTTCTGAAACGCTTAGCGGATCCCGAACGACTTCTGATGAGCCAACAACAACGACTTCAGGAGTAATGGGATCGTCAACCAGCGCTGCCGACAAGGACAAAGGAATTGGCATCGTCAGTTTCCTCACTGCCGTAGCTGTCGCTGTGGCGATTTTTGCGGTTCAGGTTTTACTATTTCTTTTTCTTCGTAACAAGTTGGCTCGAATCTTGTAAGTCAAGCAACCCCAGTCTTCCAAAAGTTAATCGCTAACCCAATCTCCAGCAAACCGAAAACCTACCTTGTCCCCGAACGCGAACGAACAGAACCCCCGCCGAGAGGAGTCGTGAGTATGATGAAGACATTATGGCACTATGGAGATCGTGAAGTGATCGACAAATGTGGACTCGATGCCTACTTCTTCCTGCGCTACTTGAAGACTCTTCTCATCATATTCATTCCCATTTGCGGCATCGTCATGCCAATTCTCATTCCCATGAACTATGTCGGCGGCCGTGGCCAGAAGGTCGATGTAAAAGAAGACGACGATGAAAGGAATCAAGGCACACCCACTGGATTAGACACCCTCGCGTGGGGCAATGTGAGTCCGAATAATACAAGCAGATATGCTGCTCATCTGTTGATGGCCATTCTCGTGGTCATATGGGTATGCTGGGTTTTTTTCTTCGAATTACGGGTATATATCAAGGTTCGACAAGATTACCTTACTAGTGCAGAACACCGGCTTCGAGCTTCTGCCACTACAGTACTGGTCAATTCTATTCCCGCCAAATGGCTCAGTGAGGAGGCACTCGTGGGTCTTTTCGATGTGTTCCCTGGTGGAATTCGAAACGTTTGGCTCAACCGAGATTTATCGACTCTACTCGATAAAGTGAAGGAACGGAACAACATCCACGCGAAGCTTGAATCAGCACAGACAGATCTCATCAAAGATGCAAAGAAGGCACAGCTGAAGCAGAAGAAAGCGGCGGAAAAGAAGGAGCGCAAAGAAATGAAGCTCGGTTCGCTTAGCAAGCAGGAACGGGCAGATCGACAGGCGGAAGAAGATGCCGAAGCTCATCGAATGGCGATGAGCCCTGGAGGTGCCACCGCTGGAGACAAGCACGACGTTCCTCATACTGTTGATGCTGGCGTTCGCGAGTCTCAATACGAGAGCCTCAATAACATCACTCATGATAAGTCTGACGACGACAAGACTCAATCTAAGGGATTCAAGGTGCCCCTCTTGGGTGATCCTCTCGCAAAAGTCGGCCATGGCATTTTGGGCGTTGTATCTAAAGCCGGAAACAACGTGGATGAGACCCTAGAGACAACCAATGGCTTCATTGGCATGAACCAACCAAATGAGCCTCGAGCTCCCTCGCGAAGCTCGGATCGATATCGACTTCGGCCCTCAGTTGATGTGGAAGACAACACTCGCATATCTACCTCGGACTCTCAACGAGCGCAAAACAACGAATCACGAAACACTAACAGGTTATCGGCTGAGAGCACCACCGCTATTAACCCGAAATCAAGAACGCCCAGGCCAGTTGGCAACACCGTTCGAAAGCTCGTGAACGAGGATGACATCTATCTGAAAGAGGATACCAAGTGGTGGCAGTTTTGGAAACCACCCCCCGGTGCTTATGCTTCACCTGTTCCTCAAGGAGAAGCTGCTGCGGCTTACATTCAGGGAAAATCAACCGAGAGCAAGCCTCTTTGGCAAAGAATCAAGTACGCCCTCCCATTTATGAGCCCAGAAGTGGAAGAGCCTACCGAGTATCCTGTGGCACACAACCCCGATTACCAAGAAGATGCAGATCCCGCGGAATGGGAGAAATATCTTAAGAAGAAAGATCGCCCTACCCACCATCTGCCCCTCTTTGGAAAGAAATGGCTTTTCCCTGTGCCATTTGTTACCAAAAAGGTTGATTCGATCTACTGGTGTCGACAGGAACTGGCGCGCTTGAATCTGGAGATTGAGGAGGATCAGAAGCACCCTGAGCGATTCCCGCTCATGAACTCAGCTTTTATCCAGTTCAACCACCAGGTTGCAGCGCATATGGCTTGTCAAAGCGTCATCCACCACGTTCCCAAACAAATGGCCCCAAGAATCAACGAGGTCTCTCCCAAGGATGTCATTTGGGACAACATGGCATTTTCCTGGTGGCAGGAATGGTTGCGAGCGGCACTCGTTTTCACTACTGTCGTCGCTATGGTCATACTATGGGCTATTCCTGTGGCCTGGACAGCTGCCTTGAGTCAACTCGATAACCTCATTCGAAACAATGCATGGTTATCTTTCCTGAAGGAAAATGAGGCCGTCCATAATATCGCCAAGGCAGTGGCAGGTGTCTTGCCTGCCGTTGTGCTCGGTCTGCTCTTGTTTCTGGTACCCCTTTTTCTTGACTGGCTCGCCGAATTCAGAGGTGCAAAGACAGGATCCCAGAAGACTGAGTTTGTGCAGATCTTCTACTTCGTCTTCCTCTTTATTCAAGTTTTCCTGATTGTCTCAATTGCGTCGTTCTTTGCAGCTTCTATTGACGAGCTGTACAATAACGTCAGGCAACTGGACACAGTTGAGGCTGTTCTGAACTTACTCGCCTACAATCTGCCGACTGCTGCTAACTACTTTTTCTCCTACATGATTCTGCAGGCCATGTCCACAAGCTCAGCGACTCTTCTCCAGCTCGGCGCACTCTTTGTGTGGTATATCCTTGCCAGGATTCTCGACAGCACTGCACGTAATAAGTGGTCTCGAAACACCAGGCTTAACCAGGTCAAATGGGGATCCTTCTTCCCCATCTACACCAACTTTGCTTGTATTGCGATCATATATTGCGTCATCGCACCCCTGATTTCGATTTTCGCGATCATCACTTTTGGTCTTCTGTGGTTTGCTCAGCGATACGCTATGCTCTATGTCAATCGATTCGAACACGATACAGGCGGTGTCTTGTATCCTCGGGCTATCAACCAGACCTTCACAGGCATTTACTTCATGGAACTTTCCATTGCCGGTCTATTCTTCATCGTAAAGGACGAGCATGGAACAAGCACCTGCACGCCTCATGGCACAATCATGATTGTTGTTTTCTTCCTTACCATCATCTACCAGGTACTTCTCAACTTCTCGTTTGGACCACTCTTCCGTTACCTCCCCATCACCTTTGAAGATGAGGCAGTTTTGCGAGATGAAGCATTCCAGCGTGCTCAAGATCGCCGTCTTGGACTCTATGATGACGATGACCTTCCCGAGGAAGACGACAACATGCAGGCACAGGAGAAGGCTGCACAGCCTGACACAAACCATGATATTGAACTGCGAAGGTTTGGCTCACTTCGACGACCCGTGAAGCAGGTTGGAACATGGGCTAGGGACGGAGGACAACAACTCCGCAAGATCGCGGCTGTCAATAAGGCCAAGGACAAGAACAAGAGAGCATCGGCTTATCGACGACAGCACCGACAGAAAGACATTGAAGCGCAGCGTGCAATTGGTGAGGCACTCTTCGGAGGAATTCACGACGAAATCGAAGATCTTACCCCAGATGAGAGAGATGCGCTCGTTAGGCACGCGTTTCAGCACGAAGCTCTTCGAGCTCGTCGACCTACTGTCTGGATCCCTCGCGACGATCTGGGCATTAGCGACGATGAGATCCGTCGAACACAAGCGTATAGCGAACACATCTGGATCAGCAATGAGGGCACAGCTCTCGACAGCAAGGTTCGTGTCGTTTACGGCAGGGCTCCTCCAGATTTCTCGGAGGTAGACTTGATCAACCTGTAAACGGAATGGGGAGGCTAGGAAGGGAACATGATACCAAGGAAGACTTTCAATTTAGGAAACATGCTCGGATTTGTTATGGCAGTCGTGCTTATTCTACATTGCGTCCGTGCCTGAGACATCTGTCACTTGTACGCCACAGCTTGCTGGCAAGATGTGGTGGTACTACACGTATACCAGTGGGGATGGATTTCATGCCTGGCTCTTACTTACCAGATAGTTTGTCTTTTTCATTCTGGATATGGTGCTGGGGAGAACTTCTGATTTTTTAGATTACTTAGATATGATACACTTCATCAATTATATTCCTAGGAGTATATTCTGGTACAATCTTTGTATATGTGAATTAATCCCGTCAATCACATCTTAAGGAGATGGCAATTATTCGCAATCCTTACAGTCTTTCATAAATCTTGGTTCAAGCGATGATGTCCACAGACTTCAGTATTGTTCAGTTCATGAGTTTTCAATACACGGTGGTAGAAACTTGTAGTCCAGTGGAACAATGAATGAAATATCAATGTTATACAGTCTACTCTTAAGACGCCATGCCAAGCAGGCGATAAAATAGGTATACGCAAGTCTAACACGCAAGCTCATCAAAAACAAAAAGCCCAGTAATGAAAACGCCTTTTTTCCAATGTCTGTATGTCGTGAACCATCTAAAATCCCGCACCGCAGAAAATACCGCGTGTGCCAACAGCGCCGACGTGTTAATTCCTTCATTCCTCGTCATCACTCATGCCAGTCAAACCCAAACGTGCAAAATTTGAGACTATTGTTTCCTTTGCTCGGATTTTCGTGTGTCTTCGAGCTCTTTGCGGATCATGTCGTTGAAGACTTCGGGGTTGTCAAGGTAGAGATGGTGACCGGCTTTGGGAACGAGGAGGACCTTTGCGCTGCCGTTTTCCCGCTTCTTTTCCTCTTCTGTAGCGTTTTCGAGGGCTTTTTGTCTCGTTTCTTTGAGTTTCTCTTCTGAAGCTATACCGCCTGCGACGTCCATCCAGTCGTTTTCTCCGTACATAAACACTACTGGAATACCGGTTTCTTTGACTGTAGTCCCGTCGGGTTTTGTGATGGTTTGACGGCCAACTTCTTGAATGCGATCGATGACGGGCCGACGGGCGTATGCGCCGGGTGCGAGGATGTAGGCTAGAGCATATTCACCGCTGCCCTTTTGTTTGAAGATCGAGAAGGAGTAGTCGTGGAGAGCTTGTGATTCAGCTGGTGGTAGGTGATTGAAGCGTCGGAAACTCCAGCCTGAAACGAATCGTGGACCGAGAGGACCGCTCATTCGGACGATGCTGAAGGGGGAGATGTTCTGGTCCCAGAGCCAGACGAACCAGCCCGGCAAAGGTCGTCGTAGGACGTTTGAAGCAGGCTTGTGCTTTTTGAGAGTACCGTTTTCGTCGGTGATGCTTTGCTGATCTTGGGTGATTTCGTTTTGGATTGTTGATGTGTTCGGTTCGGGCATAGAGGCGTTGACGGCGTAGGGATCAGATGGGATACCGACCGGAGAAGCGAGGATGAGCTTTTTAAGTCGGCCGGGATATTTGATGGCGTATGAAACTGCGAGATAGCCACCGAGCGAGTGACCAAGAAGTGTGAACTGTTCGAGTTTTCTGGCCTTTCGCCATTCTTCTAGCGCATCGACGAACCAACCCTCGGCTTCCATGACCTGGTCCTCCTTCTTCTTTGCGTGGATCTTGAAAGCCGGTCGCGACGAGTTTCCACAGCCCAGCATGTCCAGCGCATAGAGCTTGAGTCCCTTCATGCGAGAAATAGGCTCAAAGTTCTTGTAGAAGAAACCGAGACCAGCGCCGTATCCATGGATCATGACGAGAGCATCCTCCTCCTTTTCTCCGACTCGCTCGACGGTTACTTCGTTCAGGGCTCGGTTCTTTCCAGAAAGATGGACCATTGTCCTTCGCCATACTCGTGTACCGTAAGGATCGGGTCGTTCGGGAGTGTCGATGTTTGTAATACTGTCGTTGGCCTCCTTAAGGTGCGGCATGAGGTTCAACAAATTGCGCTCAACAGCTTGCGGCGCCAAACTCGTCCACTGCAAATCGTTAATTTTCGCCCCTCAATTATGTCGGGATATACATACCCATTGATACGCAGCATCTTTATAGCCAAGCGGAAATAAGAACGCATGCGAAGGCTTCAGCTCAGCCTGCTGTTTAATCTCCTCCGGCGCATCGGCAACTCTCCCACCATGAGGCGGACGAACGGTACCGTCAGTACTCATACTGCGTGTAGGTGTAATAGTATTAAAAGCGGTGATTGAAGAAAGTCGCGATATAGGGAGTACCGCAGAAGAAGGTTGAAGTCTAAGCATTCCTTATCTGGGGCGAGGGGGGCGAGGGCGAGGTTAATATGCGTTTAACCTCGACCTCTACCTCTGTAGCGACACTGAAAAAAACACTTTGAAATTATGGATGACGCTTCGTTTGGTGACGCAACAGGCACAAGCCGGAGTTAAGGTGCGAAAATGTCGGGGTTTGAAACAAGCTCCGGTCCGTGGACAAGTCCGCAAGAGTAAGAAGAGTAAGATTGCGGAGGAATTGAATTGGTTCGATTGTTTACTTGTTTGGGTAAGCGACAGAGGCTGAGTAGGTAGATATAGAAGAGAGCAGACTAAAATTACTCTGTATGTAATAGTGATGGAATATCTTGTCAAGGAAAAAACGGAATATATCGGTTTATCATGTACTCAGTACCCGTTGTGGTTCCCCAACGTGTTGGGGCAATCCACTACAATTGGCGGTACTGGGTACCCATTTACCGAGCCAAAGCCTCAGATCTCTCTCTCTCTTTTGGCTTGTGATGACGATGGAAGCGGGTCAAAGAAACCGAACCACCTTCTCCCCAGGAAAATAGGGAATGGGAACTAATTAAAACAAAGCACCAAAAGAATCACACGACTCGCCCACGTTGATCAACAAAAACACCAACAACTCCCCAACTGACTCGTTCAACAAATCACAGCTCGGCTTCCCGCTCTCTCCCTTGGACCACCTGACGATTCCCTATCCCTCTTCCAGTGCATGGCATCGAGCTCTCTTTGACCCGGGCTGCCCCTCAGCCTCCAACCTAGAAAAAAAAGAAAATGTCCGACGATGTCGATTCCATCGTCAAAGGCGCTTCAGCTCCTACGCAAGGAGCCAAAGATGTCGCCGGCGCGAGTCCCATCCTCCCCACCACCGCCAAACAAGGTGATCCGCTGCATCACACGCCGAGTTCACCGTCCATGATCTATCTCAACTTGTTGATCCTCGAAGCTTCACTGCGCGCGCAATTCCTCGAACTACGAGCTCGGAAGCGACATCATACTTTCTTCCTTACGCTGCTGTCACTGTGGATCGCTGGTTTTGGATATGCTCTCTTTCTCGCACCGCGTGAAGACGGTCGTGGTGTAGGAGGTTCTATCTACTGGGCTGTCGAGGGTGCAGAGAAGGTGTGCTTCATGGGCGGCATTATCACTGCGATTCTGGTCTGGGCGACTGGGATCTGGGAGCGTGGAATTCGCTGGCCAAGACGATGGTTCGTCATTTCGAACAGAGGACTACGGGGCTTCAACTGCAAGCTGATCATAATACGACGGACGTGGTGGGCCGAAGCACTCTCGACGATTGGATTCTTCCTTACGTACGGACTCTTTTCACACACGGCTAGTTCATCGTATCGATACGTCGAGCCGAGTCTCTTGCGAGAGGTGGAGAAGGAGCTCCAGATCACGAGCGACACACACCCGACGCTGATACTGCCCCACGAAGATGAGGAGAAGGGCGGTCACGAGGAGGATCTAGCGCCTGGCGGCGACTACGTCAAGCTCCTCCTCCTAGCAAAGCCCTTCTCTGCTACGTTCCGCGAGAACTGGGAGCTATACAGGACGGAATACTGGGAGAAAGAAAACGAGCGCCGTGCCCTGCTGCGGCAAAAAGTCAAAGAGCGCGATCACCAACTCGTCAAGCAACAATACGGCTGGCTGTGGTGGCTCCCTGGCCGGCAACCGCGCCGCCACGAGCGCGAGAAGACACCACCGCGCCACATCGCCGTTGAGCGCGAACGTCGCCGTCGCGGAAGTAGCGTGCGCCGCGCATCCACGAGCTCAACACGAACTCCTACACTTATCGTTGAAGAAGAGAACTCTGTTAGTCGACGACCCAGCAGCGGCTCTATGTCAGCGCGGCGCAAGAAGCTGTCTACGAGCTCGAAGCCGAAGAGGCCGGGGACGGATTCGAGGTCTGTGACGCCGGATTTCCCGTCGCCGTTGGCGAGGGAGAGTAGTGCGACGCATACGCCTGATTCTGGACCTGAGGGGGGCAAGGTTTTGAGGAATTCGAGTTCGAGATCGACTGTTGGGTCGAAGGAGCGGGATTAGGCGATGAAGATGTTGTTTTAGTGTGTATATTGGGTGGTTTGGCGATGTTCAAGAATACCATGGTTTTTGATGGGCTTTATTCGATGTGAGTGAGGTTTGACGTGCAGTTGATCAGCCACATCTCGCTTTCCTTCAGAGTCGCCATTGTGTGAATATCTTGGCCGTGAATTACGCTGTATGAGATCTGCCCCCATCTTTGTGAGGTGTTGGTTGATAAGCACCCTTGTTGGTTGTCTTGACATATGCAAAAGTCCATATTCAGAGTAAAACTTCATCCGGTGGTGGTCTATGATAGGCCGATGAGTTGTGGTCACAATCAGCGATGAATGTCACATTTGTCCTTGTTCCCTGTCTAGCTGGTCGATTGAGTTTCTGGGAGATATGAGACGCAGTGAGTAACGAGTCATTGGCATGCGAGTCAATGGCGTGCGAGTGGTAAGCAGGGTAGAATAGCAGGATTATGCAGGCCTCGTAACGTTCGTATCGAACTGCAAGGTCAGCAGCGACGTAAGACACTTTGAATGGAATTGGTAAATCGCATTGGTCTTTAATATATTGGCACCGTGATGCCGGAGAAGAACCCTTCTAGTGTGTCGACTAGAACCATGACCTTCGGTCTAGAGCGTGCCGAGGATGTTTTGCCTATTATTCAGAAACCAATGTCAAGCCTTATCTCGGATTCTTATCTCTCTCGCTCTATAGTACCGAAACCATACTATAAATTGTGGAATAATCGAACGGGACGTAGAATAAAAACCCGCACCATCGCCCGTCTGCCGGCACTCGTCCCGAAATCGGCCGCTCGGCATCGCCGAATCGATATCAGAGAGAAAAAAAAAAAAATAGCATTTCCGCCAAATCCCATATCCTCACCTCTATCGGTACCTAGGTACTATACCAAGGTATACATACACCAAGAACAGTATCCTTAAGCAGTCAACTTATAAAACAGTCTTATGACCCAATTCCAAAGGAAATGCAGGCGTGAACAAACTTCCCCGCGATGTTCAAAGCTTGGCCCATTCGGCCTTTCACCGAATGAATAAAGAAAACGAAACGAAATACGTAAAAAAGACCCATTCCCCGGAGCAGTATTTCCCAAACCGGCATCATGATACCCGCCGGGGCCCTCTTGGCCGGCGGCCTGTGGCCCTATCTACAGTGGAGTTACATTCTTTTCTTGCAGTGTCGCTCCCTTCCTATTCCATCGTGCAATAGCAACGCAACGCTGTGCTGTAGTGTAAGCGAGAATCTGGGGTAGATAGGCATGGCGCAAGTACCGTTATCGCTGGCCCTGGGGAGTTAATAAAGTCTAATTTATTGTTCACTATCATGGTAAGAGATCATCCGGTAGATAAGGCACTTGTCTGTATTTAAGTACAGCTGTGTGCCGTCGCAAATATGGAGTTTTGAGTCAAGCGAGTTAGTTAGTTCTACAGACTTAGAATATTGCCCATCATGTTGTTCAACTGGGAAAAGTTTCTCTCGCCCAAGCCGTCTCTAGACGTCCCTGCTCTAGAGACGGTTGATCTCAACGACAAAGAGATGGAGAAGAGGATCGTGAGGAAACAAGATCTTCGAATCATGCCTTGGGTGTGCATAACATATCTCCTCAGTACGTTCCCTTGACGCTCTCATAATATTCATCACTAATAGACTCAAGACTACCTCGATCGCGTCAACCTCGGAAACGCAAAGACTCTCAACAATGACTCCCCAGAGCACAACATCGTCTCCCAACTCGACCTCACCGGCCAGAAATACAACATCGCCGTCGCTCTATTCTTCGTCCCCTACGTCCTCATGGAATTCCCCAGCAACATCCTCCTCAAGTACTTTTCGCCGAGTAAATGGATTTCACGAATCATGGTGTCCTGGGGTATCGTCACCATCTGCACTGCTGCGGTCACGACATATGGTGGATTGTTGGCTGTGAGGATCATGCTTGGACTGGCTGAGGCTGGTTTCTTCCCTGGGTAAGTCAACAGTGCGATTGGGTGTGTGTGAGTTTGTGCTAATGAGGGTTAGTATCATGATGTATCTGTGCTTTTGGTACAAGCCTGAGGAGAGAGCTACACGAATGGCTATTTTCGCTTCGAGTGTTGCTGTCGCGGGTGCTTTTGGTGGACTTCTTGCTACGGGTATTTCGTTCCTTAACGGAAAGGCTGGTCTGGCTGGATGGCAATGGTGAGTCTGTCACGATCCCTTCTAATAACACATCTAACATAGATAGGCTCTTTGTGCTTGAGGGCATTCCCGCTGTCATTGTCGGAGTCTTGGTGTGGTTCTTCCTCCCCGATTGTAAGTCCCGAAGCTACGAGATGCGATGCCATGATACTAACAAGTATAGACCCCCAAACCGTCTCCTGGCTCTCCCCCGAAGAACGTGCCTTCGCCGTCAAGCGTCTCGGCCCCTACGCCCCCTCCATGAACGACAAGCACTGGGACAGCAAAGTCGCCAAGGACACCGTCTCCGACCCCTTCTTCTGGCTCTTCGCCATCGCCTACTTCTTCATGGCCAACTCCCTCAACGCCTTTGGCTACTTTGCTCCCTCCATCGTCGCATCGCTCGGTTTCACGGGCTACAAAGCTCAGCTCCTCACTGTCCCTCCCAACGTCTTTGCTGTCTTCATCATTGTGGGCAATTGTATGCACAGTGACAAGACTAAGGAGCGCTCTAAGCATGTCTTGGGCGGTTTGGCGTTTGTTGCGACGGGTTACTTGCTCCTTGCTGTTATTAAGCATTGGGGAGCGAGATATTTCGCTGTTTGCTTGATTGCTTGCACCAACGCTGCTGTTCTTCCCTTCGTTGCTGTAAGTTTATTCCCTCTCATCACCGATTTCATATACTGACATGCAAAAGCACCGAACTGCCACCGTCCGAGGCTCAACTGCCACTGCCCTCGCAACAGGAGGAATGATCGCCATTTCCAACACCGGCGGTATCACAGCACCTTTCCTCTTCCCCTCCAGCACAGGACCCATGTACTCAATGGGTAACTGGACTGTCTTTGCCTTCCTCATCGCTGCTGCTTGCATCACTGGCTACGTGTGGTACGTGTTTGGTGCTCACAGTGGTTACCGAACTGGTGATGCTACCGAGACTGGACACTTTGAGGTCTTGGATGTTGGTGACAATGATCCCAACCAGGTCATGGACCAGGCCATGGAGAATGAGAAGGCCAAGGATAAGATCAAGGCCATAGATATGGCTTAAATGCTTGAGATGGTTAAAAGTTATGATTGATATTGGAGATACCTGGCTGCAATATATTTACATGGGTTTATTATTCTGAATTAAAGATTCGTCTGAAATGCACCAAAACTTTGCCATGTTGAAGACCGATTGCCGCATGGGCGTGATGATGAGGCAATCAAGAGATGGCCACTTACCTAAGACAATGAAGACGTTATGATGACTTTAGGATAGATCTATAAAATCTTGTAAGACTTATCTTAATTTACCTTGGGGGTTACTCACACTTGAACTGCTGATGCCACTGTCAAAAGTCAGATTCGAATTCGATAAAACTTTAGTTACAAGTCATCCATACATTGCGCTGGCCTGCCCTATAAACTTTTACATCTCATAATTCTAAATGATTTACACCTTTCTATCATGGGCAGCCTTAAAAGTAACCCCAGCGTAGGTATAAAAGACAGTTTCTTCCCCGTTTGCTTCTTTCTTCTTCCCTCAAGATCTCAACTATCACCAGACTTGTACAATACAAACTCAATCATGGCACCTAATCTAGGACACTCGATACGTCTGATGCTATCGTCAGGCCTTGGTAGCGATGGTGCAAAATTGGCAATTATACGAGACGACGATCATTACGAGCACAAAGATGACGACGATAGCGATACAAATGCCATGTCTGAACTGCAGATATACGTCGACGACTTCAAGTCCAGCCTAAAAAAGAAGTCAGCGACCGAGATTGATGAGATCCTCAATGAGAAGCTGTCCGAGATGGTCTACGGTTCAAACATGATCGAGGCGGTTGGCAGCAGCCTCGACATCACAAGCGAGCTCTGCCGAGATGTTTTTGCCGCAGGAATAGACCTAGACAATGTTGAGATCGGCGATCGTGATCCAACTTATAAGGCTATTCAAACTGAGCTCATCGAGAAGTGCAAGCCTTGCGCACACGAAGACGTCCTCCGAACCCGACGCGAGGTTGTGCAGCACGCAAAGGCTGCGTACTACATCATGAACGAAGTCGCCATCAAGGGAAGGGACTTATCCGAAGAGATCATCCTAGAAACCCACCGCCTTTTGACATACAAAATTGTTAGTCCGGATGGTATTCCCTCGAGCGAGTACGGGGGCATATATCGAAAATGCCCAGTCCAGCGAGGCTTTCACTCCTTTCCTAACCAAACTACGGTCCCAAAAGCCATTCGACATCTGACATCTTCTCTCAAGGCTGATATAACAGCAGCAGATGCAAGTGGAGAGATCGACCCTGTGGCTCTAGCAGCCAGATACTGCCACAAGTTTGTCAACATCCACCCTTTTCTCGACGGCAACAGCAGGACAAGCCGTCTTATTTTAAACACCATTCTCCTCAAGTATGGAGGCTGCTTCGTTTGGTTCGGAAAGGATGCAGGGGATCGGGAGGAGTATATGGATATTGTGGCAGAGGGGTTCGCTGCTGAGGCTATGACTATGCAGCAGGAGGAGGATATGGATGATCTACCAGGAGGGTTCAAGCCGAAACATCACAAGAAGCTGGCCACATTCACTCTGAAGCATGTGTATTCGTATCTGAGCATGTTCCATCAATAGGGCCTAATGATGAGTTTGGGAAAGAATTACATTAAATGAGTCAAGTTCTGTATATTTTAGGCTATCTTCTATTACTTTATATAATCTCTTCCCAAGTTTAGAGTACCTAGATTGATGGGCGATTAGATGAGTAAGTCAGAGAAGCCTTTTCTTCTGTTGCGTGATATGCTCTTATCAGGTAACGTCATGATCTCAGCCTTATGCAGTAGAGAGGCACATTCAAATATATGTCTCACGGTCCAATGAACGCTTATTGACCTGTTACCGAAGACGTCACAACTACGAACCACTGGATCATATCGCGATGAGAATCAGCGATATTGGAATTGTTGGTCAGACTTGATCTTGCCTTAAAGACTCTATACCCAACTGAGCATTATACCCTCAACCTTCCCATATAGTACTCTCGACTTCTCAACTTACACACCTAACAATCTTGTACAAATACTTGACCCCTCAGTGGTTCAAGATCATGGGCGGAGGTCCAATCAGCCCATCATCAAAACCCATCCCCAACGCCCCGCTCACTCTTCGCCGCGCAACGATAGATGACTTGGACGACATAACTTGTATAGCAGTGAATGGATCACCAGATGACCCAGGTACAGACTACAGGTTCCCATACCGTGATAAGTACCCGGACGACTTCTGGAAGTGGACAAGAATAGAGCACGAGGAATTATTCGAACGACCTGACAAACTCGTCATCCTAGTGGTCACAGCACCTGTGCTTGACGATGGAGAAGTTGTCCATCAACCTGTTTCTTACGGAGTATGGGACTTGAAAATCACAAGCGATTTCATACCAGGAGGTTCGTATCACTCACTGCCTCAAACTCTCTAACAATCACAGATCACGGCATCCACGAACGTCGCGACGCTAACAAAAAGCATATGGAAGCCTACGCCAAAGCCCTTCCATCCGGTCTAAAGAAGTACTTTAAACAATTCGGCGCGGAGCAAATTCCCTTATGGGAAGTTGTTACGCATCCTGACTTTCGGAGGAGGGGAGCAGCTAGTATGATATGTGAATGGGGACAGAAAGAAGCAGACAAGGATGGCAAGAGTTTGAGCTTGTTGGCCACGCCTATGGGAAAGGGGTTGTATTTGAAGTTGGGGTATCATGTTCTTGGGAGTGTTGTTGTACAGGTTGAGGGGGAGGAGGAGAGGGTTGTTGTTGATGCTATGATTAAGCACAACAAGTGAGTGTGAGAGGGATAGTGTTGCAGTATGGGTATTCTACATGGTATGGTGTTACGAGTGTCATGTAGGATTATACGACATGAGCTCAATCCTTTGAATGATCTTTCAGCAGCCATACCTAGTCCTCAGAGTCACAGACTCAACGCTCTAAGTCAGGAGCCCACAGCAAGCCGGTCAACGAGCCTATTAGATCTTAAATCTGCTTAAGTGATCTTCTTACTGGAGATCAAAGTCTGAAGAAATTGACCCTTTGGATCCAGCCTTTGCTGCGAGTATTCTGCAATTCGCACAGATCATCTCGGTCAAACAAAAGTCCATTCTCATCCAGCACACCGGCTCAATGCAACGTCAGACAATATTAGCAGCAAAGTAACTTTCAATGCATGTGCTTCCTATCACTGGGGCTCTTCCCCGGATCTGCATTGTGATTGGCATCAGATCATGCACAAGGTGATACTACTAGAGACAATTAACTCAAGACGATTCATTCTCGAATAGCACCGCGAGAACCTAGACATATTCACGCGTTGAAAAGCTTGATGTTTGCTTTGACCCATTTTCCTACAGAGATCATCAACTCTGCATATATCGTCGGCTTAGTCGGGAGACCGGGCACGATGATCTTGGCCTCGTCCTCGCTCGTGAAACAATAGTGTTAGAACCAGTTCCTGGGGTGGTAAACTCTCTCACCACTGTGGCCACTTTATCATCACCAGTAATTCTGCGTACCAATAGCTAAGTAAGCCTCACACGGCATATTCCCCACCAAACCCCAGAATCCACCATGATCTACAACAGTCCACTTAGCGCAAACCTTGTTTCTCTCTCCCAATCCCATAAGAAGAAGAAATAGGTGTCAATTGACTTGCGCTATTGTATATCCTCACCGGGGCTTCTCAACTAGTTACCTAAGGGTCATCAATTGTAATGCCATAAGATTGGAGGGAATTTACTCTATATTCCATACCCTACCCTACGTATAACATACTCAACTATTAGGAATGTGAGGACGTCGTAGCACCTGCAGGAACATAAGGTATGTACTAATAAGATAGTCTTGTATTCTCTTTTCCTTGCACAGCAGAGCCCAACAACGAGGTCCGCCCACCAAGTTATGCATTCAGGTTTGATTGGGGAATGTGTGGTACTGGTACGAGAAGCGTCGGGCCAAAGTCCTGTTGTGCCTTTGTGTCGACGTTGACTCCGAACCTCAAAGAATCTGCCTTTGCCTCTTCATCTGTGCCAAATCGATACGAGCGCCTTTCGCAGACGTCATATCGATCTCCCTTGACAAGGAATGCAATGAAACCTCTATGAGTGATGAGGACAATGTTGTTGTATGCCTTGGAGAGCTCCTTCAAACGTCCTCGAACCTTCTCAGCACGCACAGTGGCAGCCTCTATGCTGTGCGGTGGATGATCCCATTCCTGTGGGCACCCTGAGAAGTTCAGATGTGGAAACTTGGCCGAAATATCGGCCCGGGAGACGCCCTTGTTGCAAACAGCGTCGTGGGCTTCGCGCAGGTCGGGCCAGATCATTACTTCAGTCCCGTTTGGAGCTGATGAGCTGGCAATGGACGGAAAGGCGTTCATGGCAGTCTGGATGGTACGTGTCATTGGCGAGATGATAATCAGATCTGGGATGACCGGGATCTGGATTTGCTTGGTAGTTTCGTGCCCTTGATCTGTCAAGGGTGGGTCGCGGTGAGGGTATCCACGATCAATGTTGTGTAGGGATTGTCCGTGGCGGATGATGTGGATAAGAGGACTCGAAGTAGGGTCTTCTAGGTCTTGTTAGCGTTTACAACTAAGTATCAACATGTCATGATGGTGATTGCCCTTACCCATTGTTGATAAAAAAACACGCAAAGGGTGTTGAGGTTTGTGAGGGGGAAATGTTTCAACAACTATTCAGCTTTGATAGAAAGTTGTAAGATGGAAATAATGTTACAACGTGTATCCATTTGCTACCTGTGAAGTCGTCTCGGATCAACTTGATTTGATGGGCGAGGTGGCAGAGCGATTAGGACTCGCAAGGGGAGAAATCTTACAGATTGATCGCATGAATTTAGGTTATTTCAGCTAGCCACGTAACGCCAACATTTCAGTCCGTTGCATGATTGGTTCTGGAGCTTTTGTTTTCAGACGATGTCTCTGTTGGTAGGTACCTTGTATTAGCCAAGGCGGGACGAGCCGCTCCGACAGGTGCTTTTGAAGGATTCCTATATAGGTACCTACTTTAGGTTAGTACCATAGGTCAAGGTAGAATGAGTTTGCCTGGGGGTCCTAGGTACTTCCTGGGGTGAGGTGGGGTTGGGGTAACCCCCCAAATCAATTCCACTAAGGTACTGTACCCCGGATGCATATGTGCTTGTGTATATAATAATCGTAAGACTGCGCATTATGCGAGTATTCCCGCGTGTTTTGTCTTTCCTGTCTTGCCTGGTTTCCTAGTTTTTCTTACTGCCTGTTGCCCTTCGCTCTTCTGTGTTTTCAGAGCTCCCAGGCTCTAGAAACATCTTGTATCCTTGCATCTGAGACAATCAGAAACACACAGGCGAGACAGGGGCACTATAAATGGCGACAAACACCGCACATTCGTTCCCAGACGACCCAGTATTCATCAGATTACTAGCTTCAAGTGCTAGGTACCCAAAGTCGGAAGCCATTATTCATGAAAAGGATGGCCGCGAGAAGACGTACCCAGAACTGCTGAGCGACATTGTACATACACGCGACCTTGTCCGTCAACAGTTATCAGGATTTGACCAACGAGGTCTCCTGCGTGGCCACCATGTGTACATTGCGGTAGTTTCATGTAGTGTCTACGAGTTTATAGTTGCTTTCTTTGCAGTTCGCGCCATCGGTTCTGCATGACATGAAAGAACACATATTGGCGAATCTCCCAGTAGAATCATGGTCCAGCTGCTTCAAGGGGCTATCCGCACTCTATTGTGGTGGTGCAACTCTCGAGCAGTCCAAGTTCCAGTTCTGGATGGAACTCACAGGATTGCCATTCTATATCGTCTATGGGGCGAATGAGCTAGGAGGCCGTGCCATTGGTGGCATGTCGGATAAAGAGGTAACAAGTTGATCCACTATACTTCTGTTATGGTTGAAAGCTCACGCAAGTCATGATAAGGGTTTGATAGGGCGTGCCGTCTCCGACACTGTAGTAAAGCCGTCAGAAGGGGATTATGGTGAAATTCTCGCCAAGAGCCCGAGAATGCTACTAGGGTATGATATCCAACAAGGCCAAAGGACACAGACAACCACGGAGGCTTTCCAAACTGACCAATTCTCTAGTTACTTTGGCGATGATGAGCTTACTGAAGCTGCCTTTGATAGTGAAGGATACTACAAAACGGGGGACCTCGCCGAGCTTAGGGATAGCCAATACTGGTTCCGCGGCCGAGCTTGTAGTGATTGTAGGTCCAGTTTCCTTGAGAGTTCCTCCAAGTCTGATACGCTTTGTGTGGTAGATATTCGTTTTCGACAACGCCGAATCTCGATCCTGGCGGTAGAGAGCAGTCTACTGAAACTACCATACATCTCGGAGGCATGCGTTGTTGTGATTCCCCATAGAGAAGCCCGGCAGTTGTGTGGTGCCGTTATAAGGTTCCAGAAAGGGAGCTAAACTGTGGGATCGCGGGGGAATGCAAGCCTCTGGTTGATGGTGTTTTTGTAGAGGTTGACTATTTTGTATATTGGGCTCGGGGACAAGCCCGATGTATCCAACATTGATCTGATGGACACAGTCAAGGTTTCTTAGGATAAATCTAAGAACCAAATAGTTTGTTTGGGCCTAGCGAGAGGGAGGCCCTGGATTAGGGTAGCAGTACGTGATTATCGAGTTGGCACTAAACTAAACTCAAAGCCGGCCGCACGAGATCGACACGGGACCTGACTCGCTCTTTTCGATCTGCGTGCTCAGACCGTTTTTTGTTCACATTAAATTACGTAGCCGTTAAACGAAACTGTCGAGTCTTAAATACATGGGAAACCTGAAAAATGCATGTTGAAAAGTCTTACTTGTCTCCCTTCTCATTCTACATCTCCTCATGTTGTCCTCTCGGAATTGACGGTCGTCCAACCAACACTAACTCACAGCCATGGCCGATGACAGCGGCTTTGGATCAGGCCTTAAAGGCATATCCCAGACTACAATAACCGTTGTTCTCGTCTTCCTCACCATATCCCTCTACAACGTCATTGAGCTCAACTTTATCATCTTTGGAACCTTCAAGCGTCACTCGGGTCTGTACTTCTGGTCGTTCCTCGTTTCAACATGGGGAATCGCTGTGTACTGCTGCGGTTTCTTCATCAAGTACTACGCCTCTTCAGCGCTGGGATATCTCGCCGCCACATTCATCTCTGTAGGATGGGTAGCCATGGTATCTGGCCAGTCGCTCGTGCTATGGTCAAGACTGCATCTTGTGCTGAGGAATAGGTTCAGGCTAAAGGCGGTGTTGTACATGATCATCATTAATGGTGTTCTTATGCATGGAGCTGTTATTCCCATGATCTATGGCTCTTTTTCACCCAACACAGAAATTTGGGAGCAGCCATACTCCATCATGGAGAAGATCCAAGTCACCGTCTTCTTCATTCAAGAGATCATCATCTCATGCTTCTACATCTACGAAACAGTCAAAATGATGCGTCTGGAACGCACAATGGGCAACAAGCGTGGAAGTCGTCGTCTAATGAACCATCTCGTCTACGTCAACATCCTCATCATCCTGCTCGACATCACCATCCTCGGCCTTGAGTACGCCAATCAATACCAGTACCAAACATCCTACAAAGCTTTTGTGTACAGCACAAAACTCAAGCTAGAGTTTACTATCCTCAACCGTCTCGTTGAGATGACTACGGGTAATAAGGATGCTAGCTCTGGGCCACGGAGTCACACGGCTGGTACGGCGACAGGAAACAAGACGAACATCGCACTTGATACATTCATCAGCAATAATGTTGACAAGCCACCCGGTGATATATCGTATAGAGCTTATGTCATGGGTGGTGATGAACGACAGGCTTCTCGACATACACCTCGAGATGATGAGGTTGTCATGACTACGGAAGTCATCGTTCAAAGGGAAGAGAGAGGAGACGATGATGGTATGAGCATGGGCGGAAATTCATCCGCTGAATCTACGATTGGGACGTCAAAGGGGCATCATTACGAAAGTGAGGGGTTATCGAAATCTTCATCCGAAATACATCTAGCGACACGAGGCTTTTAATCAAGACAGGGACATGACGACTTTCAGCACAAACATTTCCTTCATATACGCATTATTATATATACCCGGTGTTACGAAACCGCACACCACATATTTCATACAACAAATAAATACATCCATCTTCAATATAATATTCTGTGATTGCTTCTACCCCGGAAGAATGAGTAATAATAATGGCGGCAAAGTTCATTCCAAGCCACTTACCCGCTGCCGGGATTCGGCGTTGGAAGTTTGTGTCAGCTGAACTCTGTTCAGTCAAGCTTTGAACTAACCGTCGCGGAATTTAACTCTGTGGAGGATTGCGAACATGGGAATCTGGAGTATGACTCTTTGACTGCGACGTTGTAGCTTTGGCTAGCCGGAGAATTTCGTAGAGGCTAGAGCATGTGCTAATTTATTTTAAGAGGCGGACAACCTTATCATTATTACTACGATCAGGGTCAGGCAGCTGGTGAAGTCGATGGGAAACTGGCAAGGTGAAGAAAATCTGCTCGAATTGAAGCCATTGTTTCCCCTTGTTTAGCGCAATCGATGCTATCATTACCTTGTTCACCTTTATTAGGTAGTATCCTACTTACCGGAACATATTCGTAGGGACAATTCTTTGTCTGGCTGGAGGCTTGCATTGTTTAGACCGAACAGTGAGCTTCACACAACAGCACAACATGCAACTGAACTCGGTGATCGTTCACGGAAGCATTATTCTGCAATCACAGCATGCCTTAGCATCAAAGAAGCAGCATTGCTCATAAATATGTACCAGAAGCCCAAGATGCATCTCTCAACCTCATCCCTCATCACCACAGCGCCATCCAGGTATCTCCCCCCAATACCTGATACCAAACATGCCTTCCTTTGAGAACATCACCTTCGGAGTCGAGCTGGAACTCATGACCCCCCTCCCCGACTCCTACCGCATGTGGCGCTTCATCTCCCCCTCGGCAGCATCCCGCTTCAACATGGCAGACCTCCTCGCGAAGCGAACCTCCCTCCCCATCGCAGTGCAGTGCTGTCATCTGGAGGATGACAGATGCACTATCTGCGCTACAGTCCCCAAGGAGAGCCAATTTAATGGGGACTGTGTGCTGCAGTTCCCAGAGATGCTGTCTTATGAAGAGGTCGTCGCGGAGCGTTGTTTTATGTTCAAGACTGAGTTTCTTGAATTCGCTCATCCATTGAGCCATAAGCGAAGCTGGGATGGCGTGGAGATAACGACTCCTGTTTTTCACGCTGGTGAGTTGAACGATGGACTTGCTACCATGAAGACTGCTCTGACGAACCTTCGACAGCTAGATCTTGAAATCTCTGCTGATGATTCATGCGGTATGCATGTCCACGTTGGTGTTGAAACAGGTATGACTATCCTTCTCGCCCAAAAGATCACCACCCTAGTAATCCTTCTCGAGACAACTCTTCTTCTCCGTCTCGTCGCACCTCCACGATGGAAGGGTGCTTTTTCCATGCCAATCTGCGAAAACTCAGCTTTAGCAATGGACATGGACCTTCACAAGCCCCTTGACAACCCTACGCTACTAAACCAGCATGTTCCGTGTATGAGTACCATGAAACCAGGTAAGTGGAACAACTGGTATCCCAAGCACATCTACAAGATGCTCCACGGCGTATGGGGCAGCACCATCCTCGCTGATCTCAGTCTGCGCCTCAAAAAGGCACATAGGCACCGCTGTGGCTTCGCCCTGTCGTTACGAGATCACAAGGTAAGTGGAGGAGAGAATCTTGAAGGGTCTGCTACGACTGTGGAGTTTCGATATTCGCAGATGACGTTTGATCATGAGCTTTTGCGGAACTGGGCGGAGATTCTGGCGAGGATTGTTGTTATTGCGCAGGGCGATGCGGAGGAGTTTAAGAGGTGTGTTGAGAGGATCATCAGTATTAATGGGAGGGATGATAAGGATGTTTGGAAGGGGTTGTTGACAGATGTTCTTGGGCTGGGACATCGTGTTCCGCAGTGGGAGGAGCAGTTGAAGTGCTTTGAGAGGGGTGAGTATATTTCTCACCTTGATGATGAGCTTCTTCTCAAATGTCTTTGATTGCTAACTTGCGGATGGGTTTGGCTGTTGTATCTTACAGCTGGCGGGTGATTTGGGGGTTCAGGTAAGTCAGGGTAAGCCAACTAACAAGCAGGTGGTGATTTTCGGATGAAATAATAATACAGAATGTAACTATTCGCGTATAACCTCTTAACATCGTGGTTCAGGTGAAATGTAAAGTCTCATCAAATGGTACAGGGTATGTTGACGCCATCACGATCTCAGAATGCAACCCACCCATCAGCCTAAGATCTCAGATCTACTTGGCAAATGCTTGACAGATAAAATATCCATAAAACATCTTTAACAAATCCTTCAACCCAGTTCTCACAAAACTCCCTATAATCCTGCACGTTATTACCGTCCACATCCCGAGATGTCAGTAGAAATCGTCGATGGTTGACGTGGCTGTCGTGATGTCATGTCTCAAAGCAGGGCATCATGAATATCCCGATAAGCCAATCATCGTGATTTGAATGGTAATCGACACTTTTCGATCCCTCAACCCTCACGCCTTGTTCACCGCGTCATAGACAGACCTAACCAACGGATCTCGATGGGAGGCTGGATGGATGACAGGATGAACTATCCGGGGAAAACGTGGCTTTGTATATAAAAGTGACCTCCATCTTGAAAACCACACTCTCTAGTTTCTTCAAAGATATATATATAAAATTCACGATAATCAATAAAAATGGCGCCTTCAGCAACAGACACCTCCTTCGCAGCCCACGTAGCAAACCAATTCCAATCCTACGAATCAGACCGTCAGGCCTCATCCAAAGAAACCCTCTACACCACCTCCAACGGCGTCCCCATCGCTCATCCCTACGAGACGCAACGAGCGGGTGAAAATGGTCCTCTTCTCCTACAGGACTTCCACCTGATCGATCTCCTCTCGCACTTTGACCGCGAGCGTATTCCCGAGCGTGTTGTCCACGCAAAGGGGAGTGGTGCGCATGGCTATTTTGAGTGTACGGACCCATTGGATGATCTGTGCCTGGCGGATATCCTGTCGGAGAAGGGGAAGAGATGTTCGGTTAGTATGAGGTTTTCGACGGTGGGTGGTGAGTCGGGATCGCATGATATGGCGAGAGACCCAAGGGGGTTTTCGGTCAAGATGAGGACTGATGAGGGTGTAAGTGATGTAAACAAAATGCTGTGGTGAGATGCTGATTTGTGCAGAACTGGGATATGGTCTTCAACAACACGCCTGTTTTCTTCTTGAGAGATCCCGCCAAGTTCCCTCACTTTATTCATACTCAGAAGCGAGACCCAAGTAAGTTCATTCATGAATTATGTGTATGATCGTGTGGCTAACGAATAAGGCACTCATCTCACTCACGCTGACGACTCATTCATGTTCTGGGACTACCTCTCCCAGAACCCCGAGTCAATCCACCAAGTCATGATCCTCATGGGAGATAGGGGCATCCCGAAAAATTACCGCCAAATTCATGGTTATAGCGGACATACCTTTAAGCTCATCAACAAGGCTGGTGAATGGGTCTACTGCCAAATCCATCTCAAGTCCATGCAGGGTATCGACTTCGTCACCCAGGAGGATTCAGCCGACTACTCCCCCGATTACTCCCAAAAGGACCTCTACGAAGCAATTCAGAATGGAGACTATCCTAAATGGACTCTTGAAGTTCAGACCATGACTCCCAAAGAAGCCGAGGAGCTGTGGGAGAAGCAGAAGATCAACGTCTTCGACCTCACTCACGTTTGGCCTCAGAAGCAATTCCCCCGTCGCAAGGTCGGAGAGTTCACTCTGAACGAGAACGCGATCAACTACTTTGCCGAAGTTGAGCAGATCGCATTCAATCCTTCTCATCTTCCTCCTGGTGTCGAACCATCGGCTGATCCCGTTCTTCAATCCCGGTTGTTCTCTTACCCAGACACCCATCGCCATCGTCTCGGTGTGAACTACCAGCAATTGCCTGTCAACGCAACACGCACAGGTTATCAATTCGGCAATTTCCAGCGCGATGGCCAAATGGCGTTCTATAACCAAGGCGCACGACCGAACTATCTTTCCTCCATTGACCCTATCAAGTTCAAGTCCCGCGCCGTGGATTTAGACAAGACTCACGGCCACTTCACCGGAGAAGCTATCACGTTCCTCACCGAAATCCGACCAGAGGACTTTAACGCCCCTCGCGCCCTCTGGAGAAATGTCTTTGATGAGCCAGCCCGTGAACGTTTCATCAACAACGTCACCGGCAAGATGAAGCTGTGTAAGCAGGAAGAGCCGCTGAAGCGACAGATTGCTATCTTCCGGGAGGTTGACCCTGAGATTGCTGAGAGGCTGGAGAAGTCGACTGGTATTAAAGGATACGATGGAATTGCCAACTTGTCCTTTAACGGTACGCACAATGGTATGGCTTCTGATGCAAAGAACAAGGTTGCGAATGGAATTATGGATAAGAACAAGAGTCCTGCTGCGCGACAGGGTGCGCCTGGGTCTGGGGCTCATGGCAGTTTGGTAACAAACGGAAAGTCAAACGGTGTAAACGGACATTAAATAGTATTTCAATAGCGTCAATATCATCCTCCCACAACAAAACTCCACCCTCCTCCGTCCTCTCCGTACATTTCGCCGTCGGCCCTCCTCCGTGTGGGGCCGTCCTCTACTTCCCGTCCTCCTTGCCCTCGGCCCTAGGAGCCTGCCAACTACAGCTCGGGGGCGCACACGTCTCAGCACACTTGACGCACGCGAGCTCGCTCTTCCTGAAGCTCCCCTTGATAATCCTCTTGTCGTCAAAGGCATATCTCGGACAGTGCATCGTGGGCCCCGCGTTCCGCCCAAACAGTCGTCGCTGGTAGTCGCACGCCGAGCCCAGGTCGTCCACGGCGTAGAACATGTCGATGTAGTGGAAGGCCTCGCCGCCGATGATGGCGCGGCCGCGGGTCATTTGCGGGCACTCGGGGCCTTTGGCGCAGCAGCATACCATGCGTTGGAAGGAGTATGTGCACATTCTTCGTTTCTGGTCTATATCAATAGGCAGTGAGGAGGTTTGCTGTAGTTGTAGGGGGTGGTGTTTGGGTAGAGAGGAATTGGGGAGGATATTCGATCACAGTTTTTGGTACTTCACGTTGGGATGGATGGTTCGTTGTATATATGAGAATTGCCGGGCCCGTTACACCTCGTCCGGCTCCGCAAACCCCAAAGGGTGGTCTGTTTGTCCAACTCCCGTTGTACCATGCGGCGAGCCGTAACCAGCGACGGGGGTCGCGGGACAAAGTGCAAACACGGTCCTTGGGAACTCGAGATAGACGAGACGGGTCAGTATCGCGAGTGCGACTAACACGGTAACAATTTTCTCTCTCTCTCTCTCTATTCCTCCCTGCTATGTCCTCTAATCCATCTGATCAACAGTCGTAGCATCACCGTTTCGTCCCCCAGGCGCACCAGCAATCTCCTTATCCTTCTCACCAACAGGATATCTCCACCCAAAGGAATCCTCCGCCCTTCCAAGCTGAATATCCTTCAGATGCGTAAGCAACTTCTCAAACAGCGGCCCAGGCTCTTCCCTCCCATCCTCGATATATCTAACAACATCCTCCCCCCCCCCAACACGTCGCGTAATACTCCTAATCGGCACCAGCGCCGCCGCAGTCCCCGCTGCAAAAACCTCTGTAAACTCCTTGAGCTCCTCATACTTGATCGCTCTCTTCTCCACGGCCCAGCCGTAGCTGCGCGCCAGCTCCTGGATGCTATCGCTCGTGACACTCTCGATAACGCACTTGGAGTCCGGTACCGCGAGGGTGACCTGTCCCCCGTTGTCCTTGACGCCGATGAAGCCGCTCGTGCTGAACTCGTCAATCTCCTCGTGGCGCACACTGTCCAGGTGCAGCGTGATACCGTAGCCCTCGTCACGCGCCTTATCGCTCCATCGCAGCACAGGAGCGTAGTTGCCACCAACCTTTGCATTACCCGTGCCATTCGGCGCCGCGCGATCAAAGTCCTCAAGAATAAGTGCCTTAACTGGATGAGCCCCGTGGTAGACACCAGTCGGAATGACAAACACCGCAAAGATGTACTCATCCGGCGGTGAAAGACCCAGCTGAGCGCTTGAGCCATACAACTGCGGTCGAATATACAGCGCAGCGCCAGTGTCGTGAGGAGGAACGTATTCAGCGTTTAAAGCGACAGCAGCGCGGACGGCATCGAGGAACAGCTCTTCGGGGACGTGGGGCATTGACACGACTTCCGCAGAGTGCTGAAGACGTTTAGCGTTACGGTTGGGTCGGAAGATGGTGATTGCTTCGTCATTGGGGGTTCGGAAGGCCTTGAGACCTTCGTAAGCTTGCTGGCCGTAGTTGAGCGCTGGCGCCATGCCGTGGATGCGCATGAAGGGATCGGCGACGAAGTGAAGAGGAGTCCATTTTCCTGTGCTTCGACTGTAGGTAGACTCAATATGTCCATTGACTGTAATTGTCAATACATAGACTGGCTTCACGGTGGTCAATTGGGTAGGGAGCTAACCTTCGCGGACCTTGAAGCCCACGTTGGACCAGTCAATGGTATTAACAGGAGGAGGAGGAAAAGAAGTCATGATTGCGATGCTACACAGAAGCTACTACAACTCAAAAGTCAACGTCCAATTCAGCCTCTTTTATACTTGCAAGCCACTTACATTTATAAGCTCTCAGTAAGTCGTAGTAAGAACGAGAAGATGCTTTCACATCAACACTAAATTCCTCTGACTCCCAATAAGAATTATTGGGCCGATGTCGCAAGGCGCGGGGTGTCTCTGCGGCAGTTTATTTTTGGCTGTTTTCAGGGCGCATAATTCGCTGCTGAGCTGCTAGATCTCACCGGTGCGATGTCATGCGTGAGCGGGAAATGGACAACGGTTGGAACGGGAATTAACGTTTTGTTGAGTGTCAAGGCATTAGATGTCGGAAACAGCGGGAGACGTATAGCAATTGGGATGGATCAAGTTATATCCTTCTATTCATTTTCTATCTCAGACTCGCCTTCATCCGTTGATATGCCATGCGAAGAAATACGAATGAGAGGAGAGTGTGTAAGAAACCATTTACTCGCGAGAGTCCCTAATAATGAAACCATTCCTCAAGGTAGCCCATACCCATCATAACGACTCTAACGAAACAACTATAAAAAAGAAAAGGAAAAAAAAAAGACAACATCATATGGAACTACTCTTTTGGTGCCGTCGAGTTACTGGACGTGACGACCGTTTTAATTCCCCTGCGCCCGCTGACCCAACGCCAACGGCACAAAGACAAATGCAATAACACGCAATAATTCCACAATAAACCTGTAGTCAGGACGAGTTAAGAGAAGCGAGACGCTGGAGACAAGAGAGGACACCTGAAAATAAGTTAGTATAAGGTACTGCTCAACACGCATCTGTCGGAAAGGAAACGTACCACTGACACCCTGCGTAAGAGTGGCTGTTGCTTCGGTGTTGCGGTTACCAAGACTGACAGTGACGACGTTCTGCACTGACGCGTCCTCCTGGAGTCTGTTTGCCCACTTAAAGACCTTCTCATCCTCTCGTCCATCACCGATGACCATCAAAAAGTCAACGGGCGTCTTGTGCTCTTGCGTGGAGCTCATCTCCGTCTTCAAGGTCTCAAACACCTTCCTGGCAGCCGTTCGCTTGGTCCAATCTATGGGCTCAACAGCGATACACCCGTCCAGGGCAATAGCATGGACGCGCTGAGACTCGCAGGCATCATTGACGTGACTGGCGCAATCTGAAGCCTGTCGTGAAGCGGACTCGTAGTCCTCCGCACTCTTGTAGTGGAATATCAGACTGCAGCGACGCTCCTCAATCTCAGCACCGGGGGTGCGCTCGAGGTAGTATGTCATGATAGGCCGTACTGACTCCTTCCAATCCTTGACGTGGTCGAGATCTGCCATCTCAGTCCACTTTTCGTTGCCGTGGACCTTGAGAAAGCATCCATTCTCGGCTATCAGGCCCAGGTTGGGAACTCGGCGGAAGACTCTATCGAGCTCCTCGGGTCGTCGGCCAGACATGACGTATACAGTGTTGCGCTCGTCAAGAAGCAAGTCGTTCAATACATCCAGTGTTCGCTGGGGGCTGATGGGAATGATCTGGTTGACAGGACCCCAAGCTACCAGGGTGCCTTCATAGTCAACGATGAAAAGTCGACGCTTCGCGTTCAAGTATTTGTTGGATACGGCGGGAATCGACAAGCGAGGAACAGATGTCTGATCGCGCTTGTGCTGTTCCTCATACACTATATCAAGGCGACCAAGGAACTCGGTGAACCAATGAGAGCCGGTGTGGCTGTTGACACGCTCGTATAGTTTCTTCCACCGTTTATCCTTCTCTTCCTCGCCCATTTCTAAAGCCTGCTTGATAGCATCGGCGCACTGTCGGTAATCCCAAGGGTTCACAGCAAGTTCATTCTTCGCGAACAGAGATGAAGTTCCCG
This sequence comes from Fusarium sp. NRRL 52700, assembly GCA_013396095.1. Lineage (NCBI taxonomy): Eukaryota > Fungi > Ascomycota > Sordariomycetes > Hypocreales > Nectriaceae > Fusarium > Fusarium sp. NRRL 52700. The sequence goes on from JAAQRM010000370.1 coordinate 360,371, forward strand.
TGAACTCGGAAAGAATCAGAGAACCGTGCTTCTTCTCTGGCAACAGCTTTCCATCTTGGCAGAAAAGATACTCGTGGGATGTCAGATTCATACCCTCACGTTGGCTGGTAATCATGAGCGCATCGGCAATGGTCAAGAGTGCAAGGTACTGAGCGTAGTCAATATCTTGCTTGAGGTACACCACTGGCTGATACGCCAGGTTGGCCCACGATGAGTTGACTCTGGTCACAATGTCGCTAACGGTGGCCTCGAGATCACTCTTTTCGTTGGATGAAAGGGCGACTTGAATGAGAACAGCATTCTCGCGCCACTGAGGGTTCTTGTTTAGGAAGAGTTCGTAAGAAAGAAGCTTCTGACGAACACCACGGACGTGGTCAAGCTTGTCACGAGCAACAATGAGCTTCTTGCCCTTGTATCGCTCCTGCAGAACCTGTAGCCACTTTGCAACATCTGGAGCGTCAAGATGCTCACGAAGGCTGACGGGATCAATACCAATGGCAAGGTGTATGACATCGACAAATCGATCTTCAAGCTGAAGACCATCCGGTGTAGCCTCGGCACTCAAGATACGACTGCAAGTCTGGAGGAAATGACGTCCGTACTCATGAATTTGGAAGCCAACAAGGTTGGCACCGAGCATACCCTCCAGGAGCTCTTTTCTGACAGCCAAGCATCGGAAGACCTCAGAGGACGGGAAAGCGACGTGCAAGAAGAATCCGATCTTGGCCTCGGGAAGCTTCTTGCGAACCATTCCAGGAACAAGAAGCAAATGGTAGTCGTGAATCCAGATGACATCACCTCGCTTCCAGTTCTTGACAATCTGGTCAGCGAATGCCTGGTTAACATTGACATAATATTTCCAGGAATGATCCTCGTAGGCCTTGCTCTTGGGGTTGTCGGGGATCTGGTAATGGAAGACAGGCCACAGGATGTGCTTGCAGAAATGAGCATAATGACCATCAAAGTCCTTATCGGAACAAAAGACAGTCAACATGTTGTGCTCATTCGCTAGAACAGCCTCAATGTCCTCTTTCTGCTGTGTGCCTTCAAGGGCATCGGTAGGCATACCAAGAGTGCCCACCCAGGTAATATCGTCAATTTTGCCATCGCGAGCAGCGGCATCAGCAGCATTGCGCAGACCACCATTGCCCTGGTCGGCATTGACAACCATCCAGCCTGCTGAGGCAAAGACTCGATCATGGCTATCGCTTCTAACTAGAGATCTCGGTTGAAGAACTCCCTGACGACCAAGTTCACGGGCCTTTTGCATTGTTCGATTGATCTCGGAGAGGGAAGCGGAGGGAGGAGGAGAGCTGGCGCGAGACTTGGGCTGGTTGGCGCGGCTGCCCCAGGTCTTTGCATGCTCAATGCTGGAGCTAGCGCCGTGAGGAAACTGTATTCTGAATCCATCTTCGTTCGCGAACAAGTTTGAATCAGTCTCTTCGGTCGGTGTATGAGGAGGTGTTATATCCTCTTTCTGGAAAAGACTCGGTTGGCGAGCTAGAGGCACAGGTCGACCACCGGTTGGAGCAGCGGGTTTAGGATTGAGAGGAAGAGTAGCAGCTTTCGTAGGCTTGGGGTTTGAGGATCCGGACAACGAAGCTCGAGTGGGATCGGCGCCGTGGGGAGGTGTACCGGGGAGGGTGAAGTGAATTGTCTTGGGGAGGAAGCTATCGTCATGTTAGTCTCGTCATTGTTCGCCTAAGTTTGGTGGGCTTTTAACGATGGAGGGGCTAGAGCGGGGAAGCAACAAAAAAACATCGAGGGAGGCAACGTACAGAGAACACACAAAGACCGTCATTTTGGCTGAAATTTTGTGTGAGAATTGCTCGAGAAGCTTATTTGTTGGTGTAGAGGTTCTTGTCCTCGTAGTTCGAGTCTTGTTGGGTGTGAAAGAGTAACGAGAATCAAAGGTTGATCGAGATGCTATTGGATTCTCTCATATGGCGACTTCATGTGGATGTAGAACTGAAAACACGAGTGGCAGAGGAGTCGAGTTTTGTTGAGGGATGTAGCTTGTCGCAGGCAAAACGCCTCTTTGTCGCAGATGCGCTCAGGTGTAAGATCGAGCCGAAAGTGGCGAATAGCACCGCAAATGGTTGAATGCGCACGGTAGAAAGATGGGAATTCTGCAAGGTTGATAAACAGTTGAAACCAAAACGATCAAATGTGATTTGAACGAGAAAATCTCTGATATGGCCGCTGTTGCTCCGTGTCGTGAGATTCGTCAGGTGGTTATACTTGTTGCACGGTTGATCAAGCTTGGATAGCTCCGAGGTCGTTGCTTCAACGGCTCCTTTTTTTTTTCTATCGCCGGGGGTGATCGACAATTAATAGAGGAATTTTATTTGAGAGGTATTTTCCAGTCAAGGATCAACCTATAAAGTAGCCCTGTCAGTTTCGAAATGGTCTGGTCTGGATTTGGAGTGCGGTTGTCTGGATGAATTGGATGGCTAGGATGGGTGTGTATGGTGTATAAAAGACAGGGAATGTGAGGAAATGCAGCCAGTAAAGTAGAGCGCTCACTCTGACGTAATGATTGCTCTACAACCTTTGGGGCTGCTGGAATGGGTATTGACAAGGGCAGTTTTTTAAGCCTCAAGCGAGAACCGTTGGTACCTGATAAATAGAAGAAAATCGTCTGCTCAAGTGGAGAATTATAGCATGAGCACCATGTGAACAAGAAGAAGCGGACAATTCTAAACTGTGATGAAGGGCCGATTCAAAGTGTGCTCTGATAGAAGACAGAAACAGGAAAGGAGACTTCAAAAGAGGCGGTTCAACGAAAAAGGAGAAAACATTCAACGCACAGAAGGAAATCAATCGTGACGTAGTTTGCGAGAAAAGCAATCGGGATCAGTTGTTGAGGATCTCGAGACAGGAGAGTTTGGTCCGTGATCCACGAAGAAAACCAAGCTCAGGGCAGGTTTAAAAACTGATAGCTTGGAACAAGGTGGAATATTCACGGCCAATTGAGGAGGGGTGTGGTGTAAGACAGCCAACCCAGGAAGGGCATCAACCGGTACAAAAGCCTGGTCTTTTTCTTTTTGTTATTTAGCTAGCAACCTAATCTAAAGCCTTTCCTCTATGAGCTTTGAATACTTTTCTTGTGATGAGGCAGAAAAATAACGCCAGTAACGAAACAAGTCAAGATAAATCGGAGCGTGGACCGATGCACAAAAGAAAAAGACGATGTGTGTGGAGTTTTTTAGGCCCCACGATAGCCTGTCATTGTTTGTTTAGGCGGAGCTTTACAGTTGGTACTTACAGAGCGGGTAGGCTAAACGCGGGTGGAGAAGTAAAAAAAAAACAAGGATGATGATGTATGGGGTGATGAGACAGAGCCGGTAGTGTTCTGTCTGGCTGATATGATCGAGAGTCGTAATTCGGCATTTGGCTAAGAAACCTCGTGCATAAGGCGAGACTACCTACTATAGTATGTAAATGAAAACGCTGATTGACTGTACCTACCTGGATGTGTTGATCAATGGGGAAGGAGACGTACATGAGAATAACAAGGTGCCATTGGTCTATGAATGGAGAAAATGCCTCCGGGTGAATTGAGGTGGTGATGCTGTGAGCGTGTTGGTGAGAGGCTGTTAACCAATCTCTCGGGCCTGTAGGTTACTGTAGGTTACCTGTAGGTGCACAGTTACCCCAATGGCTGGGAACATTAGGCGGCCTCTCAAATGGACACGCCCTCTTGTATTTCGTCGATCATGCACTTCACATGCCTGATGAAATGATAGCTTCAAAACTTGGTAACTGTCTTATACTCAGGTATTTGGAGTCAATCTACTCTATGATCGTGGCTGGGGCTCAATGAAAAAATGACAGAAACCATGACTGCTATGGGATTATTCTATCCATGAACAACACTGTCTAAACTCTCATCCACGCTCTACGTAACGCCGGCTATTCGGAGTACGCATTCCTGATATTCATGGTAACCATCACCATCTGAACTACGCCTGAAACAACCACCACAACCACCACAACCTCACCAACCACGCCAAGCCAGACTATCTCTTCATCTTCCTCACTATGACAACTCATGCACTTCACTCAAAACATTATTCTACACCCTTGTCCAGAAACTGCCTGCACCGGCCCGTCTCTGCCATACCACACCGTCTTACACGGGCCGTTTCTACTTCCCGTCTTCGCATCAGATTGACTGAATTTACCGCATGATATCAAGAATCTTGAGATTAAAAACCGCATGGAGCATGCGATTGGAGAGATGCATGCGGTTGGTGGCGTGCATTTGAGATGGGATGCGTGTGCAACTCGCAGAATATGGCTTGTTTTCGTCGGACAGAGTCCATCTCATACCAAGCCCGGGTCTTCCGTTCATGATAACGAGTCTCTGTTTACAAGTAAGGTCTGTAGATACTAAGAAACAGCAAACTCTCTCTCCAAGATCGTCAGGGGACCCTTTCCTATTCTCGACATTGCTTCTCAACTTGGCTGCACCCCGCAGATTCTCCGTGGTGGAGTAACTCCTGTGCCTCTCGAATTCTTAGTCCAACCCGAGACTGTGCCTCGGGGCAATGGACAAGAAATAAGTAACCCAGTCAGGCATTGGGGTAATAACGGTCCGTGTCACATGGAAATCACTGTACTCTACAAGATCAACAGATGTATACTGCACAGTGCAGCCTGGGCATGCAACATGCATGCATCTTCTCCAACTTTCCAAACACCGGATTCCCGTAACATCACACAATGCGGCAGCAGGGATAGTCGGCTTCCACCTGAGCCCACAGCCGGCCGGAGGACCGGGGGGCGGGGGGCCCGCAACGGGACCGGACAACTGCGTTTTTTTCTTCTGCGTGTAAGCGCTTGCAACACCCTCATTCATGAGCACACTAAGTGAATATGTACCTTAGTACTCCGTACTAGTTAGAAACAGTATTGTTAGCCATTTTGTGACTTCCCCGCATCTCTTTGGGCTGCTCGCTGCCCGATGCTTTCCGGGGTCATATCATCCACTCACGATCAGCGGGGAAACCTCGTGGTGTCGATGGCAGGCTGTAGGTTTGCAAGGTGCTTGACTGAGAAAAAAAAAGGAATCATCACTTGGACATGCAACGCCGGTCCGGGCCCGATATGATCCGACTGGGAGGGCTGGGCATCCAAGCCTAATTCGAAGACATGCAGTATGAGGCTTTCGACGTGATCGAGATGAGATGTCAGAGCCAGCATCGAAGATAATTCTAGATATTTCGCTTCCAAGTTTAGCTACCTATGGACTTTGGTTCGGGAATTCGGGATAAAGTACATTTAGCTTGGACATGGGTTACTTACCCCACAGGCCAACACCACTTTCTAGACAGTTCTAACATATCGCGAGCTTCACTTCACCTCCATTACCAGCTCATCTAGTCTTCATACGTGTTTCCAACAGAGCTATAGTAGCATCAGGTGAAAAGAGGCCCATCTGCATATAAGCGGACCTATCAACTCGACTGTCTTGAAAGGCCGCAACTCAATCAAGGGTGTTCACTACCCGGTGGGACCGCATCTTGGATCACAATCTAGAAGCTCTCCCAACTCCCGTGCACGCATGATCGATTGTGAAGCCCTGCTTGGCAAAAGAAACAAGACTCACAGACTGTGCAGTAGTGCGTGAGATTCGGAAGTCTCCCGTGCTGAGCGCCGCGTACGCACTTACAGATCTCATTCTAAAGATAAGCCAAGCACGTTTTCTACGCCTCCCAGTGAAACATGCACGGCGCAGCAAACTTGTGAATCACTCACTTCAGGGGTATCTTGACTTGTAACAGTAACAAACACCATTTTCGGGATTCTAATTCCGCCACAGTCGGACGGCTTTGTCTTTACCACCGCTGCCAACCCTCTTTCCATCCGGCGCCCAATCCACCGCGTACACTTCGTCCTGGTGGCCGGGCAGATCCACGGCGAGTTTGTGAGAGGCCATTGACCACACTTTGAGTGTTGTGTCCTTTGATGCTGTGACGAGGAGACGTGAGTCTGCTGAGAAGGCGCATTGGTAGACGGGAGCTACGTGGCCGCGGAGGGTGTTGATGAATTTGCCGTCCCTGTGATTATTAGTATTTGAGATTGGGAGGGTGATTAGGGGGCTTACCTTGCACTCCAGATCTTGGTGTGGTTATCCCAGCCTGCACTGGCAATGAGAGATCCGTCAGGGGAGAAAGTGACATGGTTCACTTGCTTCTGATGGCCCAACATACGCGCAACAGGCTTTGTGCTCTGCGCCGGATCCCAGAGGTACATGGTGAAATCATCACTAGCAGTAACCACCCGCTCAGCGATTCTCCCCTGAAACTTTGCAGCCTTTTCAAACCTCTCCTTAGCCTTACTTCTCTTTCCCTCCTCTGTATCAGGAACAGGCGTGTGGTCGTAGAACCCAGTCCTCAAGACAAAGTCCGTTGAGAGCGCAAGATGATTTACCCAGTGGACGTGAGACGACAGGGTGTGCACAAGAGTTCCCTTCTCAGCGTTCCATACTCGCACCGTCTTGTCGTGACTGGCGCTGTATATGAGACCCTCACCTCCCCAGCGCACACAGCTTACACTGCTTTTGTGGCCGGATAGGACATGCTCGGTCTTTCCTGTATTGACAACCCATATCCGGACTGTTGCGTCCTTACTTGCACTCGCTAACCGAGGTGTACCGTCTCTCCAGAGATGATAAGGCTCCCAGCAGATATTGGTCACCCACTTTGAATGCCCTGTCCAGGGGTTTCCAACAGCCTTTCCAGTTTCGGGATCCCAGAGTCGAACAGACTTATCCATACTTCCAGTAGCGAGACGTGCACCATCGGGGGACCAAGCAACTGCCAACACCCATCCACCATGGCCGGAGAGTGTGTACTTGGGTGTTCCGGTATCGGTATCCCATATGCGCGCTGTCTTATCTCCAGAACCTGTCGCTAGTCGATTGCTGTTCTTGGGGCTGAATTGCGCTGCGAGAATTGCTTCGCCATGACCGGGGATCTTATGGGACATGCGCGTTACAGGCTGGACCTTGAAGACAGCCTGTGGCTCGGCGCTAAGTGTGACAGTAGTTTCGAAAGGGTTCTCGATGCCATGGTTGCGAAGAAGCTGGAGGAGATCGGTAGGGTATTGGTCCACGATGATATCAGTATCTGGGATATGAATTCGGAATCGATATGGGAGAAATTCCTCTTTTTCCTGGCCAAGTCAGCAAAGCCCAAACCAACAACATCAGGCGACAAACCCTGGCAAGTAAAGTATTCAAAAGAAGCGACAGGTTCTTTTCTGAAGCATCCGCAAGAGGAACCTCAATCACATCTGCCATCTGCTTTCCATCTCCATCCAAGAACCGAGCCTTGAACGAGCCAGCAGGCCCAGAGGCAAGCGCGGTAACATCCTGTTGAATCTGCGAGCGCTCAAGCTCTTCTCTCTTCTGCCGTTTCGACGGCGGGGGTACAATTGTCGCCATTTTGGTTTATTTATCTTGATGCTTTACAAAGGCTGGATATTTTCAAAAGCGGGATGGTGGGGCAGATTTTTGGCAAAATCTTTAGAAATTTTGGCGGTGAGGAGCTGCACAAGGGGATGCAATAAAACTAGGGGCCTTGATCCTAAGTGACAAAAAGCATTGGGTGAACTTACCAAGGCATACAAATGTTTAAGGATAGATTTAGAGCATCTTAGATGCTTTGACTTGTAGCACCTCAGTTTAACGTCAGACGCCTGCTTGCACCCCTGGCTGCAGTGCTGGGATGGGTGACAAAAAAGGTTTGATATAAGCATAGGTGGCTGTTTTCTTGAGTTAATTTTGGCAGCCATCCCTATAAAAGGTCGATGAGTTCTCGGTTTTGGGGCCAGGGCCGTTCTTCCTAAATCTCTTCTCAGTAAGTTGCTAACAATTTTGGCACACACCCCAGCATAACCCCGTTAGCGGCCGACATGCCCAGGATCTTTAGGCTGTCTAAAGTGATCAAAAATACTTAGGTAAGTTCAGTATGCTTTAATAGAGCTTTTGACCAGTTTATTCTGACACCCTAATTTAACGTCAGAAGTTTTATCCCCCAATGCCATTCTATCTTTAAATCCGACAACAAAAAATCAAAGCTACACGCAAGATCAGTCTACGATGCTAGTCGTTGTTACAAAGGCTCCAAATTCCCCAAAACGCCATATTGCCCTTCCTATTGAGTTTGCTGTCCGCCTTGTTGAGAAGTCCGCCCGCGCATCCTCTTATTGGTCGGAGCCACGTAATGCTGAAACTGCGGCAGCCCGTCCATCGTCGGCACCGCCATTGCGGCCTGCTGAGGGTTCTGCGGGAGATACAACCCTGATTGCAGCATGACTTGGGCCTGAGCTTGAGCCTGCGCCTGCGCTTGTGCTTGAGCTTGTGCTTGGGCTTGAACTTGGGCTTGGGTGGTTTGTTGAGGGAGTTGCTGTTGCTGGATGTGCTGATGCATTTGCTGCTGCTGCTGCTGCTGCTGATGGTTCTGCTCCACCACTTGCTGACGACGCTGCTGTCTAGCCCGCTGCTTCTGCGCCGAGGATTGCCTCTTCGCATCCTCGATTTGTCGATGGCGCTTGTCTTGAGCTTCTTGCCTCTTTTGTCGCTGCAGGTCCTCATTCTGAACAGCATAGATGGCTGCAACGCGGAGCTGGAGATGCGATAGCTGCGCAACACGATCCGAGTGCGACATCTTGCGGTACTCGCTCTTGAATTGATGGAAAGTCTCGCCGGTCAGACGAAGAACTGCGTTGGAAACACCCGCGACCTGGATTGCAGCTTGGGTCTCCTGATCGGGTTGTGGCCCTTCGTCTTGCCAAGGCGTGAGGAGCGGCGTCGTAGCCGGATCCAAACTATGCTCACCTTCCAGCTCGTCCATGATATTCGTCTCTTCCTCGCTCGCAGCTTCGGGGGTCGGTGGTTCGGGTGTGCCGGGCTCATGATTATGCTGATCGCACGTAATTGTCAGCACCCATCCCCCCATAGTCTTGCGATGCACCGCCTTTGCTTTCCAAGGACAGTCGGTCTTCTTTGTGGTCGTCTTGTGTTTTGTCGCCATGCATCGATACGGCCTCCCGCCACGATCGCAGACGAGATCGCATCGTACTATGTCGTTCCCTGGGACGTCGGCACCACCCACTTTGCCTCGATGGGATCTAGCCTTGACGATCTTGTAGCCTTCCTTTTCCATGCCATCGCTGAGTTGTTTGAAAAGTTCCTCATAGCTGTTGTAGATGCCCGAATGGGGCACTTGGACGGTCTCGAGAATGCCAAACATGTCGCCGCCGGAATCAAGAACGCGATCAACGCGTTTGGAGGTCAACGATGTGTGGATTTGGTGGTTGACCGGTGTCAGGCGTGGCCACGCGTCAGGCAGCGGGGACGTTGAGGAATTTCCGTGCGGATAAAGCTCGGCTGTTTTGGGAACTTCTGTTGGCAGCTCGTGTAACATCTGACGACGCCATGGATCCATGACAATTTGCTTGCCAATGGAAGGGGACAGGATGCAAGAAAACTCGGGGCCTTTGTCTAAAGTGATAAAAAGGTTCAGGTAAGTTTAATCTATCTCAGCAGAGCTTTAGACCAGTTTATTCTGGCACCCTGATCTAACGACAGGAATCTTTTTCCCCCCCGAGGTTCGCAGTTATTTTGTCAACGTTGGGCATGATTACTGAGTCCCAGACTCATCCGTTACTGGCCTCTCCAGGGCTCAGCACTTCGATCCTAAATGTCAAAAAGACTTAGTTAACGTCGTATAAGTTTGGGTCAAGTTTTGCATACCTTTTGTTGAGTTTTCTTTTGACACTTTGTAAAAATGTCTGAATGTTTTCTTGCTCCCTTCCTCCCCGAACCTTGTTTGAGCCGCAACGGCATTGCATTCAGGGTCCAGACAGTTTCTGAGGCGAATACCTCTGGGTGTTTCAAAAACTTCACATGTCTGCACCACGACCTTAATTTATATCTCTTGCCTTGTTTCCATTTCCCCCCTCTTCACGTAACCTAAAAAAACCTATGATGCTTTGAAACAAGAAGAAAGATTTAAATTCTGATACTCAGAGTCTTCTTTGGGAGAATTGAGTTGGTGGTGAAACTTATATGAGGAGGGGCCAAAGCCAACTTAGTCTGCACTGCCACGACCTGGCTTTAAGGTATCAGTAATTGACCCGAAAATTGATACAAGTACCTTTGGGCTGCCCGAGCGCTGCCTCCGCCACTTCGAAACTCTTGTTGGTGCATCTGTAGTTCTGTATGGACTTCTCGGGTCCGGGCCCGGCTCCGCTCCGCTCGAGCTCGTTCGGCAATCTGTCTTCAGGAACCAGGGTCCGAGTGTAAGATGGCTACGAACCTTCTTTTTATCATGACACTTGCTATCTGGTCCCGTAACCTGATGCCATTTCTATCCAATGGCAGCAGACCAATTTGTCTGATACGGATAACCTTAATAGGGAGTTGGCTGAAGTATCCTTCCGGGTCAGGGTAATACTTATCCAAGCTGTCCCGGATTCCAAATATCCATTAAATCAGATTATCCCTGAATGTCAAGTCTTAGGATTCGTGGACGCATGCATTTCAAGTGATCGTTTGAGGGTCTGTTGAGGCACAGTGAAGCTTATTCTAAACTTACAACCTGCATCGTGTGACATGACCTTTCCTGAGGATTACTCCTTATTCCTGATGCGAGAAGCTCATATGCTAATTCTTTATGAAGGAACTGCAGAGCCTACCATCTGTTTCAATGTACCTCCCATGGCCAGTCTAACAACTCCGGATACGGTCGACTGCTTTACTGCAAGCCAGGAGCGTCAGAAATCTTCCTGCTCTACAGCATCTCTTTCAACAGTTGGACGCTTGAGCCTGTCCAATTCAGACCATCTTAGCTACCGCCCAAATCGCCATCTGAGTGTGAGACTGCTTCATCTAGCCGCTGTCCCCCCGAGGGCCCTCTGAGAGGGAAAGCAGTGTCGCGAATAACCCAACCTACCTTCAAGACGCTGATAACTAGCCACTGCTGGAGGTTCCTCACTGAAGTGCCATAGTATCGGCATGTTCTCTGCTTTGATCGTATGGGAATATCTAGTCTAGACTATGCGAGAGGAGGTCGCACTAGAACTGCCCTGCTTTTGATGGTCTCCAAATCGACCTTGCACGTCTTGGAAGTAGAACACAAAGGAGCTCAGGGTCGTCAGTCCACCAAGATACCAACTCTCAGGGAATTTGGAAAGAGTTAAACCGGTAAGCATTTGACAGGCTACAGCAACGATTACGCAAAGGATGATTTAGTACCCAACAGCCAGACGGCACAGGTTGTAGCTCAACTGCGAATAGGGGTAAACTCAATCGTCAACTTCATCGGAATCTCCGTGAAGCATAACTTTCCCGATAAGGTGTCAGTCATCAGGATATCTAGCTTTGTAGCCAAAAGCAAGATATAGGCTTTGTGTGCTTATAGCCACGGAGTCAGAATTCGGGAAAACAGGACTGGCAAAAACAAAACAAAAAAACACAGAAAGGACAGTGGTTCGAACTTGTTGACCCTCTGGTTTACTCATGTGAGGGCAAAAAAACAGTGAGAAATCCTTGTCTATCAGGCCATCTGAGTGCAGGAGCCGTTGCCCGTAGGCAACGGACTATTTGCAAACCTACTATATATGTCTACCCCTGTGACCCTAATATTAAACATTTTCTTCCTACGTCTCTTACCAGCTAGCTGGCTCAGGTCATTGCCTACCTACCTAATAGCTCAAGATGATTTTCTCTGATATGGTATAAGCTAATAAACGGAGTTGGCCAAAACGTCTGGGTCCGGGTAACAGTTATCCAATCTGCCCCGGGTTCTAAGCACCCATTACCCCAGATTATCCCTGATCTTCATAATGCTAGCTCCCATCTATCACCACTAGCTTTAATTCTAATTAATAACGAGATATGATCAGCTCATTCACGAGCGGGGCAAGTGGTCGGGTAACAGTTAACCAGCTTGACATTTATCAGGCAGGGTATATTGATAAGAGACGGTATAGAGGAAGTATTATATAAGAAGACAGGAGTATCTACATCAAAGACCAATAATCTCGCAATAAATAATCATTGTTCTTTTAATTACACCTCCTAATAATACAAAATGGTTGACTTCAAACTTTCTCCCACTCAGCAAGAAGCCCGACACTATGCTCAGGCCTTCGCCAACACCATTCTCACCAAAGCTCCAGCCGAGTAAAACGCTCAGAAAGACCGGTTCTCTCGCTTTCAGGCTACCAGACCCAAGGAGCTGTTCGCCATGGGTTGATCAAGGCTCAAGTTCCCATCCTCCTTCGTGGAACAATGGAGGGCCTTGTTCACGAGAGCATCATCTTCGAAGAGCTCTTTGCAGTCAAGCCAGCCACTTCACTCACCATTGTCGCTACTGCGCTTGGCCTGATGCCCTTGATTCTTAGTGATTCAACTGCCCTGCAGGAGAAGTTCTTGAAGCCCTTCATTTCTGGTGAGGGTGACCCTCTGGCTAGTTTGATGCACTCTGAGCCTGGTGGCACGGAGAATTGGCTGCAGAAGGGCGGACCAGGTCTCCAGACTACAGCTACAAAGGCTGGAAATGAATGGATCATCAACGGTGAAAAGGTTTGTGCACTTCATTCCAAACACTCAAGTATATACTAACATTCGCTTTAGCTCTGGCCCTCCAACAGTGGTGGCTGGGACTATAAAGGGGCTGATCTGGCATGCGTTGTTGTCAGAATCTCAGACGATCCCTCCAAGCCCAAGGTCCCAACGTTGATCCAGCTACTCAGATCGCTGTACTCTTGGTAACTCGAGAGACAATCGCCAATAATAAGGAGGAAGCATATCAGGTCCTGGGCGAACCTGAACTTGCAGGCCAAATCACCGCATCTGGCCCTCACACTCGCTTCACCGAGTTCCGTGTCCCTCACGAGAACCTTCTTTGCACCCCTGGTCTCAAAGCCCAAGGCCTAATCGAGCAAGCCTTTGCCATGTCAGCTGCACTAGTCGGCACCATGGCGATAGGAACTGCCCGCGCAGCCTTCGAAGAAGCTCTCGCCTTCGCCAAGTCCGATGCCCGCGGTGGTTCCAAGCCCATCATCGAGCATCAGAGTGTAGCTGACAAGCTCATCGACTGCAAGATTCGCCTTGAGACCAGTCGTTTGCTTGTGTGGAAGGCGGTGACCACTCTCGAGGATGAGAGTCTTGAATGGAAGGTCAAACTTGAGATGGCTATGCAGACCAAGATCTACACTACCGATGTTGCGGTCGAGTGTGTCATTGATGCTATGAAGGCTGTTGGTATGAAGGCTTATGCAAAGGACATGTCTTTCCCGAGGTTTTTGAATGATGTTATGTGCTATCCTTTGTTTGATGGAGGAAATGTTGGTCTGAGACGACGACAGATGCAGCGTGTTATGGCTTTGGAGGACTATGAGCCTTGGGCAGCTACTTATGGACCCTCCAAGGTTGACAAGTCTCGTTCGTAGCAGCAATTGAAGCATAGTCAAAAATAGGAATCCAAATGCAACTTTAATAAAGACCTTCCACCCGAGAAAGCAATCACAGACGTTTCCCTCGGCGTGAATAGAGAGAATCCACCATAGATGCCAGTCACGATACCATTAAGAACCACAGTCTTTTTCGAGTTGGTGGAGATAATCTGCTTAGCAAGCAACAAAGGTCATTGACCAAGACAGCTGTGCAAACCCTTTCATACATGTGAGCATAAACAAGTACATATACTCCAGGATATTGACTATTATCTTGTCAGACGGAATTTCGGCAAAGCCTTAATGGCGGGGAATGAATAGCTAATGCTCTCCGTCAGCGGCGATGTCATGTGTCCAAAGCCACTGAACACACGGGACAAAGGCTGTTCATGTGTCTCGTATGAAAGAATTGTAGATGAAGTTAGGAGTAATCAACCAATAGTCTGAGATTAGCGAGTGTACTCTCGTAAACCCCAAGGCATCCGTCACGATATACACCTAGATGATATAACGCTCACATTCGTATGTGCATCCATAGCTCCTTATGTCTTTCGTTTTAACTCACAATGATAGTTCTCATGGATTGGTCCCCAGCTTATACAAATTGCATATGCAGCTCAATACATAGCCTAAAGTGACTTACCAATATGAGACCCCTGATATTTCGTTTTGAACTCCAAAAGAGACTCCGTGATGCATGACCCTATCATACATACTAGAAGTCAGAAATGTTGACCTGTGCAGGGTAAGCAATTCTTGGTTGATGATTCATGTTGACTCTCAGAACATGTTTACTGCCTCAGTCCAACGACGGAACTCCTTTGTTAACAAACATAATTGCGAATGCAACTTGGATGAACCAAAGAACTGAAGCTATTTGATGTCAGTCAATGCCTCTTGTCTTCCTCATTGTCGCAAATTGTTCGATTTGATGCATCGTACTTTTAAGTTCACGGAGACCGAGAACTTTCGAGGATGGTACCCAATCGATGTGTTGTGCTTCTGCCCCTTCGTCCTACCCAAGCTATTGACTTCTATCCCACAGAACGATTCAAGGATAACAGCAGTAAACAGCAGTAAACAGCACAGATTACCATAAATTTCTTCCCGAGCGGTGCGATTGGCATGCTGAAATCAGTGTCACTAGCTAAAGCCTCCTTTGTCAGTGCAGAGCTCTGTCGCCAGGTTCGGGATACCGTTATCTAAAGTTTCTTCTACAAATACCGCGATTACATTTCAAAAACCTTGAAATCACACCAAATGCCTGAATAACTGGAGCATCACCATGGGCAGCGGTTCCTCGCGAGTTACAGAGGTGGGCGGCGTCCCCTATCTAGTCCATCCCCAGTGTCTCGTACGTTGAGAAGAATCCCAAAGCTCAATTGCAACCTGTCGACTAACACTCTTCTCCCCCATAGGCCAAGCTTGTTGATTCTTGCACCGGACTTGAACCCCGTCCTGTTGTCCTTCTTCAAGTTGGTGGCGACTGTATATCCTCAATCGACGATGCCTTGCAACTCGCCAATCGCTTTGCCGCTGTTGACGATGTCTACTCTCCAGGATTCGGCTCCTTCGCTATTCTCTGCTCCAGAACCGGGAAAAGGCTTACGAAGATACTCAATCGTTTCAAAGCTTCCGATCGCTTCTCTGGCGTGTTCCGTGTGCGCCCAGGCTCTCCAGAGAGCCATCTTCCACCCGGTCCATACTTCTTCCGTCATGGTGGAATCTATCAAGCTTACCGCTTGTACGAGGACACCCTGGATAGCTTCATCTTTGGAGTGATTCCGCTTGATCCTTTGAACCCGGAAGAGTGTGACACCATTTATACTACTTCATTCTTCACCCCAAGCTAACCTGCGCACCTTAGGTATGTTCTTCTCGACCTCCTCAGCCCAAATGGACTGTGGAAAAGGATCGCTGTACCAAGTCGTCTCTACAATTTTCGAACGTCCGAAACGCCTCTTGCTGGCGCGTATGGGCATCAAAGATATCTTTCGTCTCAAAGGAACTCAGACAACCGTGATGAGTAGGCCGTGGATTGAGCTCTACGGCCCAGATGAGCAGAGCGCCGACTCTACCAAGAAACTCGTCAATTTGGGAGCAGTGATCGTGGGTAAAACGAAGATGACCTCTTTCGCATCCCCCGAAGAACCAACAGACCAGTGGGTTGACTTCAATTGCCCCGTCAACCCTCGTGGAGATGGGTATCAGAGCGCATCGAACAGCTAGACAGGAGCTGCTACTTCTTTAGCAGGCTATGACTGGCTGGACTTCTCTATTGCCGGAGACTCTGCCGACAGTGTCAGGGCACCAGCTCCTTGCAACAATTTGTTCTCCCTTCGACCTAGCTCTGGCTCTACATCCATGAATGGAATACCAGCCAACTCACCGTATGAGTACCCTGTGCTGCAAACGAGAACTGAACTAATTGATGATTAGCGCGTTTAATACTGCAGGCCAGTTTGGCCGCAGCTTGGATGATCTTCACTTTATTGTGTCGCACACCTTTGAGAATATTGGCCAGAGCTTCTCTGAATTCCCGACCAAGATACTCTATCCCAAAGAATTCTACCCTCTGGCCAATAGACAGCAACAGACTATGACAGAGGAGTTTGTGGATATCCTCGAAGACTTTCTAGGTGTCAAGAGAACCCCTTTTAGCTTTGTTGAGGAATGGGAGAAGAATCCTCCACATGAGGCTGGGGGCCTGCCATTGCTGGAGTACACTGAAGAAGTAAGTCTTCTGATCTCACTGCCCACTAACTACTAAATGATGACAGAGTGCCTTCTGGTCATTGTGCTATGACTACTATCACGGATTCGACAGCTTCTGTGACGAATATAGCGCCAAGTTTGGCAAGAAACCGTTCGTCAGCTCAGTCGTGCGATTCCGATGGTCAGTATGTCCTCAATCGTCCCGAATAGTTTTTGAAAAATAGCATAGGGATGTTGACAGAAATGTTACTTTCCAGGAGTACCAGACATACATGAACCAACTCATGGTTTTCAGAAACTGGTTCGCTGAGAACTTCATGGGTCCCGATTCAAAGACTCTTTCCAACGCCATCCTCTTCATGCCCTGCGGAGAACCCCATCCAGAGTATCGTGATGAGGCAAATCCGCCTGCTGGGACCTTCCCTACGATCTCAGAGAAGTTCATCTCGCCTATTCTATATGCTCCTCAACTCGTGCTGCCATTTGCTCAGATGCCATACCTCTCAAAGGTCAGCGGAAGATCCGAGATGCAGCCCATTGCTAGCATAAGTAACACTCAGCCTTGGAAGACCAGAGAGCAGAGCTTACGTTTATACCTAGGACTCGGGGCCTCTACTACTTATCCTTGTGTTTCATCTTTAGCGAGTTAGTAGGACCTCCTGTGGCAGCTGTTGCTGGTGACATTTCACCATGGCTGCCCTTCCTCATCGGCTATGTCTTGCTATTGTTGACTTTTCCGCTCCTCCTGACCATGCCAAAGGATTATATAGCCCCACCTACGGCGACCATCGACTCGACCGAAGACCTAGCAACGTCACACGAGCAAGGCCACAGTATCCTGCGGGTAGTTGTCTATGCCTCTACTAATCAGATCCATCTTCTCCGCTTCATGTTCTTAAGTCGGAACATGTGCCTGGCGGCAGTGTATTTCTTATTAGCACATTTAGAGGCATCTCACTCCGCACTTGAGTACAGTACGCATCCTCTTGTTTTTATTGGAAGCTTTCGAGGGTAAGTTTCTTAGCTAACGAATTTAGCACATAAACTTAGACGCATATCAGACAAATGCTCTTATTAGCGAAGTCACTCTTGTCAACTTGGTCTTATTCTTTTTCATCATGCCTGCTCTGCTGCGGATTGTTAACAGATACCTGAAACACATGCCTCAGGTCCTGAATCTCGGGATTGTAAGAGCCAGCTTGTCGCTGCTCTTCCTGGGGTCACTCCTGCTTGCCTGTGCGACAAACTCAGCGTTTCTGGTTGTGGGTGAGTTGGACTACACTCGCGACTCTCTAGTTCTTTTGACGGACTCCATTTTGCAACGATGATCTACGGTCTCGGATTTGGTGTCCGCTCAACACTCCTATCACTCGTCACCTCGTGGATCGACCCCAAACAAGCCGGCACCCTTTTCAGCGCTGTGTTTCTCGTCGAACAAATTGGCATGTTAGGTGGGAACCACTGGTACAAAGTGTGCTTGGGATTTCGCTCGGGTTACAAGATCCTTGGAAACGCTTGCCATTCATCTGCACTGCGGTAAGCCCTCAACTTCCAAAGAAAGTATGACTGTTTAACAGAAAGCCAAGGCCTTCTATTTTCTTAGCATAGTTTGCGTGTTTTTGATCAAAATACACCATGAGTAGGAGCCCGCAGCTTTGCAATTGTTGATATGACGGAGAAGATCTTATTCGCATTGTTTTGGGGTTACTCGACACTTAAGCCGACTTCGACACGAGGTTTGAAAAGGTCTTACCAACAGTACTAAGGATGTTACTGGCTGAGACACTTGAGGGAGAATCGCCAATAACCGCAAGGGCGCTTATCAGATCCTACGTACGGATCATCAGCGTCTCTTGGATCCACTTACAATTTCTTGTCACTTTAGATGAGCACTTTAATTGCCTTGTACGAGTTGACTAGCACTATTGGCAGAGGATGGAGATGAGTTGAAGTGCGTAGATGGCTTATGAATAATCGCATGTGGTTGCCCGATATCGACTTGGTGGTGCTTTCTCCGGTGTTCCTTCCCAAACTCACTCAGGATCTTGAGGTTCCTCGACACCGACGCAGGAAGGTGCCGCCAACTCTTTGCTACACATTCCCCCAAATCATTTTTCCAATCTTCATTCCGAATCTCAAAATTATCGCCGCCCTTCTTGTAACCACCTAGACAACACCTTTATTGACCATAGCGGATCGATTGCAACATGGATGTGAATATAGAGCTATTCCGCTCCATGCCATCTAGAACCGCTAGTCGCTCGTCTTCGAGTTATTTCCAGAGCAGCGATAGCCAGGCACATCTCGACCACACTGCAGTCCGGAACTCCTTGCCCCCCAGGCGGCCGCAGACCAGCCTAAGTGAATACTCCGGATACGATCACTCAGGGAATAGCACAAGACCTAGCATCTCGAGGCCTACTACTGTACGCCCTGGATCAAGACCTGGTACAGCATCTGGAAGAAAGTCTCGCAACGGAACTGCCTCCTCTATCCTCGGGCTGAGCGAAGTGCAGACCATTGTATGTGCAGTGAGCGAGGCTCGTGGAGTTTCTCCTGCAGTTGGCATCGCATTCGTCAATGTTTCTCTCGGCGAAGCTGTCATCAGCCAAATATGTGACAACCAATCGTATGTCAAGACAATTCACAAGATTCAGTTGTCTGCACCCTCACGCATTCTCTTCATGACTACCGCCTGTCCGCCAAACAACCCTAGTTCCCTCTTTTCTCTTGTCCAAGACCTCGTTCCTGAAGTTCAAATCGACGCATTGGAAAGGTCAGCATGGTCCGAAACAGAAGGAATGGAGTATATCCACAACCTAGCTTTCAAGGAGGACATCAAACCTTTGAAGGTGGCTACGCAGGGCAAATTCTATGCCATCAGCTCTCTTGCCGCTGTACGTCAAATCGCTGGAGCCTTCAATGAAGATACTAACCCAGAGCAGGCCATGAAGTATATCCAGCAACACTTCTCCATCAACTTCGTGCCGCACTCGCTTCGCATCCAATACCGACCTTCAGAAGACACCATGATGATTGACATCTCGGCTATTCAATCGCTTGAGATCATGCAGAATATCCGAAACTCAAAGTCTAAAGATTCACTCTTCGGCCTGTTGAATCACACATGCACCCCGATGGGTTCAAGGATGCTCCGTAGCAATATCTTGCAGCCACCCACTCGCCCAGATCTCTTTATCACACCTCGGTATGATGCTATGGACGAGTTGACAACCAATGAAGAAATGTTCTTGGAGATTCGCAAAGGCAAGTTTTTCAGCGATAATATTGAATCTCGCTAACTTGATCAGCCCTGAAGCTCTTTCATGACACGGAAAAGCTCCTGACCAAGGCAAGCTGGCCACCTAATTGATGCATATTGTTCTAACTTCCATAGTTGATCATTGTTCCCACCAATGCCGATGTCCAACAAGTGGAAGAACAGATCAAACAGGTCCTTATGATCAAAAGCTTTCTGGAGTCAATACCCGAACTTCACACGGCTTTGGGTCCTGCCAACAGCCTGTTACTGACCAAAGTCCGAGAGTTGTGCCGCCCCGAAATCTCAAGCCACAGCCTCAATAAGATCCGACAGACCATTGAAGCGGATGTTACTTACATGAAGTCTGCCCTGGATCTTCGAAATCAGAGAACTTTTGCTGTCAAAGCGGGCATCAACGGAATGCTTGATGTTGCTCGCCAGACATACAAAGAGCTCACAGAAGATATCCACGGGCATATCGAAGCTTTAAATGGTAGGAAACATGCCTTTAGTGCAATGTGTCACTAATAAGATCCAGAGGCACACGGACTTGACGCTAAACTCCGATACGATAATGGGCGCAAGTATTGGCTAAGGCTGCGAGCGGCAGACTTTGATGACCGCCCTCTTCCGGATCTGTTGATCAATGTAGTGCGAAAGAAGGACAAGATCGAATGCCAGACACTTGACTTGGTGAAGCTCAATTTGAGGTTATCAGATACCTCCAATGAGGTCGTCATTCGAAGCGACAAGGTTATACAAGACTTGCTGAAAGAGCTAGGTTCTGATGTCCCACACTTGTTCCGTGTCTGCGAATCCGTTGCGCTTGTCGACATGATCTCTTCCTTTGCGCAGCTTGCAACTACCCGGGACTACGTGAAGCCAGATCTCAGCACGACGCTCGCACTGAAAGCAGCGAGACACCCTGTCCTCGATAAAGTGAGTGTGAGAAGTCACTAATAATACACACTGACTGACTAATATAGACTATGAACGGCACCTTTGTGCCCAATGACTACTACTCCACAGAGCAATATTGCTTCCACATCGTGACAGGATGTAATATGAGTGGGAAAAGCACCTATATACGGGCAGTCGCATTGCTTCAGATCATGGCGCAAATCGGATCGTTTGTGCCTGCCGAATATGCTGCTTTCTCCATCGTCCATAGCATCTTTGCGCGGGTTTCACTTGATGACAACATCGAGAGTAACCTTTCGACCTTTTCTGTTGAGATGCGGGAAATGTCCTTCATCCTACGGAACATTGACGACAAGAGTCTCGCTGTGATTGACGAGCTGGGCCGGGCCACAAGCAACCGAGATGGCCTAGCAATTGCGATCGCAATGTCTGAAGCCTTGATTCAAACCAAAGCATCTGTCTGGTTTGCAACCCACTACATTGATTTGACAAAGGTTCTTGCGGATCGTCCAGGCATTCTCAACCTTCACCTAGCTGCCACTACTTCAACAACTGAGGATGGATTGCCCCATATTACGATGCTTTACAAGGCGACCTCTGGTGCCATCAGAGGTGAAGAGCACTATGGCATCAATTTGGCACGTGCGATTGGGCTTCCCCAGTCATTCATTGATAAAGCCGAAGAGGTGGCCAAGGACATCAGGCGAAGGCGAGAAACGACCAAGCGTAGCTCAGAGTCAGCTAGACTTGTAGCCCGCCGAAAGCTCATTCTGAACCTGCAGGATGCACTGAGACAGGCTAAGGATTCTGGGAGCGAGGAGGCACTCCCTGGTTATCTGCAGCGTTTACAAGAAGACTTTGTTGCCCGCATGGAGGAAGTTGACAACATGTAGTTGGAAGGTATATTATTCGGCCATCTGGGGCGCATATGAACTGGCAGTCGTTCTGTACTTGTTGAAGAATGTTGTATGTTTACTATTTTCATGTTGTTGAAGTCGTTTATATGCCTGGGCGCTTGTAATCTAATTCTCGGACACGCTTCCAGACCTCTCTCACTGCTCGTTCTTGTGTCTGTCGTCCTGTTTCTGTTGCTGAGGGGCCGGCGGGGCTATTAGGTGTTAGCAAGTGAGCCTTTAGGGTTCAGTTGAGGTTTGCGTACCGTATGGCTAGATACAGCCGGCCTCCGAGATGTGCCCTCGTAATGTCAGCAGTCTCTGGGTCGCTAGGAGGATTGGCCGTTGTCACAAGACCACCAGCCTCTTCTAGAATGGCGAAACCAGCCGCGACGTCCCTATTCAAGTTAGCACCTCTGTTATGCTGTGAAGGAAGCGCGAGGTTGTCGTACCATTCCCAGCATCCACCTTCCCACCAGATATCGAAAGATCCCATGGCAGTGTAGGCGAGGTCCAATGTCGCACTGCCCAAGCTTCGCATGCCATGGACCATGCCGCCTTTTCCTCCCCTACCATTTCTCTCGGAAGCCATGTTTACGAAAGACTCGATCTTTCGCGACATGTTGCCATCCGGAATATCGCGACGGTCCTTGCCCCATTCACAGGAAAATGTACAACCGCTAGGCGCATTATCAGGCATCGGAGGGATCGGGTTTCGAATCAATGGTAGTCGCTGTGTCTCATTGAGCCATGCGCCTCGTCCTGTGCATGATGAGAAGAATTGGCGGAGGAATGGGGCATTGATGACGCCGATGACTGGAACACCTTTGACGACTAGAGCGATTGACACACAGAACATGGGGAAGAGATGTGTGAAGTTGACGGTGCCGTCGAGAGGATCGACTACCCATGTTGGTTTGTCTTGAACGAGGTATGTTCGCGAAGCACCAGCAGAGTAGGACTCTTCTCCGAGGAATCTATGATGGTTAGTGAGGGAGGGCCATGATAAGACGAGGGGTAACGCACCCATGATCGGGATATTTACTGAGAACAGTTGTGCGAATAAAGGTCTCAACATCTGGGCAGTCAGTACGAAGACCACGAACATGAGGATATAAGGAGGGAATACCATTGTCTGTCTTTGTCACGATATCTACCGAGTTCTCCTTCTCAACATACGAAACAGCAGTGGACGATTCCCCATTCCCATCGATGCGGCGCTGAGCAGCAGCCATGAGCATGTCACCGGCATCCTTGCCGAGCTGCACGGCAAAAGCGTAAACGTCGTCCAACTCGTGCTGCTCCATTATTATTTGTCTTGGTCTGGAAACTAATTTTGTTTTTCCAGAAGAAAGGATAAAGTCCACGGCAGCTGTTTTGTTGTAGCAAATGCCGTGTGAAACCGTAGCTTGAGTGTTTTCCGCGGTAACGGATTATGATGCGCTGTGGGGAGGGGGGGGATGAGGGGCAGAGGGATGAAGGCTTAACCGCGGGCGGGGGGTGCCGAGAGTTTGGGGATGGGAAAAGCTGGGGAATTGGCGGAGTTTAACTTTTGCGAGGGATCATTGATAAAGTGATGCTCGACGAGGTTATACTGAATACCTAACCAATACTGTAACCTCAATTGACATCCATACAATTCATCATGTCTCGTCGTCTCCTCCTCATCAACGGCCCCAACCTCAATCTTCTCGGCACACGCGAGCCTCACATCTACGGCTCAACCACGCTCGCCGACGTCGAGTCCTCGGCGTCCGCACAAGCAGAGTCCCTCTCGTCCAGCCTAGAATCCTTCCAAGCCAACAGCGAAGGCGCCATCGTCGACCGGATCCACGAGGCGCGAGGCAACGTGGATGCCATCATCATCAACGCGGGCGCCTATACACATACCAGCGTGGCGATAAGGGACGCGCTGGTGGGAGTGAATATCCCGTTTGTGGAGGTGCACATCACGAATGTTCATGCGCGGGAGGCTTTTAGACATCATAGTTATCTGTGTGATAAGGCGGAGGCGGTGATTTGTGGGTTGGGGGTTTTTGGGTATAGTGCTGCGATTGAGTATGCTGTTAAGCACTTGAAGTTGAGGACGAAGCTGTAGATACTCACTGAATTAAAAGAGTTTATCGGAAACTGAATGTGTCGCAGTGCTTTTTTACAGTCCAACATAGACGTTGAGATTGGATGGTGCGTGAGTTGTGATGGAGTGTTCACGGAGCAATTAAAGACAGCAGATGATAATAACAATGCATTCTGGTGGTATTATAAACAATGCAACAAAACAGAAATTATTTACAACATGGCCTGTAACCTCGGCTGGACATCATCCGCCGTTCTCAACCCTAGCTCAACCTTCATCTTCTCCCACGACTCAGCCGCCCTCTTGGCCGTCTCTTCGGGCACAATCTGATCCCTATCACAAAACCTCCTATTAAACACCTCAAAGCTCAACCAACCTTCAAACCCAAGCCCCTGTACAACAGCCCTCAGCAATTGCTTACACGGGAGATACGCATTATACGAAGTCTCCCCGTAGAACAACCTCGCGTTTCTCGACCAGCTCATCCGCGACGGTTGCTCCGCGTTGTAAAACGGATGGCTCTCATTCAGAGGAGAACTGAGTTTCTCGCCGTCAGCCACTTGGACTAGAAAGACTTTGCTCACGTCGATGTCTGTGAGGATACGCTTGATGGACTCTTTTGTAACGGTGTCGCAGTCCTTTGTCTTGCCGCCTACGGCTGCAGGGTCGGCGTAGATGCGACCGAGGATGTTGTAGCTATCCAGACAGATACCAAAGTTCTCACGGTCAACGCGCTGGATTATATCCCAACTTTGCTCCCACTTGTTGATCCTTGTTCCCCAACATAACGCCTCAAAAGCAAACTTGATCTGCGGCTGTTGCTCCAGCCCCATATCGGCAGCCACCGTGAAGTCAGCGGCTATAACATCCATATCGTCTGTAAGTTGCTCTTCTGGCAAGAAGCTACTAGGGAACAAGATAAGATCTGTTTCAAGAGCGTGGCATAGCTCAAACCACAATTTTAATTCTTCAAATTGTTGTGCTTGTGCTTGACGATCGATGAGACCGCCAAAGTGCATGAAGGGCTGGAGACAGATGATGGTGAGGGAGCGGGCGGCGCAGAGATCGCGGATTGTGCGGGCGGCGGTTATTTGGTTGGAGGGTGTGTCGCCGCCTGGGAGGGACTTTGCGAGGTCTACGAGGTCTTCGTAGAAGACTTCTATGCCTTGGAAGCCGTACTTTGCGGCCATGTCGAGTTTGTGGGGGAGGGAGTGGCCTGCGAAGCAACGGCCGAGGGACATTGTGCATATGCTTGGTTTGTGAGCCATGGCTGCGGTATCAGATGATAATGGTTGATGGGTATAATGCAGTCGCTAATGTGATGTATTGAATGGGTATAAGTGTTGGTATGGTATGGTGAATGACACTCGATGATAGAATGCTTATATGAACCGCGATAGATACAATAACGAGATAACTAGAGAGACAAAGCACCACTGATGCTGTGGCAACTTGATATAGAATCTACAGAGCGGAGAATGCCCCTGATCAAGACTCGATGATAAAGCAATCATTCATCCAATACCACCCCCGTCTTCCCATCTCGATCTTAGCTTATCCATCGTCATATCACAAAAAGCCGTCACGAGGCGGTACCAACCGAAGCCAGCCAAGCCATGCTAATCGTTTAAGAGGCAACACTCCAGAATGATAAGGCAATTTCCATGCGACTAAGATGATGGAGGATGAAGTCATGTTTATCCATTACCCGGGACCGAGGTGGCTAAGTCTTTATCCGACGGTGGAGGTCGAGACCCGGTAATTTCTTGCATTGCGACCCCAGCTTTAGTGGATAAACCCTCTGAGGCGGAGGTTTCGGCGCGGGGGCAGTGAGGAGCGAGGATCTGGGGTTTTTTTCTTTCCATTGCGTTCTCTGCTACTGGACGGTTTAGTACTTGAATAGATCATATTCTTCCTTATTTTCCAGGATCATTCTCTCAATCAGGCCACTTTCTTACTATCTCTTGTCTCTTGTCTCTTGCCTCTTTGTACTATCTACCTATCATGTCTGTCCAACAAGTCTCCTCTGAGCAAGGCTCCGTCTCTGGGGACTCTCTCCAATCGAACCAGGTCTCACAGCTCCAACGCCATGGGTACCTCTTTGGCAAGAAATTGGCTGCTTCGCTGTCGCCGTTTCTTCATAATGTTATTTATCAAGACTTGGGATTGAAGTGGGGTCAGGTTAGACTTGACTCAGCTGATATTCCTGGCTTTTTGGAGCTGGCGCAACATCCCGACTTTTACGGTATGTTCCATTCACTCACTCACCCACTCAATTGAGTTAAGTTACTGACGATGAACAGGCGCCTCAGTTACCATGCCCAACAAAGTCGCCATCATCCCATACCTAGATGAACTCACAGAAGAATGCCGCGACGTCGGCGCCTGCAACACCCTCTTCATCCGTGAACGTGACGGCCGCCGTATCTTCTGCGGCGCAAACACAGACGTCATTGGCATCCGCGACTCATTCTACCAAAACATCGACAACCCCGACTCTGTCTTTCACAACAAGCCCGCCCTCGTAGTCGGCGGTGGCGGCGCCGCCAGAAGTGCCATCTACGCGCTGCGCAAGTGGATGAAGGTCAAGACCATCTACCTCGTCAACCGCGACGAGTCAGAAGTCACCGCCGTCATCGCCGACTGCGCTGAGCGCGGCTACGGCGAGGGTTTGTTACACGTCAAGGATGTTGCACAGGCGCAAGGTCTCGAAGCGCCCGGTGCTATCGTAGCGTGTGTTCCTGATTTTGAGCCCGAGACAGAAGAGGAGATTCGCGCGCGCGCAGTGACGGAAGCGTTTTTGGATAAGGAGCAGAAGGGGGCTATTCTGGAGATGTGCTACAATCCTACGCCATTTACAAGATTAGGTGGTATTGCGGAGGATAAGGGGTGGAAGGTGATTCTGGGAACGGAGGCGTTGATTTATCAGGGCTTGGAGCAGGATAAGTACTGGACTGGAAAGCAATTGGACGAGATGCCGATTGAAAAGGTGCATGTTGCTATTGCGGAGAAGGTTGCACAGAGGGCGGAGGCGAAGCTGTGAGTGTTTGTTTTGTTTTCATGGGCATAGATAGCGTGCATTACATTATTGGAGTTTTATATGAATGATTGGACTTTTTGTTACTACATGTCACCTCTGCAAGGGTATTCTCCTGGTTCAAGTTGAAGATTCAGATTGTAATGTGTTCATGTAAACTACCCTAGACTTACCCACTCATCAGTACACCTTAATATAAGCTCACTCGGTGTAAATACTATGAGGTTGACGGAAAATATCAATAGTCCTCAGACAAGTGAGATGTCACGATAGCCAAGTTGACTTTAATAAAAATAGACTTTAGGTTGCAGCTGGAGAATATTGAGCACTCTACCCAACCGCTGTAACCATTGACCAGGCACTAAATACAAAGACGCTTACTCTCCTCAAATACCAGTGACTACCTTATCTCAGAGTCAAATTATTTCTCTGCTTATGCGTCGACGGGTGGTAATGTTTCACTTCGATATTTTTCTCTTAACAAGCCCAAATACGCATACGCAGACACAGGAAGGCACAGAAAGCAAGCCACACGCCACGTCTTACAGTGTCATGAAAAAACATACCACAATGACTGAATCTTCAAAGCCACGTCCTCTCTTCATCTACGGCACGCTCCGCGCCCGCCCGCTATTAGCATGGGCCCTGACCGGCGATGCCGCAAACACAGAACCCATCTCAGCGCTCTCCCATCCAGCCAAAGTACACGGCTACGCACGCTACACCGTGCGTTCACGGGATTATCCTGCCGTCGTGAAGAAGGATGGGCACGAAGTAGATGGGGACTTGCTGATCCTTGAGAGCAAGTCCATGCGCAAGAAACTAGATGACTTTGAGGGAGAGATATACACTCCTACCAGTGTTGAGGTCATACTGGAGGATGGGAGTGTTGTAGAGGCGGATATGTATGTTTGGGCTGGAGATCAAGACGCGTTGACTGATGAGCCATGGGAGTTGGATGCTTTTGTGAAAGAGAGGCTGGAGGATTGGCTTGATCTTTTTGAGGGCATGGAGATGGTTGGTGAGGATCAAGATTGACAAGTTCTCTTCACGTCTAACTATGAGCTCGACTCATATCTACTCCTCGCCCTAATCTTCTCCCCATAAACAAAGAAACACCACGGTATAGGCGCCATCAAAAACGTACAGCCCGCCAAAAGCGTCGTCGCCCACCCCGCACCAAGCTTCTCAAACATCTGCAGCGCAAACATGGGAAATGCAAAGCTCAACGAATATCTACTCAGCATCATAGCACCCGATGCCGATGCTCCATACAGCGGACCGTAAGCATCTAGCATAAACAGATTTACACCAGCGTAGATCAAAAGACATGCCAGCATTGTCATTCCCTGAAAGAAGATAGGGAGGATCCAGTGGAGGCGGAATTCAGCTGTCCATCCTGCTATGAGGAGACTAGCGGGGAGGAGAAAACTCCCGATCATGGAGGAGATGAGACGGTGTTCTGGGGGAAAGGATTGGCTTGCATCGTGGGTTTGAGTCCAGTGCATAAGGCGCTCTTGATAGTATGAGAAGTCGATTAGGACGAAGGGGGCGCAGGCCAAGAGAGTGCCGAGGGTTATACCCAGATATGAAAGGGACTCGCCTGTTGCGTTGAAATTATAGTAGTGTCTGAAGATCCAGGGGACAGATATGATGAACGTGTACAACAGTCCAAAGATAAAGCCGTTGTAGAGACTGACCAGAGTGACGATTGGTTCAGTAAACAGCATATGCAGCGGCCGAAGGATGAGAACCGTAAAGAAGTGCCGGACCTTCCTAGCAACAGTTGTCTGCTGAGACGAGCTATCACCCAAACCCATCCTAATAGCTCGTCTTCGCAAAACAACCTTCTTATAAGTCTCCCTCGTAAACAAAACCGGAATATAAAGAACACACGTTATCACAACAGCAACCCACTGCGTCCACCGCCATCCAAAAGACCTCTCAACAAACCCCCCAACAAGCGGTCCAACAGCTGCCCCAAGCGAAGGAATAGAGTAATATATCCCCAAACTCGCACCACGATACCGCGGCTCACAGTAATCCATAATAGTAGCAGAAGTATTATTAACATTCGGCGACGCAAACATCCCCGCAAAGAACCGACAAACCGACAAACTCACAATATCCGTCGCAAATCCCGAGCCCAGCAGAAAAGCGAGAAAGATGGGCGTCGTAGCGACATACACCGTCTTACGGCCATACGTCTCAGATAGCGGTGCTCCGACGAGGGGACCACACGCCATGCCGAGGTTATACAAGCTCAGAGGTAGGACGGAGGGTAAACGGCCTTGGTGGAAGTCATGGCTGACGGCGGTTTGGGCGGGGGCGTATATGGCGCCGGCGAAGCAGGATGACCAGGCGAGAGATGTAATGGATGCGATGCTGAGGGTTTTTGTGAGGAGGGAGAAGTTTCGAGGGTTGGAGGGATCGTTGGGGGATGTCCAGTCGTAGGCTGCGTTGATGCGGGTTATTGTTTGTGGTGAGATTGTTGGGTGTTGGTGTGGAGTGGTGTTGATGTCCACCATTTCTGGTGGAGGGGATGAGATTGAGGATGACATGGTGATGAGTGTGAGTTTGAGTGTTGGGGGATCAATGGGGAGTGACGTTCAAGGCGAGAAATATATGTTCGGCGAAGACGATATCTTGCCGTGGTGTTGGAGATCTTTAGCTTGGAGAATATAGTACGGCACATGAATACCAAATCTCTCAGTTTCATGTCATCACCACTCTCTCATAATCAGTATAATATATACTCAATATATATTCTTATATTTATCACGATGCTTCTCAGAATACTGGACAGGTCTTGTCAAGCAACTGTATCGGCTAACGAGGCATACTCAACGTCAGGAGATGTAGAGATACAAAATCAGGGCCCATAACAACCTCATCAATCATCTTCATGAGATA
Organism: Fusarium sp. NRRL 52700; assembly: GCA_013396095.1. NCBI lineage: Eukaryota > Fungi > Ascomycota > Sordariomycetes > Hypocreales > Nectriaceae > Fusarium > Fusarium sp. NRRL 52700. The sequence goes on from JAAQRM010000370.1 coordinate 389,662, forward strand.
TTGAATGCTTCAATTTGCTATTTCATGTCATATCAGCTATTCAATTCGTTTTCACCGTGTATCGGTAAGAGTGCTTTATGGCCGAATGATTACCCCGACTGATCTGCAGGGCCTTTCTCGTTTTGGGGTAGTTTTGGTCCGTGAGTCGTCATGGAAAGGGCGCTGAAAACATAACACAGCCAGACGATGCAATATATTGTCTAGTCAATCACTGACTGAAAAAGGGTGAGTCATTTGAGATCTGAGGTTAAGACTGTCTGGATGACGTCGTCTGACAGGATGATTTAACAAGCACAATGGAATTCGATATCCGAATCTCGAAGCCAGATTCTATTCAGTCTCTTGACGAGGTTATTCAAGTATATAATAGATATATACCGCAATAAGAAAGTAGTAGAGCCCTCCAACCGTTGACTCACCGGTCACATAGAAGTGGTTATGTGAAGGAAACGGTTGAAGTCGATTCGCTCGCTCGGAAACTACGTAGTCTGATTGGCTGGTGTACCAACCCGCCGTGTATAATGTCCCACGTGACTATACTCCCCTCGGATGATTACTTTCCTCTGTCTTACATGAACCAACTGCATAAATATTCATATCCCCAATGCTATCAAGACTAAAAATCACCCATCACTCACTTATCGCTATACCTTTCAAACCAGCCATCAGAATCAAATCTTTCTCCACCCTTGCAATGGCGAGGACCATCGAGAAGAACTTCCAAGCCGCTATCGACTCTGGCAAGATCAACGGCGGCATCATCTGTGCCACCAACTCCAAAGGAGACTTCTCCTACAACAAGGCCCTTGGTCAGAGAACTCTTCTTTCCGGTGAAAAACGCCCCCAGCAGCTCGATGACATCCTCTGTCTTGCATCAGCTACAAAACTCATAGCCTCCATCGCAGCTCTGCAGTGCGTTGACGATGGTCTTCTCACCCTCAAGGGGGATTTATCAAAAGTCGCACCGGAGTTAGCAGAAAAAGAGGTCCTCGCTGGCTGGTCAGAAGAGGATGAACCGATTCTCGAACCAGCGGTTCAGCCTATTACCCTTGAAATGCTTCTTACACACAGCGCTGGAGTGGCGTATGATTTCCTGGATCCAAACATTGGAAAGTGGAGCAGCAAGTATAAGCCCAAAGATGGAAAGAAGAGAAAGGTTGAAGATACTTTCGTTTATCCTCTTCTGCATCAACCTGGGAAAGGATGGATGTACGGTTCTGGTCTAGACTGGGCTGGTCGAATCGTGGAGCGTGTTACCGGACATACCTTGGAGGAACACATTCACGAGCGTATACTGAAACCTCTTGGTTTGAAAAATGACGCCCAATTCTTCCCTGTCACAAGAGAAGATTTGCGTGAGCGTCTCGTGGATCTCAACCCCGATGATCCAAAGGGTCTTGGTTTTGCAGTCATGGGTCAAGGAGCCGAAATAAACGGTCGTTCAGATGGATGTTTCGGCGGCCACGGCCTCGCAATGCCTGCACCGACCTATCTCAGAATAATCCAATCCCTACTCGCCAACGACGGGAAACTCATCAAGCCTGAAACCTGCACCGACATGTTTCAGAACCATCTCGCCCCTGAGGCACTTAGTGGCCAACAAGGCATGCTAGCTAGTCCACTCGGTCCGTTCTTTAGAGTTGGTATCGGCGAAGAGACGAAGCTTGGGTATGGGCTTGGAGGCACGATTACACTTGAGGATGTTGAGGGATGGTATGGTGCTCATACTATGTCTTGGGGTGGAGGTCTGACGTTTGCGTGGTTCATTGATCGCAAGAATGATATTTGTGGTGTTGGAGCTGTTCTTGCAAAGTTGCCTCTTGATGGAGGGGTTGCTACAGATCTGAAGGATGTGTTTAGGAAGGATATTTATCAAAAGTATGCTGCATGGAAAGAGAGTGGCAAGGTATAATATGGGACAGCGAATACACCCTCTGATAAGTCTATATGCACCAACTCAGCTCTATCCTAACAAAGAGACGATTTACATATGCAACCCTCTCCTAACATGAAAAAGCCGTATCCTTAATAAACGCCGCGGTAGTCTTGTGTCAACGGAGCATACCAATAGTTTCGATTACCAATTTGAAACGCCCTTACCTGCGCCTCTTCGAGTGGACTGTAGGCAAGCCTTCTCAGATGCAAGTATGGGAAGATCATTGACCTTTTCCATTTACCCCCAGGGTAATCGAAAGGGGCGCTGTTCACAGTGAGTAGGCGAGGTGAAGCAACCTTTTCCCACTCCCGAACCACTTCATCCTCGAGAATAAAGCTCGGCCTATTCTGTAGATATCTCCATGTGATGTTAATCGTGAAATCATCCATCTCACACCTGAATAAGAACCCATAACTGGGGTAGGAGCACCAGAGCTCCATGGTCCGTAAGCGAGGCATCGTCGCTGCTGCTTGGGCGGCTGAGATCAGACAGCAAGTCACACTGTGTTGAGATACTGTCGGAGATAGTTGCATACACGTGATAGAAAGTCTCTCGAGTTTGGACTCCTCGCAATTTCCACCCGCTATGATTTCCTCGAAGAATGGTAGTAGGCGAAGATCCTGCGGTGGGCGGAATTCGACGAACCGGTGACATGCTCGGGCAAAGAGGAGTGATAACGGACGATAGTTGATCCAAGAGCGACGAACTGGTCTTCTGCTATACCTGAATCTCTTGAGGCTTGTGGGCAGGGAGGGCAATAGATGTGTAGATAGACCTATAAGGTAGTTGTCAGCACAGTCTAATTCAGCAGTGGAAGGGGGGAGGTCTAACCATCGAGGAAAGCTATCTCTTTGTCGTCAGTCAGCTCCGTGTAAGTAGAATAAGAGAAACATTCCAATTCCGTAAAGCTTTCCCGTATGATTTTGCCCAGGGATTCAAGTGCAATAAGTCGCGGCACGACCCTTTGAATCACGAGCCCCTTTACAACCGGCGCAGCTGGCAGATTCCGCACTACCCGACAGTAAGGATTCCCTCGCTTTATCAATGCCGGTTTGAGTTTGAGGTGTTCTGCCCTAGGTCGTCGCATGTACTTGATAGTCCAGATGAAGGATAAGAAGCTTGATCTGATTCTGAATGAACCCGATCTTTTCTTTGTCTCTCGGTGCCTTTTTTGTAGAGCTTTTCTACGGCCTTGAAGAGCTCATCTTCATCTTGGAAGCGGAAGAGAAAGTCATCGTGGAGTTCGTGAATGAATTGAAAGTGCCTGTAGTCACTGGGTGATCTTACATCAAGTTCAAGCTCGAGGCCTCCGGAATCACCCCTCCACAATGACAGGACCTTGAGAAGAACTGCTATGGCTTGGGTGAATATTCTATTGTTCCTGTTGACGATGTTAGAAAGAGTACCCATGATCAGTAATGCGATGGCTGGTCAAGATGTCACAACCCGCAAATACTGATTAGTCAGTGAACAAAGCGGCAGATTCAAACAGTTTACTTACTGTATGATAATTGTCGCACTCTCAAACTTGCCTTGTAAACGGCTCCTAAGAGGTATATGGCCATTATAGGGCATAAGATTAATGCGCAGACGTAAGGTCCTGATATACCCTAGTCGGTTGGCATCGCGTTTGATAACTGAGGCGAAGGTATATAGATCACCGTCGGTCAAGGCCAGGTCTTTAAATGTTGATCTCTCGAAAAAGTCTTGCCATTCTCGAGATACTGTAGCCAAGACAGGTGCCGCAAGGGATGGGCTTCGAGAAATCGCAGCCTGGAAAACCATTCGACGAACCTCGGGCGGGAGCGACGTCCATGAGGCCATATTGGCAAATGTGTGAGGGACTTGAAAGAATGATCGTGGTGGTGAGTTTGGCTGAGAAATAGGAGCATCTCATATTTAAGTCGGATCATTTCATACTTCTTGAATTGTCTTTCAAAAGCAAAGTTATTTCAGTTTGTTGGCTCGATATGTCTCGTTAAGACATCATAAGCTTTAAGTATCAATCAAAGTCAATCTTATACTTCTGAATGGAGGCATAAAAGTCACAACATAGCTTTTCTGGATTGTGAGCCAAGTCTCTTATTTGTGGTTGAGACTGTGTTCGGAAGCTTGTAACAAACTTAAATCAACAGACAGAACTTAGGAAGCCTAAAAATTTACACCAAACTGGGCAGTTCAATAATACCAGCCTGCATAGCTGATAATCCGATTATAAAGCAAGACAAAAGTGTTGTACAAAGTGATATATTAATTCAATCTCGCTTCTATGTAATTTCGCTCTTAATTTCATATTCAATCATCATCAAAACTTTTAAACCTTGCCCTCAATCTGCTCAGCATTGGCCTTCTCCTCTCGCAGATCAGCACCATCAGCATTATGGCGGAACTCCTCATCCTGGAGTCTCAGGTCCTCCATGATAATCTTGTTAGCCCTCCAGATAGGCTTAGTCTCAAACAGCTTGTCCATCGCCTCAAGAGGAACACCCTTGGTCTCAGGAATGCAGAAGAAGACGAAGAAGACGGAAATGACCATGAGAGAGGCGAAGAAGATGTATACTCCCCATCCCCAGGCATTGAACATATCCTCGGTGAAACGAGCGATGATGAAGTTCCAGAACCAGTTGTTGGCAGCGGCGTTGGCCTGGCCCAGAGAGCGGGTGTTCTGGTCGAACATCTCTGAGTTAAGAACCCATGGTGTACCGTTCCAAGAGGGTGTGTAGAAAGCGGTCCAGAGGTAGAAGAAGAAGATAGCTGCGATGCCGCCAGAGGAAAGGGTGGGCGTCTCTCCAGCATCGATCTTGGCCTGGTTGTTGGCGATCTTGATGTAAGCACCGATGAAGTACATGCAGAAAGCACCGCCACCAGCACCAATCATGAGAAGGTTTCGGCGACCGACGTGATCGATAAGAACGAGAATCCAGACAAAGGTGATGGCCGTCTTGACAACACCAAAGATGCCAGTGGTGAGGAAGCTAGTGTTGGTACCAGTAATGCCGATACTTCGGAAGACAGTGGGGCTGTAGTAGTTGATAGCGTTGATACCGGAGCCTGGAAATGTTAGTCACTGAAGTCAAAATCTAAATGAGTGGGTGTGCTTACCGTTCTGGAAGACGAAAAGAAGAGCACCGAGGAGGAAACGCCACCGAACCTTGGCCTGCTTGAGAGCTGCAAAAGGCTTCCAGAAGCCAGCGCCAACAGCACTGTTGAATCGATCGATCTCAGCATCGATAAAGCCAATCTCCTCCACGATGTAGATATCCTCTCGGTCAAGGTTTCGCATCCAGCAAAGGTTCTTGATAGCCCTGTCGCGCTTGCCCTTGGAGAACAACCATCGAGGCGACTCAGGAATGAAGAAGGCACCGATAAGAAGAAGACCAGCAGGGATAAGCTGAACAGCAAAGGGGATCAGCCAGACATTCTCGTTCTGGCCAGGGGCATAAGGTAGGTGCTGGTTAATTCCGTAGTTGATCCAGAAACCAACAAGACCACCGGCTTGCCATCCGACTTCATAGAGACCGACAAGACGACCTCGTACAGCGGGAGGGGCCAATTCTGAGATGTAAATGGGTGTCATGTTGGAGCATCCACCGACACCGATACCGGCCAAGACGCGTCCACCGATAATAAGGCCGAGACCCCGGGCTCCATTGGCACCCAGCATCATACCAGCACCGAGCATAAAGACAAGAGAAAAGAGGATGAGAGAGTATCGGCGACCAATAAAGTAACTGCTGACATAGGCGAACAGAGATCCAAAGAAGGCACCGGCCTGGTACACAGAAACAATGTTCTGCTTGACCAGTGCAAGCGCACCAGGATCATAGTTCTCAAAGTTGAACTCCTGCACGAATGAGGGCAGAGCAAGGGTCGTGCCAATGAAAGCAGAGTCGTAACCGATTGTGCAAGCAGCCATTGATGCAATGGCGGCGCATGTGTAGACGCGCCAGTTGTAGACGGCCTTCGGCGTAGGCCGATCTTCTTGCAGAGTCAAGAGGCCCATGATTGCGGCGTCTCAAGGTTCAGATTTGAACTCTACTTCTTGAGAATCGTTGCAGCTTGTGGGGAGATAAGGTTGCAAAGAAGGTTGTGGATGAACTGGAGAGTCGAAGCGACAATACCCAAAACCGGTGGGGGGCAAAGATTTATACAAGTCAAGTTGACCCATATTCCCCCTAGTCTAGCAGTCAAACCGTCTCCAAGAGCTAGTGTGCCGCTGACCTAGCAAGGGCCAACTCAATTCTACAACCGAGCAATTGCCTCTCCAAAATTGGAGATTCAGTCCGGGGTTTGCGGGGTTGGATCTGTGGGGGAAGAATATGCTTCCATCGTTGCATGAGATTTGAGACTGTCATTGCTTACTGGGACGTACAGGGTGCTTGGGGTCTCGTGTTGCTGAGAGAACGTGTCGAAGGATAAAGACTTTTCCGCGGTGCCACATCTTGACTCAACTGTTCTGGGTCTCCGCATCATTACCCCCATGTGGCCGCGGATTTAACCTTGTTTCGTCAGGAAATGGGGAGAAAATCTCAGACGCTCATCATTTATCCCTGTGTTCCCCATTCACGTGGCGGTGTCGGCAATATTCCGAGGTTGATTGGACGCTTTTCAGCAGCTCCAACAGACCGCGTCAGCAAGAATGTAGCATTCTCCAGCGCTGAAAGGATGTTTTTGCTGGGATGTCTGCATCACACAAGGATCTCGACCTGGACAGAGGTGATCAGCGCTGTCAGCCTGGGCAGTTTCTTCCGCCCCATCAGCCAAGATATCACAAGCAGGCAGTCAAGACAACTTGGGTAAATATGTATCCGTGTAAATATTGATTAGATTGCATTAAATCATGTCCCAAAATCACCTTGAAACATCTCGCCCAGATCACATCCTGGCGCAAAGCCCAAGTTAGTCATAAACTGAGGATCCACATCAATACCATCCGCGCAGTCTATGGATCCAAGCTCATCCAGAATTGCGTCGTAATCAAGTAGTTGACTCGGCATCGAGTTTTGTAATGACCCCATCTGCCCATCAAGAGATGGTGTGTGAAGGGTGTGAAAAGTCAGGTTGGGTGTTAGTGTGTACAGAGACTGTGAATTAGCCGGGCTACGGTCTGCAGCTTGATAACGTTGTCGTTCGTATGATAATGCTTGTTGCTCTTTCTGGCGTTGCTGCATTCGGCCGAGCTCATGTTCCAGTTCTCCGGATGTGATAGGGGCAGGGTGGTCTGTGTGATGTGAGGGATGAGAGGCGGTTGATATCTCATCCATGAATGATGGGCTGACTATTGGGCGGCGTAACGGATCCACTGAACTAGGTGTATGCTGGTTGCTTTTAGGGGCCTCTAACCCTTGATATTTGAGCTTCCAGCCGTCTGTGAGCGATCCCATTGTCGAATTCCACTTGACTTGGTCGTGTTCTGGCATTCGGTTCCCATGGCCGTGTTGCTTGACTATATCCATCAAGATGGCTATGATTGGCGGTGTTCCACCTGGTCCAAAGTTTTCCAGACACGACTCAACAACCTCTATGAAATTAGATAAGAGGGACGGCCGATGACCTGGCACCAAGTCCAAGGTGATTGCCAAGAACATGCCTTGGAGCAGGTATGCTGAGGGCACTCTTGGCGTCGAGCCACCAAAGATGAGAGAATTGCAAAACGAAAACCGTGCGTCCAGGCTTCTGACAAGGTCTTCTGGGGTGATCCTTTGAGGGTTGCGGTCATTGTATAGCCTTGCATCCATGCTAGTACCCCAAAGTCTACAGAAAGCAAAAAGTTGCCGAAAGGTTGATAGTGGTGATGCGCAGTCTGGTGTTGATTCTTGCCCATCATCCGCCGCCTTTCCGAATCCCGAAATCGAAGTCCATGGCTCGCTCAGGTCAAGAGCTTGTTCTATAGCAACAGAGGGAAGACTATGTCGAATTCCTGATGTCACTTGTGGTTGGCCAAGACTAAGTGAAGCAAGAGAATCCAGGATAAAGCTTCCCGCCAACACCCTTACTTCGTTATGATTCAGAGACGCTGCGTCGCCTTCCTTGACCGGAAACATGTGAGATGCTGTCGCGCGATAATGCAAGGCAAGACGCGAAGCCCGGCCTATCAAGATCCATGCTGTCATCGTCTTCTTTTGGCCCACGAGTACTAACGAATGAAGGAGGAGTGAGGAGATATGAGCCAATTCGAACGTCTCGTCGTCGGAGGGTATAAGCCGTTGGGCGATGGAGTAAATTTCGTTAGGAGAGAATCCAGTGCGTCGTGATGGATTAGAAGAAGCCGCGTCTTGAAATGAAGAAACAGCAAAAACTGCCCAGAGCTGAGCATGTAGCGCCGATGAGGGGTTGGCTTCGATGGCGAGGCCTTCTGGGGGGTACATCAAAGCTGTGCGTGTGATGATTCCTGGTTCAATAACCGGGAACCAGCTGTGAGTGTATGACATATAGATGTCGACAAGTCTTTTCCAGTGTGGGGGCAGTGTCAGCTTGGTAGGTAATGATGGTCGGTCTGAGTTAAAGTTGTATGATGCCGCCGGGACGCTCGTCTGTGATGGATTGATGCCTTGTATCGATAGTCCGGGTGATGGTTTGCTGTCGAACAATTGCGCACCAGTCGGGCTACTATCTTCAGTTCCCGAGTCGTCTGCGGACGTATCGTTTTGAGGCGTCTTCTCATCCGACAGCAACCTGCCAATGTCTTTGTGAACCCGACTTTTGCTCCATCGTCGGTAGAGGCGATGACCAGCCTTGTCCTTTGTCGCGAGGATGCGGGTACCATCTGCTCCGTCATTCTGTGTAAGGAGACGATGTAGAGCTCCCTCACAGCCAGGAACCTGTTCAAAGAGCCATGCCAGCGACAACTCAATTGTCCGCAGGTATCCCGTCTGCACGCCTCTCTTGCGGGACGCAGGGGTGTATGAGCATGGCCTGTTTTGCGCAGTGCATGTTCCACAGTGAGGACGGGTGCCATCGCACTTTTCTCTAGCAGTGCGACATGAATCACAGGCAAGGGAGACTCGCTGACGTTTGGCGGGAGCTGTGGTTGCGGGAGCGCTGGTAGTATCCGCTTCGTTTTCGCGTTTCCTAGGCGGCATTGCTTAGATGTAGTTGATCAAAGAATGAATGAGATGCCTGCGCCGCGAGGCCAGCAGTCATGACGAAATGAAAAGAGAGATGAGGGGAGAGGAGCCTAACAGCAGTGTGAAGAGGGATCAATGCTTGCTAGTATGATGATGATGTGGAATTGTATACGAGTCCCATGTCAATAAAGCTCAGCTCAGATACGCGATTCCTGTGCCATTGTCATGCAGATCTGGCTCCCATGACCGAATCTCAAAGTAACAGTGCCGGACAAAAGCAATGCGATGCGATGAGACGTGATGCGGGGAGAATCTGGGGCCCTAGAATAATTCTGTGTTGCTTGGGGATGGTCTGTAGGTTCCAGCCTCCAAGTTCCGACCACCGAATCACCACCGATGTAATTGGGCAGCGCCTCAGAGTGGGTCGGATAAACGCTTTCCCGACCAATCGCCTAGCGCTTGCCCCGGATTGTCTGGTGGGGGATCTACCGAGCTTCTTCGCCCATCGCCCACCCACTCTTCGCAACTGACAGTCGGACTCAGCGCTTCTCGACAAGCCCACATCACCATTTTGCCCTACCCAACAAAGAGACCCTTCTCTACAGCCTCAATAACTGCGGTATCCTGGTGACTATGGCGCCTTCTTGAACCAGCGTTGGTCAAAAGAGTCCGGACATATGCAGCACGAAATGGCAGGCGTCAAGAGGTCCCTAGGGACTTTTCTTGGCCATGAGGATACCTTGCTTCGACCAAACGGCCACAGCCGACCGAAGACCGTCCACTACAGTCATGGAATTCCCCGCGATAACCTCGATAATTCGACACCGCAATCACAGTCTTTTAAACTGGGCGATGTGCTCCAATCTCAACCTCCCTCGCGTGCTACTTCTCGAGCCAATTCGCGAGCCAATTCCCAATCCGCGGCACCGTCAAATACGGACCAACACGATGGATTTACTCGAACACCCTCTCCGACCTTTCCTCCCTTGACTGGACAGGTACCTGATTTCAGCCCAGACGCCTCAATGATCTTGGTCGGTATGCGCGGAGCTGGAAAGTCGACATTGGCTATTATGGCATCCTCGGCAATGGACCGCAAAGTCATTGACCTGGAGCCAGCTTTCCAGAGATCCATGGGCCTGTCGAGTGCCGCTTATAAGTCCGAACATGGGTCTTCAGAGTGTTACAAGCAGCAAGCCAAGGTCTTGCAAAGTATTTTGCAGCGACATTCTACTGGCTGTATCCTCGTCTGCTCTTGGATGGAGAGTCGCGTGCAGAGTCTCCTCCGAGAATTTGCGGCGACCAACCCTGTCATCCACATTGTCCGTGATTTCGATGCCATTAAAAATCATCTCAAGATCCGCGACGGTTCAAAGGTCCAGAGCTTGCTCGATGTGAGCAACGCCATCTTCAGGTCTTGCACCAACTTTGAGTTCTTCAATGTCACAGAGAAGGCTTCCAAGTCGTCGCTTCCTCGTGAGTCATTGACACAAAGATCGCCTGCTCCATATTTAACGTTGAAGCACGTTGAGCGACACTTCTTGAAGTTTCTATCTCTTGTTTACCCCGCTGGCACAATACCCTTCACAGATTCTGCATTCCCATTATCGAGGATACCTGCAGAGGAACGCAACTTTACCTATGCCACCTCCATTCCTCTTTCAGATGTTATTAAAGACTCTGTTGATGTCGAAGACCATGTCGTCGGAGCAGATGTTGTGCAAATAGTTGTACATGACCTGGCTGAACATGCCGAACAAGGCACATTGACGGCCGAAGCCAGCGGAAAACTACTTGCCAACATTACCAAAGGCGTTGGTGTTGTAAGACGAAGCACCATCTTACCCATAATCCTTCATCTATTCCTACCTCATACAGCAAGCGACGAAGTCTTGCGTGTCTACCTTGATCTCATCCACCATTCCGTACGTCTGGCACCAGAAATGATGACAGTTGATCTTCGACTCGAAGACGTTCACATCTCGCGCATACTATCTATTCGAAAGAGAACAAAAATGATTGGCAATTGCTTCATCACTACAGATCCCCCGTCATGGGATTCTCCAATATGGATGTCGTGGTATAAGAAGGCCAACAATCTAGGATGCCATCTTGCTAGATTGATTCGACCTGCAGTCACTATTGAGGACAATTTCCGCATTCATTACCTCAAGACATCAGTTGCAGCTTTACAGGGGCCCAAGATCCCACTTATATCTTACAATTCTGGCCCTCTTGGTCGGAATTCCCAAGCTTTCAATCGTATTCTTACTGTTGTCCGACCAGATTCGCTGGAGCGGGTGAATCCCAGGCCCCCAATAACACCATCCATTACCACGGTCGGCGCGACAGAAGCTCTTTTCTCATCTTTTATATATGATCAGATGAAGCTTTACGTGTTTGGCGCCAACGTGAGCTATAGTTTGTCTCCTGCGATGCACAAAGCAGCATTAAAGGCATGCGGGTTGCCCCATACCTATGAGCCAGTGTCTTGCGCGTCGCTTCGAGGCATCAAGCATTTAATAGAGGACCCAGAATTTGGAGGAGGTTCAATCGGCCTCCCCTTCAAAGTTGAGATCATTACCTTGACCCATTCGTTGAGCAAACACGCCCGCGCAATTGGTGCTGTCAACACGCTGATTCCCATCCGCTCTCTGAATGAAGATGGGACAATACCAACTGGGGCTGCATTCTTCGATAGCGTCAATCGCTCTGGTCCCATTAAGGCCCTATATGGTGAGAACACCGACTGGATAGGCATTCGCGCATGCATTCGCCGTGGCCTCTCTCCGGCCAACGCAGTCGTGTCCAGCACCTGTGGTCTGGTCGTTGGAGCAGGCGGCATGGCCAGAGCCACAGTCTATGCCATGCTTCAAGTTGGTATCAAGAACATTGTCATTTACAACCGCACACCAAAGAATGCCGAAAAAATGGTATCGCACTTTACGCAGGTCCTTGAGAGGAAGGATCATGGCCTGCTGAGCGCTGGTAGCGAGCATTCACGCTTCCATGTCATCGAGTCAATCGAGGATGCCTGGCCAACAGCATTCCGCCTACCCACCGTCATTGTTTCTTGTATTCCAACCCACCGTATCGGCAACGTCCCAGCCCCCGAACTTACCCTTCCCAACGAGTGGTTGGGGAGTCGAACTGGCGGTGTCGCAATTGAGCTAGGGTACAAGACATTGGATACACCGTTCCTAGCACAATTCCGAGCAGAGTCGCATCGCGGTTGGGTAAGTATGGATGGTCTGGATATGTTGCCAGAGCAGGGTTTTGCTCAGTTTGAGTTGTTTACTGGTCGGAGAGCGCCGCGTCGGCTTATGAGGAGGATGGTGTTTGAGGCATACCCGAATGAGGAGGGCAAGTCGAATTTTGAGGAGTTACAGCCTAGGTTGCAGTCGCTTGATGAGCAGGAAACATGATAATGAATTGGAGTTTGAGTGATATATTTGCATAGCTCATTGAAGTTGATTGCTTTGCTGTCTCGTCTTATTTTGCTGTATCTCATTTGTGCAAGCCCAACGTCAAGCCTACATAAGATCACCTGATATGTTTCGTGGCCCACCTATCCAACAGTAATTCCTGCCCTTCTTCCTTACTACCTCAATCGACACAGACGTATCACGATTTGTTTTTGTAAACGATGCTGTCGCACACACTCCGCCCATCGCTTTGTAGAACAGAGCCTACCCTAAAGCTTTGGCCTCGGTTATTTCACAGCGCCGTTGCGACATTTAGCAGTGTTGATTCAAAGGGTCAGCAAATCTCGTATAAGACCGATATTAAGATTGGCAGTGCAGGTGAAAGCTACATTTATATTGAGCCCAGAGTAGGGAGCGAAATAAGGTCTGCTGTTGTCAACTCATTGACGCCAAACCTCTCGCATGACTTCGAAACCATTTCACTTCAGTTCCACCATGAATCCTTCCACTTTTCACATCGTAAGTATCATCAGTAACTATCATATGGTTATATCTCTAATGATCCGGCAGAGGATTTGCCATTCATTCGAATCGATATCACTCAGAACTTGGGCCGCTTTTCAGACGGTGTTAGTCCTGCAACACTGTGGCTCTCTGGGCATATGTACCCGATTACCTTGGATGGATCACCAGACGGTTAGTTCCCTATACATATTCCCTTGGGCATCTCTGATGATTTGATCTCTCTTTACGGTCAATAGAGGCATTTGAGAGACTGTCCTCTCAGGCAGGGGCCGAGCTGAAGGGCGCGCTGGATAGGTTGAAGGACAACTAGTATGGAAAGCGGATTATAGCGTGATGTGATGCGGTTCTTTGGTACTTGGAGGTTTAAATTAGCTACCTATGCACTCTATAGGAAAAAGCGTTACTTATTGTCATCTATGATCAGCTCATTGAAGTGTTCTATGGGCTGACAACTCTGTCTTGTGCAGCTTCGACTTATTTCATTCTTCTTCTCAGCAACTGATGTCATATCATCTAAACGGCACTTCTATAGTAAGCCTGCGTGACATTATTCAGCGTCATACAGCCAACTATGATAGGCTGATAGTCACTAAATAATCAGCTCGTGACTTGCGGTATAGCCAAGTCTGGCAAAGGCCAAAGTCTATCCCCACTTCAGCAAACAATGACCGACGGCCCGAAGAATCTCCTTCTAGAATCTAGTCACGAATGCGTCATGATCATGCTCATATCCATCACATGTGGCCCGTTTCCTGATTTAGATGCGGGGTTCAGGTTATATAAAGCCCTTGGGTAGCCAAGTTTATGACTTGAGCCTTCAAAACTCTCCCTATTCTTCTCTCTCAAGTTACTACATACATATAATTTATAACCTTACGTCTGTCATCATGGCTTGCGATTGTGGATCTACTTGTAACTGCGGCGGACCTAGCTCTTGTTCCTGTGGCCAGAGCTGTTCTTGCAAGAACTGCGGCGTAAGTACTGAGAGAATCTTGATTGCTATTATCTCTAATAATGTCCGACAGAAATAAACTGCCCCAAGATACAGGAGGGTGGAGGTGCATGAAGTAGTTGCTGGGGCTATTGATGTCCATAGTTTCTTAGTTCTATGACAACTCTTTATCAACATAAGACTGGTACAAGCATGCAACAGGTGCCACTTGAAAATCATGTCCCAAAACATATGTGAGAGGGAAGAGAAAATCACTGCAAGTGTTGGGTTAAGCCATCAACACCAAGGGCTTCAAGGATCAAGATCCAACGATAACTACGTCTGCTAGAAGCCAAACACTAATAATAATCGCCTTGGCCATTCCTTTGCTACCCTGCTTCGCTTCTAAGCGAATAAGTATAGGCATTCTATTGGAGCTGTTGACGCGAATAGTGCTGCCGGAGGCTGTAGTTTAACCAAGCGCTTGGGTTTAAGCGCCCGCGTTGAAGTAAGTAGTGAATGTGAATGATCGGGATCTACTAGGTAGAATTCTCATTACTTCCAGTCTATAATCTTTGCACCTTTCTGAATTCTCGTCCTATGGTAGTGTAAAGTGAAATTTCACACCAGATCATGCTGTGCTAATTTCAAGGCTTCCCTTCACTGCAAAACAACTATTCAAGCGAAGTCCTCACGACTCTTCAATCGTCCCAGAGTAAAATGACGATCATGATATGATCTAATAGAAGGATTCTGCTATGATCCATCAAAATGTGTCTCAGCGCGAAATTGACGCGTGTTATTGGCTGTGCTCTATGCATGTTGGTTATATGCGTTTCATCTACAGCATAAACCCTGCAATTGGGTACAAAGAACGGTCAGAACCGCCCAAGAAGTCTGTTAGTGCCACGCGCTATTTTTAACGATTAGCACTAACAAGCATCTTAACGAGCCAAGTACCGCGCCTCTCGCCTACAGAAGGCAAGGCATTTTTCGGACTCGAGGAGCGCTTCGAGTCGACGATAAAGAGGGAAGCTGCTCTGTGCTTTCTGTGGCGTTCATCATACCATAGACAACATTCAGTATGGAAACCTTCTCAAGGCAACAACACAAACACCACGACATCAGCATCACAACCAAAGATGTTTCTTCACGAAAAGCAAAACCTGGCCCTATTCGTTCCTGGCTATGGGAGACTCTGTCACTGTTGTTGGCGCTGGGCTTGCTGATAGCTACGATCGTCATCCCAGCACAGAACAACAACAGAGTCTTAAAGCCATGGCCATATGACATCAGTCTCAACACAATCATTGCTATCCTTAGCACCTTTATGAGAGCTTCGATGCTACTTGTCGTTGCTGAGCTCATCGGTCAGATGGGATGGAATGCTTTGCAGAAGCCCCGTCCTGTCTCCGATCTTCATCATTTCAATAATGCTAGTCGTGGCATTCTTGGAGCGATGAAGCTATTCTGGACCGTTCCTCCCCGGCTCACGAGCATCATCGCCGCTCTTGTCATTATCATATCTCCTGCAATCACTCCTTTTGCCCAGCAGTCTGTCAGCACAGTTCCTTGCCCAAGAACAGTCGACGGCGCGCAAGCATCTCTACCAATCTCTCATTATGTCCCTGCCTTCAATTCAACCTTTCAAACAGCTGCTGCCAGCGTTGAACTTTCAGGTGATATGAAAGTCGCCATGATGAATGGTCTTGTCAACCCTATGGGCAAGGACACAGCCATAGCAGCGACTTGCTCCACTGGAAACTGCACATTTCCTTCGAATTCCCAAGGAATCACGCATTCCTCGGTTGCCATGTGCAGTGCTTGCATTGACACCTCGGAGTTCATCGAATTGAACATTAGTAAGAAAAACACGACCGGAGACGGGGGCTACGCCGGCAAGGTTTACAATTACACTCTGCCAAATGGACAGTGGCTTCAGGCCATCCTCAGAAGCCAGGTCATGGTTATGTCTGGAGATTTAGAATGGGCGCTCGACACACCCGACTCTAGGTTTGCCCAGCTGGCCAAAGTCGCTATTTCGAACATCACGACCCTGAGCTTCACGCAAAAAGGTTGCAACGTTACTACCAGCACCAACGCAACTTGTCCCGAGGATAGGCTGACCTCAAAAGTGCCCGTGTCCCTCCGCTATCAATATGCCATAGCAACTTCATGTGCCCTCTACCCCTGCATCAAGAAATACTACGGCAAAGTGGACAGGGGTTCGCTGATCGAGAAAGTGGTTGACGAGCAGCCCATCGATTACAACAGGGCTACCGACGACGAGGCAGGAGACCGTGTTGGCGTACAAACACCGTGCTTGATCGATGGCAAGGAATACAAGCTTGCCAACTTTTCCCAAACTAAGGATCCCTCAGACTCTGAAATAGTTGTCCCGGTCGAAGGGACCAACTATACAGTCCCGAACCAATGTGTCTACAGACTCACCTTTCGGTACAGGCAAGGACTAAGACGCTTCATTGAGAAGACACTCTTCAATACCGTCTGCTTCGCCAATTTCGGTGGCGGCGCAAAAGACCAGCTTGATTGTGGCGACCAGTGGTGGCTCCCTCCACTCTACAACTCAACATTCGAAGGTCTTGACGGTGCCTTTGATTTGTTTACAACCGCCATAACAAACAACTTCCGGAAGCAGGGTATAAAGGCTCAAAGAGATAATTCCTTCGAAGGGAATGACAAGGCGTCAGGCATAGCTACAGAGATGGCTATCTGTACTGTGTTTGATTGGCGTTGGGTGCTGTTGCCAGCTGGCCTGATGGCCACCACGATGCTCTTGTTGATAGTCGCTGTTGTCCAGGGGTTTACTAACCCAGGAATGCCAGTGTGGAAGACTTCGATTCTTCCGTTGTTGTTTTATGGACCTAATGTGGTAGGTCACTCGCAGGAGACGGATTTGGATAATTTGCAGAAGGAAGCTGGAAGGGTGATAGTGAGGATTGAGCATGAAGAGAGTGTCAGACTTGGACAGGTTGATACTAGGGGGACGGAAAGTTGAAAAGGGGATTATTTGGGAATAGAGCGTCACGGAAATCTAATTGCATATATTCGAATACAATATGTTTATTACAAATCGATCAGTCATGATCTGTGTTGTCTTGATAATCTCAGATCATCGTCAAGATGAGAATTACTAAGTTCTGTCCGCTGGTTTAAGCTCTCAGCCTGACACATCATACTCTTCTAAACTTTCTACAAACGCTTTCACGACAACGTAGAACAGTCTGGCGTATACGATCGCCTGTGAACAAACAAGAATTAGAGCTACATATATCAAAGTAAACTGGCAACCGCTAGCAGCAACATGCCGCCTTTAGAGCCACAACAGTACCTCGGAGCTTTACTCCCTCGGGCATGCTGTAAGCCACGGAATGAGAGCGGAAGTATTCCACTTGATTTCATTCCACGACCCTGATCTGCACTGAGATCCTTGATATGATGTCAATGATGTCAAGTGTCTTGATTGACAGAATTAGCTTCTAATAGCCCCGTGGGGAGCGGGTACACGGCACCACAGCATGGATACTCTGTATAATTGCCGAATTCGGAAATAGATGGGCCTAAGATGAGTTGATCGAAATACAACTGCAATGAGCTGAAGTGTTTTCTTTCCTATATTCTTACTTTATATCCTCTGGTAACTGTCTTTGTAAAGATTTGAGTGAGAAAAGAATATTAGCAACAATGAGCTTTGATCTATCGACATCGTATGAGCGGGCATTGCTCCGTCCGCTCGTCTTGCCTCCCACCGAAGCCAACGCCACGAACGAGCCGGAGAATCTGTCAGAGGAGTCCCAATGGCGAGCTTCGACACATGTATTTCGAGGAACAGATGACCGCGACGAGACTACTGCGTGGCCGCCAGCCAAGTTCAACGATGACCCGTCCAATATTCCCAATGACGAGAAATACAACATCCCGTACGATCCCGCCAGCAAGAAGACCAACAGCAGCGAGTTTAAGCTGTACTCTAACTCAGGGAAGAGCAAGGCATCAAATGTCCCGCCTCCTAAGCTGGTCGCCAGTCGCTACATCCCTACGAATCAAGTCAATAATTCTGGACAGGGCGTAACTCTTCTTACGCTTACAGGCATGGGAGTTCCCAAGGAGATGTTTGAACCCATGTTTGAGACCCTACTACCCCGGCTGCGAAAGTCTGGTGTCAAGGTTGAAGAGATCTGGGCTATAGATATGCCTCTTAGTGGGCAGACGGCCAAGGCCAATTCCGTGGGATATCTATACGCCAATGAGAAGGACATCGTTCGAGATTTGCTGCTCTTCCTTACGGCATATCTCCCTGTGCAACCTGGTGAAGAACTGCCGAAGCACCTTGTGCCACGCATACCAACAGGCAAAGCTCAGCAGCCTACTCGACAGGATCTCCACGTCTTTGCCCACAGCCTGGGTGCACAAGCCGCTATCCTAGCATCCGTCCACGCACCAAACATATTCAGCAGCCTCATGCTCGTCGACCCAGCCATGATTCCCGCCGGAAAGATCAACGACGCCATGACAAAGCTCCCCAAAGAGATCTTCTGTCTCGGTCTCAAAGAACACTACCCCGATCGTAAAGCTGTCGAAACAGCACTGCGCGAGAATAAACGCACACGAAACTGGGACGAGCGCGCCATCCAAGCTTTCACCCAGCACGGCGTAGTCACCTACGAAAAGGGAGGCGTCAAGCTCATCGCCCATCCGAGATTGGACTGGGCTTTATGGTACGACAAGCAAACTCCCGCTGAATGCTATGATCGGTTCAAGGATATAAGCGTTCCGTTGCTTGCTATCATGCCCAAGAGGCCTTTTGCTGTGCCGGCGAAGATGTTTGAGGCTGATGTTGGAAAGTTGAAGGAGAGGGTTGATGTTAAGTGGGTTGAGGGAACGCATCAGGTTGTTTATGAGAGGATGGATGATTGTGTTGGGTTTGTGGGGGAGTGGTTGGGGGATATCGCTGGTGAGAAGAGAGCTAAGCTGTAGATGCATAGTAATACGATAAGTGCCTTTGATGATTATGTTATTCGTACCATTACCGATCTATATGTCTAAGTCCTTCTACCACTCTAATCGTTTAACCTTTACATGTAACCCACCAGCTGGCCGTGCTGTAAGTCCCCCCTTAACATCAAGATTCCTCTCATCCATCAACTCCCCATCCCTCAGCCTAAACTCAAAACTTCCAACCCATCCCGCCATCAAACACGCCAACTCAGCCCTCGCAAACCCCTGTCCAATACAAGCCCTCGGACCCTGCAAAAACGACAAAAACCCATATTTACTCTCCACACCGCCATGCGCACTCTCACCCAACCATCTATCTGGCTTGAATAAATGTGCATCCGGTCCCCAGAGTTTAGTACAGCGGTTCGTGGCCCATGGTGCTATGACGATGCGTGTGCCTTTGGGTATGAATTGATCGAGGATGGTTGTGTCGCGGGCTGCTTCGCGGAGTGTTTGGGGGACGGGGGCGTAGAAGCGTAGGATTTCGCTGCAGACTGCTTGGAGATAGGGCATTGAGTCGATGATGACGTTGGATATGGGGCTTTCTTTTGCCTGGGTTAGGGGAGGTAGGCGTTGGTGGATTTCGTGGCGTAATCGGTTTTGGATTTCTGGGTGTTTGGCGAGGAGGTAGATGCCCCATGTGAACGCTGCTCCTGTTGTATCATGTCCTGGAAATGTTAGTTATAAGCCAAGGTACTTCGGGGGATACTTACCGGCCGCGAGCAAGGTCATGGCTTGGTCAATAAGCCCATCCTCAGTGAACGTCCCAGTCCGTATCGCCGCGGAGATGATATCCATATCATCCAGTCTCTTCTCCTTTAGTTTCTTCTGCTTCGAGGAGATTATGTTCCCGCACGTCTCGCGTATAGATCGGGCTGCCTGGCTCATATCTGAGTTGAGCTTAATAGGTAAAGCTGTGAGCACCCAGGCTGGAACCAGACTCTCGATAAGATGCAGCATACGGGCTTGAGCTGATGGTTGAAACACGATATTGTATGTTTTCACCATCTCACTCTTCGCGTCTTGTATGGCTCCAAAGTCCTTTCCCAGGCCAGCTACACCGATGAGATCGAGAGTTATTCGGGAAGCCCACTCTACTACCTCCACCGTCTTAAGTCCATCAACTGTGATTCTTTCGACCATCTCTCTTGTCTTGTCCCAGAATAATGGATACAGAGCCTTGATGTTCCTGGGTGCAAAAGCAGGGTTCATGCCTCTTCTCTGTAACTTGTGAGCATCTCCCTCAGACAGGATGAGGCCTATTCCTAAGAATCGCCCTGCTGTTTCTCTTAAGCTAGCAGGTTTTGGGAAAGAGTAATTCTGGGTAACGAGAACTTCATGGAGGGCATCAGAAGATGTTAGAACGATTCTTTCAGCATTGAAAAAGCCCAAATATCGTAAGAAGCCATCGTTTGGGACTGAATTGTTCCTGTTCCCAGATCCGTGAGCTGGTTTTAAGAGAATGAGGGAAAATGTCTACTTACCATTCTCTTACTGGTGAGCAGTACGGCTGTCGATACAGCTTCATGCCATGGCCCCAAAGCCAGTGATATCCTCCAGGCGTGGGGATGTGGCGAAGCGGTGAAATGAATCGAGGACGAGCAATGATCCTGTAAATGCACCAGAGGGCTGTCTTTAAACACAATGCCCCTAGGAAGCCAAGCAAAAACATTGATTTCTGGTTATCTGGGTGTAACAAGGCCAGCAGGTACCCGGAGAGAGTAGCACCGGCCAGTATGATCTGCCACGTTTCTATCATGATTCATATCTCAAATGTAGAATTCTCGCGTAGTTGCCAGCAGCATAAGTTTGCGTCTTGATAATTACAAGATTTTGATGTCTTTACCAAGAACACCTTAAATATGGCCCAAAGGATTTGCCGCAGAACTAAGTCTGATAAAGGCAACCAAACATCGGACCCCTACTTGATTTACTGAAATGCAGATCTCGGTCTCATTGCTTCAGCTCCGTGGCGATCATTTACCAGGGAACTATTTGATATACCCAAAAAGGGAGCCCCACATTCGCCTTGCCATCTTCCGAGGGAGGTTGTGGAGCAATGACGCAGTGCCACAACTAAGTTAGATATATATCTGATCCTCGGTATGGATTAATCAATTTGGTATCGGTAAATGATAAGGTTCCTTTGTTTCACTAAGCCCTAGCAAGAGGTTAGTCTTGTACTTTTCAGCTTGGCTGTGTAGTGACGTAGGAACGTGTTAGTAGCCAACCAAAGACGAAGCACAGAGACTAGCTAGGTACTGTCTCGTTGACAAAGACCTTTGAAGTTGGAGAGATATTACCCAGTGGATGTAAGGAAGATCAAGGCCTCTAACCCAAGTTTTGAGACTACCTATGTACCTAGATTTGGTATATCTTTAGGAGGTCAGTGTCGGCAACCTATGGCGATATTGGAAGTATGAATACTCTTCAAGGATTTGTGATAATTATTGAAATTCAAACACCTGTGCTGAACGTGATTCTCCAATATATAAATTTGACACACGATTGCGGTGTTAAAAAGACATTCCAGCAAGATAGACTGCTCCGATAGCAAGAACCATTGGAAGACCCGGAGACAAACCCCTTTCACGGGCACTATTTGGCTCAGCACTCGTTGATGCTGCAGCTGTCTCACTGCTAGTTGTTGTGGAATCACTACCAGAAGACGAGGTCTCTGTTCCTTGAGCTTTACCAGTTTCAGCTTTGCTTGTAGCTTCGGCTGCGCTTCTTCTCGTAGTCTCTGTCAAAGTTGAAGTTATCTCCCCATCAGAAGACTATCTATGTTAGCAGACTACCTCCAAAGCTTGGCTCATGCGAACTAACCGTTGATCCAGTTTCAATGGTCTGACTAGCCGAAGCCGTAACAGTCTCGCAAACCCTCCTCAACACAGTCCCATAAACTAACCCAAAGTCAGCCCCTCTATCTCATACAACCCCCAGAGATCGAAACTCACGGTTATAAGCAGATGGACCACAGATGTCCCACACGCAATCCTCCTCTCTTTCAACCCAGTCATCAGACTCATTGCACCAGCACTGAATAACGCCTCCTCTAGTACAAGAGTTGTAATTTCCATAACTCTTGTAACAAGCTTGAAAGCATTCTGCGCGCTTTTCTTCGAGGTCAAAAGCTTCGGCTCCAGAGGCGGTTGGAGCGAGGGTGACGGTTGCTAGATAGTCGCTTTCGGTGTTGGCTGCAGCTGATATGCTAAACAGGCCTGAGATTAAAGGCAAAGTGAGCAACTGAGACTTCATTTTATCAAAAAATATGTAATTAATGTATGATTTGAAAAGTTTATAAATTTTGGTCCAGGATGTAGGGTCTTTATGAGAATGCTAAGGCATACTGACTGAAAGCACGGGCTTGGCAGCTGAACATTTAGTAGGCTTGGCAATTCATTTACACCAGCCAAATCCTCAAGAATTAGCCACATGCTGTTTAAGCACGTAAATCGCGCCAATCAATGGCTCGACAAGGTGAAGCAAGGCATATTTACAAACAGAGCTGGGACTAGACATTAATATGCTCCCGAAACCGGCTCAGCAAAACTCACTTCATCATCTCATATTCAGACTCAGAAAAATCAGAAAATATGTCTAATTCGTCTTGTGTCTTTTCATCTTTTAATAATTTTAACCCTCTAAATATGCATTCGAAACCCAGAACCAGCACCTTTCATCTCACATTCATTGCTGTCCGCTAAGCTCCTTCTCGACCTGCTCCTTAACAAGCTCCCTCACAGCCTTCCAATCATTCGAAACATCAGAAACTCGCTTGGGCAACTTCTCAAGACCGACGAACTCCTCAGGGAGAACCTTCTCCTGGAAGTTAAAGTCCTTCTCATCCTTGAGCGCAAGCTCAACGGCACCGGCGAACTTGGCGGGGTGAGCTGTGCACAGGGAAATGTGAGGAATGTTGGCCTCGGCGCGCTGGGCAGATCGGAGAGAGGCGGTGACGCCGATGGAGGAGTGGGGATCGAGAACGTAGCTGAATTGCTCGTAGATGCTCTTGATGGTCTCGAGGGTCTCGGGATCGCTGACACGTTCGCTCTCAAAGGTCTTGCGGGCGCTGTTGAGAACGTCCATGTAGACGGGGCCGAAACCGCCCTTGACCTTGAGATCCTTGAGCCAAGCGGCGACTTCTTGACCAGCTTGCTTTCGGTTGAACTCAACATCCATACCAACAGTAGCAGCAAACTCGTAAGCCAAGAACCAAAGCAGACGCTCAAAGTTGCTCGAAACCAGAATGTCCATAGCAGGGCTAAGAGTCTCCTTGACGCCCTCCTCATGGGCCTTGACACCATCGACTTCCAGACCGCCCTGAGCCTCGGGGCCCTTGGCGGGCTGCTTCTCGTACTTTCCAGACTTCCAGAATCGATCAAGGATATCGTTCTCGTTAGTCGCGATAACAAGCTTGTCGACGGGAAGTCCCATGCGCGTGGCGAAGTAGCCGGCGAGGATGTCGCCAAAGTTTCCGGTGGGGACGACGAAGCGCACCTTGTCGCCGACCTTGAAGGTGGAGGACTTCTTGGCGAGGGAGAAGTAGGAGTAGAAGTAGTAGACGATCTGGGCGAGGATGCGGGAGAAGTTGATGGAGTTGACGGCGCCGAGCTTGAGAGAGGCGTTGGTCTCGGGGTCGCCAAAGAGGGCCTTGACGATGTCCTAGCAATTCGTTAGCGCCGCGTGAAGGGCGTGCGAAGGGCGTACTCACTTGGCAATCGTCAAAAGTACCGGTAACGGCAAGGTTGTGCACGTTGGCATCAGTGCACGTCGTCATCTGAAGCTCCTGGATAGGGCTGACACGGCCCTTGGGATGCAGAATAGTAACAGACACATCCTTCTTACCCCTCAAGCCATGGATAGCAGCGGATCCAGTCTAATTCACACGTCAGGATATTACCGCAATCAGGCCACAACATGACTCACATCACCACTCGTCGCACCAACAACAGTCAAGTGATGTCGGTCCTTGCCCTCCTTGCCCTCGTTCTTTCGCGCGAGGAGGTACTCAAAGAGGTTGCCGAGGAACTGCAGCGCGCAGTCCTTGAAGGAGTAACTAGGGCCGTGGAAGAGTTCGAGGAGGTGCAGGTTGTCCTTGAGCTGGACAAGAGGTGTGACTTCTTGGGCGCGGAATGTAGAGTAACTTCGGTTGATGATGCCTTGTAGGTCCTCGGCGGGGATTTCGCTGCGAGAGATGTAGAGGCTGAAGATCTGGAAGGCCAGTTCCTGGTACGAGAGGTCTTTCCAGCTTTGCTAGTATCGCGTTAATCATTAACCCAACATTCGTCGCTTTCGATCGCAGCTGAGAAGGACATGGGAGAATCGACTCGTACGCACCCATTCTGTCGCGGAGGGAATCTCATGGGGGAGGAAAAGACCGCCATCGGCAGCCAATCCCTTTAGGACAACGGTCTCGAAGGAGAGCTTTCAGAGGTCAGCAGAGTGTCAATGCGAGAATTGACGGATAGATCGTACACCGTAGTCGCCACCTCTTGTTGAGAGGTAGACTTGCGATTGCGTATGTGTCGAATCGTTGGCCATTGTTGTTTTTGCTTGTTGATGCTGGGAAAATTCTTGGTGCCCCTCGTTGGAAAATGGGATGGAATGAGTCGCGAGTGGAAGCCACCCCGCCGGAATTTTAATCGACCGGCCGGTATCGGAACCGGAGCCGGGGCCAGATGCACTAATTAGGACCTGGAGCGATGAAATAGAGTCATGTTTAAAAGAGCTGAGATGATTGGTTCATTGTTTTCTTGTAATTCTTTGTTTATTTAAATCTTGATAGAGATATATAGAGCTACTATGAGACTACATTTGAGCCATCGTATTGATAGTTGCGATGTAATAAAATGTTAATCCTGGGGTTCGACATCCCGAGTACCTGACAGCTCTGCCACCCATGTCGAGTCGATAGCGTCGAATTGACAAAACAAACTGACAAGTAGATTAGATTTGGGTGTTACCATCATTCATCTTGACATTTTTGAACCTTTATAGTGGTTTCGTCCAAGGAAAAACTACACAGCCCACACGTCTCCCTCTCGGAGTGAAATGGCCTCGTCTTGCCAATTCGGTCATCTCTCTTTTTAGCACCTAATGATCCCTGAAGTCGATCCGCCAACGTACCTTTAATAGCAAGGCGCAGCTTGTCGTATTCCTTCTACAGGGGATGGAAGAACGGCACAGCAAAGAGATTACGAGCTTCACCATCCAATCAAAGCTCTTCTTTCTTGAACTAACCCATTCGCTTTTACCGCAATCTCCTACAGCATGGGTCGTTTAGAGGTCATAGGACAGCATTTCAGAAGGATTTGGCGAACGCTAAAGATCATACGTTACAACTGGTTCATTGAGTCGGTCACCGGGTAATTCTGTCAAGACCCTTGTGAGGTTTTCGTTTAAAGCACGGCCATCCTCCACGTCAAAGCCTGACATTTCAAATCTCGCGTTAAATTTGTCACTCGTTTCCAAGATCCACTCGCTACGAACCTTCAAAATGGTTAAATCAACTTCTTTGGCTGCCATCCCACTGCTCATGCTTGCCGAGCAAGCCCTCGGATTCGGCTGTTCAACTCACAGCTTCACAACATGCGAGGATAAAATAGTGCACTGGTTTGATCCCGACGACGGTATGATCTGCGATCCTCTCGACTGCGGCGGCGGCCGAGCACCCCCCAAGACTGGTGTGCCTGGATGTGCCGGATATACCGGCACTGAAACCATCGGAACCTCGTATCTCTCGTGTTGGAAACCTTCGACCACGCTTGTTGCTGCAGCTGCTGAGACGACATCGGAAACGACAGTGACGGAAACTGCTGAGCCTAGTACTGTGATTAAAGTTGAGACGAGGACTACGACGAGGGATATCGTATCTGAATCAGCGGAACCGCTTGAGTTGATTGAAGCCACGGCGGCGACTGGATCAACTACTGTGGCTCCTGTACTGCCGACGGGGACTCAATCGACTGATGAGGCTGCTTCTACGTCTACACCTGGTGCTGCGGCTACTACTGCTGCGGCCAATGCGGCTCGAGTCATGGAGGGACCTCTTATTGCCGTTGCTGGTGTTGCGCTTGGAGCAATTGTGCTGCTTTAATCGGATCCTAGAAATTAACGATTGATGGGAACATATTGATGCATGGCATGGCAAAAATAATGATGCCAGGTTTCTAATGATGCCAACTCTTTGGCATGAATAATACTTAATTTTCTTCCTCAAAACTCTTGTCTTACTTTTCAATCAGCTTTTATACCCTTCGACGACCAAGAGGCTCAGCTTGACGGGAAGAAGCAGCCACCAATGGACCCCAACGCTGCCTTAAAATGGACCATCAGCAAATTGAGATTTCCATCGATCTCAGATTTCTCGACTTTGTCCTGGTTGCTCGGTTTAAATAGTCGTTCCAGAAGAATCCCGTTCAATGCTCCCAGTAATACAGCCTGATCCATCCATTTTATGCGAGCATAATCGTGCTGATATTCCGCGAGCAACGTCTCAATCTCATCTTGCTCCGTTTTCAAAGCACTCGTCGTTGCCCACTACACAATTGATCAGTAATTTGAAATATGATTGAGATACCACTAGCCGAAGAATAACTCACTACAGCTGCCAGACATGGTGGGATATAGCTGGCTCCAAGAGGTCTGTATTGAGATACCGCTTTGGCAAGTGTGATAAGTTCGTTTGTCAACGTTGATGCTTCCAAGAGTAAGACGCTATTATCTGGATACGTTGATCGAAGCACTTTGTTCAAAGCTAGTGCTGCCGTGAGAAGGATGGCTTCCGCGACTTGAAGCCTGTAAATAAGCTTTTGCTGACCGTGTGATCTTTCAGAAGGAGCGGCCTGCTTCCTTACTTTGTCGTGATGGTGCTGTAGTCTTGCATGATTGTCTCGCAGCTCTTGATATGTCATTTTGATTTCGTCTACATAACGCAGAGGTTCGTGCATAAATATCGGTATGCTGATTAACCTTTGTAGTTGAAGAATTCGAATTTGAGGATTCTGATCTTGGATGCATGTGGTTTGACGCGACTGTGAAGTTATGGAAGTGGCATAATGTGCCGGGTCGATGGATGGGTCGATCAGAGCCTCAAGAAATAGAGACACAAACGTGATGCCAAGAATGTTGAGCTCAAATGTGTCAATCAAGCTTCTTTCAGTTGCTGCATCGATGAAACGCGCAAGAATTCGCCCACGGCTCTTCAAGTCATTATCTGCTTGTCCCAACCAGCTCTTTGATTTTATCAGTGCTTGTTCTCTACATGAGAATGCACTTACCTGGCATATTGCCATAATGTGAAAGGCCGCAATGTCTTCGAAACTGAGCTGTGTACCTTTCTTTTCTTGCGAGCTTCTCAATACTTTCAAACAACTGCCATACTTGGCTAGAAACTGAGCTGGGATCTCATGTGTATAATGATAAGGCAAGATACTCATCATCAGATCGATTGAAACATCGAGAGCATGGCTATGGCCCAGCCTTCTAGGAATATGTTCTAGAAAGTCCCCATAACAGTTGAGGCCATATCGAAAGTCTGTTATTTCCAGAGCCGCCACAAGCTTGGCTTGTAGAAGAGTCAATGAGTTTTGAGGCTTATGTGTAATAGATACCTGAGAGGACTTGTCTCGTTTCCGTGTTTTTGGAAAGCTGGTATTAAATGGCTTGGTGAACGATACGGGTTTGAAGACATATTTCTGTTCGCCAGAGCCAACACATGGAATTCCAAGCCGAGCACATCTTGAACAAGCTGGCTTAGCTTGGTCACACTAGCTGATGTAAGTAAGGTCCTTTTCACTAGCAGGCATTTGGATCTCTGTACTTACTTTCTTCTTCTGCTTTAGACAAGCGTTACAGCCTCTGCTTTTCGGAACACCAGGCATAATAACGAACAAATAACTTAGTATTCCAAGCCAACTGAAGTATTTCTACCTTCATATAATAAATTTCCTTTCTTTTATGATATTACAAACCTGGCGTGTGAGGCGATACAATCCCCACCACAAATGAGACAGCGCTGGATAAGACCACGTTGGGAATAGTGGCACGTCCTGGCGCAGATCGCGTGGTGCGTCATAATAGCGGTTTGGGTAATTCCCGCCGACCAGGACCCTGGATTTTCAATAGTTTGGTAACCAAGATTGTTAATCCCGGAGCTTGATGTTCGATATTGCATAATAGGCCGATCTGGGATCTGCCATGGAATGGTAGAGAAGGCAAATATGAGATTATAGGCCGGATTTCGGGGTTAGAAACGGGATTGAAATGATGATGTCCACTTTTAAACGTCTTCCATACCTTCTTTGGACTTACCCTTCGATCATGGATTATGTGAGATTGCTGATGGGCCCTATGCTTCACAGTTTCAGGGACTGATCCTCATCATGGGTCTCCAAGATCTCCAATTGACAACATAATGAAGCAAAGATCATCAAATCGTCCCCGAGGAGCCTCTACAACGAGATCAGACGATCAACCCTTCTTTGTCACATCGGTGGTTTGAATGAGATGTCTGTCGGTTCAGTAACAATAATTGTACCATTTCTCCGACACGCGGCAGTTTGAGGGAAATAGAAAATAATAGCCGGCCTTAGCTAGATTCAAGCATTATTGATAGATTGGTAGTACGGGTAGGATAGGCATACTACGCGGTGAACAATAAGGATTTCCAATCGCTTGGAAATACAGCGTCAAATTGGTGGTGAGGCTCCATCAGCTCATTTCGACAGACGCTACACCACAATGAGCCAGCGTATCGAAGAAACAGGAGATGCCCCGGAGCAGTCGATTCAACGAATCAGAAGGTATCTCTCATAAAGGGATTCTGGTGGCTCCCAAGAGACTAAGTTCTGTCCGCCGGTGTAAGCTCTAGGCAATAAGTCCCAACTGCAAGTAACACATCTAGCTCACAACTTAGACATTATAGCATAATGACTAACCAACAGCTGCAGCCAAAGAGAAGAAATGCATCATGCTTAAACCAACATGACACCATGTTTCGAACATAGAAATAGCACCTTACGATTCCTGACCGAGAAACTGGTGAGTCAGTTACGCACTTGCATGATCTCACATTTCGAATAAGGGCCTCGTTCCTCCAATATCACTCTCGTTAAAATCATTGGAGTTTCGAATACCTACTAAGCTACATCAACTTGCCAAACATGATACCCCATAGAACGCCAAGTATTTCCGATGCATCGAGATCATCAGCTCAAGAGACCTCTAGAACTGATGCTCCTAGACGTTTACCCCCAGCTGCTCGTCCTCAGCCAGCTGAACGTTGTATATTGAGTCATTTAAACATTACCACGAACTGAAGCACTAGAAATCTTACGACGGATAAAAGCTGGTGTTGATGCGTCAACTTTCAAGCGCCGATTTACTCCTTCAAGTACGACTCGAACCAGAAACAAGATCTCGATATCAGTTTATCTACTCGCCACTTATGCCTACATACCTTCAGACTGACGATAATCCATTCATGAGATCACTCATACATGAATGGAGCACGAGAGACGATGCTGTTAGTATTGCATCTCCATTTTCACAGAAACAGATTTGGGATACCGGGCGCAGTATTTGAGACCTCGTCATAAGGCAACGATCGTTGATTCAAGACTGAATGAAGTAGTGCCTTCAAAACGGACTACTGTGAACGCGACCGATGATAATATGAGGGAGCTTATACGTGCTTATTTCCTCTAGGAACATGACCGGTTCACGTTCTTCCACAAAGACTATTTCTTAGATGATATGACCAGTAGATCCAACACATTTTGCTCATCACTGCTCGTCAACGCTGTGTTAGCAGTTGGATGTGTAAGTCCCTCGCCTACCATGAATTTGATTCTTGCTGACGGGCCGTCAGCAATGCCGAAACTATGTCAGCAAGCCCACGGAGTATTGGAACCCCAATAGTCTTGATTATAAATTCCTTGAAGAAGCTAGAAGGCTATGGATAGTTGGGGTGACGCACAACACAAGTTTGACAACACTGCAAGCAGCTCTTGTCTTGAATACTATCGTTAATATGTTTGATATTGACCCTTTGTCATCGGAATTTCTCGTTTGGTCAATTGAAACAGCACATAAGTTGGGCCTATTCGAACCAACGACTTGCATCTTGAACAAGAAATTGAGAAATTCATATGACCTTACAGCCTGGTCTTTGTTTCGCTAGCAATGGTAAGGATCCTCCCCTTCTCGATACCAAGTTACTGACAAAGTAGTACCCTGAGTTACCAATTTATGACTCAGCCGTTATTAAAAGCACCACCAAAGACTTCGCTTCCCGATCCCGACCGCGACCCAGACTGGTTTAGTGAGATTTGGCTCAAGTATCCTTCTAGTTCAACAATGGTGCCACTAAAGATTGGGTTGGTGTTCAAAGCAAAGATGAGCTTTAGTGTCGTTCTTAACGAGGCTATGTTGGAAAGTCAGGAAGATTCAACTGATTCTTACCTGTTTCGAAATGGAGGCAAAAGGATCATTGAGATGACGGAGAGATTGGATGCATGGTGTAAATCCATGCTAGAACCACTATCGCCAGCAAAGATTGTTTCCCCTTCACAGTTAATGATACAGTACGTTGTCCTTGTTCCACCTGGACCCTAGAGAATGCTGTAAAGTGTTTCGGCGATTATCAACATCTGGCAGTCTACACTACTGCTATGTCGTTATTCAACTTTTCGAAATACTCGCACCAGGGGAGCGAAGACAAGCCCTAAACCTCCACATCGAGGAAGAAGAACTTCGAACAACCCTCTCAAAATGCCGAGGCTACTTCGAGACCATTCTACGAATTCACTACCTTCGGCATAGTTTTGAATACGGAAACATGATGCTAACACGGTTTCTCGCTAAGTTAGCATTTCTATCCTTCAACAAAATCGAGTTCTTGGCAACATCAAGCGAGCCAGAACACATCATAACGGGATCGGGATTAGATGTCGGAGACGCAGGTCCCAAAGAAGCAAGGGCTACACTTTTAATACCTCAAAAAGGCCTCAGTGGTCAGGGCAGAGGCTATTGCTTGCCAAAGACATTGCTGCGGGACATCCTCGCGAATATTACGGCGAGTGATGCGACGATTCTTCAGAGTTTCATAACTATTCCGCCTGAAGGGCCGGAGAAGGTGCAGGAGAGGAAGGTGTTTATGGAGAGTCACTGTGCTCCGGATATTTTGCGTATAGCAAACGATCCGAATAAGCAGCCGGATGGGAATTGGATTCCAAGATTTGCGATGCTGACACTTGGGGAGAACTCTGGACAGTCGATTCTAGGGATGATATCTGGAGGAGGGAAAGCTAAGCTGGGCGTTGTCATAAAAAAGCGAATTAAATAATACAGCAATATCAAGGCTTTATTATTTCGATTCCAGGGTCCCGCAAATTTTATTAGAGTGTAGTACATGGAACAAACATCTAATACAACCAGCAGATGACAATGGTTACATATGGAACAGCGGGCCACTAGGTGTTGGTCGCTAGCCAGACCCCGCTCATTAGACATATAAAATGGCTGCCCTGTACAGCACAAAGTATACCCTAACTCATCACATCACTCATCGTCTATACTTTACGAAAGCTCATCGCTTGGTCGTCGTTTCTGTCAACATCATAGCCAGCAATGACAGCCCCTACGATCTCCAGCGAATCTATCTCGTGACTTTAAGGCCTTCAAGGCATTGCCGCCCCCCTCGTAGATTTCCATTGAATTTTATGATATACAGTATCATCAGATCAGTACTAAAGACTTGCACCTGACAAGGAACCTCTCTGACTTGCGATCCAGACCACGAAGATAACATGGGGGAAAAAGGTAATGGGTTGGAACAGTACACGAGCTGGCTTACATCTAGCCAGGTTGAGGCTATAATTGACGTAATTGACTTCATAATATCAGCATGATATAGTTTCACTATCTGAGGGCTGATAAATACTTAAAACAAATTGTACTAGACTTTAGAGACCTTGGGAACGCCTTTCGAGGCTGGCATGCATCGGTATCATTTGTGGCGTTTAATCCTAGCTACGTTGTCGCGTTCTGTTTGGTAGACGTAAGCTACATGCAGGGCAGTGCAGGTAGCAATGACCTGTTGAAGGGGCGGTGTGATATATGGGTGGCAAGGCAGATTGTTATCTCCCCCTATTAATGAGTCTTGCAACCCCTTATGTCTTCATCTAATTTTTCCTCTTCTTCGGCTGGTACAAAATGTCTGTCCCAGTCGGTCTCCAACTTGGTGTTGAACTGACCAACTTTGTCGGTCCTTTGACTAAGACGGCCTTGAGGCTTGGGACTCTTGCTGTTCGCGAAGCAATTGAGAGATCCGGCTCAGATGAACTCACCGAACTCAAGCTTGCACACATTCTAGGTCGACATCGACTGGACCCAGCAATTGACACGCATTTCCGAAGTATTGTGGCACGATCCGACCATGCTCCTCTGTCTCAGTTCGTGAAAGAGCTTGTTTTAGAGAGCGGCTCGGGCCCGACAGTCAGTCAGGCGCTGGTTAGCAATAATGTAGCATTGTTCTCGATGGTAGTTCAAGTGTCATTTCTCGCCTTCTCACATGACCATCAATCACTATCTCAGGCGTTAACCCAGGCGATAGACGATATGCTCACCGACAGCAAGACGGCTACAAGTCACGGCCTCAACTATGTCTCCCTTCTCGGTACTGTAGCTGCGTGTCAGCAGCAAACCACGGCCTTTTCCTGGGAACCTCACTATGCTACCATTGAGCACAAAATACTTGGTGAGATGAAGGCGAAAAGCCGTACGACAAGCCGTCCTCTTAAGAGGCGCCGGATTTCTGAGCAATCAGGTAATCGAAAGACTCGCATTCATCAACAGTCGGTCGCTGATCGTGCCCTCCCATTCGTTATGTTGAGAGGACTTCTCACATCTCTGGATTCTATACAGAAATTTCCTGAAGACTGCCTCCTTCAACTGTCTTCTGATCGAGGAATCTCATCGATTGTACTCTGGTGTTATCACATTATGGGGCTAAGCGTGCTTGTCCGGATATCCGACGCTACCATCCACTTCGGCAATGGCCCGTACAACATCACTATAGAGCATTGCAACCCTACTGACACCTCGGTTGTACTACTTCAAAAGGCTGCAGAGAACATACCGGTTTTCACGTTAATGGCAACCGATGTTGATCCATACATTCAAAGTGACCAGCGGAGAAGTGCCAAAGGATTTCTCCGACAAGTTCTTAAACTTCAAGGAGTGGATGAAGCCGAGCTCGGAGAATATGCATCAGGCCTTGTATCAGAGTGCATCAGACACTTTGACTCCCACCAGGAGCAAAGCTCATCCGAGACTTTTACTTCAAGTCATTCCCTTGAAACAAATTCAGCGGCTTTTCCAGAAGAGGCCATAGAATTAGCATCAATGAATACCATAATCCGACCAGGAATCATCGCAACTGCATCATTCTTATTCGAAATTGATGAGGCCCAACTGGGCGATGGCATCGGGGGACCAGGGCGCACAAAAGCTAAGCGCACAAGACCGCTGTGGTCTGCAGCTATGGCTCTGATCCATGCATTCTCGCGAGTTCAAGAATTGACGACCTGTTCTCAGCTTCCGCTCTCTCTAGACGCTTTCGAAATGCTGAATAACGAGGATTATCTGAAAACCGACAAGGGTGGCTTCCATGGACCTATACTTGATACGATCTGCTCTTTTGAGCTGATTTGTAAGCTACTACTTGGAAGGCTGTATAGTAAACCCTATGTTTCAAAGGCGTTTCTCATCAGTTCCAGGGGATGGAGCATATTTCTTGACACTATGGATGCAGTTGATCCCGCAGATGTGAAAAGAGGGAGCCTGCATATCAGATTGGGGGTACCGGCACGCAATGGTATACGAAAGGCACGTATTATCGATGGAATGAGCGACTTGGGAGTTGATTCGACAAGGGGAATTCTATTGCAATCTGATCCCCGTATATCCTTTTGGCCTGGTGTGTGTACAGCAAAGCTTGTGGGTACGCACATTGGATACCATGACCACGATGCGTTCACTGTTGTACAATTATATGAATGGGCCAACACCGGCCAGAAATGCAAAAAGTGGCGCCTTGGCTTCCGGGAGAAGCAAGAAATGTCAATGGAGTTCAAGGTCTACCGCAAATGCTCGTGTCTACGGCTGCAGGATGCAGTCGAAACGCGTCGTGTGCTTGACAGCTTGTTAATTTGGCCTGTCGTGGCGAAGCAGGAGGCGGGCAGGAATCCAGAGAAATACATTGCGAAGCATCCCGAGGATAGCTGGAACGCATCCAAGACTCCAGAGAGAATCTTCCTTAACGGCGAGACCTGGTTCTTTTATGTCACTGGGGACAGTGCTGCAAGGTGGCTAGGACTGGACGGTTTGGAACGGCTTGAGTTAGAGGAAAGTGGCTATCAATTAATAATTCGGGGCAGCGGTTGTTGTGTTCAGTGTGCTATTCGCCATAGCCGAAGGAAGGCACTGGTATTACTATAAAGGTTTTTTTTGTTATTAACTTGTTCTTCTTATAACAGTCATTTAAGAATTTAAGGAGACTATTAATATTTATTATAATGAATCTACTGAACAAGTTATATAGTTGGGATTTTACTTTACTAACGTAGCTATGAATTTAATTAGTGCATAATATTTAACCCCATACTTGTCAGTATAAAATAAATAACATGTTAAACTGGACCTCAATGGTCTACATAAGGGCACACGACATGCAGGACTTTCTATAAGATCTGGTGTGAAGATGGGAATGAACATATGGTCATAGGATCTTTCATAGACCTCCCTTACTAATGATGAATCGACTGCATTATATTTGAGAGGTAGCATATATCGATCAAGCGGATAGATTTCTAAGTCACGATAGCCTGTCTGATACATTTGCATGGTATGTCAATCTGCTTTTGAGCATAATTCTATCAAGGCCCCATATGTACGTAGTTGTAGGGAATAAGGCGATAATAGAAGCGTCGCCCGTGCATTGCTATGACTTCTATGCCCCGTTAAAATGAATACTTATTTGCCCCCTGAGAAAATAAGGTATTATTCCCGGCCGTATTACCCCACTTGCTGTCGGTCATAAGGATGGTATACCTTGTCTACTACCTTTCTTGAGTACTTAAAGCTCTCGTCCTCCTGAGAATATCATCGTACACATATTCTTACTTGTCCACCACTCTGAAGATTGATATGGAATCCAAATCGCTCCCCCAACCTCTACCAAGGCTCGTCCCAGCTGATCAGATCCTTCTGACCATGAAAAGTATCATCAACTTGTATCAGGCTGTACGTGAAAGCATCATTCAACATGTTAACCCGCAAACAGCCACCTTTGGCAACGTCATTCAGCCTCTGACCAACATTGACAACGGAACCCAGGGGGATATTGGCATAATTGCTATGCTTCAATATGCATTCTCCGACCAAGAATCTCGACAAGCCTCTGAAGAAGCCTGTACTCTCATCAACAAAGCTCAGGCGGCTTTTACCGCAAGATCAGACTTCTGGTGCCTGATCAAATCTGTCAAAGAAAGATCTGGCGAAGCAACTCTTCATTTTGAAGCTCAAAAGTATCTCCACAAGATCTTTGTAGAATTTGAGCAGTTTGGACACTCCACTTTACAGCCTGAACAGATCAAACAGTATGTGGAGAGAAGAAATCGCATAGACAGCATGCGACGGGATTACAACCAGAGAAACCGTGAAGATAGCCGGGAACTATAGTTTTCCCTTCATGATCTTACAGGAGTACCCCAGCATGATATAGATCGTTTCTACAAACACTCAGAGAATCACAATATGCGATTCGTTCGCTTTTCGGTGGCCGACTCCTTGGCTATATACCGAGGCGCCTCCAAACCCACCACGCGCAAGCGAATGTATATCTGCGATGCAAACAACCTTAGCCAGAATTCAGATATCTTCAAGCAGATTGTTTTGGAAAGGGATCTGAACGCTAGGCTGTTGGGTTACGAAAGTCATGCCGCATATCGACTAAAGAAGAGATTGATGAAGACTCCAGACAAGGTAGAGGAGTTCCTGAGAGACTTGGAAACTCAGCTTTTGGCTCGAGGGAAAAGAGATATGAAGTCGCTAGTGGACTTGAAGAAGCAATACGAAGCTGAGAACTTCATTGACGAAGGCTTTGATGGCGACACCATGTTTCCATGGGATTATTGGTATTACGCCCATATGGCTCAGCAACGCCGACATATCAATCAGGAGCGTATGGCGGAGTATTTCCCGCTACAACATGTCATCAAGGTCATGCTGGAAATGTTTTCTCAGTTCCTGAAGATCGAGTTTTGTCCCTTGTCTCCAGATCAAATCAAAGACTCAGTTTGGCATCAAGATGTACAAGCTTGGGCTGTATGGGATAACGGAGGAACTTCGAAAGGTCAATTCGTTGGTTACCTTTACATGGACCTCCTCTCAAGAGATAATAAGTACAAGGGCAACCAGAACGTTAACCTGCAATGCGTAAGTGCTTCCATTGGGGACGTCTCAGGGAACCCACGTTTGCCCAACTAACATTCTTGCCAATAGAGCTACCTGAAAGAGGATGGCACACGAGTGTACCCAGCCACAATTTTGATGTGTTCCTTTCCACGCTCTAACCCCTCAGACTGTACTTTGCTAAAACATAGCCAGATAGTCTCTCTCTTCCATGGTAAGCAATGTTCATTCTTACACTTAACACATGAAACTAACAAGACTAGAATTGGGACATGGTATCCATGACTTGTTGGCCAGAACTAACTACGTAGCGTTCCATGGTCACAGATCACCACCTGACTTCGCAGAAGCTCTTAGTGTAATGCTTGAGAGATGGTGCTGGATGGAACCTGAACTCAAGCGCCTGGGCCTCCATTACACAAGGACCGATCCGCAGTTGAAGGAGAAGTGGTTGCAGGAACATCCAAAAGAGGAGCTTCCTCCAGCACAAATACCCGATGACATGATCAAGAGGTTGATACAAGGCCGGCAGGTGACTCGCTCCTTGTGGTTTCTTCGTCAGATGTGGGTATTTGCTCCATGGTAAGCTCTTAGCTGACCCAAATTCAAACACAGGGTATATGCACGATTTGACATGGCCGTACACCATCCAAAAAGTCACACTGAGCTTCTAGAGATGGATTTCACAAAGGTCTACTATGATCTCATGGAGAAGCTTTGGCTTGTTCGCGCACCAGAACCTGAGGATCAAGGATATCCACACGCCGACCTGGACCATCTGGTCTCTGGCTATGATGCAGG
The DNA here is from genome assembly GCA_013396095.1 of Fusarium sp. NRRL 52700. Lineage (NCBI taxonomy): Eukaryota > Fungi > Ascomycota > Sordariomycetes > Hypocreales > Nectriaceae > Fusarium > Fusarium sp. NRRL 52700. Next base: position 426,844 of record JAAQRM010000370.1, read on the forward strand.
TTATTACTCCTATCTCAGGCAAGTCGCCTTTACCCGGTCATAGAGAGCAGTTGCTAATAAAGAAATATCAGTGCTCACGTGTTTGCGGCAGAACTCTTTGAGTCTACATTCCTTGAGGATCCAAGGAGTGTGTCAGCTTGGGATAGATACAGAAACGGAATTCTCGCATTCGGCGGAAGCCGAGATGAGTTGGAGTTGCTGCAAGAGTACTTGGGACACACTCCTACTGCTGAGGCGCTGCTCCATGATATCTTACAATAGAAATACTGTGTGGGAAGAAAGCATGTCCTGTCAAAGTCATAAACGAAAGGCTAGATACGTTTTTACTTAGGATATATGTCTGGGAATCTATGAAGAACGTTTGCTTGATTTGTCTCGCGCTGATTAAGATGGCCGGGGCGATCTCTTGACCTGGAAGCCCTTCTCCTGGACCTTTACCACCGGCCTGGTAAATACACTCGTGAGGCCAGCCACAAATTTATTTTGCCTGCTCATTTCATCATGCCTCATTCTCGTCGACGGCCCCGAATTTGGGTCCACGTCTGGAGTTGACGCTGACGAAACAAATACCCTTTCCTCATCAACTCCATAAAACCTATCAGACTCGCGAAACGAATAGTCGATGCCGGGCTGTAAAGCTACCTCCGACAGGGCGAGATCTATGCTAAAGTGCCCTGTGCTAGGACTACTGTTGTCAATTGTCGGTGATCTTGGAGTCGTCGAAACAGCGGTTGGTCGGGGTGCATGATAAGCAAGGCTTGTTGCTCCTGATCTCGGTGGTCTGTAAAATGTCGATGGATCTGGTTGAAAGTCTTGTCTGGATGGCTCTCTGCTTGGGGCCTGGCGATATGCAAGTAGATCTGCTGTTGAATGTATTTCAAGAGAGTCCATATGGAAAGACTGCGGAAAAGAGTTAGCAATGCTGAGACTTTTGGTGTGATATGTGACCGAGACTCACATTACTTAGGATAGTCTCTCCACTGGTGGAAAACATTGAGGAGTTTTGATCGACAAGTGTATCTCTAAATATTGTCCTGTATAACTTCCAAGTGTGCTTGACTAGAAATCCTATACAGATGACCAGTCCGTGGAGAGCCAATACCACATAACCAACCGACTGTCTCACAGCTTCGGTAATGGGCATAACAAATACACTTATGAGGAACAAGTTGGTCAATCGCATAGCCGATATGTACATTGCTGTTGATGTCTTTATCAGCCTGCCTCGTTCTGAAGTTAGGTGTGAAATAATGACGAAGGCTTCACACGCCATCAGCATGAAGAGCTGGGCAAGAGGAAAGTCCTGAAGGCTTCCAACGCCAATGGCCTGTAAAAGCGGCATCGTATGCGGTATATGACGAGAAAGTAACCGCCAAAGTGTATGAAAATTCATGTCGGGATTATTCGTTTCCAGCCGGCTGGCTCGCGGTGGTTTCGGCTGGTCATCTGTTTGGTCGTCCAGCACTTGAACGAGAAAGTTTCCAGCTCCGAGAATTATGAGTAGCATAATGACGGCCAGGCAAATGCGATAGTTTGGGAGATAGCCAACAAGGATGAGATCATACGAGATGTATGAAAGTAAGGGCACACTAAAGAAGCAAAGTGCAACGCCAATTGTTGTCCAGACAGCCTTCTGGAGTACTGAGAGAAAAGGAAAAGAATGCACCGAATTCGAATGGGATAAGGCCCATAATGAGACTAATAAGAGAAAGAATATTGGGGATATTAATATGATGAGGTTGATCAGAGAGTTCGCCAAGGTATTGAGCATGTTTGGGTATCGAAGCATCTGCGTCATGAAACCAAGTCCATAAGAAGCATTGCTAGCGTACATACCACCAGTCGGTCCCTCATACGTATACCCGTTGCTGAAAGGACCAGACCAGTATAGCAAGGAAGCCCAGGAGAGTTTGCTCACTGCAGGAACAAAGAAGCCAGGATATTCAATACTCATTGATGCTGTTATGAAAGCGAACTGAAGATAGCGAAGGTAGCTCGTTATATCCAGGACGACTAACCACAATGAGCTCGCATTGAGGCCATGGGCATAGTTCAGACTGCTCTGGTTTATTCGCCATGATGAGAGAGTGACGATGATGAGAATGGCAAGTGGTACGAATGTCAGAACTGCTGATATGCTGTCGCCCAAGTCCGGTGTAATTTTCGCTTTGCCGCAATCTAATTCTTGGCCATCGATCTGTCTGAACTGGAATGAGGATTCGAGAGTTTGAAATTTATGAGTGTTTTGAAAGCTGTATAGCAGATGGTAGGAGCTCAGACGCGTCTTTTCAATTCTATTTGCCTAATTAGCACCCTGACAAGCTCATGAAAAATATAGATTATACTTACGGTGTCAAAGTATCTGTGATGGGTAAAGGACAGATACTTGAGAAATTCTCCAACTTTCCAACTGACCGGCCAAGGACTTGAAAGTCAATTGAGTTTCTCAGTGCAGCAACATCAATATCTTCACAACCCATGAGCGATGCATTATGGACCGCAAGGATATTCAACTCCAAGGAAGCTGACTTTCTTTCTGCATCGATGTTCCATGATCCTCGAAAGCTATCAATCCAAAAAGGATTAATCTCAATTGAACCTATGCCTTGATATCTACTACTGCATGGATACTTTCGAATCCAAGGCTTACTCTGCCAGATCTGTTCAGCGGAAGCCGGTAGCGTCTCGCCTAGTATAGCGAGTAAAAGACATGACCTAGAGATGCAGCGTGAGATTCTCGAAGGCATAGCAAACGCTCATGGCTTCTCTTGTTGTTGAGTTTGACAAAGGTCAATGAGCATGAGAAAAAGTTAGTTTGCTTTATTTGATAAACAGTTGTCGCGTCAAAGTTTTAGGGTTCCATAAAAGGGGCTATTATCAGCCAATGAACTTATTCTATTTTAAGATGTTCAACGGCCATGAGCCGGATATAGTTAGACCTAACCTCTGGAAGTTCTTATACTAAGCTACAGAAAATAATACTTTAGGTAACAAAACCTTAGTTAAGAAGTGGATATAATTATCAGAGATATTGAGACTAGTATGGACGGGAAGTAAAGTTGACTATAACTCTTTGAAGTAAGACGTGTGATTTTGGATAATGGGGCTCGGCAATTGATCATGTCAGGCTCTGACGCAGCAATTCAAGACCTTCTCAGTTTAGACAAGACAGAAGAACCTTTCGCATACTTTAATAATACTAGTACCTGTTAGCCACTTTTGCAATCTAAGCGTGCATCCTGGTTTTGCAAATGAGGAGTTGTGGAATCTGCTGGTGCACCAATATGAGCTCTCCGTGATGCTGTAGTCGAAATCCAGCTGTATTCTCTGTCGTTGAGAAGACTGCATGTAAATATACAGCAATCTATATCAGAGTACTGTAGCGCATACCTGAATAGTCTTTTAATTGTCTGGGGTTCTGCAGGGGATGTTGGGTGCTCTCCCTACTTTCGCAGGCATGCAATCCCCCACCACACCAAGATGACTCAGTGTCCTACTTTTCGAAGTTCTCTTTAGTGGCCTCATTCCCTACTCTCGCCTCTTCAAGTCCAGTCTTGTTGCAAATGCTACAGGGTCCCCATAGCCCCGCTTACGACGTTCTAGTAGTGACGCAATCCTAGTTCGTGAAGATGCCCAGTCTCCCAGAGGCTCGCAGTTGATATAATGTAAATTCTTAGCCTTTCTGCATGCGGAGGGAACATGAATCGTTGTTATTTATAGCATTGTATTCGCCAAGTTTAAACTATATGCACAGATTATCAAAAGTCAACGCCATCAGCGCAATGGCCGCACCAGGCACAATCTTTGTCGCAGAGACTCCAATCTTCGTTGTCCAAGCCCGACACGTATGGCTTCCCGTACTCATTAACCCTTAGCTTTGGCACTTCCGGACCGGTTCCGCCGGTCAACTTCGTCCCGAATCGCGCTTTTCCCTTCTTCCCATAATGTTTGATCGATTCTCCGGCTCTCACGAATTCGATGGGTGGATAACGAGAAGAAACCGGCCCGAGGCCAGTCTTCGACGGCTGCCCAAGAATGATAATGATTAGCAAGGATGAACTTTGTTTGTAGCTGGGTGGCTCTGGATCTTACATTACTAACCCGGCGTCTGGATAAGCTATGATCGCTTGATCCAGCTGGCTCCACGCTCTGTCGATGTCTTGGCGAGTCCCGCCTGTGCTGGGCCAGGGCGCTCTCGCCCTTTACGGTCTTCCCACATTCGCAGACTACGTTATTCATGGTTAAATTGGAGTCTGTGGTTATATGGACAGGAGCGGGGTATCTCGAGCTCGATTGGCGAAGCAGTGGGTGCGGCTCTTTCAGAGGGCGTTGGTCATTGTAGATAAATAAGCCGTGACGAATAAGCGTCAGGCATCTTCGACATATGCAAACCCCGCTCGATTTCTCAATGCTGCCCAACCAAGCCCAACTTTTGTCCATTCTGAACTCAGAGTCTGTAGTGAAACCCTCTTTAGGTATACCGAAGCCATTTGAATTCACTTTTTATGGCTCCGCTCGATACCACCAGAGGCTGAGCTTGTACTACTCCGCTGTAACACATAACGGTATATAACAAGGAGAAAGGCCAGGCATAGTCATCAGGACATTTCATAACATAGGTATGCACTAATACTGGCAGCTATAGTGGTAGGATGAATGTATGAAGAAGGATAATATAAAGATGCTATCTAGTCTTGAACTGATACAGCCTCTAAGATTAAGCTATTTATTGCGTTGGGGAGCAATACGAAAGAAGAATATAATCGAATAGGAGAAGAAAGTGGAAACAAGACACTTTACCGTAGTAACTATAACCCACATAAGTCTGCGACTCTGTTAATACAAATCCTTCAAGGTCCAACTTATAGACTCCTCGTACCTAGGCAACAAGGTGCCAGCCTAGAAGAAGGTTAGAATAACACTGCGAGGAGCTGTTTCTGTTTGCCAAGTCTCGGAGACATCAAGACCAGGTGTAGCATAACTTGCTCCGCCACCGCCGGGGGAGCCGGCTATTTCACCAGAATAAACCGTGGACCCAGCTCCGTATGCGGTTTCGTTCTGATGCCATCCACTAGCACCACCACCTCCGCCGCCTCCCGCAAGACCTGTATGGTTAGCAGTACCGCCGTCACCTCCATTCTGACCGTTTCCAGGCTGACCTGCAATGAAGCCGAGATAGACTCCAGAAATGTGATCTCCTGCGGCACCAGGACCAGAGGTAGTACCAGCTATGCCTCCACTGATGGTAAGCATAGTCGCAATTCCATTGCCTGGGTTGAGGAATTGGTTGATAGATAAGTCCCAGCCATCAGAGCCCGGAAGACCAGCGATACTCCCGCCTCTACTTATATTCACAAAGTCCGCTCTATAAGTGTAGTATCGTTGGTCGCCTTGCAAATGCCACTCGTAGGCTGAGTAGCAACCTCCTCCACCACCAGCGACGACAACCAAGTTTCCCCCGACGAAGAGTGCTGATCCTGCACCACCAGTTCCGCCATTTTGAGTAGCATTACCACCATTGCCATATCCCTGTCCAGGGTAACCTATTCCTGTATCAGAGCCTAAGCCTTGGCCTCCAGCTATAGCCTGAATTGACTGGCCCGGTACAACTGGCATAGAACCTTGCAAGATAGTTCCGCTGCCTCCTGAACCACCTCTTGGATGACCAGAACCACCAGTGACACTGAATACCATGCTCGTGGCACAGGCGGGTACCTGGAAGCTGGCCGATCCTGACGAATTAAGGGTTGCATTAACTGTGGTTGCCACTGATACCAAAGAACACTCCGAAGTAGCAGTTGTAGTGCCACCACTGGTTGCTAGGCTAGTAGTCAGATACGTTGTAGTAGCCTCAGAAGTAATAGATTGCTGAGAAGTAGTCGAATTAACGACAGTGGCAGTGCCGTCACTGGTTACTGGAAGGGTAGCCAGATCAGTTGTGCTAGATTCAGATGCGACAGTAGTTCACTGAGTAGTAGTATAAGTAACGACAGTAATAGTACCGCCGCTGGTTGCTGGGAGGGTAGTAAGGCCAGTTGTACTAGCCTCGGAAATAACGGTAATCCGCTGGGGAGTAGTGTATGTGATAATAGTTGTGGTGCCGTCGCTTGTTCCCGGAAGTGTTGTTAAACCAGTGATTGATGCAGTTGAAGTCTCAGTGGTAAGACCACCGGTTCCAGGGGGTAACACAAATGTCACAGCAGTAGTTATACCTGCACTAGTAGCAGGAAGAGTAGTTAGACCAGTAGTAGATGCTATCGAGGTTTCAGTAGTTAAGCCACCTGACGGAAGAGGCGTGACAGAGGTCACAACGGTAATGGTGTCACTACTGGTAGCAGGAAGGGTAGTTAGACCAGTTGTAGAGGTTGTTGAAGTCTCAGTTATAAGGCCACCAGTTATGGAGGGTGTCATAAATGTAACAATAGTTGTAGTTCCACTTGAGGTAGCAGGTAAAGTAGTTAAATCAGTAGTGGAAGTTATTGAGGTCTCAGTAGTAAGACCACCACCGGGGGTGACATAGGTGATAATAGTAGTGCTACTACTTATCGCGGGAAGCGTTGTCAGACCAGTGGTTGATGCAGTTGTAGTCTCAGTGGTAATGCCACCACCAGGGGTTATATATGTAACAACTGTAGTAGTGCCGCCGGAGGTAGCAGGTAAGGTAGTTAGACCAGTAGTGGTACCCAGGCTAGTGATCGTAGTAAGACCTCCTGCTGGCGCTGATGTTGTGTAGGCCCCAGTAGTGGTTTGTCCGCCACTTGAGACGGGTAAGGTGGTTAGACCAGTCGCTGTTCTTGCCGTCGTCGTTTCAGTAATCAGAGGAGGTCCCGTGGCAGTGGTAATGACAGTAGTAGTACCACCGCTAGTCACAGGCAGGGTAGTAATGCCAGTTGCGGTACCAGTAGTCGTGATTGTAGTGACAAGTCCACTAGTAGGGGAGGATGTGGCTGGGGGAATAATCACAGTAACTGTGCAGTAGCTGCATCCCGATGTAGGGTTGATAGCCGTGGTGCTTGAAATCGTGCCAGTTATGGTCAGCATCTTCTGGCCCGGACATGTAAAGACTGTAGTCTTATCTCCTGATGAGGCCGGGGGGACTGTAGTGATCCAAGGGGCAGTTCCGCTAACAGTAACGTTAACGCATTCATGGCATGCAGGTGCTGTTACAGTCTTGATATCGGTAACAGTGGCTGAGATAACTACCGTGGCTGAGCACTCATTACAATGAGGTGGCGGAGTGATAGTTGTAGTGCTTGAAACGGTGCCAGTGACAGTTACAGTCTTGCGCCCGGAACAGGTAAAGACTGTAGTCCTTCCCCCAGCCGAAGCAGGGGGAACTGTAGTGAGATAAGGAACAGGACCAGTAGTAGTAATAGTAATACAGTTGATGCAAGGACTTGGGACTCCGGGAGAGGCAGGTGAACCTGAAGTTGGAAGGTTGTACTGCTGAGGAGGAACCAGAGTCTGAGAAGACCATGAGTTGTCCGTATAAGTGCACGTAATAGTCATGGTAGATGTTTTAGCATCATGTATCATTACATACGGCTGGAGCACAATATTAGTTCTATTACTAGCACAGACTCCTGGTGCAGGAGCAGCAAAAACGCTACCCACAAGGCCTAAAGTCACACCTATGGTGAAACGCATAGCTTGAGCGCTATAGTGGAAACGAGTGAATGATAAAGAAGCCCAGCAGTAGAGGCGTAAAGAAAGAATGAATGATGAGTGAATGAATAGATGAAAAGAGTAGGATGATGTTTGAGATTCTCATCCACTCTTCTTTTTCTTATGAATATCCTTACTACTTTGAGCAAAATATCTCCATTGTCTAAAGCCAGTGAGAATCTGTCAAAGTCCCTTCTGCGGCAGGGTCATAGGGAAACCGCAGGTGAGGCTGGACCCTGGTAGACCAGCTGCTAAATGTAGTAAGTCTGAATCCCCCTTGGACTCGAGGTTGAGGGCTACGGACTAGCGCACGGGATGTGATACGGGTATCGCAACATGCGCCTCCCTGATACAGTCTACATCGCTTGTGAAAACAGAAAATCATTGCATGAAACTAAGGCTTGACTACTTGCCGCTTTGTCTATCTGTAGTATCTGTGGCTTGCATACAGACCTGAGAATCCTACTTATCGAACTTTGTTACTTACCCCCCTGCGGCGTATTACGGTGATGCCTGTGTTGTTGCTTTAGTTCCAGGAACAAATCATAATTACAATGCCCCAAGGGACTGCGGTATTATTCCTTACCTTGCAGGAGAAAAACCATAGCTAATCTCCTTGAATCTCAGGGGGGATTTCCCATTCTGACATACTCTGATAAAGGGATATGTAGTAAGGAATCGACCATGAAGTTCACGTAACAGAGAACTATAATATAATAGCCTACCTAGTTATTGGCGTTTGCTGAATCAAATCCGCAAACCTTACACTCGTTTATACCTCCTAATATCAAGCAGACACTATGAAACATTCGTCTGTCTTTTTGATTTGTTCGCTCCTTTACGGAGTAGCTTCAAGCAGTGAGCTCTCTTCAGACTGCGTCTCGACACATCTGCTCCCTGTCATCACCACCTCTGCTTCTGCGCCTATTCTGACCGACTTTGCGCCTGAAGCAACGCCTGCGTCTCTCGCTCCCGCTGCAAACAAGCCAGCAGAATCTGGCTCTGGCTCTGGCTCAGAGCCCGAGTCTGTTTCTGGCCTGGTCAATCCCGGCAACGCGAGCCCTGCATCGGCTGAGCCAAATTCCCCCAGCGTCGATGTTTTGTCTATTCAAGGCTCCGGTTATGTGAACCCGACCGACGCTCTCCCTACGCCATCGTCGTCTGCTCATCCAGACTACGTGTCTGGGGCCACCGACAAGATTGTTAGCAACATTGGTAGAGCTATGTGTCTGGCGGGCTCTATCGCTTTGTTCATTCAGTTGGCCGATGTAGTCTGATTGAACCATCAGCTATGTATTAGGCGAGACATCCTCAAGACCAGCCAAAATGAGTCTAGTTTAATTAACCAATAGACAATGGCGATGGCCGCTCGGTAGTTTTTGTCATAGGACAGCTCTATTGTTGTATTTTACTTCTTTTACTGTCTTTTTACTACAGTTCTCTATATTTGAAAGAATTTATATCTAAAACCATTTCTCCGATGCGGAATGAATCTACACAATGTGCTGTATAGTCTGTTACCTTATGCATAATGATGTTAATTAAAACATTTGGTTTACTAATCGAGAGAGTGCGAGCCTTGGAGATGTACTGCAAGCAGCTGGCTGGTACGGGCTGTTTAGATAGAACCTCCTTTTTCATAACCTCAGCTTCTATTGAAAAGCTCCTTGGATAAATTTTGCAATTGGGCCCCCAGAGTTTACAGTGTGTCTCATTTCACGTTGGCTAAACATTCGCCACTTTGATAGTGGATCTTTTGATAAGCATTCACCTGTTCATAAGGACCCGCAGTCATGAAGGCTAAATTAACTAACGATATGTACTGAATTATGACACTTGAGTGCTTTTTTAGGTACTGAGAACTATTGTTCTCCCCATGCACGCAATGGTGACTGGTTAGCTAGGTACCTATCTCCACACATACTCTTGATATCGTATTCTCCATAATCCTGGGCTTTACAGCAAGTCAATTGACTGCAAATCACCCTTGACAGGGGCATTAATTCAGAATCTCGGCCCAGGCGGAGGGATGGATAGGACCATTTCGGTATCGACAGTAACCGATGGTCCTGATTAGGACAAAAGTAAGTTATGACATCAAATAAAGAAGGTGTAAATAAACCCCTGTCCGCTACCTTTCACCAAAGCCAGCCTAGTTAGTTTCTCATTCCCCTTCAAGGTTGCTTTAGTCTAAAAATGGAAACCTAAGATGCAGTTGGGTGTCAATTGACTTGCGCTAACATGCTTAGTGAAATTATCTTTCTCCATGATTCGGAGCCGAGTCTTAGATCATGTGGGGAAAGTTCGGAGTTGACGGTGGACGGGGATACCCCTCAGTAGATCTTGGTCGCCTGGTTGGCTACTCATTCTCCCGCGCTACAAGTGATACATGTGGTCTTTCGGCATTGTGTTTCGGCTGGCAGGCCTTTATCCCCCTCCGTCGGTGCAAAGTTCACCGGACGTTGAATTAGCCCCCCCCCCAACCCCCACGTCCCGAACATCATACCAGTTCTGGACCCAAAAGCTTGTTTTAGTATCGCCCTTACGTAGGCTGAACCGAGAACCGAGAACCGAGAACCGACTGTGTGACGACCGTGAACTTAGCGGCCAGGGGGTCAGGGTGGTCCAAGATATCTACTCTTTTTGAGACTGACTCGAGCTGCTCCGTGAATGTACGATGAGCAGCTAGCAATTCTTGAGAATCCTCATCTGTCAAATATGGCTCGTCGTCTGATTGACTAGACTTGGCTTTGCCGTTATGAATGTTCATCTGCCTCTTACGATCCTTCAGATCCTTGAGTGATGAGAATTTCATCATAACTCTTATACCCCTGTATTTTCTTTTGCAGTGTGGGCGGATTCCCCATTAGCTCCAGTTTAACCAGACGCCAGACCGACTATAAGCTTTAGGGCACTGACAGCGGGAAGTCTTGTGAAGGCTTCTAGTTCTAGGTCTCTAATTGGCCAGAAGGGCCCTCACTAACCCAGAAAGTGTCTTTACAGACTACTACGAAGAATTCTGGGGTTCAGGTTTAGTTCCGCTTACCCGTCTATCCGTCCATCCGTTGCCTACTACAATCAAACCGGCCTTGCCCGTAATCTGTAAAACGGCAACGCTAGCCTGTAAGTACTTACACAAGGCTTTATTCACCTCTGGTACATAAGAGTGTTTAGTAGTGTTAAGCTATCCCTGGTTTGAAGGTAGGAGGGGAATGGGCTGAAAAACGTGCTCAATAAGCCTTACTGTTAGGGTGTGTCCTTAAACTTGAATGAGCCGTGCCCACCCAGGCTCGGTTTACCCGGCTGTTTAGTATCCTACTAGATGCTGCCAGTGAGCAGATCATCTAGCTGAGTGTGGATTGGACTGTAGAGCGCCCCGAATGATAACCCACCAATCATCTGAGTTTTTCTCCCGCCGCTCCGCTTTGTCTTGTATCCTGATTGATCACGCTAAGGCTGATGCCCTGTTGACCATCTGCCACAGTCAGTCATGTTGGCAGTACTCAGTACTAAGACTCTACAGCTTAAACTTTTTCAGGGGCACATTGAATGGTCAGTGGCAAGGTCAAGAACAGAGCTTGGACAAGGTATGTTCTCCGTGGTTAAAATATAAATTTACAGGCAGCATTGTGTGTTTATACATTGAATATAAATTAGGTAGGATAATCGCTTATATCTTTCTCCTGGCATCCAACTAATGATTGCATGAAACAAACTCAATTCCGTGACGACGTTTCTTCTTTTGAGCCTTCAGGATTGTCTCGGCCTGGGGAATATAATGGACACCACTAGCGATTGCAGGACGGCGACGGGCATGTAGTTTGCGATGCGCATTCAAGTTGTCAGCGCGGGTAAAGGTGTTTTTACCGCAAAACTCGCAAGTCAAGCGTATTCCTTTCCCCGAGTGCTTTCTGTATACACATATTAGTTCTCACCCTTGAGGTTATGGTTATTCTATAACTCACGACATATGGTGACGTTTGGCGTGTTCCTTTCGCTTAAAACTCGTACGGCAGCCTGGATACGAACACGGATAACGGTGGAAGTATCCGTAGTCTGGCGGCAAAACCTCCTTCAACGATAAAGGTTGAGTCGGGACTTCACTTGCAGGATGTTGCTTGCTCTCTGAAGCAGCGGCCTCCTCCAAATTCTGTAACCTGAAATCGGACGTGTCGGAAGAAGATTGTGACTCGCGGCTAGGCGATTCGGGCAACGCATCTTGAGTGGCCATGTAGTCCATACAGCCCCACGAAGGAGATCTCGGGACCTCGCTGACAACAGAAGGCATGAATGTCCCATGCAGTTGATGTGGCTGACCGAACAGCATGCTATTGGCAATGTAACGAAAGTCAACGTTACCTGGTTCATGCTGGAATGCGGACCTCTGATTGACGAAATGACCGTAAACGGTGGGGCTAAAGGTGAAACCCATGTCCATGTCGCATTGGCCAACAGAGTAGCCATCGAAGTAGGGGGCGGCCATGGCGTTGTACACAGGGAGGGGCTGCTGTGGAACTTCATACAAAACATCCCTTGGAGACCTGGGTGATACAGAACCCTCATGTCCTCTAACGAAACAGTTAACAAGGAAGCCTTCCGTTTGCAGGGTGGTATTGTGTCACTCACTGACTGGCGTCCGTCCAGTCTGACAAGCCGAGGCCCGAAGACCCTGAACTGAAGGGTTGCCCTGAGGCGAGCAACAGCTGCTGATTGACATTGAATGGATCCATGATAAACGCAAGGGAGTGCTGGCGAGCAAGACATACAATGTGAAGGCCACGGGAGGTTACGTCTTTATGCACCGGCATTCCCGCTGTGGGTTTATCTGCAAGTTCGTAAAAGATTAATGCCAGGCACAAGGAACCTACATATCACTTGCACTTGCGAGGCTAGATCGGCGACAAGCCTTGCACATCGGGAAACTGAACGATCGTAAACAGTCCACTGAAGCCAAAGAAATGCTCGAAGTATTGATTCGCACTGCACACCGAGATAAACACCCTTGGCGCCATGTTCGAGGGGTAGCCGCCTCGTTTCAGGGCGAACTTTTATCAACGACAAATAAGTATTTGGAAACGCCAACAATGAAGATCCGCCCGCTTCTCCAGTAGTAAGTGGAGTCTACGAGACGGGTTTCAGGGCTGGCTTTGACCTTTTTCGCTAAGCGATTGGGAGCTACCACGGGGAGCTTACTACTTACTGTACCTGTATCCTGGTGGCGGATCTTTTACAGCAGAACTTGTACCGTAAGTATGCATACGAGTCAGGCACAGGGGCATGTTTACAAGGCTTGATAACGCTCACCCAAGCCATCTCGTCATAACCAACCCTGATGGGCTGATGCACTCCAAGCTTTCAGCTGCCATCTACTTACCGGACCAGACTACCTAGCTAGCGCCTAAACAACCTATACTGGTTAGTCTAGTAGGACAATAGGACTCTGCATGCCCAAATTGACGAGCTCACGTGCGTGCCTGACTTCCGAGAGAACGGGAATGGGGCGGAACCCTCTCCGTGTCCTGTATATCTAAGTATCGGCCAGACTTATGATTGACACACGTGAAGGAAGAGCCTCAGACGAAGGTTATGGGTCGTCAGTACATGCTGATCCTGGACAATTTTGAGTTTTCCCAGCACCGTGGGAAACTGGTGTTGCTTTTCCAAGAGCTGAGACGATACAGAGCCATGCTGTGTTGGAATAGAATACACTTTGTACCCACTTATACCAGCTCATTGCGGGAGGTAGATGACAAGTCTCAACACGTTCCTATTAGATTACTGTCTGGCCATTAGTTTCAAGCTACCGCGGACTCGCCATAGCCGAAACGGATCATCGGACTAACTGCCGTCATGCCAAAGCGTTTAAGTGGCGTACTTCCCCCTCACTTGGGCGTTGGCTTATCGATCGACACTCAAAGCATGTTATCGCTCTAGGACCGAGGGTACTCACTGTAAGCACCTAGAAGGCTGTAACTTGTTCAATCTATTATATCGAGACTACTTTTCTCTTCCGGTAAACCATACTAAGATATAGCTATCTCTGATTACAAAGCTTATAGATTGTAACTTTCATTTTCACTGATGTACTACCTGAAGGCTGATATTGTGATCGCCAGCTAATTTGCACGGCAGTAAGCAAATAAATGCTTAACAGACGGTCAAGTAAAATTGATCAAGTTGAAGCCAACTTATACTAGCCTCGCATAAGATACGCACGGTCAGTTTGATCTGAGCCGGGGTTTTCCCGACGGATATATATAGCATCATGATCAGTGACTAATCAAAACTGGGGTATACTCCATAAACATTAACATCAGTTGTGCACCCTCGAATTCCAAGAGACAGATAAAGAAAAACATTAAGAAATAAGAAATGATTATAAGAAGAGTAAGAAATGTAAAAATTCAGTCGAAGTGATTATAAGTAAGATTCTTACAATAGTTCCACTGATTCTCAGCATCCAAGCCTAGTTAGTAGTTCAATTCCAGTTTCCTTGATTAACTGTATTCATACTAGCTCACGGTGTTGCTGAAGATCATCACAGGACATCGGCTATCCCCGATACGGGATACGCCATAAGGCTAGTCAAGACGACAGCCCTTTGACTCCTCCGCGGAGATGCTTGATCCACTAGAGGCAATGACAGGAATACCTACCGGCGGACCCGGAAGCCTAGGTGGTGCTGTTGGAGCTAGCAGAAGTGCCTTAAGACTCGGCAGCAACGGTTTCAGAGCCGTCTTGATGATTTCCAAAGGCAGATTATCCTCCCAGCTATCAAGACTGATCATTGCCATTCGCCTTATCACTTAACTTCCCATCAATCCACTCAAAAAGTCTTCCGTCGTCCTTCACTACCAACTTCCGTTACCCATTCTATATGACAGCATCTAACCCAGCCATCTTTTTTATCCATCTTACTGACTATACATCACAAGTCTTTAAAGATATCTAGACACCGTAAAGATCTAAATGAGTATCAATTCAAACAGGGCTCAATTTTGACACAAGGTGTGCGACGTGCACTGGCTTTGTGGCTCGGTTCTTTGGCTGTCCTGGCCTTTGACCAGTCTCAACTCTAGGGCGTAGCCTCGCTGCATCGGGTATCTCAATAACGATCTGCTTAGTACCCGTCCGGATAAAAACCTCCCTGCGTTCACTTCCCTGTCCAATATGACTTTTAACCAGTCCAGTATTGCCTTTCCCCCGTCCAGCGTTACTTTCTCCCTGCCCAAAATGGCTTTCACCATTTCCTCTAGACTTTTGGCTTTGCAGTGCAATTTCTTCATCAGACTGTAGTCTCTTTGCTTTCCCAGAGATCCGCCCTGCTCGGAAGCTCGGTCTATTCTTCTTCTTGCTTTTCCAGCAGAGATGTCCCAAGTATGACCTGAAGCTGGGTAAACAGGCTGATATTATACCCATTGATGCCTCGACTGAAGACCAGATGGCAACTGAACCCATAGTCCACGTGGTGTCGATCGATTTGGTCCAGGTAATCAGGTAGTGAATACGTAAACCAGAGGCGATGCAGACTCTAAAATCGGTTAGCGATACTTTAAATAAAATACTCATGATAACTTACAAGCCTCCAAGTGCCAAGACAGTAAGCACTGTAACCTTCTTTTCGCTGCTCATTTGAAGTTTAACTACTTCAGGCACCGGGACTAGTACCAGAATTATATTTATAGAGAGACCAATAAAAGCCAATATAATAAAGAACTGGCCAATATTGATGCAAGTGCCCTCTGTTCCCTTGTACTGTGTCCAAAAGTGCGATATGGGTTGACAGCAAAACACCATAGTAAATATAAATGTCAGTAGATGTAATACCGAAAGAATAGCTCCAAACCAAAATATGACTTGGAATGAAAGACCGGTGCCTCCGCGAAATATTCGTCGATAGAGGAGGAGGATAGAGGCCTTTGTTGTAAAGATGGAAGTTATGTAGAGGAAACCGTATATATATGAGAGCTGATGATGCATGGCGTTAGTATAAGAAACTTATAAGAGGCTGTGTGATGAACCCTTGCTATCTCAACTATCTCATTTATCGTGAGTGCCCAAACGTGTTTTCCCGCACCGGCTTGGCCAACTGTAAATGTTAGCAATCACCAAGCAGATGCTATATAGATGTAGACTTACTAATAACCACTATAGCAGCTGTAATAGCCACAAAGAGCCATGATACAGTGATAATGTAGTCATCCAAACTCAAATGGGACTGCTGTGTCCGAATAGCGATTCGACCAGCTAGAAATAAAGCGGAGAGAAATAACATAGAAAGAACGATAGTAGTATTTCTTAATTCTTGGTTTGCCGAGAGATCAATGCCCTCAGGGGGATGGCCAAAGATGGCAATCACCATAGGGTCAGTCTCCATTTTGAAATAACACAAGTTGAATATTGATAATTGAAAATCGAGTGAGGAATCGAAGCCTTAAAGACCACAGCAACATCGCACCACTTGAGTGATTTCGTCTGCTAGCCTCGGGATCCACGGATGTTGGTATCTCTGGGTCTATCAAGTGAGTCTAAGACAAGCGGGCCTCCCAGGGATCGCTTAGCCGTATTTTGACACTTTGGTTTCTATTAGGTTTCGAATTCTGCCTAGTTTGATCATTTATTCTTTCATTGAGGATTGCTTGTGGCAGAAATGGAGTTAGCATCACAAAGCTTAACGGATCGGACAGTCTACAAATTGGGATTTTCATCTTGACTCTTCTCAGCTTCCACATTGGGTTGGGAGCTCCGCTGTCACATACCTCTAGCATATTCTGTACATAACTCACAGACTGACCGTATATTCATGAGTTCTGTAAATGCTATCGTACTGAATGCCGATCTTGATGATCTTCATCAACATTCAGCTCCTCTCTTGTTGCAACTTCTTGAAACATACTAGCCTTGACACTGAGAAGTGTTATAGCGTAAAGCATGCAACAGAAGACTGCCGATATGCTACAGATCCTCGGTGAAGATGTGATAGATATTAAAGTTTAGAATCACTTGCGGTTAGTAAGTGCTTAAGTTACCTAGATAGGTAAGATTGGGTTTATGTTGGCCCTGTACGGGACACTACGCTAAAAGTCCCCCTTGTGGGCTAACTAGAGGCTTTTAAAAGTAACATTTACTAACCTTAGTGGCCCCTTTTCCTGCAGGGATTCAGTTTCTATGCCGTAGATTGGACTTGTCTTAAACGATTGTATGTCAGAAACTCAAATCAAAACCAACAGTGAATCAGATTCAATTATCAGGACTTTTCTACCACGCACCTCTCAATGCTCATATATGCGCATAATGGAACGTCGTGATATGTAACACACTTTTGAGGTGAGGTGCTGTGCGCGGAATCTGTTGGCTCCGGGAAAGGTTCAGCTCTGAACAATACTTCTCAAAACACACTTGGACATCATATCAAGCTGATGAAACCATAGCCGGTATCGTACCTAACCTTGGAGTTCAACTGCTCATTTAACATAATGCACTTCTCCAATCTCCGAAACAATCGTATCACCTCCTTTGGAAAGTGAGGTCCATTAGCATTGTCTAGAATGACCTGTAAAAACTATAAAGGATATGCGTCTTCCCTTCTCATCACTCAATCCTCAACACTTACAATCAACACTCTTTTCCAACACTCTTTTCAACACTTACAATCAACATTCCTTACACAATCACTTGCAATCTTGCATTTCCTACCAAACCATCCATCATGAAGGTCTTTAGCATGCTCATTCTTCCCGCCCTTGCCCTTGGTGCTGTTACACCCAGGGTTACGGACAACGGGCAGGTTCACGCTCTCGACCTTGGCTGTCTCGGTTCTGCCCCTAATATCCTCGACTGCGTTGGCAAGATCACTCAGGTCGATCCCCTCGGAGCAACTGATTGGTAAGACTGCCGCTCTATGACTATGCTATGAGGACCAGCATTTACTAATTGGATGTAGTATTACCAACTTTGTAACTGGTATCATCAAGTGCGTTCCTGGTATTTCCAGCCTTGCCGACATTCCTGGTTTTCCCAGTCTGCCTGCTGGCACTGGTGCTGCTGGTCAGCCCAGTGGTACTCCTGCTACTCCCGCCATCCCTTCGCCTCCTGCTATCTAGGCTTTCTTAAGCCCCTGATGGTAGACAACAGGCTTGCAGACTTTTACTCACTTGGCGGGCGGGCTGACTATCTTTATCGAGCTGGCGTCTTGACAGTGGTCTCTCCGACATTTGTTTTGAAAGTTGCTGTTGATATTTAGTGGTTTGCCCTGGTGGCAAATCAATGCGCTTAAAGACTTTTACTCACTTGGAGGACGGGGCTGACTATCTTTACCAAGCTGGCTTCTTGGCAGTGGTCTCTGACATTTGTTTAGAAGTTACTTTTAGTTTTATTGGTTTTGGATTTTGACAAACCTATTGTGCATACCGGGTCCATAGTGTCATTTTCTTTTGGCATATCTACGCGCAATCAAACATCTCCATTACCTTTAAATCGTTGATCGGGGAAGAACCTCAAAAACTTGATGATGATATGTTGGTGTGATGAACGCTGCTCGGCAATGCAAGAGGCTTCAGTTGTTACACACTCCGTTTGACTCCAACAAATATGGTATAAGGTGCCGAAGAGAAGAAGCGGCTCATCAAACACAGCCAATCATCTTTACAGACTCGTCAGTACCGTCACTAACGTACATAATAACCACCCTATAGCCCTTGAAGTGAAGTTAATTTCAGTGGCTTAGTCATACTTCGTCGCTGATTCCAGACAGTGGGTTCTCTAGAGATCATAAATACTCGATTCAGTTTTCGGTACAATCGAGGCATTGTCCCTATAAACATGAACTCAAGGATTAAATCCCATGGCAAGGGGAAAGAATGAAAGGTTATCAAGGCCGAGGCCAAGTGTCTGTTACCAAGTCGCAGATAACCGTGACAGTAATAAATTATAGCCTTACCAAACTTAAATACAACCAGCGATTCGTTGAATGCCTGTATATGTATGGCCATATTGAGATAATGTTCTTGGGATGTACCCTTTCAATTTACATTTAAAAGTTACAAAAATAGAAAGTCACGATAGTACAGAGAAAATGGCCTTGTTACTGACCGTCGGTCAATGAAGGGTACGTTACAAGTTCTAAGGATACAAGGAGTTACTTCTAGAAAAGAGGCCTCCAAACCGCAAGGTGAAGAATATTAATTACATATGAAAACAGCCAAAAAGCCCAGCCGCCCTCAAATCCAGCTCACCAACCATCTCCTTGACCACACTAATGATCAGCCCAGAAGATTCTTGAAGATAACATGGTCCTCAGCAAGGGTAATAAGGGAGCTGCTCAAAGACATTTTGCTTCTGGCTCGAGGACAATGAATCGAAGGATTTCCATCCCCCTCTCGCTCTCTCGGGCGAGCACACTGGGATCTGGATGAAACCAGGTAGTCTGATATTTACCTCCCCTGCGTTGTCCTCAAGCAGAAAGTCGTAGTTGCTGGTTTTGGTCAGATCAAGAAACCCACCACCGTTTTTCTCCTTGTTGGCCTTCCAGCCCTCGACTGCCCTGTGATGTAGGTTAGCATGACGCTCTATAGCCAGACTCCCATCTCCTTACCCAGCGATAAGATCTTGAACAGTGATCCCTCCCCAGTCGGAGGTACCCTGTTTCTTAGGATCAAGATTATCTATTCCCTGAGGCGCTGTGAAGTATTTGGCAATACAGTCTGTAGGATTACCGCCTGTGCCACCAGGTACCTGAGGATCACAGTTCCGCTCACGGCCATTCGGCGCAAGGAGATAATACCTCCGGCCTCGGTAGCAATACCCCATCTCCTCGCCCGTGCTCGGGGAAATGTACTCATAGTCAAGAGGCCCAACAGCGTTACAATCGTAACCGGAATCCATGACGAAGGCGGGGGCGTATCCTGCGCCAACCTTCCAAGCCTCGGGGATGAGGACTGCGAAAATGACTTTGCGCAGTTGTTTCCTAAGATCTGACATGTCAAAGGTTACTTCGTCATTGTTGAATTTACCATCGGCAATCAGATCTCCAATGTAATCAACGGATTCATCGTCTCCGCGGAACGCTTTTTGGGTAAAAGCTTCGATGGACTCGGTCCAGAGATCTGAGATCTCGCTGAGCTTGCCGGCGACTTTGCTCTTGGGGGTTTCCCTCTTGCTATTCATAGTTTTTAGAAACGAATGGACGACTGAAGGATGTGGTTGACCAACCTGTTCTGTATATCCTTGGCTACAGTAGCTCCCCAAGAAGCCGTGTTCGCAATAAGATCCTTGATGTCCACGGTGGGACTATCTTTCGTCTGCAAGATTTGACACATGTCTGGAGAACTTATTCGCGTTCTCCTTTCCAGTAACATTCAGACCCTCGGATGATCTCTTATCGACCCAAGACGACGCCACCTCTCTCCAGGCGCAAGGGGCTCGCATGGCGTTCCAGCGCGTCTTGGCGTTCATATCAGATTGTTTGACGGGTTCATCCAAACAGCTAAACCCGTCTTCCGTCTTCCACTTGCATTCACCGTCCTTGTCGATTATCTCGATCAAGTTGCTACCTTCAAGCTTGCCAAACTTTTGAAGATCGACAGCCCAGTCGGTGACGCCCCCAAAGTTGAGACCTTGATACTTGGCAATCCGCCTCTTCTTGGTCGAGTCAGACATATTGGCCACCCACTCGGTGTCATTGTACACTAGAATATCGGAGTCACTCTCGTCAATCCACCAGGTTGCCTGCTTGTTGGCTATGTTCTCAATCTCCGCGTTCGAGATGTATCTGGACTCGCCAGTGCAAACGCCCTTGCGAGCTAATGACTCTGTAGAGGACCCGAGGAACGTACACATGGGGCCTACACATCCCTTCTTCTCCATCTTGAAGGACCTTCCGTAGCTTGTAACGCCGACGATAACCTTGGTCGACGGCACGCCAGCTTTGGTTATCATGGCGAGTGCACCCATGGTTTCTGTGAGGTTGACGTGGGAACGCAAGCAGTTTCCTTTTGGATAGCCGGGAGAAGCCCATTTATTGTCATAGTCCCATTGACCGTGGAGATCGTAGGTCATTAAATGATGTAGTCAACTACCTTGGCTATGTTGTTGATGGGGTAGGGCTTCAGATACCAGAAGGAAGCAGGAGCTGCAATAGATAGTGACAAACCGCCCAATTGGCCCTGTAGAAGGGTCAAAAGGCCGAGGTAGCTCTTCCCATCCCCCTCATCGGCTTTGGGGATGTCTGGGATATCTGGAGCGCCAGGATATTCCCAGTCAATATCAACGTGAGAACATGGAATACTCAGATGTCGTCTTGTCCATACAGACAGCCTATCTGTTTTTACACTACCTGAGCACCAAAAGCGAACGAAAAGTCAATCAAGTCACGATACGGCTAGGGAAAGTCTTTGCAAAGTTTAAACGTAGCGATTCCATCCCAATAACGAGCGTAGCAAGTTCGAGCATCATTTCAATTTATCCAATGAAACCAGAGAAACACGAAAGCGAAAGAGAAATACCAACAACCTCAACTGTAACTCATGTCACAACAACAGGAGCGCCGTTCTGTATAAGATACGTCGCCAACGCAAGATGCTCGGGTTTCTCGCCCTGGGAAGCAAGAAGCAAAGGGGTTGAGCCTTTCTCGTCTTCAACACAAACATCCCGCGGGTATTCCTTCAACAACAGCTTGACTGCTTCGAGATGTCCGTTTTGTGCAGCCTGGTGAATCGGCTTCCTCAAGGAAGACCTTGTAGCTATGGGCTTGGCGCCATTCTCCAGAAGCATCCGAACTAACTCAGCGTGCCCTTGCTGTGACGCTATCCAAAGAGCAGTCGCGCCATCTTGTTCTTCTGCGTTGACCGATGCATTATTATCAAGAAGCAGTTTAGAGATCTCGGTATAGTTTTCCTGTGCCGCGATCATGAGTGGCGGCCAGCCATCCTTCTCCCCAGCATTGACGTTCGCCTTCTCCAAGATAAGCAAACGAACGACCTCCGTATGCCCGTTCTGGGCAGCTTGATGCAAAGGGCGACGCTTTGATGGATGGATGGTGTAGTCTACATCAGCTCCTTTTTGAATCAAGAGTTTGGCAACTTCTTCATGACCTTGCTGAGCGGCAAGCCAGAGAGGGGAAGGCGTTTCGTCGCTGTAGTCGTCATTCTGTGGGTCGACCATGGCCCCAGCCTGTAAAAGCTTCTTGACCACCTCCACATGGCCATTCTGTGCCGCCTGGTGAATGGGACGACGGTTTCCATCCCTAGATGCGATCTCAATGTTCGCATTTTGTTTTATCAATATCTCAACAACTTCATCATGCCCTTGTTGCGCTGCACTCCAGAGTGGTGTTATGTTGTCGTTGTCGATCACATCGGGCCCAGCTCCATGGTCTAGCAACAGCTTTACTATCTCGACATGCCCTCCCTGGGCAGCTTGATGGATAGGTTTGCGAAAGGAATCATTGACAGGAGCGTTGACGTCAACGAGTCTGCCCTCGAAGAAGCCAATCAGATATTTGACAACCTCGAGGTGTCCTTGCTGCGCGGCAACCCAGATTGGCGTTACGCCATCAGTGCCTGCGATCCCAGCACATGTAGCATCGCTCTCAAGGAGAAGTTTCACCATGTCCAAGTATCCAGATTGGGCCGCCTGATGGATAGGCTGACGGACTTTAGTGCCGATTAGGGATTCCAACTGGAAGGCTGGTACAGTATTGTAAGGCAGTTCAATGTTGAACATAGCTGGATCAATTGAACCACCATTGATCGTCTCGAAGTCAAAATTATCCCCTTCGGATATCTGTTTTGCATCAGTCAGTACGTCCCAATAACCAGTGCCCTGGTAAGCTTACTTGCGCAAGTCGGGTGCCTCCTAGGTGAAGACCGAAGCCCTCTTGATACTGATTAGGGTCCCCAAGTACCGCAACAGGTGGGTTAGGCACATCGGAGGCTTGCTGCGGTACATTGGAACCTCCCCGAATACTCTGATGACCTGACTGGCCGGCTATAACCCTATTAGCTTGACCTGACAAACGTGAAAGGTTGTGAACATGAAGACTGAAGGGAGTTGTTACCGTTACTCGAAGCACCTCGGCTCTCACCACCATTCCTCCTATACTTGGAGAACCCCCACTCGGTAAACTTGGTCTTGTACTGCTGCATGCTGTTTAATGAATTAGCTTGGCAAGATATTCTTTTCTTCCAGGCTGGCTTACCTAGGCTCAAATCCCTTGTCTGCCATTTCTCTCATGACGTCTTTCAAGGTTTTCTTATCTGTCATGTAGAGTTTCTCGATGGCACATTTGTGCTTGTTCCATTCTTGTGTTGAAGGGCCACGTGACCTCTCCGACCCGTTCTGAACCATGTGAAGTGAAACAGAAATGATAAATGGTTGTGCGCAAGACTTGTGAGTATGGGAGATATGTCTAGATGTGTAGATTGGAGTGCTTTGTTGTTCAGGATGGAGAGGGGACAATGAGTGACTTTTATACAAAAACCAGACCATTTGAGCTTACTCCCCGGACCTCAAGGCTCAAGACTTTACAAATCCGGCAATGTTAGTCTCACATTTCGCTGTCAGCACTATTGACCTACAGCGCCAATGTTGGCTTATAGTGGAAAGTTGACTTGGCATAGGAAACTTTTTGTTGCCAAGGAAAAACTTTCTGGAACTTTTACAAAAGTTTGAACTTTACAAGTGCGGCACCGCCTCTATCAACAAATTTTGATAGAGCCAATTACGACCTCCAAAGTCGAAAGTTCTTACAAGGATTAAAATCTTTCCGCCAAAACTTTGGTAGATGTGAAATTTTCAACCGCCCTGCACTGCTTGCACCGCCTGCTGAGCGCCACGTCACAACAACTGGACGCCATAGAGCCAACTTTTAAGGCCCAATCTAAATATTTTAATTGGTTTTCAAGCATAAACGTACTTTGCGACACGTTTCTACCATGGCTGTGTCAGGCATAAGTTGAAAAACTTTCTAATTTTTCAAGAGCCAGTGCCGGAGGCCTGCAATCTGAGATCCCAGGCCCAAACGTCACACTTACTTACTTGACCGAACTTCCTGAAAGTTTAGATTTTTCCACCTTATAAGTCATCAGTTCACCGCACTTGAGTTATAACTCCAATCACTCCTAGACTGGATTTTCCTAACCTCCAGTTCTCTTTATCCTCATCAACATCATACTCAATCCACGTTTGAACCCCCAGTAAAGCAATATACATAATGACGTCAGAATCAGTACCAAGCCCTCTAGCTTCGGACATCAGCACCCATAGCTGCAGTGAAGCATTTCCGGGGCCTGAAGACTCTAAGAAGACCCCGGAGCCTGAAGAGACCAGCCCCAACACTACGGACGCTGGTGACTCCTTTGATGACAACAAACGAGCAAGGGACTTTCATGAGGACGACAGTGATGATGAAAGACCAACAAAGTTTCGATGTGATTTTGAAGCTGAGGACATGGGACGCTGCATAATTAAGCCTGGTTAGTTGACACTGCATGCTGCAGCTAAGTTCTGTGCGCTGGTTTAAGCTCTCAGCTACAAGTCCCAACTGCAAATAACACATCTAGCATTGCCTACTAACATGGTTGACTTAGGGAAAATCAGGGTTACATTCGAAGATGTGCATGTCCATCCAAGCACTGTCGAGGCTCTTGAAAACATCACATTCCCTCTTCAATACCCCAAAGCGTTCAGCTACGGCATCCTATCTCAGTCTACAGCCCCATCCGTCCTTCTGTACGGCCCACCGGGAACTGGTAAGACACTGCTTGTCCGAGCCTTGGCAAGGAAAGCTGAGTCCAAGATCCTAGCCATATCTGGTGGAGATATCAGTGATAAGTACGCCGGTGTTGGCGAAAAGAAGATCAAGAATATGTTCTCGTTGGCTCGTTCCGAATATCCTTGCATCATTTTCATCGACGAAGCGGACGCATTGCTCTGTTCTCGGTCTGCAAACGGTAGATCATGTGATAGGGCCTACCTCAATGAATTTCTGTCGGAAATGGAGGGCATCAACTCGCGAAACTACCGCAATCCAATTGTGATAGCAGCGACCAACAGGCCATTCGACATGGACGAGGGAATCCTTCGCCGTCTAGGCAGGCGTATTATGGTCGACCTACCAGATGCTGACGCCCGAGAAGAGATCCTTAAAATCCACACGCGTGGGGAATCTTTGGATGAGAGTTTCAAAATCTCCGAGCTAGCCAAAAACACCCCCGGCTACTCAGGCTCCGACCTCAAGAATCTCGTCTATTCTGCCGCTATGGCTGCTTTTCGAGAACAGCTAGCCCTCGCTAAAACGTCTACTGGAAATCCGGGGCCCACAGACTACGAAGTCGGTTCTGGTCGTGTGTTGCACAAAAGGCATTTCTTGCATGCGAAGCGCGAGACTCCGGCATCTCCAATTGCCGAAACAGTCGCTAAAATCCGCGAATTCCATAATAAGTTTGGCGAGACCATCCAGAAACGTGGTGGCGGAGGGCCTGTGAACAAGATCATGTCTACTGTCTCTGTCTAAGGGGCACGCCACTCGGGTGCTTTTCTTCTCCAGAGAACGGTTGTATTGAATGATATGGGGGTTGCGTTGTATCGAATTACTTTCCAAAGGTTCCCAGAATAGTTTGTGGTTTCAATTATCGATAAGGTGGTTTCTCAATGCATCCTTATTGCTCTACTTTATTGTGACGACACTTCAGGCAACACACAGCCGACCCAGTAAACATAATGAAAGAAAACAGACTCAAGTGGATCCGGTGATGTAGAAGTATCAGCCAGATCTCAATTTCCGACATCGAGACGTTGCTCGGTTTTTGACTATTTCTGGCGAAAAGGACACCAGAGTTTTCCAAGAATTGTCATTTTATTTCCTATGCCGCATCAATACGTGGCTCATATTGGCTAAGCGAAGTTTACTTGGTGTTATTGATTTTTCAACTAAGTTCTATCCGCTGATTTCAGCTCTCAGCCACGAGCCTCGACTGCAAATAACACATCTAGCTAACAACTTTGACATCACAATCAATTTTGAACATATCTGTAAAAAAGTAATTGTTATCTTGATCCAGCAATTACTCACAGAGAGATGCTATAACCATCACCAGAACGTTTAATTCAGCATTCCATGAATAGGCACACATTATGAAAGTTCAACTGCATGGTGAACCAGCTCAAGATTATCATAACAGAGGGCCAAGTCTGGTGTGGTAAGCCCCTAGCCACGTTTAATGAAAGTTCGTACAAAGTTCGCAAAGTTCAGGCAGTGTCCTGCCAGGGTCCCTAGTAAAGTAACAAACTTAAGGCAGGGCCCTGGAAGGTTGGCTTCTGATCGCCAACTCTCAGGTGTTCCATCCAGCATCTACCTACCCTCTACAGAGAGAAATCAGGTTTATACAAAACTTCTGAAGGGCTCCTATATGAGCTCTAAAAGTTTTTAAACTAAAGATTAGCTGCTAAGTGACGATCGTTCCATGCAATGATTTGTACTTGTGAAAACTTTGGGAGACCTCAATCCAGCAACCGTAACTCATGGACGTACCATATCAATCATCTCATGGAAGAATAAATAGGCCTTCGACCTCCCGTTTTTATGTCCTTTTCTTACTGATATCTATCAGCATACCATCAGTCCATCTTCTTTCAGTATCATTTAGCTGCCGGCATCGCAATTTACTGGCATACCCACCAAGTCAAACCAAGAGGAGATAGATTCCAGCTTTCTCAGCTACTTTCAGCATGGATCAAATCCGAGCCAACTACGTCGATACATCCCCTAAAAATGGTGAATCTGGAGGACAATCAGTCCAGGTAAGATCTCTCCACGGGTTTATCTAATAATGTTGAACACCGAGGTTAATTTAAAATATAGCCTGTGGTTCCAGCCAAGCGTGGAGGAGTAACGATGGACCGGTGGCTAAAGGAGACCCCCAAGGATGAGCCATATCACGGCCTCGCGACTACCAAAACCCAGAAGTGAACTTTGCAGCTTTAAGGTATTGATCAACCACACATGGGAGGCAATTTCAGGTATCGATATCAAGGATTGGGGTCTGAAGATCGGGGTAGCCTAGGTACCTATGCTGAACGAGTTGTAACGAGATACTTTACCTGAACATTATGCGATAACTTAAAATCTTCAAAATACTCGCCAAAAGGTCAAATTAGCTCCTATGTCCACAGGAAATGTTTAAGTCATCCAAGATTGTAATGCAACGAGGTATTAAAATGGTTATTTGTTTAGTAAGAACTACGTGGGAATTAAAAATAACCTGAACGGGGTATACGGTGGTCATTACAGCTAGAGTATAGAGGACTGAAGTTGAGAAGCTTGCGAATAATTGGCTCGTGTTGTGCATAAAAGAGGCCTGTAGGATAAATCGATAGCGATGAGGAGAGCTTGGTCTTGTATAAGAGGATAAGAAGCCCTTCTTAAAGAAACGAGACGCAACTTATCGTCTCGATAAAAGATCTGGGGAGGCTTAATCGGCGGACAAAATACAGGGAGATATTCAGTCTCAGAGGGCTGAGACAACATCTCGATTCACTCGACCCAATAGATTCGTATCGCAATGCTTGTCTCGGCCTTTCCGATTGATCTCTTTCATGTAACAGTATACAAAGATAGGCGAGGCCATGGTATATGAGAGATAATATTGACCTGGCTGTGCCAACGCCATACGAAATAACACAGCCCCTTTTCCACAATTTTAGCTTCCGTATATGTCTCTCCGATAACAGGTCTCTGTGTTTTCTTATATGTTCCTGGTTTGATTGCCTCACACAAGCAAGTATTGCAACGCTTCCTCTCGCTCTTGTTCGCCATAAACCTATTCCATCTAGGGGCTCTCTCCTTTCCTTTTCGGGCCAGCCATGGCTCTTCATCTTTCTATCAGCGACGCCGCGATAAGTCATCAATGCCTATCGCCCTGGGAACCATACAGAGATGTGCTTCTTGGTACGACAACGATGGTTCACTTCCATCTACGACTGCCGCGGGTGATGATGGCGTCAAGACGTTTGACCCAATATGGCCTGGTATGGTATCGAAATGCAACAAGTTTTACTTTGCCAAGCAAGGTGACAGCTGCAATACAGCCTCATCCAAGCACGGCATAACCCTAGCCCAGTTCACGACTTGGAGCCCTAAGCTCAGGACGGGCTACTCAGGACTATGGGCTGATGTCTGGATCTATGTGTCTGCCATAGGACATACAGCAACTCCAACGCAGTCTACTTAACCTCCCAACGGGATCGAAACTTCGCCCCTTATCCAGGCCGGTATGACCTAGAGCTGTAGGTGGACTATTGGGTTTGTGTGGAAGCATAGACATGCCGCCTGTGTCTTACAATTTTAATTCTGTATATATATACATGTCTTTATTCTCTCGTACCTACTTATTAATGTACCTTATGTAATTTCATCTCCTTTCCTGAATTGATAGAAGATGTCACACCCGCTGTCGCTTCCCGCTGAGACAAGAGGGAAGAGGAATCATATGCCAATGAGGAGCCGCGCTAGTCCTTATCCGTTTGATAGCTGACACTTAGCGTTTTCGTTTGCGACCAACACTCACGTCCCATTGGCCCAAGCTCCAAGCCCCGTCATCTGTAGGAAACACGGCTCGCAGCTAGTTACTGCACTTTCAAGCCCCCGCATCTCCCGTCTATTTCCCTCCTCCATCCTCCCCTCCACCCACTCTCTCTCTTGAATGCGATCGCTATAATTCATTCATGACATCCTTCTCATGCTCCCGCACTATCTACTCCTGTGAAGTGCCGCCCGAGTGACGTCCAGTATGGACGACCTACTCGCAATCTCAAAGTCCATCCTGGACAAGGTGCCGCGGCTCCAGGCGCTAGACAACTACTTCCGAACTCCGGAGATCCTTTCGCGGCAACAACGCGTCAATCAGCTTGAGGAGCTGGCCCAACAGAATGCTAAGAGATTCCGTGAGGATACAGCTGGCAAGATTGATATCCGGCCGTTTAGGACCCTCGTCCTAGAGCAATCCAAACTCGAGGAGGAAATCAAGAAAGACAAGGCTCGGTTTTTGCAACAGCTCCTCGACGACTGGGGCACCGTTTCGGAGGACCTTCGGGCCCTCGCAGCTTCCACATCACAGGCTCCACGAGATGCTCTCTCTTCCGATTCGATACCCACACCTTCCCGAGCACCCCTACCAGCTCATTCTATACCTTCGCCCCCAACTACAAGACCTCCTCTGCCAGCTGGTTCGATACCTACACCTTCGCGCAGCTCTGTAGTCCACGATAGTCTAGAAGGAGCCGGGCCAGAGCGCGATGCGACCGCTGAATCCCAGGCCCCGTTGGCCGACAATGCCGAACGTATCTCGACCAGAAAGCCCCGAACCTCTGCATCACGACGAAGATCCTCCAACATCTCGCTCGAAGAGAACCGACCCGTCAAGCGCAGTCGTCGAGGCGAAATAACACCGTCTCTTACGCCAGACCGATTTATCAAGTTCAGCGATGTCTTTCGGGGTGGCGACGTTCCAGCCAAGTACAGGATTGTGCAGTTTCCGTTTCGCCAAGGAAATTGGTACATCTTGGAGTGCAAGGACTGCGATATACAGTTCCAGGGCGATGAGGTCGTTGAGGATGCATATTACCATTTCTTCCACAACCACGGCCGCAGTTTTAGTACCACTGCGGAGCAGGTTGTTCAGGTGCTGGGCACCCATGTATCCGACTGCAATGCCGAGCTCGCCGAGAAAAACAATTCGCTCTGTCCCTTACCTGTGGATGCCGATGGCGACGAAACAGAGCTGGAAACTGAGGATGAAGAGCCATCCGAGCGTCCCAAGCGCGTGAGTATACGGAAGAAGAAAGGGAAACGCGGGAGACGGAGGAATCCCAATACTCATTGGGTGGCTCCCAAGTCCTTCAAGGACGTCGATCCTCGAATCATCAATGCGAAACCGGGCGACATTGTCTGCTTGTATAATGACAGAACCAAGTTCTTCTATCCTCTCATGATCCTTCCATGGGGGCCGTTCCCACGTCTCAAGTTCAGCAAGGTCTTACAGGAGACAGAACTCCACACAGCAATCCCCAAGTGCTACGAAGGCGCAAAGCCCACGGATCTTATTCCGCCACCCTGGACACCTGGCTATGAAGATGATGGCGAATTGGCTCATAAGCGTAGCCTTCCAGGTCTTTTCTTTCGAGGTTCTCAAGATTTCCCACATGACTGCAGATCGGGTTGGGTCCCGTTGAACAAGCTTAAGGTCTACGACAAGACATGCCCCCGCACTCGGAACAAAGAGTCCGTTGAAGAGTACATCGAATACTATGCAGAGTGGTGCAACGATCTACCGGTCGGGGGCATGCAGGATGATGCGAACGCGCCAAAGAGAAGCCAGCGGTTTCAACGTTCAGGCCATCGAGGTCCTGAGAACAGCACACGAGATCAGTCCGTGACACTGAGCACAGGTAACACGATGTATCATAGACTGTGAATTGAAGCTAAGAATTCTGTAGCTCAAAGCAGTCGACACTCGTCGGAACAGTCCAGTGTTGCGCCTACGATTGAAGGTGCCGGGGTCAGCGGAGAACCGGAGCAGCACTACCATCAAGCCGACGAAGAAGACGGGGAGGAGAGTGAAGACAGAGAGGAAGAAAGCAAACATGTGAGCGGCTTTCGGAGGCACTATAGTATGGGCGTCCGTCGCGCACACATCGTTCGCAGTGTTGAGGTGGATGGTTGACGAGAGATTGGCATATTATACCCCCCGGGACAGAATGTTTATGGGATACCTGTTTTGTCTGGTGTAATTGCGTGTTAGGATTCATTCAGATAGGCGTTCTTTGTAGATACCATTGTACCAGCATGGCGAATATTGATGATTGACATTAACCAAGGGTTTACAATGTCGACTACCCTATACAGCTCAATTTTATTTCATCTACCATGCATGATCTTCTGCTCTGAGCTGACTCCTCTTCAGGTACTTTGATGTTGATGTTACATCACACAGACAATTATTAATAATTACAGTTTTCGGTTCCTGTTAATATCGCTGCCTAGTTCATATCATCAACATCATCATTTTTCCGTGGCTTTCAATACCCACTGCGATAACCCAAGATGACTGCATATGATCGGCGAGTTTATTCTCCCGCCCTTCCAATTCTTTTCTAGCGGCAGTCTTTAGCTCACCGACACTTGGACTCATAATGTCAGCACAGCATCGCAGGGTAGTAATCACTACCGCTTTGGGCCGTTTTTGCGACGGGCACTTGACATGAGACTCTGTGTCTCTTGTAAGTCCATTGGCCGCAGTGACGCAGGCTGAATTGGATTGGGTGTTCCTTAGAACAGACCTGTAGAAGAACTATTGCTTTTGATGTTAAATGTCGGGATAGACTGGGTACAGTAGCACGTCACTCATGTCAGTACAACGTCGTAATTCGGCGTCCATTTTCGCACTCGCCGACCACCCAATTCCCCCATCTCCCCTCCAATTGGTCGCTGTCTCACGCTGACAAAAATTCCAAATTCCAAATTCTCGGGGCTGAGCCAACTGAGGCGCAGCCTAACTCTCTGCATGGTCGGACCCGCGGCGCCGGTATTGCATTGGGTGGGTGATTACGTAGCTCAATTTCGAGGCTGAGAAAATTAATTCAAATCATTTTTACTGCGGTTTGAGTGTGGATCTCGCGTCAACCACTCACAGAGGGTGACCATGTATGCTTAATTGAGAGGACGGGGGATATATAAGTCTAGTCGCCACGCGGTTTAATCATGCTTACCTTATTTCTTGATTACCTCATTGTTTGACTATAGAGTAATAAATATGTCTACGATTCAGGAATCACCATCGCGGAAAACATCAAGTCCGACTTCGAATGTTAGATCCAGAAGATCGCATACAAAGTCTAGACATGGATGTTTGGGGTGCAAACAGCGAAGAAAGAAGGTAATTGCCTCCATTCATCATCAATGACTTACTTCATCCAGTTCTAATGGGAATAGTGTGATGAGCAGCGACCTCAATGTTCACGATGTCTCGATAAAGACATCCCATGTGAATACCCTCGTCAGAAATCTCGTGCATTGAGATCACCCAGTCAACAAGACAACTCATGGAGTCAATTACAGTCCCTCACCATCCCAACGCCACACTACGCCCGTTCAACAAGCGCAAGTCTCTCGACCTCAGATCTCTCCCCCGGCCTCTCGCCCTATCTCGCACCAAGTCCCAACTTCACTCTCCTCCCTCCAGAAATGCCCCTTCCATCAGTTGATCTCGGCGCCGCAGAGCTCGAGCTCTTCAGCTACTATCTCTCCCACACAGCGCGGTCTCTAGCATACGATGAAGATGATCTGTATGCTTTACAAGTTGGCTTTCCAAACTTGGCTTTCAGAAGTAAACCCCTCATGAGCTCTATCCTGGCTCTCGCAGCCGTAAGGAAATGTCACGATTTGATATCTCAGCCTTTGCAGAGGGTTGAAAAGAGTCAGGTTAGGCATTTACTTGCTCTGGCGGATGAACATCACAGGGCGTCACTTCGTCAGACTAGAGCTGATATCCCAATTGCTAATCATTACGACCACGTTGTTGCGAATGCACCTCTTATGGTTCTTTATGCAACAGCCAACCACGCGGTTAGAATTCGTGTTTCAAAGACGCTCGATGAAGGAGAGAGAACTAGTTTGGCGCTTGCTCAGTTACACTGGATGACGCTCATTCGGGCAGCCCATTTGGCTTATACAGGTCTTTTGCACTCTACCAAAGATTTTGGATTCTTGGAGGACTTTACAGCTAGTCCGCCTGATATCACATTGAACAGCCAGTCAACTAATGGGCTGGTTCCTTTGGGCGAGAATGGACCTACGTCTCAGACAGAGCAACTTCTCATGCCAATTATTGCAGCGACTTCTGGACCGGCACTGGAGAAGCTAAGGACTAGAGCGCAGGCCTTGGAATTTGCTGCGCACCTCAAACCTTCCTGGGAGTCACCGGGTGACGACACAGAATTACAAGCTTGTCTTGTAGCTCTCGAAGCGTTGAGCAGTATCGTGAATGAGCTGTTTCACCCAGATCAGAGCACTTATGCGGATTCTCAGCAACCTGATCTCGAAGCGGGTTGGGCTGCGCTGAGTCAACTATCAGATGTATCGCCCTGGCTTAGAAGTTACATGGCCCGCGTAACATTCTCGACACCGCCTAAACCCCTTCGCCGAACAATAATGTGGTTTCTGAACCGAATCCCCAGCGAATTCCTCAGCGTCGTCGAGTCTGTCCTGGATAATATCCCGACAAGTCCTGATAGTGTTCCCGACGAAGGTATTCAGTGCGAAGGCGATGTATCTGAGACAACGAGACTTGCCATGGATATTTTCTCTCATTGGCTTGTTTTGGTAATGCTGTTAGATGGTGTTTGGTGGATTGGCGGTATTGGGGCTTGTGAGTTGGGTAGGATAGTGAAGTATACCACCAGGAAGCATTTCTTTGGGGAGTTTTTGGGGATGGAGACGTGGTGGCCGAAGAGTATGCTTAATATTGCTATGGAGATAGAGAGTCAGTCCTAAAGCAGACGTGGCATGGTATAATGTTTGTTAAGATCAGAAAAAAGGGTTGGATGCTTTTTTTAGAAATATGGGAATACCATGTATAGATTTCTGGTATCATAATATAATTTTTATATCTCCTATACCATCTCTCAATGTGCTTGATCATTCCTTGTCCGTGCTCTGACTGGCTCCATCGGAATATCCTCCACTTCGTTGACCCTATCATCCTATTATCCAGTTAGTCAAAATCCAGCATTATAATGGTATATGTACCTCTTGTATAGTGATCATGTTGTCTTGGGACTCCCCTCTTCGTCTTGGCGAATGAGAGCTTGAACGTCTTGCATCGTCTTCAAGCCATGGTCGTGCAGCACCGTCTTCTACAGAAGGCTGACTATTGTTTGAAGCGAATTCATAATGGCCATCATCCCGAGATCCCACTGGATGGAGAATAGAGCCCATCTCAGCTCTAGAAGATGATCCAAATCTCGAGCCTTTCCGCTGAAAGTTGGGCGAGGAAAAATCAATAGAGGCTTGTTGGTTGATAGACGGTGATGCGTGGTCTCGATATTCAAACGTTGTGATCTTTCGCATCGCCGATTCTGAAATTCGGTCAAGCACACTCTTGAAATCATCTAGGAAAATGACATCAGAAGCACATTTGAAGACCAAAGCGAGCTAAACCCTTTTAGAAAGTGGCTTGATGGGAGAACAAAGAAACTCACCCTCCAGAATGGATTGATGCCCCCTCGTTTCGAAACGGCAATCATGAAAATGACATCAGTGATCAGAAACACGATCGACAAGAACAAAGAGAACAACATTATTCCAAATCGTGGACTTGTTCGGATAAGGCCCGGAATCGTAAACTCGTAGTTCTCGTTGATGGCCAGAACTAGTTTGATAGTGGTGAATACCCACCAAGGGTCTCTGAAGAGTGGTTCGAGAAGTCGTGATGTGTTGAAGGCTTGACTCCCGAGGTGATTGTGATATTGGAAATTGGCCCATGTTTCGAGGACCCAGTATGGTTGGACGATGAGGAGTGAGATGATGAATATACGGGCTCCCCATTTCGGGAGGAAGGGACGGATTTTGAGCCATGCGATGAGATTATGGATGAAATATGAGATATATAATAGAGTTGCTGTGCTGCTGAGGACCCTGCTTAAAGTCAGTAACCGAATCGTGCAGTTGATGAATGCAACACTACCATCCATATGCAGGTTCATCGAAAAAGCAAAAGAAACCATGTCCAAGTGCAAGAAGAAGCTATCTGCAATTAATCGCTATTCAATAGACAAAAACAATGGAACTACTCACCTCGCCAAGAATAAGCTTATGTAAAAGGGTGTTCTTGCGATAATTACACAATACCAGCAAAAGCAGGATAATCACAGCCCCGACATTGAAGCCCTGACTCCACGCCTCTAACACCTGCTGCGCTCTCGTAGTGACATCGGGATTTGGCGCCATCGTGACATTTTGCGTTCAAAAGATGTAAGATCTGGGGCTGTCAGCAAACAAAAAAGGGGATGGAATGCGGCTGATTATAACGGAAAAACCGCAACGTCATGATTATCCAACGTAAGGCAAGGGCTGGTTTGCTGTGGTGCCAATGCTTGGCTCGAATCAAAGAGGCGAGAAAGATGCTGCCTGGGCATGGGTTGGCTTGTGGGCACCAATCATGTTATGAGATGGTGTGTGAGACTGTCAGACGGGTTTGGGGTTGGGGTTGGTGAGACTAGGCGACGTTGAAAAGTCAATTGAGCAAGGATCATGTCGATCCTAGGGAGTTCTAAGACTCGTGACCTTGAACCGAGAATAGATAACAATCTTAAGGAACTGTCAAGTTCTCCTAAACTTATACAATCTTGAAAGAATTTAGGCTAACTCTCATAATTTCAGTATTTATTACATAGACCCAGCCATTGTGTAACCGTAAGATATCTACAGAGCATACTTGAACAACGGGCTCTTCTCCCCCATGCGAACAAGATCCTCATCCGTATATCTCTGCCTGATCTCTTCCTCACTCATCTTCGCCTTCTTAGCATTGCCTCTCTTGAGAACAGTCTCCAGCCCCAGAACTGCAACAACACCAGCCAAACCAAAAGCCAGAGAAGTTCCGTAACCGGTTGGGTAACGGGGAGCTTCACGCTCGAGGTAGATGTAAGAGCCGATGAGGCCGCCGATATTGCCGACGCAAACAAGAAGACCAATGTTGACGGATCGCTTGGCGGGGTCGGGCGTGTTGGCGACGTTCCAGGCGTTGACACCAGGAAGAATGGGATACATGCTAGTAATTGTTAGTGATTGACTATGATAATGGTGGATAAGGACTTACCCGAAGCATGCGAGACAGACGGCAAAGTAACAAACAGCAATGTTATCCTCAATGTTGCTGGACTTGACAAACAAGATGATGAAAGCAACAACAAGACAGCATTGAGGTCCCAGGATGAAAGGAGCACGCCACGAGTACTTATCCGCAAAGATGGCAAACAAATAAGCCGAGATAGCTCCAATAGCATAAGGAGGAATAGTCATCAACTGCGCATCAGAAGAGGTGTACCCCATACCCTTCAAAATAGTAGGCATTGTGAACTTCATAGCATAATTGGGCACAGCATTCGACCAGTTCGCAAAGAACAAGAACCAAATCTTGTAATCCATAAGAATATCCTTGAACAGGCGGAGATTAAAGTGATCGTTCTCCTTGTAGTCCATTGGGACTGTAGCCCGGCGGCTTAGTTGTCGGAGCTCAAGATATCGAATCTCATCGGCGTCGAGCCAGCGTGTGGATAAGGCTGGCGAATCGCAAAGGAGGAAGACGCACATTATGGCAACGACGACGGTGAAGAGACCTTCGATGAGGAAGATCCAGCGCCAGCCTTCAAGACCTGCCATTCCGTCCATCTTAGCGATGGCGAAGGCCAGAAGACCAGAAAAGGCACCGCCTGTTGCAGCAGATGTGTATAGGATTGCAATTCGGGTTTGCGTCTCGTTGGGGAGGTACCAGTTAGAGATGATGAGGATAGCACCAGGGAGAAAACCGGCCCTATATCAGTCAGTATCTAGTTTCAGTAAATTGGCGAGACAAGGGGACTCACTCAAAGATACCAAGGAGGAATCGAATGACCAAGAGTCCAGCGTAGTTCTGGACCAGAGCAGTGAGCGTCATGATGACACCCCAGCAAAAGACGATGCCGCCCATGTACCAAGATGGTCTCTTGAACTTGTGGAGGATCATGTTGGAAGGGACTTCGCAGAGGACGAAGGGGATGAAGAAGATGGCGGTGACGATGTTGTACTCGATGCCCTTGAGGTGCAAGTCAACAGTCATGCCTTCAATCTTTGCATTTCCTATACAAGTTAGCCATTAACCTTGTAGAAAACTGTAGATGAAACCTACCAATGTTGGTCTTGTCCAAGTATGCGATAAGATACAAGAGAACAAGCATAGGAATCAATCGCCACTGATCTGCGTAAGTAAGGAGAAGTACTCGTTGGGTGAAAAGACTTACATCGACTTTTCGAATAATAGCGTTCTTCCTATTCTCAGGAAAGTTATTGAGAAAATCAGCATCTTCGTGGGATAAACCATTCTGGGCATGCTCATTATGCATGATCCCAGACTTTTCATCACGCGAAAACTCGCGTTCGATATCTTGAGTCTGAGTTGCCATTGCGAGCTGATATCTTCTTGAAAACGATGAGAAGATGTCTGATGGTAGAAAAAAAAAGGAGAGAAGATCAAGGTCCAAGAGGAGCCTTTATATCCCAGCTAGGATGATTCAGCTGAGTGTCATTGCGTAGGAGAACAGGGAAATGTGAAGAAATCGTAGTCATGGTCCTAGAGTCTGGGATTGGATTGTGGAGTTGCAAAGTCCGGGGATGCGGGGGATGAGACCATGTAGAAAACTAGTGGTAAGTCGACGAATGAAAAGCATTTCCGGTATACACTAGTAGAATATGGGGTCATGGGTGGAAATTGAGTTTGTCAGGCCGGAGAAAGAATCCGGGCATGCTCGGAAATCGAAAATACGCCTTTGAAAGTGGTGATGCTTGTGGATGAAAATACCTCGGATACTCGGATTCTGTCGGGAGGATTGTCGTCAAGTTGGTAAATTCGCCTTCTGAAGATGAGGCCGAGGCGCGAAATGGAGACTTCTTTTTAGATATATAAGAAGACGATAAACTCAATGGAAGAGAATTAAATCACCACATCAATCAACAATCACAACAACAACAAGAGCAATCTTGAGCATCAAGAATCATCTCTACCTCTCAATCACAATGTCTTTCGATCTCAAAGGCCTCGTCCCCGCCCCCGTCACCCCCTTCACCAAGGATGGCAAAGTCGACTACGACGCCATCCAGCGTCTGGGTTCTTGGCTCGGCAGCATCGACGGCGTCAAGGGTCTCGTCGTTCTAGGCCACGCCGGAGAAGGAACTTTCCTCACCCAGCAAGAACAGGTCGACACCATCAAGGCCTTTGTCAAGTCCGTCGACAACAAGATCCCCATTATCGCCGGCATCACCGGCGAGGGCACTGAAGTCGCTGCCCTAGAGGCTAAGCGTGCCAAAGAAGCTGGTGCCCAAGCTGGTCTCTTGTACCCCTCGCATGGATGGTTGCGCTTTGGTTACCAGCCTGGTGCGCCGCAAGATCGCTACAAGGTCGTCTACGAGGTGTCGAAGCTGCCTCTCATCTTGTTCCAGTATCCTGATAACACCAAGGCTACGTACAACCTCCAGACTCTTCTCGACATTGCGGCTCAGCCTGGTGTCATCGCCATGAAGAACGGTGTTCGCAACATGCGACGCTGGGATACCGAGATCCCTGTCTTCCGCCGCGAGCGTCCCAACGTGCCTGTCCTCACATGCCACGACGAATACCTTCTCCACACCGCCTTTGACGTGGACGGTATGCTTGTCGGATATGGTGGAATCGCCCCTGAGCCTCTTCTGGAGCTGATCAAGGCTGGCAAGGCTAAGGACTACGCTAAGGCGAGGGAGATTCACGATCTGCTCCTCCCTGTTACCAAGGCTGTTTACCACCGGGGTTCGCACATGGAGGGTACTGTTGCGCTGAAGCATGCGCTTGTTGCTAGGGGGATCTTGTCACATGCTACTGTGCGATCGCCTCTGCTGCCTCTTCCTGATGGAGCTGAGGAGGAGATTCACGCTGCTATTTCATCGGCGACCCTTAAGAAGGTTGCTTAAATCAAGGCTTGGTTGGAATTGTAATAGCATAGAGCTTGTACTGTAGATTTAGAACAAAAGAATCTCATATCATCTGTTAACGAGCTTTTCATTTGTGATTTCTACCCAAAATGACTAAAGAGATTGACAAGTCAATCCAATCACAAAAGCATTCACATAATATTCATCTCTTCTACTCATCGCACGCCTTGAAATTTGCAGGATTGGTTTTAAGATGTAGGAGCGTTGTTGGTATAACTGTTGGTCTTGAAATTGGCCCTTGGCATCAAACTTCAACAGCTGAAGGACCAGCTGAACAGCTCGGATATCACTAAAACATTTGATTTCAAATTTCAAGTTTCAACTTGATCCAGCAGATCCAAGCCAAAACCACAGATCACCTGATGAACATTCCACAAAGTTCATGTCTCATCCCGTAGTAGCCCCAGGTTGGCTAGAGCCTGGGTTCATAGAAAATCCGGGGCAACTAGCTCACCCATGCTCTATAATATCCGAGCTCCCCGCACTCTCCCCCTCCGCATCTCGGATTCTCCCCCTTCAACCTCGGAAACCCACCAAAATGACTACCCCAGTCACAACAACACCATTGTCCGAGGCGTCAACGGCCACAAATCCAGTGAATCGTTCAAAACGTGTTCTGCCTCTATCGCCAGATACAACCCGCGAGTCCGAGAACCGTCGGAAAGCATCCAAGGTGAGTTGTTTTGTTCAAAACGGATTTATGCACTTTTTCTCACAAGAACCAAGGTTAGCCGAGCTTGTGATCACTGTAAACTCAAGAAGCTCAAATGCTCTGGAACTCTCCCTTGCGCAGGCTGTGTGAAGAGAAAGCTCGACTGTCAATATGACTCGCTTTATCGCAGAGGAAGGCCACCGACGCCGCCGACCGTCGGACCACAGCGAGGATCTATGAGTTCTGCACCTCCTGATACCAATCCTGAACAGACAAGTTCGAGATCCACATCACAAGGGGACTCTGGTCTTGAGACTGCAGAAATTGAGGGTCAGTTCTTTGATCCCACATCGAATCTGACCTTTATCCATCGTGCGTGGAAGAGACTGGCGCAGCAGACGCAGCAAACAGAGTCGAGGTCTGGAGTTTTGACAGGTTCCGAAAACCTACAGCCTCTCATGTCTGCGGGTGACAAGCCCTTTATGACGAGGGGTGACTCGAGTTTGATGTTTGTCAATCAGCCAGAAGCCTTTGAGCTGTTCAACTACTATTTCGAGAACTGTGTCGTCACATACCGTGTTCTGAATAGACAATACTGTCAGGCATGGTTTGAAGCTATCATCAACAATGTTCATAACGGACAGCCGTTAGACACGGGAATTGGCCATGCAAAAGCTGCGATAGTAGTCAATATTCTTGCCATTGCGAGTTTTCGACAGCACAGGATCTCCGAGCAGGCATCACTGCCAGGCGGCGTGTCTATAATGTCACAGCAGAGTGAGCAGTACTTTCTCCAGGCATCTGAGCTCACTGCCCAAGAGACCGGCCTACCTCGACTTGAATCAGCCCAGGCACGAGTTTTACAAGTTCTTTATCTCTTGCAAACGTCTCGTATGAACCAAGCTTGGTATGTCTTTGGAAATACTGTGCCTATCGTTACGGCGCTCGGTCTGCATCGGAAGTCGACGCAATATCGGAATGGAGGTCGACAGCCCACTGACTACATCATATCTGAGTGTCGGAAGAGAACTTTTTGGGTTCTTTATACCATTGATAAATACCTAGCGGTTGTTTTCGGCAGGCCTCGGTTTTATCATGATAATGATGTCGACCAGGAGCTTCCTGACAGTGTCAACGATGAGGATATGACACCACAAGGACCGTCACCTCTGGAGCCCGCCATGGACTGCCACGTTGACTCATTAATCTTTCATGCGAGGTAAGGCAACCCCGACAAGATGCGCCTATCTTTGCTTATAGCATATCAGGATTGCGATAATTATCGAAAATGTATCACGGCAGGTCTACTCACTCAAAAAGATGCCACCTGAACAACGTCTTGACGCAGCCCAAGGCTTCATCCAACAACTCCACGAATGGCGTCAAGCTTTACCTCCCCATCTCGGCACCGTTCGTCCCTCCAGCCTCATTCCCATCTTCTCTCGACAAGCCACTGCTTTGAAGCTTGCGTACTGCCACGCTGTAATGCATACGACACGTCCGTTCCTTCTTGACCATTCAGAAGATTGCAGTCCTGCGTTACAAGCTTGCGTGACACAGTGTATAAGCGCAGCAAAACTCGCACTAGAAATCGTCGACGGCATGTTCTCTGAGAAATCAGTCTTATTCCATGCTCTATGGTGGATGCCCTATGTAACCTTTTGCGCATTAGCAGTGGTGTACGTATGGGACATTCAGCAAAGAAGTAACACAGCCGCTGATCCTGGCAACGCGCTGCTCTTCGATCTCGCGGAGAAATGCCAGACTCATCTGGCGAGAACTATTGCTGCCGAGTCCGCAAGTCGAAGATACAGCATCATCATTGAGGAGCTACGACAGGAAGCAAGGCAAGGGCCGCAGCATGCTACAAGGCCATCGCAGACAATTCAATGTCAGCAGGAGTCGCTCATTTCGAGTGAACATGAGTCGGGCACGAGTCTAGATGAGTTGGGTTCCATGTTTGACGATCAGGATGAAACGAGTTCGGGGTTGCAGTCTATCATGAATCCATTGAGTCAGTGGCAGCCGACTGACTGGTTGGATCTTGACTCTTCGGTATGTATTGGCTTCGGATGTTTCGACGTGGCTTGCACTAATGATCATGACAGGCTTTCACTTTCTTCTCTCAGCTTGAAGACTCAATACTCTATTAGTAATTCACGATGACATTTTTCAGCTGATACGATTACATCTTGCTGAATTCAGTGAGTACATGGGAACGTAGGGTTCCAAGGACCGCAATAAAAACTGTCGCGGTAATTGAGGTGCCCTGGCTTGTATGCAAGGGACTTTAGTCTTTTGCGTGCTACAAAAACAACCTTGGCTTCAATCTTCTGCCTCAGTCCCATCTTTGCTTTATGGTGAAGATCTTTTGGCCTGGACTGCTTTATCCACATGCTCATCGAAGAATTCGATGACCCGTCGACAGTCAGCTCTCTTTTGTATACTGAAGACCTTTCGGGCAGGCTTCATGGTGTTGCAAACATATTCTGAGAATTTGACCGCATCAGGATCGATGTAGCACCGGAGAATGTATTCGTATACGGTAACTTGGTTGCAGATACTGTTGATCACATTGGCTGGAACAAACATCCGTTTGAGGCTGTCCTTTTCTCGAAGGAGAGAAGACTTGAGGGCGCTCTTCAAAGGATTGCTTGACGGTTCGCTCATTTTCTTAAGGTTGTAGAAAGTCGAAATTGTATGAGAATGCTGTTGATGGTTTCTCAAAAGGCACTCTTCTTGGCTCCTGCTTGACCATTGGCTTGATTATGTAGAAGTTTTCAAGGCTGGTTCATAGCGACAAGTAAGTTCATGATTCAAGGACAGGTAGATTATGCCTGTATATTCAGCATGTCATGCACGCAAGCACGTTGACTTGAAGGAAACAAACCTCATTCAACTTTTGCTTTACCATGATCTTCCACTAGCCTCCTAGATCCTATCACAGCCAGTGAGTCGTTGTGCACAAGACTCTCATGGTGATAGGCACCAACCTGCACAACTTCATAGTTGCCATTGCCAAGATATTCATCGCGCTTTTGTTCAAGTCTCCTCTGGCTTCCATACTCTATCGACAAGAATTGCGGAAACATCTCACTTTGACTCATCCTCTCTTGGTGGCTTAGATCGGCTATTGTATAGTGCTTGTTGTGAAAATCAATGGAAGGAAATGCCAGATTATTAGCTGGCTGTCTTGGCCTACTTATGCTTCGAGAACAATGTGGTAGTACTACTTCATCCTTGGGTTCCAGTACTCTTTATGTAGGACAGATCGCTTATCAGCCAACGGGATACGCATTTTCATTGTATGCTGTGTTTGTGTAATAGCAGCAGATTATCCCCTGGGTACGCCGAGTGGTGTAACAAATACTGAAAATGGGCATTTGGTCCAGTGCATAGTAGGTGTTGGATGGTATTGGTGGAGGTTATGTCGATAGAGTGGTACGTCTTTTACGTGTTCTATTGTGTGTTCAGATGTTAGGTCAAGTGCCTTTTTCGAAGCGGTAAGCTTATACCTAGATAGGGAGCATGATCAATGACTTATAAGTGTGCCTATCTCCATGACAATACTAAATAATCGTAGCCACCAGTTCTTACAGAGGCACACCAGGGAATATGACTGGCTTTTGCCATAAATTCAAGTCTATAACCTGCATTAGCTGCCTGGCGAGTGCTCTCCCTACTTAAAATACCGTCCATCAAATCAAGCAAGCTCCGGATCACTATCAACAGCAGACAAAGACCCTCTCAGAGTGCATACGTCAAAGACAAGCATGGTGAAAATAGTCAACCGAACAGCAACAACGACATAAACCCAGAAGTACGGCGATAACATTTGGTTCCCCTCCCCGTCTTCCTTTGTCCACTGAAAAAAGCCCATAGAGAAGAATTAGAGCTTAACGACCAAAGCTGCCGTCCAACTTACCGAGACAAAGGTAGCAGGAAGAAAGACCATGCCCAGCATGGCGATGGACTACGACTTGGTAATTCCATTCACGAATCTCTTTGTTCCTGGTTGAAACTAAATCACCCAGCTGGGCAGTGTCCCTTTCACAGCCCCTTTTCCTTTCGTGTCACGGCACAGCTGGTCGGTGAGCATATGAGCACCAAATCCTGGGAGTGAGTGACACAAAGAGTCAGGAAGATCAACTTCAACGCCTGACTTCGCTGTGTGTCACGAACAGAAATGACATGCTTGGGCAGCCTAGGGGTCACAGCTAGCTCTCCCCCCAGTCCATGCAAAACCGTGATACTCCAACTGTCGCCTCATGCATTGGCACAAACCATAGACTAGCATATTGTTTGGCTGATCAAGCGAAATGGAGCGGTCGAATCGGGCGCTCCTATTTAGTTCCTCACTACTAAGACCAGGAGTCGAAGTATAAATACCCCAGCCAGGATCCTATTCAAATACACCAAAGCAGATATATGACATGATCTAGCAAGATATTTGCACGAAAACATTATCCCTGCCTTATTACTGATTGACGAATTCAAGGTCCCGCGAAGATGATCCAACAGTTCTTGACTCTCGAGTACGGAAACAAGAAGAGGCTTAAGCAAAGACTTGACGATTACTTTGGAAGTGATACCTATGAGATAGTCGAGGTAAAGTTTAAAACCATGCAGTCTACTGGATACTACTGATTATTATAGCGGTCTGGTAACCAATGGCAGATCATGGTTCCTAGAAAGTTGGAAAAGGTTGGTAGTTCTGACCTTTTTGTTCCAATCTCTGAATTTTGAAATCAATACTAATGCACGACAGACCGAAGTCGAAGAAATCCAGGAACACATGAAACAACACTACAAGTCTACTACCTAACGCTGGTAGAAAGGGACAGACGAGGAAGTGATTCGCTATCGGAAGTCATGGAATCAGCACACACAAGTCAACTCATCACAGAACAGTCATGAGGAACTGTTCTGTATCATTGTCAAGAATCTGTCCTCATTCACAGGATAAACTAGCTCTTAGATAGCATAAAGGTTCTTCACAATACACAAAGAAACACAAACTCCCAAACAGATTTCAAGAATTCCAGCTGCAGTTGACAACCTGACAATGCTGAAGGACCAACTCGAAAATGCATTGCTTCCAAACGGAATCAACCAACAGGAGCAGTTTCTTCCAGCCGGTTCCCTACAATCCATTTGCAACGAAACAGCCGTGCTCACTGAACTCTCTGGGTACTTTGACAGCGAACAAGCGAAACAATACACAAGATATGTCTGCGATCAGAATAAACCCGCCAGGCAGATATTTAGTATTCTAGCTCTGATCAACCAGATTGAATTAATTCCAAGCTTCCAAGACGCCGGATTCTTCGACCAAGACTTGCCACTCACAAAGAATACTGAAGGGTTGGGGTTGCGATCTCGTTGCCCACAAGATCAACGATCCATCCTACTTGCGACAAGTCCACAGAACCTCGAGACGATACGCGATTTCAGCCTGAAACAGTGGTGTATACATGTCCCATCTTTTGAAACGGGCATTGGTGGAAACTGTGAGGATCTCGTGCTTGATTCAAGTACCATCTTACCGTGGGAATCTGCTGGGCAGAACAACATCAGTGGAGGGTATGGATATGTTCAAAGAGTCAGGATTCACAAAGACCATAATTCTTTCGTAAGTTGACGATAATGACGTACCAGCTCAATATACAGAATAAACTGACATCTAGGAGACGAAATATAAGGATTTCGCGTTAAAGACTATACTG
This sequence comes from Fusarium sp. NRRL 52700, assembly GCA_013396095.1. Lineage (NCBI taxonomy): Eukaryota > Fungi > Ascomycota > Sordariomycetes > Hypocreales > Nectriaceae > Fusarium > Fusarium sp. NRRL 52700. The sequence goes on from JAAQRM010000370.1 coordinate 471,659, forward strand.
CCAGCAAAAGAACACACACGAGGTATATTCAAGCAGGAGTTGGTCGCTTTTCGCAAGGTCCGTCCCGGTCCAAACCTTCTGGAGCTCATTTCTGCATTCCAGATATCAGGAAAAGGTCAATTCATGCTTTTGTTCCCCTGGGCCGAAGGTGGCAGCATGGACGACATGATGGGTCGGCCGTCAGAGGATGTTTTCAGATCCCGCCAGAAATCGCCAAAAGACTTTGTGCAATGGACCATATCCCAATGTCGTGGCTTGGTCGAAGCTCTTGGGGCAGTCCATCAAGTCAACATCGTTCGGAGGATGGACGAGGGAACTTCCGGTGGCCAAGCCAGAAGCTTTGGGATACACCTTGACATTAAACCAGCCAACATTTTATACTTCTCTCAAGAAAACGCCCGCCATCCACTCGGAGTTCTCAAAATTGCAGATTTTGGCCTCACCAAGTTTCACAGTCAATCATCCCGGACACGAAAAAGCCGCGGGTTCTGCCTACAGATGCTCACAGCAATATCGCTCACCCGAACATGACATCGGTTACATCATTTCTAGAAAAGTGGACATATGGGCGCTTGGCTGCATCTTCTTTGAGCTCTTCACCTGGATGCTTCTCGGACTCAAAGCTCGCCAAGAGTTTCGTCAAGCGAGAATGCAGGATACTCTGTTTTCGGGAGACTGGGATCACATTGGAAATGGCTTTGAAAACGACACTGAGGACAACTTCTTCCAGAGGCATATCGAGATAATCGGATGGAACAAGGGAACCAAAGCTACAAGTAAAGCCGAACGAAGAATTCTAGAATCGAATTCGTCCACCTGTCCCAACAAGATCAACCAGACCCAGACACCAAGGCTGAAGCCTAGCATATCACAGGTTCGTAAATATTGCGTTATTCAACTCGAGTTGCGTCCCATCTTACTGTCTCAAGTGGATTGCAAAACTTGGGTATGAAATACGTCGCAAGAACGGGCCAGCTTTCCTTACATGGCTTCTAGAATTCATCACAGATGACATGCTACACCCAGAGAGGGGGGACAGAGCGGGTTATGAGAGGATCCTCGACTATTTCAATAAGTTCGTGGATAAAAAGTTACCCAGAAACTGGGATATTAAAATATAAGAAGTATTAAGATACCTATTAACACTAAGTTCACCAGTGATAAACTACTGATAACCTGGTAATGGAAATCTGGACCACATAAATATATACAGATATAGTTAATAAAGATAAATTACCAATAATTAGCAGCAATATCACAGATCTACACATCATCGATCCTATTGTTTCCATCTGCATAAATCTGTTGGTAAGACGCTCGACCTTTCATCCGGTGCCACCAAGTAAGTAGGTTCTTGTGAGCCTCTAGAACGGTAGGCCAGACTCCATCTTGCAGATAGTGCATATACGGGACATAGAAAAGGTCAACCAGTGTCATAGTCTAAGTATGTCAGCTGCTCTGTTACAAGAGTTCAATCGCAACCATACTAACCTCTCCAGCCATGAAAGTCTGTGTGCTGAGCTTTCGATCAAGGAGCCCCAGAACTCGCTCAAGTTTCACCGTAAGGTCCTCGATGACCTGTTCCTTGGGCTCTTGTTTCATGAATTGCCTACCAGGCGCTGTCAGCTTCCATTCTTAATATCGCGTCGGCAGGGCTACTCACGACTTAAATTATGCTTCGAAAGCAAGTGGGTTAGCAACAGCATCGAAAGAGGTCAATTCGATGGATGCAGCTTCTTCAAACTTGGCCTTTGCGACTTGACCATCGGGTATGAGTTTATTTCCCGGTCCGCCATATCGATCCGCAAGATATCGAGCAATAGCCCGTGATTCGGTCAGAACAAGAACTGGGTCATGAGAGTGGTCCTGGAGGCATGGGACAGCCCCGAAAGGATTAATATCAAGGAATTCGGGCTTCTGATGCAGTGGCAAAGAACATCAGCATCACTGGGTCCCGTAGGCAATGTCGATATCACATACCTGCTGCTCACGCTTGATAATGTCCACCTCATGAATATTGGTGATGTTGAGACCCAGCTCGAGAATTACCAATTGTAGTCTCTGAGGACAAGGGAACCGGCTGTCAGTATAAAGCGTTAATTGAGACATTTTCGTAGCAATGAGCAAGGGAGTAATGAGAAGTGATTAAGAAGGTTTTTTAATGACATAAATACCTAGAATTCGGAGACATGTTTCGTCTTTAAGTAGATGACTTGGAGAAAATCCACTTCAAAATAACACAGTCTGAAAATGGCATATTGAAGGCATCATAGACGCGTAGACTCCTCCTCATAGTTGAGGGGTTCTACCGCAATTTCAGGCGCCATATACACGTACGCAATCGAAAGTAGTCAAAAGTACCACACCGAGTGTCTCGTGCACACGTAAACCATTAAAAGCCTGGAGTAATTACGATTTCAATTCTTGGGCACTGGATACGAGACTTTAGTCGACCTCGGCTATTATCATCTGAAGCAAGATGATACCAGCGAATGACTCAATCGCTCCCCTTTACACGATACGCTGGATGACATGGACGAGTTGGGTAACTGTAGTGAGAATGGCTTGAGTTATGAGGCAATTTCAGCTGATGTTTTACATAAAAGATATACTTATAACTGCGATGTGATGTGCCTGGCGATGTTAAAGAATTCTAAACCAAGGGTAGTGACTTAGGTCCGAAAGACAATATCATTTTAACCTAGAGAAATATAGAAATATATATTAAGAAATTAAGGAAGTAATTATAATACGCAAAGAATGGGAACAGCAGTATGAGCGATCTAACAAGCTGCATTAAAAATAGTAAAGCGGAATATTAAGCAAACTTAATAACTATAAACAGAAGAGTTAAGACACTAAGGGCTTAAGGCAATGGATTTAAACGAGTGAATTAAATAAAAGGAAGAGTAAAAGGAATCTAAGCATATTCTGAGATAGATGTAGTCTGCCAGAAAACACAGATAGAATAAGCAAAAAGCAAAAGCATGGACGAGGAGGGAATTGAACCCTCGACCTTTCGCAGATGCACGAAGATGCGAAGCGAACATCATACCCCTAGACCACACGCCCTAACAATACGGATGGCAAAACTTTTAGTGATTATGTACTTCACTCAATCCCTGCTCTGTTACCTTGGACATACCCTCCACAACATCAGCCTTAACCAGAACATGATCTTCAAATGTTACCCTACAAGCCACGGACTCTCAAATAATTGCAGATCTGTTCATTACCCAGCTCCTTACTTGGTTCCCCAGTCTCGGCCTCTTCCTAATTGTCTCATCGACATTTGCCAAGCTCATCACCCGACAACCTTATCCCCAACTGGTATGCAATTTATCTCCTTTTGCCATTAATCGATGCATCACACACGGAAGAAGTTATTTTTTCCAAGCCCAGTGATGGCGTCGCAATGACAGCCCTATAACAATGTCTCACCATCCATTGGCTCGGACGACTCATCCGGTGGTTCACCATCACCCTTTCGGCCCGCTACCACTGGAATCTTTGTCAATGACCTAAAACATATTGAAAAAGTAAGCATATTCAAATCAAAGGATGCAACAGCGTGTCTTGGAAGGATTCATCCGGAAATGGTAGCGACACTACTGTATACCCGCGTGCGCAAACGAGGCTCCCCCACGCATTTGGGAGGGCTCACTGTCAACCCTCCCAGGGGGTTTGTGCTGGCTGTGCTTCTTTATTTTCGTAGCGGCTGCCAAGCTTTAAATACCAGTGGTTCTCGCATTCATTCTCCAGGTGTTTAGCCTGAAAAGCCGGTTCCAGGTGAACGGTTGATGAGCTGAGAGACAGGGGAGGCATTGACAATCCCGGTGCAACCCTCTTTCTCCAAAATTGTTAGATGCAAAATGAAATTGACATCTCTTGTTTGAAGCTTATGCTTATTTTTGCTTCGAGAATTATTCCATGAGGTCTGGGGAAGATAATTGTGGTGAAACGGAGCTGACATATAGACGACGCTGAATGGCTGGCTATATTCACTTGCCGAGGCTGTTTACCGTGTTTATATCAGCCCAGTATGTATTAAAGTTAGTCACGAATACCATGATTCAAGTCTCAGCCAGTCAGCCTACACCCTTGTCTCCATATCTCAGGCATCACTTCACTCAAATGGACGGGAAATTGCAGAACCGCCCCCCACCCAATCCCCAGTGTCTACCCCGAAAAAACTAGAGTGCTAGGTAAGGCAGCTCGTTCAAGCTCGTACCATCTAACCCCGCAAAATTTAGGTAGCAGTCATGTGGTTTGGTGCGTTTCAAGATCTGGCATACGTCTAAGACAAAGATAGAAAACGATCAGCGCTTTAAGCATAAGCTAGCCCACCATCAGCCGGTCCGTTTAACCGCAAAAGTTGGACCGAGAGCAGCACCTCGGCTCGAGAATCCGTTCACAAACTTTGGGGGACTGTCAACCTGAGCTAGGCCGGGGTTTGGCTGCATGCGAGCGAATCGTCTGTCCCTGTGTGGTCGGCCGCTGACGGGAATGTCACGTCGTGATGCAACATGGACAGCGGTCGAACCAAGTATTTTGCGGAGACTCCACGTTTCCCCAGACAACTCCATAATTAGCCTATATACGGAGAATTCAGTTAAGCTACCGCTAGGTTCATACTATGCGTGTCTCTCTATCTTATCTAAACACACACGTACACGCGGGAGGGGGGAAGCTCATGTATAATATGATCTGCAATGCCCCCCATTGAAATTCCTTTTTTCGCTTCCCATCTCTCAAGCTTGGTTTCCTCTACTACTCTGGAGACGGGCCCCCTCGCACAAAAACCAACTCGACAAGCTTAGAAGAGACAATTCGCCAACATGGTCAACGTTGGTAGCGCCGCGGACCCCATCGTCACTCGCCTCGTCGAGGAGGACAAGACGCCATGGTACAAGAAGCCCAATCTGCGTCTTATGTACGTCTGGTTGTTCTTCTGCTGTATGGGTGTTGAGATGACTTCTGGTTTCGATTCGCAGCTCATCAACACGCTGCAGTACTCTCAGAACTTCCACCACTGTACGAATCAACTAAAAATATGAGGAGAGGTGACTCAGAGCTGACGGGTTTTATAGATCTCGGTGACGGACGAAAGAACGAGGAAGGCAAGTGGGCTATCGAACCTGGTCTGCTCGGCTTCGTCAATTCTTCCTACCAGCTCGGCTCTATCTTTGCAGTTCCATTTGCGCCTTGGTTTGCTCAGCGATTTGGTCGAAGATGGTCTATTATGCTCGGTTCTCTCATCATGGTTGGTGGTGCTATCATCCAGGGATTCGCCCAGCACGGTATGAAACATCTGTTCAATCTGATATTCGATTTACTGACATCTTCTTAGTTGCCATGTACATCATTGCCCGTATGATTCTTGGAGCTGGAATTCTCTTCTGTATTATCTCCGGTGCCGCCCTCATCGGTGAGCTGGGATATCCCAAGGAGCGTGCTGTCCTCACGTCTCTGTTCAACTCATCCTACTACATCGGTCAAATTCTCGCCTCTGCTATCGCTCTGGGCACAACACCCATCACCACAAACTGGTCATGGCGTCTGCCTTCTCTGCTGCAGATCGTCCCCTCATTGATTCAGATCTCCACCGTCTTTCTCCTCCCCGAGTCTCCTCGTTTCCTCGTCTCCAAAGACCGCGAAGAAGAAGCCGCCCAGGTTCTCATCAAGTACCACGCTGAAGGCGATGCCAGCTCCCAGCTTATCCAGGCCGAAATCGTTCAGATCCGAGAGACCATCAAGGCTGAGATGGAAGCCTCCAAGCAGTCCTGGCTCGAGGTTGTCCGCACCGCCGGTATGCGTCGTCGATTTGTCGTCACCATCTTCATCGGTCTCTTCACCCAGCTTTCCGGCAACACTCTTCTGAGCTATTATTCCGGTGTTCTTTTCGGCATGATGGGTTTCACCGACGACTACACAAAGACTCGAATCAACCTCGCCTATGCTTGCTGGAGTTTTCTCAATGCTACCATCATTGCTTTGATCGTCACTCGCTTCAAGCGTCGACACATGTACATGCTCTCCGCTACTCTCATGCTGTGTGCTTTCATCGGCATGACTGTATCTCTTGAGAGAATTCAAGCTATCCCCGAGGGCCAGAAGAATAGTGCTCCTGGCATTGCCGCTCTGTTTTGGTACTTTGCTTACTCGCCAACCTACGCCATCGGAAACAACGCTCTCACATACAGTAAGTCATCAGTCACCATTTTCAAGTCCAAACTAACAATTTGCAGCCTACCTGGTTGAACTTTGGCCCTACGCGATGCGAAGCCGTGGTATCGGTGTTCAGCAGATCTTTGGAAAGCTCGCCGGCTTCTTCTCCACCAACGTCAACTCCATTGCTCTCGATGCTATCAAGTGGCGATACCTGGCCATTTACTGTGGTTGGATTTTCTTCGAGTTCTGCATCATCTACCTTCTCTATCCCGAGACCAGCGGCCGAACCCTCGAGGAACTTGCATTCCGTACGTTATCTCGCTCTCAACGCTTTAGTAGGACAGTGCTAACAGACCATAGTTTTCGAGGACGAGGAACTCAAGGAGAGGACCGTTGCTGCTGTCGAGAAGCAGATCCACTTTGGAGACTCAAAGGCAGACGAACAACAGACTCAAGTGCAAACCCGCGAGGTTGTTTAAATGGTTACTTTGTTGAAAGGGGGAGACTTGTTTGGTCTCCATACTTGTTAGCGCTATCAGGACGATCGTTCATGAATATCACATCAAATTGCGACCCCATATTTTGGTCAGCAACAGCAGTTTTCACCGTCAAAGAGTACACTTCTAAAATCAATGTGATGTTTGAAAATGAGCCAGGGCGTACAGGTCATGACAACTTAAGCTCCAGCACAGAATATCAAACATCAGATGGGTCTTCAGTGTCACGACAGGTAGCAACAGAGTATTGTATTATGACAAGGGTGTAAGTATAGCCAGTGGTGGTTGAGGTCATGGATCTCAAGAAGAATCCGAATGTATTCAGCTATAAACTAACCACTTACACCATCTACAACACAAAAATACTAAGCAGTTGAAAGACACGCACACTCCTTCATCCGATGCTCATTCAAGTCCAAGAGCGTCCTGGAGAAGTTTTAAAGCTCCGAATAGCTGATTATCATGATATCTCCTACCCACAAGCTGGAGGTTGATAGGAGCTCCTGTGAAGTTGCCACTCTCCCAGAGGTCTTTCACGTGAGCGCACTCAGGTCCCAGAGGCTTATAACCCTCTTCGTACTTCTCACCCTCTTCAACCTTGAGCCCTGTAGGGAACACCAAGCCAGGGCAGTCAAGATAGTTCCACAGAGCTGTATACATAAGATAGAAATTTGTGTCGTGAGTCGTAGCCGGACCAACTCCAGTGGGACAAAGGATAACATCGACATCCTGGCGTTCCCAATCCTCTGCGAAAGCATGTCGGAAGTCGAGGCATGCTTTGCGTACGTAAGCCATTTCAGCGGCAGTCAGCATGCCGTTGGGGGCGGCGGTCTTCCAGATCCAGTCGGTCAATGGATAGATTGGCTCGCCTGTTGCCAGGATTACATCACGAGTTGGAATCCCGCCGTCAGGAGAGTAGGCCTGCCTGATTTCATCCCAGGCTTGTTTCACTCCATAAGGCACGAATGGCTTGACCTCGATAAGCCCTGATAGTCGAGGTTCTGATAGAAGGGTGCTGGCCCATGACAGCGCACGCTTGAGAGGTGGCTGAGGCTGAATGAAGCCATCATGTGTCATGATGCCAACTTTGAGTGGGCTACCAAGGGTCATGCCCAGCGTGGTCGACAAGCCAGTCCATGTCGTTGGGACCAGTGTCAGGTCTCTGATATGCGGCTTGACAGCAAGCTGAATACGCATGAACAGGTCCATATCCCGTGCAGATCTACACATAGGACCGGCGTTGGCCAAGACAGTGAGCTCGGCTACCATTGCCCCATGTAACAAGTCTTTCGTTGATAGGATGCCACTTGTTGGCTTGTATCCATAGATACCGCTAAATGCAGCAGGGATTCTGATACTTCCACCAATGTCGGTTCCAATTCCGAGGACCGAGCCCTTCATAGCAATCAGGGCCCCTTCACCACCACTGGAACCTCCAGATGTCAAAGTGGTGTTGTACGGGTTCAAGGCTCGGCCCCAAGGTGAGTCACTTTCGCCATGCATCAGTGCCTGGGGTTGGTTTGTCTTGCAGTAGAAGACAGCGCCGGCCTTGCGAAGGACCGCTGGAAGAGGGGAGTCGTGCTGGTCATACTCGGCCGTAGCCAGAATACCCAACGAAGCGTATGTGCCGGCCAGGGGAATGTGATCCTTGATACTAACGGGAACACCGTGGAGCGGACCTATCGTGGTTCCATACTCTGCTAGATACTCATCCAGCTTTGTAGCTTGCTGCATAGCCTCATCATAAAACCACTGCGTGAGACAGGAGGTAAGCTGATGGGCGATAATAGCACGCTTGCAGAAGGCTCTAGCAACAGCCACAGAAGTATGCTTGCCTCTGGCGATAGCCTCAGCTAGGCCAGTTGCATCGTAGTCTTCAGTGATGGATACCTCTTCGTCCGTGAGTATGCCACAGGTAGCAGGGATTTTGGTGACATCGAGAGGAGTGTCTTTGAAGAATTCAGAGCCCAGACAGAACTCTGCGGGTACTTTGTCGGCCAGTGCTTTGAGTACAGATGCACGCTTGGCCTCATGCTCTGGCGTGCCTTTTGGGACGGACACAGGGTTGTTGACATACATGACGATTGTTCAGGCAGTTATTGCAGCTTTTTAGGAATGGTATAAAGGTGGATGGAACATGATAAAGACCAAGTGAATAACAGGCCTCTCTTTATAGTCGTTTACGATCTCAGTCGCACCCAGGAGGACTCTCCACAACTTGAGCAGAGGTCAACCGGAATTACCGATGATTGGAAAATTGATACACAGGCGGTGAACAATCCAATCAAGCGTATTTGCGACTTGTTGGTGATAGTACCGAGCGAACCATTACCGAGGCTTCTAACCCTTAACATGGACGTAACCAGCACTTCCAAGCTCGTCTCGGTATCTATCTACTGGACCAATCATATGCTTTTGCGATAAATGCATGAACTAAACTAGTGCGAGCGAATGAAGCGTATCATTCCAAAGCTTCATGCGTCACTAGTGTACTTCCCCGCAAACCTCCTTGGGGAAGGGTACTCACCATGATAGCTTATCTTGAGCTAAGGCACTTGGCCCTTGTCGAGCCTTTGACTGCATTACCGAGTGACTGAGATAACCGGTTCCATCGTATACAGGAAGAACATGCCATTGGTGTTCTCTGTCTCTTACAAACACACACACGACCGACTCCAGATCATCGATCGCTGCCGCATCTCACAACAGTCCATCATAGCATCTTCATAAGTCCTACTTCAGCCAACTGGCCCAGACAGTCAATCCAATATGGCCACAAGTGTTCAGCGGCCCAAGCTGCGTGCCAAAACAGGTTGTCTTCCATGTCGACGACATCGTATCAAGTGCGATGAGCGAACTCCCGTCTGCCGAGCCTGTCATGCCTCACGAGTCCCGCGCGATTGCCAGTGGCCCTTGGACATAGACCTTGTCGACCGACGCTTCAGATCATGTAAACTTCGCGAGGCGAGAAAAAGTCGTCATAGTCAATCGCCTCCTTCGTCTTGTATAGTGGCATCACCGCCGTCACTGTTTCTGCTGACCGATTGTGTCATGGCTCGGAAACGGGAACGAGATGACATGGAATGGACACTCTTCCACGAATTCAGCCGACGGGGTACACCACTTCTTTTACTACCACATTGCAGCTCTGTTTTCTATAAGACATGGCATGGTGCTATGTACACAATAATGGTATCTCGCAAGAGCTTGTCGCCTGCTCTCATGGCGTGCGCTACATCCTTTGTATCTATCAGAGGAGGGCCGTCGGGCATGTATCATGTCTCGCATCAGTACTACACAGACTCGCTTGCCAGACTGTCAGACTCACTCTGTCAGGAATCACCAGAGAAGGACGATGATATCCTTGTCACCATTGTGCTTTTGTACGCATTCAACATCATATCTGGCTCCTCCTCGTGGGATGACCAACCCCAGCACGTCAGTGCCGCCATCAAGATTATCATCTCCAGGATCTCGAATGCGACAAGCACCGACCTTACGGCTTTTCTCCGTCTGACGCTTGAGAGTGTGTTGTACGAAGTCTTCCTATTAAACAATGGTCTTTGGTCCAGCGCGAACAGCTATATATCCCTACAGTCATTGGACCCCGAGTTTTGGGCTCGTTCTGAGAAGCTGTTGGGGCATCCTGATAATATGGACTTTAATCTTTTGAGCCTCAATAGCCCCGTTCTTGGTATGCCTTTAGCAGTAATGAGGCTCGCCACGTTTCTCGGACAGCTTTGTCTTGGAAGAGAATCCGCCAACATGGAAGATCTGGCGAACCTTCAGGTCGAGGTCACAGCATGGGAAGACTTTGCCCTACAGGCTATGGAACAGACCGATGCCTCCGATGCGCTGAACAGAGATGCCAACTACTTATACACCATGATCATTTCTATTCTCATGCGGTACCTCATGGCTTATGGCCCAAACACAGGACTTCCCAGGGTGTCCCTGGCAGACAGCTGGCAAGCTTGTGCAGCACTTCAGATTCTATCCAGGCGTGTTGATGATCATCGCTGGTCAGAGTGTTTCATCGGAACCTGGCCTGTATACGCTTTTGGGTTCCTGCTATCTGACGAGAAGGATAGAGATATTGTACGGTGCGACATGCAACGTCGACGGGAGCGCACAGGCTTCTGGATAGTCAAGCGCTTCCAGGAGGACTTGGAGAGGTCTTGGGCCGGGCTGGAGCCACACTCACCATCAGTCTCCGTCGATGACGATGTCCCAAGCACAACTGATGCCGCCTCCATCCAGCATTGCATGCCAATCATAGCGTTTTGAAGCAAAGACTTAATGGAGAGTGACTTGAAAGCGACGTTCGGCGACACCTGTTACTAAGCCTGAGCACTTCCAGTGATCAGCGACTGATCGCCCATCTCGAACACTGAGTTGTTGTAAGCCACTTACCCATACATCCCATATAAGAACTCAGTGACTAACTCAGACCCTGCACCAGGTTGAGTAAGCAATTATCATGGCATAATCACAATCCTTGAGTATTTTTCATTTTACTAGATTGTGTAAGTTTTGTCAAATCAGGGCATGGCAAGCCTCTTCCCAAAACTTAAAAGCCTTCAAAGTTCACAACTTTCATCCTCCTCATCTTGCTAAAGACTAAATTTTCCTCAATCCTTTATTCCCTTGGATAAAACTTGGGACATTTCTTTCCTCTCCCAGACAGCTTCTCCTGACATACATGATCTACGGACCATCATGAGTCTTGTTACCCTGCCCTGCGAGCTTCTCGCCAACGTCTTCTCGCTTGATAATGGCTTGTCAAGGCGAGATCTCAAGTCACTCAGACTCACCTGCCGCAAAATGTCTACCGAAGCATCGCGTACTCTTTTCTACCAAGTTCGAGTTTCCCCTTTTATTCAAGATTTTCGGCACTTATTCGAGCTCTTAGAGTCTCCACTTGCCTCCCTGGTTCGAGTTCTCGTCTGGGAAGAGCTTGCGTTTGACCGTACCATTCTCAGATATCCTTGTCTGATGCCCCCGATACTTTATGACCATAATGGGAATGAGAACATAGGGTTCTTCAGAGAGCTCACCAGGATCGTATATTTCGAGTTTCTGGTTGGCTCCCAGAATATCTCGGAAGCCACCAATGACCTGTACTCCCTTACCGCGCATACAATACACGATAACCGACGTTCGATTACGAAATTGAGTTCTCCAGATGGATTTGTATCTGCTGTTTGCAACAACATGCCCAATCTACATACCCTGGTTTCAAGGCCCATGGATGGCCAGCGGCGCTTTGAGATTCCCTCCTTGGATTTCTCCATAACCATCAATAGTCTCAGGCCTCTTTTGCAGGGACATGAGACAAATATAAGGTTCAATACTGGTTTTACGGATTACTTCGTTCCGCTACTCGAATCTCTTGCCAGTCGGGCCAATGGCGAAGAGCCAACAAACAAGATTACCCATCTGTTCTACTCAGATGAAAGTCTCACGAACCATTCAGCACTTCTCCGAATGGAGGAGCCTTCGAAGCCTAATATTTTCGAACATCTTGTCCACTTGGAACTCTGTCTTTATCTCAGCAGTACGTATGTCCCGAGGCAAGCTTCCAGCGGGTTTACGGCTTGCCTTGCGAACGCGAAAAACTTGACGAGCTTGAAAATATGCAACGAGAAGTCTTTCGTTCCGTTCATTCCCATTGTTATTCCCACACTACCCAGTCTTAGGAGTGTGGAATTTGTGGAAATGAATAGTTGTATATATACTATGAAAATGACCGATGCTGGACGACTTCATGATACCATGATCTCCGGAACTATCAGTTTCATCCGGCGTCACGCGAAGACACTAAGAAGTTTGTACTTCACCTCGATGAGAGTCAATGCTTCTTTCCTTACGCAACTTTCAAACTTGAATGCGTTGCACTTGGATACGTTTGTTATAGCTTCAGGGGACGACATTGACAACGACGTCGATGACTATGGCGAGGACTGCAGCTATTATTCCGACAGCGACTCCTCGTTGTCCGGTAGAGACACACATGAGCGTATGAATGAAGATTCAGTTCTTGCTTACGTCAACCGCACCGATGGCCCCGATCAGAAGAAACCACTGCCGCCTCTTATAGGCGAAAGGATGCAGATATCTACGCATTCTCTGGCCTTCGACACAACAACCTGCGAGCTTTCAGCATTTCATGCTACACGGGACAATCTCTGGCAAAAGAGAGGATATGATTTGAAGGACATCAAAGTTTTGGATTCTGCTACATTCGAGCGAAGAGACGAACATGGGATCGCCCATAGCCTTGGACCCCGAAGGATCTACCATTTTGAGACGGGGTTATGGGTTGACTCAGACCAAGTTTTCTACGACCCTGTCACTGATGAAGAGGTTAATGATCCTTTTGAAAAACGAGAAAAGTCCAAAGATGACTCTTGGACTGTCCGAGGACAACATACATGGGACTCAGAATTGGGCCTCTGGAGAGATGGACAAGGAATACTGAAGAAGTTTGCCACTGAAAGGGAACTTCCAGAAAAACCCAAAATCCCCTCCGAAGACCAAGACTCCGATTTCAATACCGACATGCAACCCTTCTACGATAGAGAAGAAGACGAACATCTTCTCAGAATCGAAAACTCCCCACGGTGGGACTGGGGACGAGATGCAAAGGGCCAGGTTTGGTGCTGGCAAGTAAGTGGTCCAGGTGGCTACGCAACCGAGTCATGGCGTTTTGAACACAACGGCGAATATGCCTGCGGTAACGAACCGCTGGAGTTTTGGGATGACTGGTACGATGATCCAGGGGATAAGGCTGAGGCGACACCCTATGGTTGGAATCTGGACGCTTTTGTCAGGAGTAAGGAGCTTGGCAGCGAGATTCCGCAGCGGGGCACATGCAAAGGCCTACGTCTATATTGCAAGGAAGATGACCCGATCGGTACGGACCACGATTGTGACTCTTGTATTCCGAAGCCAATGGATTTCGAAATATGCTCGATTGAGCCTTGGTGGTTAGAATGATATCCACTTCACCTCTCCTGTGTACCATTGTCATATCGAATTTTCCTAAACTCATGGTGGGATTTCTTTTGCATATTTATTTGATTTAACAGACTTTTAAATAGACTCTTATAAAAATGCCTGATTGTGACATATCTCAAGTGGTTTGACTACTAGCATTTCTAACTAATACAAGTCTAGGGTGAGTAGACGTGTTATACACGCGGTTGGCTACGTCACCAATCATGAGTACGACTGCCAGTCCAATCCAAAGTCAGCAGGAGTCTACGCCAGATCTAGGCAGCAGGAAAAAAAGCCATAGAATCATGGAAAATAAAATTCAGCTCAGCAGTCCTTTAATGAATGGAGGGAAAAAGACAAACACATGGCGTATGCGGTGCAATCGGGCGTCGTATGTGACAAGACTTTCACTTGCACAGCCACAGATGAAAACGCCACACGCCACACATCAATTTTCGAGGAGGCAACAAAACCAAAACCATCTATCTACCTAGGTACTGGATGTTAAGTAATAAAAGACCTTGGTGAATTAAAATCTATCTTATCTTGACTTCGTGACGGCTTAGCTGACCTTGGAACAGTCATTTCCAGCAGCTTGCCTCAATGTTAGAAGCTTTCTCTCTACTATAGGACTGAAGACTTGATTAATATCAAGGTGAGAAAATAAACCGGTGCATGAGCACACTAAACCCATCATTACTTATTCTGTCACCTAGGCTCCAGGGATGTCTCTGTTGAGGGTGGCGCAGTAGGCATGACGCTAGCGCACGCTGGGCATCATTTGGTCGCCTCCAGGCCTGAAAGACGCTTGGCAGCCGCGCAACCTTAACCATCCCGTCACAGAGGCAGCCAAGAAAGAGCGAACCAAAGCCCGAGCGCCATAACTTATAAATGACGAAGCCCTTGGCCAGAAATCTTCCCTTTTCAACCCCCTCTTATTCTTCTTCTGTTATACAACCAAAACATAAAAAATGCGCCCTTCCCTCGAATCGTCGCTGGGCGATCAGGGCCTTGCAACTGAGCAACGGAGCCTGCTAGACCTTATCGACAAGCTCCAATTCGCACAGCTCGATGATGTCAAACTACCCCAAATCGTCGTTGTCGGCGATCAATCCGCTGGCAAGAGTTCGGTTCTCGAGGCACTCACCGGCACACCATTTCCTCGCGATGCCGGCGCCTGCACACGGTTTGCGACAGAGATTCGCATGCGACGAGCGAAGGAGACGAAACTAAAGGTTTCCATCATCCCCGACAAGACACGACCCTACAATGACCAAGCTCGCTTGCTGCAATGGGGCGGTGATGTCACCGGTGACACACCCTTTGATGCCATGATGCGTGATGCTACAGAGTTGATCGCTCCCAAGAGCATTCCTGGTCGCTTCGCTGCTCGCGATATCCTCGTTGTCGAGAAGGAGGGCCCCGACATGCCACTTTTGACTCTGGTCGATCTTCCCGGTCTTGTTCGTGTCGCCAACCGCGATCAATCCGAGTCTGACATCCAAACCATCGAAGCCCTCTCCGATCGATACATGAAGAGCTCTCGAACTATTATTCTTGCTGTTATCGGCGGAAACAACGATTATGTCCAGGCTCCGATCCTCAAGAAGGCCCGCCACTTTGATCCCAAGGGATCACGCACGATCGGTGTCCTCACCAAACCCGATATGACCGAGCGTATCGGTCTTGAAGAAAAGTTTATTGAACTTGTCACCAATAAGGATCCAGAAAACAATTTCAAGCTCGGCTGGTATGTCCTACTCAACCCTGGACCAGGCGAGCAATGGCAGACTCCCGAGGACCGCGCCAGACGAGAAGCTGAGTTCTTTTCTCGTGGAAAATGGGCAACTCTTCCACCTGAGATGTGGGGAATTGGTGCTCTCCGTGCAAAGCTGAGCACTCAGCTCCAGCGCCATATTGGCAAGCATGTCAAGACTCTTCGCCGCCAGATCCAGCAAGCTTTGGAAGGCTGCGAGAGTCAGCTCAAGGCCATGGGTGTCGGCAAAGATACCCCAGAGGAGATGCGCTTCCAGATGGGCGAGCTCTTCACGGCATCCAACAACCTCGTCACTCCTGCGGTGAACGGTAACTACAAGAACCCTTTCGGTGAGCGATTCTTTGCGAGACAGTCAAGCCCCAAGGGTACCCCATCACAGAAGCTCCGAGCTCGCATTCGTGATGAGAGTGAGCGCTTTGCTCGAAGGTTCCGACAGCACGGTCGTAAGGTTACGTTCCAGAAGAGCCAGCCCCCTGCCGCGAATGGCGTCAATGGTACGAATGGCGCCGAAGGCAACGGCCTTCCCACTCCAGGCACCGTTGGAGATCGCTCAAAGAAGGACTTTGCCGAGTTTGAAGTTGAGCCTCTTCTCCGACAGATCCGGGGTAACGAACTTCCCCTCGACTCCAACCCTCGAGCCCCTTATATCCTCTTCCAGGACTACTCCAGAAACTGGCCTGTCCTTGCACAAGAATACAAGGACAATGTCGGTGTCATCTGCAACGAGTTTCTTGCGGATGTTATTGATCACGTCTGGCCCATGCGCATGCGCGATCCTCTTCGCATGCACTTCCTTGAGCTCAGAATGAAGGATCTTGTCGAAAGCGCCGACTCCGAGCTTGGACGTCTCACCGACGATATGGAACTCGAGATCCAGCCTTTTGACCCTGAGTACGAGGAGCGTCTTCGAAAGTGGCGCGCCGAAGCTACCGAGAACGGCGGAACTTACACAGAGGCCGAAGAGGTCTTGGAGAAGATGCTTATTTACTATGACCTTACTGCACGCATCTTTACACGCAATGTCATTACTCAGGTCGTCGAGCGGCACCTCCTGCTTGGTATGCTGCGATTGTTTAATCCTATTGAGATTCTTCGCATGCCAGACACCACCATCGAGGCTATTGCAGCCGAGAACAAGGAAACCCGTGAGCGCCGCAAGGCTCTCCAACTGCAGAAGAAGGCCATTGAGGAAGCTAGAAGCATCTGCGCCAGCCTTGCTATGCGAAGCGAATTGCGAGCCTACGAGGATGACGACGATGATGCAGAAACGGATGACGAAGAGCAGACGCCCCGAGAGGTAAGCCGTCGCCAGGTTGGAGCGCCTCAGAATGGAGTACCCCAGAACGGTGCACCTCAAGGCGGTCTTCTCCAGGCACAACCGGCCCCTCAAACAAGCCGTAACGACTCCACCCGCCGAAATCGCGACAGTCGGGACGAGCGTAGTGAACGGGAGGAACAGCGAGCTAGCCGACCTCCCGTCCCAACTCAGGACTCGTACCAGAACGGCCCTTACCAGGCCAACCGTGACTGGGAGCCAGTCTACCATCCTCAGCAACAGGCAAATGCACCAGGCCATGCTCCCCCACCGCCACCTCCTCGTCCCTCAAAGGTAGGCCTTGGAGAGACCGAGTCTTACTATGACAATGCGCGTCGCCAGGATTCCTACACTGAGAGCCCCGGACGAAGTGACGGTCGCCGAGAGGGCGCGAGACATAGACTTGTGAACGCTATGCGAATGGGAAACTAAGACTTTATTACTAGAAGAGATGGATTAGATGATGCGCGGCGTTGGGAAGGGACTTTTGATATCCTTGTGTAACGATGCGTTTATGGTTAGGTTATTGTCAGGTTTCGATAGACAGAATACCAAGAATGATTTATTATACCCTAGCCTTTATGACCTTAAACTTAAATGCTCAACTTGAGCTACGTAAAGATTTCACAACTCTGCTCACGATTCACTTGGCCAAAACAAGTTGTATAAATCTGTACCGGATGGCATGGCTCGGTGATTTAATATGCCTGCGTCTTTCCATTGTTATACATCTATGTAGAGCTTGTGGCTCTAGGCTCGTGGACAGTAGGATCTATATCTAACTTTCATGTTGATCCATCGAGACCTTTGAAGGAGGCATACACTTGTAAAGCACCTTCAATACTTTGCACCAAGCCAAAGAAGATCGTCAACACAAGAACGAGGACGGCCACCCAGAATGTGTACCTGTTGATGAGACCGGTATTAGCGGATGACAGTGATTTGTAATCCAAGAGCGGTACCATTGGACGCCGTTCCGCCTATCATGCCACCATTGCGATAACGATTTCGGCTGTGCTTCGTCAAAGACCTGCTTCAACACGACAAGACGATCATTCCAAAATCTAAACTTTCCTGTCTGTCGATGGTCTGTCTTTAGTTGTCCACACTGGATGGCGCGTTTGTCTAGGCTCGCCGCATCAGAGAGCCTGGAGAACCACTTCCGCGTTTCCGCGTCTGAGGATGGGAAGAGGAGTGCTAATGTCTGCAGTGTCTCATCTGCGAGACCTTTGGGGAGGATGGAGTCGGCACTACGACGATAAGTCAGCGGACTCACATATTAAGTGGTCTTGATGAATTGTGTACCTTTGCTGCTGGACATATAGGAACGAAGCGTGGTGGAAGATGTGCACACGGCGATCGTCATCTGTTAGTCGGAGATGGTCTACCAAGTTATCAGTCCAAACGATATCCAGCCCTGCGATGCGGCACAAGTTGCGCGCAGTGAATATCTTTTCCATCTTGACATTCTCCTTGGGAGCTCCAGGATCAAAGTACGCTGACACAAAGCTCTCCAGGGATCCGTGACTCCAGCGTAGATGGCTGCGGCCAGAGAAGCCGTACGTGAAGCTGCAGAAGCTCATCATCAAAAGTAAGCTGGCGGCCAGATCTATCGAGTTGTCGAGCATCTCATCTTCGTTTTCATGAGGCGCTGTGAGTTTCTCTCGCAGCTCCTCCTTGATGTCATGGCGTAGCATCCCAAGCTTGAGTTTGCGAATGCAGTCGACCACATCGCGGTGCGATCGCAGAGCCACGTATCGGCCTCCGTTATGGAGAGCCCTGGCGCACTCTTTCTTGTAGTATGTCCAAAAGGATTGCAGGTCAGAGTCCACGCTGTTGAGGCGCTGATGTTGGTGCTGTGAAGCCCAGTATTCGCTGGCTATCGTTGTTTTGGTCAGTTGCTGCAGCGGGAGATCCAGTAGGCTTGAATCGAGCTCTGTCTTGTCTTCCATGATCGCGGACTCAGTCGCTTTCTGAATTATTTGGTTTACACGAAATATGAAGCTTCAGCGACGCTGACGGAGGATAAAGCGTGAGGCAGCCGGTTCTGTTCCGGTGCATGAGACTGCGGCTGTAATTGGCGGATGCTCCGCCTCATCAGCGCGACGAACCTCTGCGTACAGCCCCCATGTAACTGCGGTCAAATCCCCTTCATCAGTGTCGAGAGCGATATTTTCCATGAATTGAGAAACCATATTCCTCATGAATTCAAAATTGAGAAAGATACCATAAGATAAGTCAAACCATGCCGCTGGAAATCGTGACATCCCCGCTGCGATCCTGGGAGAGCAGCATCGCCATACTCAGTGGCAAGTCAGCAACGCGGCCTCGCGCATGGCCTGAACCAGAGCTATCCATCGGCCGCTATATAGGCAAAGTCGGCAGGGAGCTATGCTGGGTAGCCAAAGGCCCAGCGAGAGACGCATTCGCGGCGCTGGCTCCAAAGATCAAAGCCTACCTCGAGAGGTCGGTCGAGCCAGTATCGAGCTGGGTTACATGGTCTATCTATATGTTTGGCAAATCGGAAAACAGTGCCAGCCCAGCGATCCTGTTTTGCTGCGAAGTCGTTGCACATCGCAAACAGGTGAGAAATGCAATTAAAGACAGTGGCATTCTCGACGAGTTCCCTGGTGTCAAGACGGCACATATGCCGAGGCCGCCAGACTTCAATCAGCTCGTTCAGTTGGCAGACGATTCATCTGGCCATAGGCCTGTCCTTGCGTCCCTTGAGAGCAACCCATGTGGGATGCCGTTGTTTGTTGAAGTGAGCATAGGTGACGGAACTTGTTACAAACAAGCCACCGTCGGTGGCATCATCCAGCTGTTGGACAAATTCTACTATACCACAGCAGGTCATGTCCTCAGTCCTGACACGGCCCCGAGGTATACTGAGGGCGGAGTCAGCGACGATGAATTTGAGATTGACGACAACGACGACGACGATGATGATGAGGTGGACGAAGTGGCATCAACTGATTATGAAAAAACGTGGTTGGCACAAGCTAACGATGCCGCCATGAGCCCGCCTTACTCACGCCCTACCGAGAGCAAGATGCTCCAGCCACCACTCTCGCCGAGCATACAAGATATGCAAGCAACACGGGAGAGACGGTTTCTCGAGAAAAGACCTTCACTGAGCACTTCCCTGCACCCACAAAGCTTAGGACACGTCTATATGTCCTCCCTCGACGAACCACCGTCTGGTCTTGACTATGCCTTGATCGAGGTGACAAAGCCCTATCACTGCATTTCCAACAAAATCGCCCTTTCCTCCACTTCTGCAAAGCGAGAAGCCAAGATCCAGCGCGTCGTCACAGACGGCCCCAAGGACGTCAAGATTCTGAGCTGCACCTCGAGAGGAACACTTACAGGAGTCATGTCAGGCACTCCCCTGTATACCCGACTCCCCGCCAGCAGTCTGTACCAAGAGGTATACAGCGTCCTCTTGGACTCGCGGTTAGAGGCTGGTGACTGTGGCTCCTGGATCGTTGACGCCGAGTCTGGGAACTTGTATGGACATATTGTGGCCGGGTCACCGAATTCAGGTGCTGCAATTGTGATACCCTTTTCACACGTATTCGGAGATATAGAAGCGCGAGTAAAGCATCCCCCTCGTCTGCCCATCACTGGAGCCGCATCGCTATACAATTTTGATAAAAAGCTAGACCTTGCAACGCATCTGCAAGGCACAAAGTCCGTCGCGGCATCCTCTTCTAAACCACCGTCAGAGCACGGCCAAGAGTGGATACGGGACTTGGGAAGTCGATTTGAGAACCAGTGGCGGATCAAGCTATTGGATGAGCTGAAGCTATCACGGACTGGTTCCAGCCAAGCTGCTATTGAACAGGCAGTTTCATCTACCGAAGATGAATCAACTCGGTCCTATGGTCTGCCTAGAGAGGTAGAGTTGATTCCGCAGTACACTGCGACAGGCAATGGAAAAGCATTACTGCTGCCGCCCCAAAACCGGAGACTGTTGCGGACACCGCTGTTCCCCCAGCTTCCGAATGCAAACGACCTGAAATCCCAAAAGTTCCGTACCATGCTGATATCCCTCTCCTCAACCCCAACGAAGTACGAGAATCCAGGACTACTCGACGAGGCTCTGGCCAGCATCCCGCTAGAAGAACTCTACAGCGAAGCTGAGGAGGAGAGCATGATATTCCAGGCCCAAGCAGAATCATGTGGTGATGGACGGCTGCCTGATTGGGGCTACAGCGACTGCATCATCCGAGCAATGTTGAAATGGTTCAAATTCTCGTTCTTTTCTTGGGTGAACAATCCACCATGTCCGACATGTTCGTCTCCAACGACTTCTAGAGGGAACACTGTGCCAAGCTCGGAGGAGTCAGCTTGCGGGGCTTTGCGTGTCGAGCTCTATCAATGCCAAAGAGAAGACTGCCGTGCATACGAGCGATTCCCCCGATATTCAGACGTTTGGAAACTGCTCCAGACTCGAAGAGGGCGGGTGGGCGAGTGGGTGAACTGCTTTACGATGCTCTGCCGGGCCATGGGCGCCAGGGTGCGCTGGGTATGGACCGGCGAAGACCACCTTTGGACAGAGGTGTACTCGGAACACAGGAAGAGATGGGTTCACGTTGATCCATGCGAGGGTGTTTTTGATCACCCACTGCTATACAGCCAAGGTAAATCATTGCCCGCCCTCTCCAAACACAGCACTGACGATTCGTATTTAGACTGGAACAAAAAACTGTCATATGTTATAGCCTTCTCTACTGAAGGCGCTACGGATGTCACGCGACGGTATGTCCGTAAGCTAGAGCATGCGGCCGAGCGAAACCGTTGTCCGGAAGCCGTCCTGCTGTACGTGATGGATGAAATAAAAAGCCTCCGCCGCCAAAATATGAGCAAGGAGGAAAAGATTCGACTGGAAGAGGAGGACAGATGCGAACAGCGGGAACTCAACGCTTATGTTGTACAAAGCGTCACCGACGACTTCATGGTCATGGGGTGGGCTAAGGGTGAGGATTCGTCACAGTTAATCAAGTTGTCGGGAGAGACGGCGAAGGTTAGCTCGGGACAGAGGAGTGGAGGAGTAGAAGAGGGACCTTTGGTTATCCCTTAGGTCCATAGATGCTGAGTTTGGAGGCATACAATGAAGCGCCTCACTCTAATTTGCTAGCATAAGTGCATTGTGTAGTCATGTTACCTAAATCTGGCACTTAATATCCTCTAGGCTTTGGATAATTTAGAGTCTTGAATTGATAGATAAATTACCAAGAATGATTTATTTATACTCCAAGTTTCTTGGCCCTAAACTTAAGCGCTGAACTCGAGATCTCACAAGCAACGTTAAGATGGCTAAGCTCAAGAGACACGCAGGCTGGGACAATCTGAGTTAATCCACTATACTACCTAGACTGTCTAAGGTAGGCGAAGAAGACTGCCAGGGATTGTCACCCCTGATGGCGCAAGAGTATCCTTGAAACACTGGCGGGGGGGGATGAAAAACGTCGCCTAAATCGGTGGATCGCCAGCGAATTTTTGGCGTAAGCCACACCCGTCAAGGGTCGTTCATGTATTCCCTCGCCCTGTAGAGGGCATGCGATGTCTAAGTCGCATCTAGCCACACTTGTACTACAACCATCAGAACGAATTGATAAAGAACGAGAGTCAGCTACATATGAGAACAAAGATTCTCTTACCGATGCGTTGGTTCCACTATCCCAGGACTCCCTCAACATGCAAGGATGAGGTCGCTCGCTCTACGGCCAATCCCTACTACCATTTAGCTACGGCGGGAGCTAGGGCCAAAAAAATATCATGTTGGGCACCACCAGGAACCTTGGCTGGATAAACATACAGAAAATACAATGACGTTTTGAGAGTAGCTTGTGCTGCCCCCGTCAGATTGCTAAACAAGCCTACATAACATACATACTCTCCAAGTTGCTGAGTCCATATTCGCGAGCCGACCACGATGTGCCGCTGACCTGCATCAGGGGAAACCCACCCAAAGCGTGAGCTGAAATTAGCAAGCTAGGATGCTGTGACCAACATGCATAACGAAAGTCGCACTAGACGAGGGAGTCAAGAGATGCCTCAGTCGGCTTTCTCACAGCAGAACACGGGCTTTTCTTTAAAGACTTCTGGATCCTTTCTGTCCCCTCTTCCCTAAATGATTCTCAAACACCTCATCTGCTACTACCTAGTCATTGCGTAGCTATCGACCCGCCCACGTACAGAAAACGAACGTAATAAGCCTTAGTTACCAACCATGGCTACCGTCCAGGAGGCGGAGCAAATCGTGCGACGGTTAGCTAAGAAGTATGGGCTTCTGAACGAAAAAATGATGGACGATATCGAACAAAACTTCAATGCCCAATATCGTCGGGAGCTTGATGAAACTTTCCTGGCGATAGAAAATGAGTTCTCACATGGCGTCAAGATGTAAGTACCCCTACCATGTTTCCGGTTACACTTGCTGAAACCATCAGCTAGACTGGCAAAGCAGCTCTATAGCAGTGGTGCGCGGTTTATCTTTGAACTTCTTCAGAATGCAGATGATAATATCTTCGAAAAAGCTCGCAAAGCAAAAGCGCTACCTTTCGTCTCTTTCAAGATATATCCAAACAAGATCATCGTCGAGTGCAACGAAGATGGTTTTGAAGAGCAACATTTACAAGCCATTTGCGCTGTTGGACGAAGCACCAAGTCAGCTTCCCACGGATACATCGGCGCCAAAGGCATTGGTTTCAAATCCGTATTTATCGCCGCATCCAGAGTTCATATTCAGTCTGGGAATTTCTCATTCGAGTTCCGGCATAAAAAGACAGACCCAGGTCTAGGCATGATTAGACCTATCTGGGTGAGTCCAGTTGAGGCCATCCCCAGCCCTCTAACCCGCACGACACTATATATCCATGACCAAGGAGACCCAGATGAACTTGAACATTTGAAGAGAATCATCTCTATGCAATTTGATGATCTACAAGAAACTTGTCTGCTCTTTCTTCGCAATCTTGAACAAACCAGCTTGGAGTTCTACAATGAGAACGGCGAACTGGAACGATCAAAGCACTTCCGCAAGCATAAGATTGACGACTACCGCGTGTCTCTGGAGATTACATCTGGTGCTCGTGGAGACGAGACTACTCGAAGTCAAGTTTATCACATCACGAGAAAAATGGCGACCAACTTGGCCCGGAGCGACAATCGCGAACTTCCTGATACCGAAGAGGCTAAGAATGATTCCTCTAAAGCCGAAGTTGTTCTGGCTTTCCCAATGACCGACAACTCTGAGCCACTTATCACTCAGAATAACCAAGATCTGTTTGCATTTTTGCCTCTTAGAAGATCCGATTACAAGGTTAGCTTCATCTATAATCACAACAAGACCATGACTGACTCTGCTCCAGTTTTTAATTCATTCCGATTTTGATACGAACGCCAGTCGACAGGACATTGTCACTACGTCGCGGAGGAATGTCAACCTTCGCGGTTGGATTGCGTCTACGTTCTTTCAGGCAATTCTGCAGTTCTGCGAGCATCCTACACTCTGCTACAGCTGGCCTCTGTTCCTCCCGTCCTCCTCAGATACCAGTTCCGATGCATTCTGGTCAGGCCTTAATCACGAGATACAAAGCTTGATGAAGAAAACCCCAGTTCTGAAATCCCGCAATCGAATCGACTTACGCCTGATAGACGATGTTGTCATTCTCACCACCGATGCCAAGGATGTGGAGGGGCATCCTTTGTTTGACGACCCGACTAAAGATCTTTATCTTTCTCCCAGCTATTCCCAAATAGCAAGGGACATTCTCAGAGGCTACGGACTACGAATAATGAGCAGCCAAACATTCCTCAACTTACTGGAAACCGATCTCCGCAGTCCCAACTCGAGGTTTCACGGAAAAAGCACGACCGATGAATGGCATTCAGCTGTAGCGCGCTTTCTTTCTGATCCGTTCAAGAGCTCCACGTTTACACAAAAGAGACTGAAGTCGTTGTCTTTGCTCCCTCTGAGAGCCGGAGTGTGGACATCGATTACATCTGGACCAGTGTATTTCCCAAAGACGGGAGATATCAATATTCCAAACTACTTGGACCTCAAGGTTATCACTGTTCATGCTTCCAGTAATTCGGATAGACGCACCTTATTCCAACATCTAGGAGTCTGCCAGGCCACATATGAAGATGTGAGAGCATCCATCTTCAGATCGTTCAACGCGCAGACGCTCTTCTTACCATCGCCGTTTGAAGTCGTAAACGAGTATTTGAGCTTTCTTTACCTGACACACCAGGCCAGGAAGCACGGGCCAG
Source organism: Fusarium sp. NRRL 52700 (assembly GCA_013396095.1). Taxonomy (NCBI): domain Eukaryota; kingdom Fungi; phylum Ascomycota; class Sordariomycetes; order Hypocreales; family Nectriaceae; genus Fusarium; species Fusarium sp. NRRL 52700. The sequence continues at coordinate 496,701 of JAAQRM010000370.1, forward strand.
AAGAATACACCGAAGTAAAGATCGTCACTGTTGCTTGGAAACGAAAGAGCCCACATGAGACGGATGTATATCTCCCTGGAACACAGCATGCTTATAGTCCTGCAAGCCTTTTAGCCGCCAAAGAGGCCACGCCCGGTTTACCCGTGAATTTCTTACACCCGAAATATATGGAAAACGCCCCAGACAGGCCGAGCTTATTCCATCCAAGCTGGGAGACATGGCTCTGCAATTCCGTCGGTGTGCGTGAGCGGTTGAGACTCATGTCACGAGACAAACGCGCTTTATCGGACGTATTTCTGTATGTCTTTGAGCACCACCCAGAGAAATTCTTGGGACTATTTGAGCATCTCTGGTTACAAGAGAAATCAAGTTTGGTTACCAATCGGGCGCTCCGATCAAAGATTGAGGATCTGCCTGCTAAGAAACTCTGCGGAGTTGACTATTCTCTCGAGCTAAAGGAAACCTGGATCCCCCTCAAAAACTTAAGACACCTTGTCGACCGCTACATGGAATATCCTAAGCAATTTCCCTTTCTCAAACTCGAGGAATCAGACCTAACCGAACAGATTGGATCAAAATGGCATTTTCTGAGTGACTACTTCTCAGTCAGTAAAGACGATAGCATGGATTTCCTACTCCAGATACTTCGTTGCATTCAGCAATCATGCCCCGAACGGCCTTCTGATAGTCAAACACAAAAGGTGTTCGACTTGTACATCGCCATCTACGCCAGACTTACGGTTGCTAGTGATGGGCCAGAGACGAGGCTTAAGATTACGTCAGTACCATTATTGTGTGCAAATTTAAACTTATAATTGATCCATTATCAGGCAATTCTTTGACAAAGGAGGTGTCCTCGACCCTAATCCGAATGATCCTATGTGGACGACATCTCGGCTCTGTTTATGGACCGCACCGCCGGATATGGTCATGTTTCACTCTCTCAGGGCTTCCTACTTGGAAAGGGTGGATAATGAAAAATTCAGGAACATTGAAAGCCTATTCAAGGGAACACTTCAAATTCCGGATGCCTCGTTGGATAACCTGGTGACCGAGCTGGCCAAACTTCGGGAGGAGGGTTGCGAGGAAATACCTCGTATGCGGACAATCTATGATTATTTGCACAAGGCAAAAATATCTTTGCCGAGTTTGAAGTACGTTAACAGCTATTTTTGGGATGCGGAAGATCGTTTCCTACGTGAGGCTAATATGGGAACAGAGCTGCATTTGAGGCATCCCCTCTCATCTATTGTGAAACGCGACATGGCGAGTCCGGTTGGTATAAGACCTCAGATTGTCTGTGGTCTAGTGAAACAGTTATCCGCGGTAAAGCCATCCTGGATGAATGTTGGGAAGCTTATGAGAACTTCTTTGTTGGCAAACTAGGTGTGAAGCTGCTCACCTTGCAGATGGTCTACGATGAACTGCGGCAATCATCAGGGAAAAATACGGAAGAGACGAAAGTAGCTGTATTGTCACTAAATGGTCTCCTACAAACAGAAACGACACGACTGGATCCAGAGCCGATCAGACAAGCCAAGGTCTTTCCGGTCAGATACCCAAATGGCACTGTCGTTTTGAGCTCCGTGAGCGTTGACTTTGCCATTGGGGATCGGGACAAGTTGAAGATGATCTTTCGTGACAAGGTTGCTCTTTTGGACTTTGAGATGGATGAAGTACGTCGCCTTAGACCGTTGATCGAATGGCTGAGACTTCAAGATCGATACTTGTCCAACTCTGTGGAAGAAAGTACTTTCATCTGCAGTGACTCTGAGCGTCCAATTTCTACACCTAACCGAGACCTCAAACGCAAGGCTTACCATATTGCTCGGTACGTACTGAAAGGGAGTGTATTTCTTTATATTAATCATTAATTTCGAGATACTAACAACGGCTTATCCTGTAGTGTCGCTTCTACTTTCAATAGCCCTCGATTTGAGGACAACCCGCTCGGTCTCTATGAGCAGCTTCGCACAATGAGAGTCGTAGAAGTCGAAAGAATATCATCTGTGTTGAGGATCTTCCAAAACAAACAGTCATTCGAGGTTCCGGTAGCAACCGCCAACGAGCATATCGAAGATTCGACAGGAAATCTCACGATTTATGTCCCAAAAGAGCGCAGAGCACAAGAGCTCTGCTTCGGTTCAGTCCTTCCTAGAAAATTCGCGGCATGGCTAATGCGCTCGTCGAAGATCACCGATGGACAAGTCGAAACAGACATAGTTAAGGTCTTGACGGCAGTCTTTGCAAGTGAAAGATTCGTCCTTGATGATGTTCTCGACGACCAGGGAATCTTAACAGTGTCGTTCGACAACCAGGATGAAGAAGACAACAGTGACGAGGCAGAGGAGCACCAAACAGAAAATCAAGAGGAAGAAGGCCAAGAACAACGACTATCAGACAGTCGCCTCGAAACCGACGATACCTCTTCAGAACAACTGACACCTGATCGTTCTTCTACAAATGCTGTCACACCACCTTATGCTGGATCCTCTGGAACTTCGCCAGAGGGAAACCTTCATGAAACACTCGTCGAGACCACCTCCCGGCGAAGCCAGATGTCATATCAGCCTCATTCAGGAAGGGTATATCGCTCTTCTCAGTCAGATTTGTCTCCTAGCTCGCCACAGCCATTACACCACCCAAGCGGCCAAGCTCCTTCAAATGCGCTTTCGGCTATAACCTCAACGTCTGAACAGCAAACTTCCGAGGACACTAGGTATCGCTCAATTCTGGACAGGGTCATTGAAAAAGCCCGGAATGCGGCATTCCCATCCAGAGGTTCATTTGATATGACCGATATGCGGAATGCTCTACCTGGAGGTGATACGGACGCTTACCAGAGTTTCGATGGGCTGGACGTCATGGGTCAATTTCGGTCAACTAATCAGCTAGAGCGCGACAAGAAGGTTGGGGCTGCAGGCGAGTTATATGTGAGCAACCTCGTGTGTACACCGCAGGTTTTTCGAGGCTAACTGGTATTCGTATAGGTATTCGAGCTTCTGTCATGTCTTAACTTGCCAAATTGGAACCGTACGAATTGGCAAAGTACGATCAGATCTTACGTGACTATCCACCCAGACTACACGAATCTACAGGCTTGGATGGGGAGGGAAACCGCCGATTTGGTCTACGTCGATACTGAAGGACACTTGACAAATACGCTGATCGGCTGTGGCTATCTTGGCCACGATGAGTGGCATGGGGCGCGGCCTAAATATTACATAGAAGTCAAGACTACGACTGGGCCGTGTAGTACCGCATTCTACATGAGTGGCAAGCAATATCAGCTAGTAAGCGTTTGGGGGACAATTACTCTGATCATGGGCTGACTTTATGCAGATGCAACAAATTCACCACACTGATGACCATTCGGAGATTTATATGGTCTTCCGCGTGTTCCAGATCAATAGCGACGGGATTGGCCTGTGTGTTTATACTGACCCAGAGAAACTCAGGCAAGACGGGCGTCTACTGTTCAAAGGACAGGCGTGGTCTATTACCCCAGGACCAAGCATGGGGTAGGTCAGACTTAAAGCTGGATGATGATTCACTTGTGGCCATAACAGATGGCATAAAGGAGAAATGAGAAATGAGAAAGGCTTCAGGTACGAGGAAGAAGAGATATAAAGAACACGGCACGATGGAACTAGGTGAGCTGCTTCGAGCATTCAGTTGATGGGTGTAATGTGGTCCATTTGGGATCAATTGAATGCGACACCCAAGCCCTTGTCATAGCCTACCAGATTATCATCAATCACGCGTTCGAAACACGGACACCTAGATAGTTGGACATCTGAGGTTTATCAGCACCAGATACCCACCATAATAGACTGTAACCTCTATGGAAGTGCTTTTGGGCACTAGTAGCAGTAATGAGGTTCTCCAAATTTGCAGTGCCCTATTTAAATAGGTGGTCGCCTTACATTAATCTAGCACTTAATATCCCCTAGGCTCTAGATGATTTGCAGAATCTCAAAATGTTCGATAGATAGGTAGGTATCTTAGGTAGATACTAAGAATGGTTTGTTCATATTATAACCTGTGACCCTAAATGTGTGGTACCTAACATGAGTTATATAAATGTTTCCTTCTATACTAAATTTGTCTAGAATTTATGATATACAAAGAGTGAATAAGCTTTCTTAACTCCATGTAAGATAAGGAATCAAGCTCTAGCTCGTAAGGTACAAACTGGTGACTTTGATGAAGAGCTAATTCTCCAGCAATAAGCCAAAGAATAGGGTCTTCTGGGCAGACGAGGATCTTAATAAGCTAGGGGTAGGACACATTTGTCATCGTGGTTAGCTGCGGAGGTGTCGGTTCTCGTTGCACAGCTCCCCTTGCGTGTTGTGGTGTTTCGAAAATCAGGCTTAGTCCAGGTTGTGATTCAATGTGATGCAGCCAAAGAATAGGTCTTGAAAACGGCCCCAAACCAGTTTAACGCCATCTGATCAATCGTCTCTTAAACCAGCCGTATATCCGTAAATCGAGATCAAGCTAATTACCATGGCGTAACAGGCTTGCCCATGACGACGAGATACCAAGACATCGGGACAAACGGCACAGATTTCATAACATGTCCACAATAAAAAACTGTCGGAAACAAGAACAAGTTGAAGAAATATAAAAATAGAAAAAGAAATGTAACTATTTCCTTGTTATTTCTCCGATTCAGTGGAGCTCTCATTCGTTCCTGAACCTGTCCCCATCGCGTGCGTGCTTTGAAACCCCGGGTTTTTACGTCACCTACGTCATATCGTGTTACACGTTGGACAAGGGGTCAGCTCTCAGCCCGGGAATAAACAAAGAGCAGCTCCCGTCTTACCCAACACCTTCTGTACTTTTATATCATTTCTTCGCATAGTAGCTTGGCCCGTGTAAGAGAACGACTCTGAAATGGTGGGAAAACGTCAGTGGAATAACGAAGGCGCTCGCCATCGCGGCCGTCATGTCGGCGAAGAAGCAAATCACGATGAACACCCTCGCGATCTCGAAACAGGTCGATACTCATACTACGACCCTAACAAGAAATCCCGTCCCAAACCGCGAATAATGCAATTCCAAGATGCAGCGCGCACAGCTCTCGAAGATGCTCGTCGTGGGGAGATCAAGCGCGCACTACTCCACGGCATCGATCGTCAAGGACTAGAAAAGTACAGAAAATCAGAAGAGGAGCTCAAAGCGATGAAGAATAAAAAACTCCGTGCCTTTTACGAGCAGCAGAACGAGCGGCTTAATGATTGGCTCGAGGTCGATGCTGTGGTGATGGCGATAGCGGATGATGTGCTGGAGAGCATGAATCCTGATCCGGACCATGATGGGGATCAGGAGAGGTGTGGAGGGATTCAGCGTGTGGAGGGCAGGATTGGAGAGCTGTTGCCTGAGGAGGAAAAGGAGAAGAGGAGGAAGGCTGCGAGAAAAGCGAATTTGGCTATCAATATCAACGTGATCGCTAATATTCTTCTCTTAGCGGGAAAGGCCTTTGCTGTGTTCACGACGGGGTCACTGTCACTCGTTGCATCGCTTGTAGATTCAGCGCTGGATCTACTCTGTACACTCATCGTGTGGTCGACGAGTAGACTTGTTCTGTGGCGGCTGCAAGCGATGCAGCGACGATTTCCAGTTGGACGAAGACGGCTGGAACCGCTGGGCATTCTCGTGTTTTCGATCATCATGGTCATTTCGTTTCTGCAGATTCTGCAAGAGTCGTTCTCGAGATTGCTAAAGCACTCTGAGGCTGAGATCCTGAGCTGGGCTGCTATTGCGTCGTTACTCGCGACGATTATCCTCAAGGGAGCTATTGGGCTGGGATGTCGACCTGTCAAGTCAAGTCAGGTACAAGCTCTAGTGCAGGATTGCAAAACGGATGTAATCTTCAACACGCTCTCGCTTCTCTTTCCACTAATCGGATACCGCGCCAACATCTGGTGGCTTGACCCCGTCGGCGCTGGCCTTTTGTCACTCTTCATCATCTACGACTGGGGCCATACATGTTTCGAGAACGTTGTGCGGCTCTCAGGCGAAGCAGCAGACGACCACACGCTCAAGAAGCTAATCTACCTGGCGTATCGCTTCGCGCCGGTGGTAGCTGGCTTCAAGAACGTGACTGCGTATCATGCGGGAGATGGCGTCTGGGTTGAGTTCGACGTGTTGCTGGATGAGAAGACGCCGCTGAATAGATCGCATGATATCGCGGAGACGTTGCAGTATTGTGCAGAGGGGCTGGGGGTTGTGGATAGGGCGTTTGTGACGACGGATTATGCGGCGAGTGGACCTTTGGGACATGCGCTGGATTCGGAGTGGAATCACTAGGAGTGAGGTGAGTGAGAGTGGGAAGGGAGGGGGATTTGTATGATATAGGCGTAGGATATGTGGTCTTGGGCTGAGCTTGGCTTATGACATAGATTGCGAATGGACTTGGTTGTGGACTTGGCTTTGGACTTGGCTTTGGACTTGGCGAGGTGAGATGGCTTCACATCTATGATGGGATAGGATGAGCATGAGCATGAGCATAGGCATAGACATAAGCGATCTGAAACGATAAATTGATGTACATAGAAGCAATAGACCTACCGTATGAAATGTTGAGAATATTCAGTTCCCTACTGTCAATTGATGCCGAGTCTGCCACGTCGCCAAGTCGCGTGAGCATTCTTCTGTATTTGACTTTGTGAGCCCCTCATTATGGCTTGCTTAATGGCGTCTACTCAAGCCATCATAACTACTCTATTAGGGTGTTCAGGGGTTGTCATGATGAGCTAAGGTAACCCTGACTCTTCGCGAGGGACCTTGATGTCCTCATGATGCAAGGTCCATCAGGGTACGTCCTTCCTTAACACCACAAATTACTGAAGCTATACACGACGCGACTGCCAAAATAACCACAAGGGTTCTCAATCATCATGATATGCTCCATTTGGGCTCACGATCGTGGGCTGGACCTGTCACCATATAAACCAACATTTTCCCCAGACCCCTGCCTCAACTTACACCTCTACCGCTATTTACATCACCATCATCATGTCTTCAATCCAAGTAGAAGAAGACATCTACGACGTCCTCGTCATAGGCGCCGGCCCCTGCGGTCTCGCCATCTCAGCCCGTCTGCACGAACACACCCCCGCCGCACTCTTCACCGACGAAGAACACCGTCGCTTCCACTGGATCTCCAAGTACGGCAACAAAATGCCCCTCAAACACGTCCGCAGTGGTAAAATCTCACCCCCCAAGCACACTGCGAAACCGCAGTATAAGATGCTGGTTCTTGATGCGGATAGTGATTCTTGGATGGGCCGCTGGAACAGGCTGTTCAAGATGTATGATATCTCGCATCTGAGAAGTCCGATGCTCTGGCATGTTGATCCGCTTGATCGGGATGCGCTGCTGGCGCATGCGTATGCCAACGATAGAGCGGATGAGCTTGTTGAGATTAGGAATTGTGTGGGTAAGGAGGTAAGTAAACATGGAAGGAAGAAGAATGGACAGCGAGCTTGCGGTCGAAGGTAACTAACCTCCCCTATTCCCTTACCCTACTTAACATCTTACTGACATGAGTAGACAAGAAGCTCGTGTTGACATCAATGTCAGAGAGCGCAACGACTACTACAACCCGTCAACTTCTCTCTTCTGCGACCACTGCGAAAAAGTAGCAGCGCGGTATAATCTCAGTTCCGACATGATCCGCAAAGAATCCCTCCAGTATCTAGACTACGATGAAGTAAAGGGCATATCCATCGACGGCGAGAAGCTCTTCACCGTCACATCCAACAAAACCCGTCGATATGCTCGCACAGTCGTGCTAGCAGTCGGTCCAGCAAACGTTGCCAAAATCCCCCACATCCCTTCTATGCCTGACGGAACGCTCCCACAGACATGTCACAGCATGCACATCGCCGAGTTCCCAGACCCCATCGTCAAAGCTCGAATCGCTACTAAGAAAACAACGAACATTCTCATTGTTGGTGGTGGTCTCACATCTGCGCAATTAACGGATCTGGCTATTCGAAAGGGCGTCACCAAGGTGTGGCATGTCATGCGCGGACCGCTGCGCATCAAGCATTTCGACGTTGGTCTCGATTGGATGGGCAAATTCAAGAATGCGAAGCAAGCGCAGTTCTACTACGCTGATTCGGACGATGAGAGGATCGAGATGATCAAGGAGGCGAGAGGTGGAGGAAGCATCACGCCTGTGTTCCACAAACGACTCAAGAAACATATCCTCGCAAAGACACTCGAACTCTTCACCGAGACCAGTCTCACAGATGCGCAATTCGACGCTGAGAAGGGTACATGGAGTGTTCAGACCAATCCGCCTATTGACATGCCAGCCATGGACTACATGTACTTCGCAACCGGCATCCAAACAGATTTCTCCTCGCTTCCCTACCTGCAAACAATTCTAGAGAAATACCCCATCGAAGGACGCGGTGGTTTTCCCTGCATCAACAACGATCTAATGTGGAACGATGAAGTTCCGCTGTTCATGATGGGAAGACTGGCTGCACTGCGTCTTGGCCCTGCAGCGCCGAATCTAGGTGGCGCGCAGGTCGGTGCGGAGAGGATCGCGTGGGCTATTGAGGATAGAGTTGCGAGGCAGGGGGAAGATGAGGGGGAGGATTATAGGAAGGGGTATTTATCTGGGCATGGGAATATGTATAGTTCTTTGGCTTGTGAGTAGATGAAGTCATTGGAGGATTCAATCCCTGATACTATGAGAGATGGGGATTGTTATTGGTTCAAGCGTGCTGAAAGGGGAACCCCTGCATTATCCCCGCACCCTTAGTTACCGCAATGAACTACGCCTCAATCCTTCAACACCAACGTTCACACTTATCCTCTGCATATTTATCATCGCATCCCCCTTCATCTCACGCTCCCTCACCAAAGATAAGCAATAAATGGCTCGCACAGGAATACAAAAAGTCAGAACAGGCTGTAAAACATGCAAGTACGTGACTCTCTCACCAAACACATTCTATAAGTTTAACTCTCATCCAGAGCCCGCAAAGTGAAATGCGATGAGACATGGCCGCGCTGCAAACGCTGCCTAACAACAGGGCGCACATGCACAGGTTATATCGCTCCACCTCCGGGGTCATTCTCATGGACTTCACTCCTACGCACTAAACCTCAGACTCTAGCTATAACCAACACAAGAGAAGTTCGCAGCTTATCATTCTTTCATCACGTGGTCGCTCCCGTGCTCTCGGGTCCATTCGATGGATCATTCTGGACGTATTTCGTCGTGCAAATGGCGCAGTCTGAACCAGCAGCGCGCCATGCCGTGCTAGCGATAAGTTCGCTCTTTGAAAGCTTTGAGCCCACCAAGGAGACTGTGGCTGATGAGTTTGCCATCATGCACTATAACAAAGCCATAAGTATTCTCACGCGCGATACGAAACCGTGCGTTGATACCGTCTTGTTGGTCTGTATGATGTTCATATGCATTGAGTTCCTGCGCGGCAATCGCGAAGCCGCCATTACACACGCAAGCCACGGCGTGCAACTTCTCAACTCCGAAGGTCATAAATCCCGCCTCGCAAACACCTTTGCCCAAATGAGCGTATTCCCCCTCTTCTTCGTCGAAGTAGGAACCGACTTCCCACTCCTCCAAGGCGACGAGGCCGCAGACTTAAAAAACCCCGTGTTCTACACCATAAGCGAAGCACAGCACGCCTTGGAGCATCTAAGTATAAGGATCATAAAGCTTGTTCGCGATGGGAATGCGTTCAGGCTGCATGTCGTTGATGAAGCGCCGCAGGAGTGGGTTCTCGATGAGCAGGTGGAGGCGAAGCAGGATCTTGAGGCGTGGGGGGTTGCGTTTGAGAGATTTCTGGCTTTTGGGGAGGAGAGGGAAGATTTACCGACGTTGGCGCTGATCACGAGATATAGACTTATGAAGATCTGGATTGCGAATTGTTTTGAGAGGGGAGAGATGGGATATGATGCTATGAAGGAGGATTTCATCTCGATCGTGGACTGTGCTCGGAAAGCAGCTGAGTACCATGAGGTTCAGCGTACGACACCCGGGAAGTTCATGTTCAACGTTGGATTCAACCCCATGCTTCATTTCACGGTATGGAAATGCCGGTACTTGTCACTTCGGGTCGAAGCACTATCTCTCATGCGCCGGCTGTCAAGTCAGCAAGAAGCACTATGGGATGCGGCGCTGATGTACAACGTGTCACGGCGGATCATCGAGGTTGAGCACAGCATTGATCTAGCGGGGGATTATGACCTTTATGATGAGAGATTACCGCCCGATGAGGACAGAGTAAAAGGATTCTTCTTCAGAGAGAGTCCGGAGGCAGAGTCGATCATGTGGGATAAGAATGCCGAAACGGTGTATTTCCTCATGGCACATCCAGAGGGTGGTGTGATATATAGGAAGGACTATGTTAGGAACAAGGACATGGTCACGGATTGCGGGCAGACTTTTTGGATGTAAGCGAATCTGCGTTGATAGGGCTATTGTTATAGATCCCTGATTTTAGATAGAATAATGCATTGCTGCCAACAGGGGCCCTTTTCATTCTAACATCTCACATAGATCTCTAAGCGCGCTTGATCATTGCCTCACGGTCGGGGCCGGTACCGATGTACTTGATCTAGAAGATGGATGTTAGCAAATTACCTTTACCCACATTGGGGCACCATACCTTGACTCCGACATATTCCTCAATGAACTTCATAGCTCGTCAGTATAATTCATTCTCAAAACAGTGGTGACATACCTCAACGTATGCACGCGCTTCTTTCGGTAGCTCCTCGAAGGACTTGGCATTTGTCGTGGGTGTTTGCCATCCTGGGAAATCCTTGTACACAACCTCGCATTGGTCCAAGACATCCAGATCAGCTGGGTATGATTCGATTTCCTGCAATAACATTAGTGTCTCGCCATGATGAGGAAAAGAGTAGAATGCTTACCTTTCCATCGATCTTGTAGGCTGTTGCGACACGGATTGTCTCAAAGGTGTCAAGAACATCGAGCTAAGAGACGTCGGTCAGTATCGTGACTAACAGCTGGCAAACAGCAGGTACTGACCTTTGTCAGGTTCAGAGCAGTGTAGTTGTTGATGTCATTTGAGTACTTCAGAACCACCAAATCGAGCCTGCATGGGGTTAGCGAGTGTCTAAATAAACGTGGTCCTACTTACCATCCGCATCGGCGTCTGCGGCCAGTGGATGTTCCCTGAACACGTTAGATCCAATGATTCAACGGAGTATCAATAGTGCCTCACCCATTCCCTTCCAATCTCTTGGAGCTTGGTTCCGACCCTACATTGAGTCAGCCTCATGTTCGCATTACTAGACCAACGAGTACTCACTCTCCCAAGTCTTCAGTCTTGAAAGCTCCCGAGCCCACTCTTGTCGTGTAAGCCTTGACGACTCCAATGATATCGGTGATCTTAGTAGGGTCCAAGGTAAGTCCACCGATAATACCGGCGAGCGAAGTGTTGGACGATGTTACGTACTGCTTCGTCAGCTGTGGTCGGCACGGGAGTTTGGGTGACGAAAACTCACAGGATATGAACCATAGTCAAGATCGAGCATGAGGGCCTGAGTAAACGGAATCAGCACTGCATCGCCAGATTCAAGCCAAAGTTCTTACATTCGCTCCCTCAATCAAAATGGGAGTGTTGCTCTTCTGCGCTGTCTTCATAAAGGAAACTCCATCAACGGAATATCTGCGCAGCTTCTCTCGGTACTCCTCGAACTGGGCGAGCTCCTCTTCCACGTCGTACTTGAAGAGATCTCCGTAGCGCTTTCTGTAGCCATCAGCCAATCGTCGAAGTTTCTGCTCGAATAGCTTGGGATTGAAGACATCAGCCAGTCTAATGCCACTTCGCTATTAGGATTTAGCAAGTATTCCACAGCAGAGTTTTAGGTGTCGTCATACCGCAGCTTTGCAGCTATACGAGGGTCCGATGCCTGAAAAGGTCAATATGAGGTCGTCTATGAGACATTTTCTCAAACAAACCGCGTCCAGTTGTTCCAATCTTGCCCTCTAGGTATTGTTAGCCATGTTCAGTTGGATGTGCCACAAGACCCGTGACCAACCTCCGAGCTCCTGTTCCTCAAGTCCATCAGCGGCGATATGAAGCTGAAGATCGATGTGCACTCGGTCAGAAACACGAATTCTGTCGTGAACCGCCTCAAGCCCCTTGTCCGATAGAGCCTGTAGCTCCTTGAAGAATTGCGGCACGTTGAAGACGACTCCGGAGCCGATGAAGTTCATGCTATTATATGTCAACTGACTCGATCGCTGGCTGTTTTTCGGGAAATGGGTTGGTAGTACCAGTTCGGGTTGATGAGTCCGGAAGGAAGCAAGTGGAAGCTAGTCGTCGATCAGTCGTCGAAGAACTCATGGCTCGAGCTCTGTTTGTTACCTGTACGAAACTCCATTGGCACTGCTGGAGTTAATTATCCGTTGACAAAAGACGATTCTCGACTAGAGATGTTTCCAACTCACACGATAGAGTGCCCTGCGTTATGGCCTCCCTAGTATTCTTTTAATAAATGTTCGCCTCGGTCGATTGTGCTATGACTCACAGCAGCGCGAGCGCAGAGTTTGGCCTCCGGGGCAAGGATATCGGTCAGCTTTCCTTTCTATAACATAATAATATCAGTATTTTATCTCCCAGTTGTCTCGCAATTGGTTCGGAAGGACGTACGCCCTCATCTCCTGTTAAACGCGAAGTATTAGCGCATCAAGGAACATGAATACCATTGCCTGCGGAATCTTGAAGGGGCAGAGTCCGTATAACAAGATTAAGCTGTATCAGCGTGTACATACCCCATTGGGAGCCAAGAATGATTGTGATGGCCATGTTGAAGATCAGAACAACAGTTCTCGGTGGTTGCGTTGTTATCGCTGTTGGAGAAAATCATGGAGATGGCATGCAGGAATAAGAGCCACCCCACCATGACATGTGCCCCGCCGGATTAATAGATGCGCCGACATCGCGATATCGGAGTATAATTTTAAGCTGGTGTCTCGAGATACTCCCCAAGCCTGCCATTGAGAGGTTCTTCAAACAATTACCATAAATTCAATGCATTCAGCACTTTGGAATGATACTCCGTAGCATTATCCTTAATCTCAGATCCTTTTTTAGCCATTTCGATCTCTCGAATTAGGTACAGCCTATTATTGAAACCACTCTGCAAGGCAACCCCTGTGAGCTAGCCAAATCCAGTCTAGCTGTCATCTTCTTAAGGCTGAGTAACAGATCCTGGTTTCCAATCCAATTACGCGATTGGCCAGCTCGCATTTGACTGCGCACTCTTTGGCGAGCATGCCATCCATCTCGCATTGCAGTATATCGGACTCAATGAGGCATTGCAAACAACCTCAATTATAGAAACAGGAAATATTACTTATAAACCCCCAAATCCCATCTCATCATGAAGCTGTATCATCATCATTCTCAGTATCAACATTCAAGATGCATTCTAATCTTGGAGCTCTTATTCTCTATCTCCTTTCGGGATCTGCTTTGGCATCAGCGATCCCTGCACAGACACAATCCCACCAAGTTACCCTTGTAGCTCGTGCTTCTACAACAGAAACAGCTGCACCAGAGGGATGGTTCACTACTACGAAAAACATTGCTACTATCGGCGGTACAACAGATAAATACGTTACCATCCCCGCCAAAACAATCTCAATTGTCGTCCCAACATGTGTCCAAACTCTCGAACCCGATGAGAACGGATATCTGCCCCCAGGAACATGCAATGCCCACTGGAATTACTACCCCAGCTTTGCTGCCGCAGTGGTATTCGCTTTGCTCTTCGCGGCATTGACTGGTGTGCATATATGGCAAGCCGCTCGGTATAAAAAGGTCCGTATGTTTTACTTTTACTTTTGTTGTGTCCTAAGTAAGGATGTGCGCTGACTGTTGTAGACATGGTGTTGGGTTATTATCATGGCGGGGATCTGGGAGACCATGGCGTTCACCTTCAGAGCGATAAGCACGAAGCATCAACAGAGTACAGGTGTACTCTTGACGTTTAACATCTTCATTCTGCTCGCACCAATTTGTATGTCAAACCCACTCCCCTTGTGGTGCATTACTGATAATAGCAGGGGTGAATGCGTACGCATACATGACTCTTGGTCGAATGGTCTACTACTTTATACCATCTCAATCCCTCCTTCGCATGCCAGCTGCTACTCTCGCTGCCATCTTCGTCGGTCTCGATATCTTGTCATTTATTGTTCAACTTATTGGCGGGAGTATGTCTGGACCCGGATCACCACCTGATGAGCAGATGAAAGCCGTGCATATCTACATGGGCGGCATTGGTCTACAAGAGTTCTTCATTGTCATCTTTGTCGTCCTCTGCTTCATCTTCCAAAAGAAGATGCACACGATTGAGCGTCAACACCAAGGCATCAAAGCCTTTGTTACCTCAGACTGGGGCATGCTTCTCTGCACACTATACTTCTCACTAGCCATGATCTCTGTGCGCATTATCTACCGACTCATCGAGTTCTCCGGCGGAATGGGCCAAGACAACGCCTTAGTCACACACGAGGTGTACTTTTACATTCTTGAAGCGGCACCCATGTTTCTAGCACTATTGGCATTCAATATCGTTCACCCGGGAAGGATCATGACGGGCGCTAACTCGGACATGCCTGGATTGTTTTCGTTCATCAAGAACAAGATTCGTGGGCGCAAGGGTAAGCAGTTGTTAGACGATCGCAGCGACAGTGATGTTGAGTTGAACACCCGGTATGAGCCGACTAGAGAGGCCGGGCACTACGACACTGAGCCCCCGCGTTACGGATAGGTGACATTGATCGATTGAAATATAGGGTGAATTCCAAGTATTTGTATCGCAGTAATTTGTTTTACGAGGTTGTGGTTGCTCGGGAGTTTGGGATGATGTGTAAAATTCAATGCCAGTATTAGTCTTGTGTAGTATAGAGCCCAGAGATACCTTATTCGATTGCTTGTTTTTAAATAACAAAACTTCCTAATTGCCTTGTCACTAAATGCCTATGTATCGTTTGCCATATATGTCCAAACGTGGTTGACGTAGTAGATTAAGAAAAAGCTTGAGTATTGGGACAGCTTCAGGGTAATACTCTTAACCAACTTAGCCTCAAGTTCAATCGCCTTCACGAACCGTCTTCATTTCAGGGCCGGGACTGCAATTCCTACAATATCCAATGGCTGCTATTGCGATACCGCAATTGTATCTGTATTATTTGAAGTTGCATTGTATAATGTTGTACAACATTATTATAACAGGATTTAGTTATGAGCCCCAACGTCGCGATACGAAAATCCGGGGATGTGGGCTTGTGGAGCTTCTACCTTGATGTAACACAGGGTTCAATAAGGTCAAACAATGTGCTTGTACCTCCTCAAAGCATACGCCACCAATTGATCTTGTGTCACAATCAATGTGTCGCCATCTCTTTGTCTCGGCTGAAAGCGGCTTGTGGTGTTTGCTTCTCAAGTATGCGTTGTGATGTCATTCTTCTTGACGTCACCATATCGTAGAGGAGCTTGACTTAAGCTCCCTCCAAGCTCCCAAGCTCAGCTTGCAATAAACAAATCATCAACACAATCAAACCAAACTTTCACTCAAAATAAAATACCAAATTCATCAATCACCAAGATGCGCTTCCTAACAACTCTCCGCCCAACAACCCGCCTCGCCCCGCGCATCCCCATCCGTCCCTTCCACGCCGCCCGCGTCCTCTATCAAGACCAAGCCAAAGACAGCAACGGGAGTTTCATTGATGGCCTCGCCGAGAGTGAAGCCAAGGGACGTACAGGCGGTGGAGAACCACTCGACGCAAGCTCCAAGAATGCACCTCCCCAGCCTAAAGTGTCGAACCAGAGTATCCCAGGGAACCAGACCGATGAGTTGACGGAGGAGCAGAAGAAGGAGGTCGAGGAGCACAACAAGGACTTCGATAAGAAGCATGATCGCGGGAATGTTGCGCCTGGGGATAAGGTTGATAAGAAGTTCTGGGGTGGGGAGAGGCATGGGGAGAAGGACAAGGAGAGTGCGACACCACCTGAGGAGAAGTGAGGACGCTATGATGATGGTCTGGCTGTCGATGGATCGGATGTAGGGAACTAAAAGGCCAGTGGGAACGAGGTACACGTTATTAATGGGGCCAATGGAATCAGTTTTACGCGTCTGAATATTGTCGTGACGTTGTGTTTGCCCATTCCATGCAAGAAGCCCCTGATGAATTCTTCATGTTGCCATATTCTTTAAGCCCATATGATAAACTCGGCGCGCAAGGCTCTGTTTTAATTCTGTTTCTAGTGCTTGTCTAGTGTTTATAACCAAATTTGACGAATCATCTCTACTACCTCCCACTATGGAGGTAGGATGTTGACTAATGAGGTGGTTTGCCACTGTGAGACCAAAGATGGCTGGCATTGTGCCGAGTACGGGAAAAATTCGAACCCGAAAAATGGGCATGGCAACGTTTTTGTCTACCCAAAGTGACTGATCCCGAAGCTCGAAATCATACGTGCCTACTAACCTACTACATAGGTGCTCACTCAGGGACTAGGAATCTGTCCAAACGTCTATCCTCGGCAGCATCTTTGCTGCTAAAAGTCTGGGGAAGTGGATCTAACACTGGACCATCTCCCACTAGCCATTCATGGCCGACAACCTGCACTTTCAGCCAATCGCATAACACGATGTATTGTCATTCCTCTCATCTTCCCATGCAGATGCTGACAAAGGATCCCGTTGCCGATATGGCTGTCTGGAATGCTCGGATGTGTTACATGAGAGGTCTTTAAGCACCTGCATAAGCCGAGCTGATATCTCGGTAAATAATGCCCACGTTTGGCTGTGATTAGTCTCCATAGGGATATAGCCGACCCTGAGGCTACTTTCCTTCTCTAACGCAGGCTGTCTTTTTATCAGCCTGCCCTTAGGCTACCGAGCTAAAAAGAGCAAGCGTATGTTGAGGCTGTTCTTCTAACCCGGCACCGTATGCGATAGCGAACCCCCAAATTCCAGGCCAACATGCAGCTGGCCAACCATGGCTCCAGGTTGTCGATTCGATAGCATCAAGGATCTCCTAGAAAGCGTGCCAATTGGGACTCCGGGGCATGTGTCTAGATAGGATATTCCCAAGATCAGCAGCGGATTGGTCATGGTATAGGGGAACTGGAAACTTGTGAAGGAGCAGGAAGAAAAGACTGTACCCTGTGTACTAAGGTAAGGTACATGTTGGATTGCTTAAAGTGGGTCCGAAATCCGGGGCGGACACCGGGAAGCTCGGAATCTCCAATATCATCCTCGTTTGGAGAAACAGAAGCTGAAATGTCGACAATATGCGATATTGCGTCAGATGATACGAGAATACGGTTCCGCCTCTTAATCAATACGTGTGTCGCAGAAAGGGTCCGATTCAAACTTGAGGAACTAGATTGGAGGCCGCGTGCAGTGGGAAAAAGAATAGGAGAGCATGACGCGCCTTGTGAGTGAATTGTATAAGGCGACAGTTTTATGTTCAAGGCAGTGATATAACATTTAACAGCGTTATCGTTTTATATTTCGAGCTGCCTTGCGCTGAAAGCCTGACAATATAAAAGGTTGCCTTGATTTATTTGTTGACGCTCTAGCCTAATTGAGGAGTTGGCCACTGGAATAAGCTGAAGGCAACGCGGCATACCAAGAACGGCTGTCTTACGAAAGGCAAAGTATTATGCGAATAAGGCAGAATCTTGTATATGACTCCAGAAAGGCAAGTGAAGTTTCATAATACACAGAAGGCAGCCGGCTCTTCATGACTCTCAATATAATTCCTAAAAGGCAATGTGTTTTGCATGCTGCTGGCAAGGCAGGCTGACTTGATACTTATTTTTCGTAATTCCGGGACGGCAAACAACTTTTCGTAGTTCTGTCAGGCTGACCATTTCTCGTGACTCAACGGAGGTCAGCGACTTTTAATGCTCCAGATGAGACAGATTGCTTTTAGTAGTTCGTAGGTAATTGGGAAGACAATGCTATAACTTTCCAGCGTGATCCGAATGAAGGACGCAACCTGTTTCCAACATGAAGGCGGCGCGATGTGGTAGACAAAATGCAGTCAATGAAAATCGCTCGCGGGAATAGAATGAACCCAGATCAGAATCTTGTTGTTCATATCGGATGGCTCGAAATGTCGAGTTCACCACGTCGCTCAATGGCTGCGTCGGCCTATAAGAAACTCAAACAAGCGCGGGGCACCCCAGCCTCAAGCTCATCATTTCGGTGAAGGCTTTATTACCGAAAAACGTGAGGAAATAATGAATAAAGACGTGCATTAAGGCTGCAAAGGCTCACGTTGTGAAGCCGATTCGTCAAGTGGAGCGGTGTTTTGCAATATAGCAATGCATCCGCGTAGGGGAAAAGCTTAAAGCACCTATTTCATATATCAATGCCCAAGGTTCCGAGTTCTGGGAGTGATAACTGGTTCGCCGTGGTCCGCCATGGTTCGCAAATACCCTGTTCAGGCTGAAAACCCCAGGGTGAGGTGGGAGAGAGTGGTTCGCCCATGGTTGAAAATAAATTTTATTACAAGGCCTCATAAGTTACCGTGGGCTTCAGACAATGGATGGTTCGCCCTAGCCTGGCAGAGGAACCAATGTGGTTCGCACACAGCCCCCGACAGCCAAAGCTGACACTGGCACGCTTTGCCTGTTCTCAAGGTGGTTCGCCCAGGACCTGCCATCCCCCGCAAAATGTCTGAATGGCTTGCGAATCTCAACTCTTTCATCAACACGTAGGTAGGTAGAATCAGCGCACAATACAGCATCATTCATCATGAGAAGTCCCAGACATGGTGAGTATATAAAAGAATCCATTTCCCCTCCTTGTTCTCAGCCTCTAGCCCATAGACAAGTCCAAGCACCTCATCACAAGTATATCATTACAAACTACCCCCATCATCATGTCAAGCCCTCACTACATCAAAGTTCCTCGTGGAGAAGATCCCTCGCCTGACACTGAACAGCAGGATGCTTCTTCCTCAGAGCAAATGAAGAGCTGGCTACGAGAGGGTCACAAAGACATGCCGTGGCACAACATCGATTCAGTAGCTGTATCTGACACTCAACAAAACTCCAACGCCAACGTCGCGCCGTCTGATACCCCTGCCACGCAAGGCAGTAACAAGTAGTTCAATGCCAGGAATACGCACGGATTGAAGTGTTGGTAGATTTCCCACCGCAGAGACTTGTACAAGCTAATTCGTTAATGGCCAGCTTATCGTATTCTTGTCGAGCTTATAGCCAAATTTGTCATGGAAGCATGGTCTGCGACGCTCGATTTAGGATCAAGCCTGGATCCAATCTCCATGGCGATAAGATACGCGAAGACGGGAGTGCATCGCAGGATTTGACTTTCTGTGCTATTCCCAGAAACCAATAAGGTCATCCAGGGCTCAAAGTAAGGTAGCAGAAGTCTAGAACCCTTCATGTATCATGGGGAGCTTAGATAGTGATGATGGCAGATGTATACACAGTTCCTGGGCAATGCGATAACTCTATAAGACCATGGAAATGATTCCTTTCATCTTTTCAGCTTTCTATAGGACCCGCTTTAGGTACATTAATGACCTCTGTCACATTATATAAACGTGTCCTGAAAAGCATATGTAGTCCACCACAAAATGGGGATACGTCGAAGACGTGATGTCGCCTGGGGGAAGAACTAAATATAGCATGCCAGCCAGGATCTGGCACAAGCCATTTCCCACCATCATTCCACTTTACTTTTGTCCATAGATTATTAGTTAACACAAAAATGATGATGACAGCGTTCAATGGATTGCAGCATTTGCAATTGAGTGCCTGGGTAGTCTCAGATAGGTATGGAGAATTCCATATTCTGTCTAACATGCTTCTACAATCTTTCTCGAAGCTTTCCCGACAATCTCTTGCTGGCTGAGTGTTCCCTTGCTTGACCAAGATGGGGGTTTCAGGCTAGCACTACTGCACAGTGATGCCAGGGCGATATGCACCCACCAAGCGACGACAAAAAGCAGACTAACATTGGGGAAGTGGGCAAGGCCCCCAGATCCCGAACCTGCAGATGATGGGATTGATCGACAGGCAATGGATGATGGACAGAAGCAAGGATTTAGTGGGTCATGCATGGTGTACGTAAATAGGTAGATCGCATCGGGGTTTAAACAAGATGAGCAATTCCTTTACTTTCGTGAAGTTGCGTAGCCTCTAGCTGCACATGTAGCCTTACACAGAAGGTCATTTTTGCCTTGGCCTGAAAAGTTCAACAGGTGAAAGATGAACGTTTATAACCAACATGCGTCACTGCCAGGTGTATCAGCTCCCATGGTCTCTCTCAGAATGGAGACATCACTTGCACAACTATGCGCAACGCAAAAAAGTTGCAGGCAAGATAATAATGTTAAGATATGCCAACAGCATCGAACATCCAGTCGCACCGAATCATATGCAGTGAATGGGTGGGAAGAAAAGTAGTGCGTGCTCTCCTCCCTATGTGACATGGACTTTTAGTCAACAGTCATTCTGAAAAGAATCTGTCCCGAAGGCTCCCGAGGCACCGCTATGCTCAATACCCAGGGAAGATCATATCCAAAGTTCGAGTCACCAAATGTGACGGACCAAAAGGCAAGGAGTAACAAGGCGTGGGAGGGAACCTCCATTCTTGTTGCGGCGGAGCACTCTCTCCTTTCATAGGCGATATAACCCAACAAAGACTCTCCATCTGTATACACATGCAGGACAGGGCCGTGGCGCATGCATGGCGCCAGGTGATTAGAGTGGATGGCCTGTGGTACTAGGTAGCAGAACAGTCTAAGACAACCGGCATCAGCCCGTCATTCCGGGACAGAAGTTTACATGACCGGGCCGGCGAGGTGAATAAAACATCAAGAGCCCATTGGTTCAATCTCTCGAATGAGATTCATGGACACCCAAGGCCTGTCGTTCGAGGAAGCAAGCATATAACTTCCACCTTGTGGAGACTACACCGCACTCCGAAATGTACGGAGTGACAATTCACGCCCTGGCAGTTATTTACCGCTCGTTGCATACGCCTTGTCTCACAGGCAATCGAAACATGCATATATCATATGGCTGTCGGGGGAGGTGCAGTGAGTCGTATTCCTGTTCCAGGGCGGCGGCCTGGGTTAGGAGCTAGCCTATAAGGCTTCTGGGTGAGTCAGGGGGTGTCTAAATAATTGACATCCAGACCAGGGGACCAATAAGTAGACGAATAGTGGTGAAAATCCAGTATATGTCTCCATAGGAATTTCAGTCTCTCCAACTGCCAAATACTGATCCGACAATCCGAGGGTGATTCCAGCATGATGCGCGTGGGGGGTTGATTTCTCGGGGTAACTTATGCTTAGTAGTAGGCTAAATGAAATTTACTCTTGTTACCGGTAGTGTGTAAAGCCATGTTACACCGGTCTGGGGGGAGCTGAGTCGAGTAAGGTGGCTGCATATCAGTCTTGTAGTTCGACTGCGCCAAGAATGAATTCCCTGCAGGGCTCAATGACGATTCCAGACAACTCAAATCTTTAAGCAAGAGAGCAAACAAGAAAACGATACTATAAAAAAATCCCTTGTAGGCATGCAGGTCTCAGTTATGGAGCCAACGCCTCCACAGCTAACCACGATGACGAATGAGTTCCGTGGCTTATCAAAACCTTCATCTGTCAAGAAGACCCTGTCCCTCGCTATTTATTCGAGAATTAGCTCTTTGTCGAAATCAACAGCTTGTGCCCGACGGGCAAGAGCCCATAGCTGTCACTCGATGGACTATGTACTGTAGTTGATAGGCACTTGTTGGGAGCCATGACATGGCTTTGTAGTAAGCCCATGGACTGGATGCGTTCTTTTTTCTTTAACCGCCCAATTAGTCACCTGCGCCCCAAGAATATGGTACAGGTGTAAACTCTGAAAAATCGGTGAAGACAGAACGGCATTGTAGGACAAAAACGTTTCCCTTGTTTCACGGTGTAACCCCCACCCTGGGGTAATTCCCGGCCGAGCAGCCGTGACGTCTCTAGACAGGCTTTGGTACCTTATTACCGCTTTGGTGTGTCAGACAATAGGTATAGCACAAAGCACTTTCTCACTGGCTGTAGCGTCATCTTTAAGCGGAGGCCTGATCCAAGAAATTGAGGTATTGCGGCCGCCAGCACAAAAAACCGCGCCGAATCTGTCAAGTATCGATATAACAATAGGACAGGCATTCTTCCATGAGAATGACGAACTCCGAGAGTCTTTCTCGATGCCTAGACGAAGCTGGTTCACAACTGCATACTACTGAAATACCTCATAAGTACCTACCTAGTAATGGCAGTTACATGATACCGTATACCAGGAACGTCGAAATGCGAGTGTCTTCTTCGCAAGCTAGCTGGACCCGAAAACTTTAACGCGGGGCAGATGTAGCCCGTCTCTCATGGGTGTTGTTACACGTTATTACACTTACGTCTCTGGCCTCGGGTCAGCCAATTGCCTGCTTCAAAAACAACCCCAATAACAGAGCCTGATTCGTGCATACCTAACTCGTACGTCTGTAGGGAGAGTATGATGTATCACACACGCACACCTAAGCCACCAGTCTCAAAGCTCACACGCGACTTTTTGCCTTATCGAATTGCGATGACATCCGTCACAGTCGGTCAGATATCGAAACGTCGCTCATTATGGTCTTAAAGTCGGTATTTCTTTACTACGCCGGAGGCATTCGACACTGGTTGAGAATAGACCAAAAACAATCTATATGTATTGCATGGCAGCTCTATCACATATCGGAGATTCAAAGAGCATCAGATGTGAAATCCAAAAATAGAGCGTGTCGTTATGTGTGAATCCCTCGAATTTGGGTATCAGCTAGAACTACATTTCGGCTCGCTATGCTTACTCTCTTTTAACCCTTAGGTAGTCTCCATGGACATTAAAGGAAAGTTCTGCGCCGCATAGACTTCGAGGATAGGAAATGCTGTACTGCCACCATCGAATCTTAGATTCACACCCCACATCCGCTCCCGAGCCCGGGTGTGAATGAACCGAGAGGATGACAGCTCGCATTTGACCAGTCATGTTACCCTGTAGCCCGGTACTTGAACAGAGCAAAGAGACAAGAGCGTGGGGGTTCGTGCAAGATGCATTTTGATATAGGGCAAACGAAGTTGTTGATGACAGTGTTCCTTGATCTGTGCTGAAATTCGAGGCCAGCAATCACGAGTCCAGTCAAGTTTCTTACAAAACCACCTGGGTCTCTTCATCTTTAGAAGCTGCTTCATAGACATCCCAACCAAGTACATCTTATCTCATCCATACTTCTATCACCATGTCAAACCCTCACTACATTCAAGTCCCTCGTCAGGGGAATCCATCATCTAACATTATACATCAGAGCCCTATATACTCAGAGCAGATAAATGCTTGGTTGCGAGAGGATTATAAGGTTATGTCATGGAATAGTGTTGATTCAATTATTGCATCTAACACGCATGAAAACTCCGAGGCCAACGTCGCGCCCTCTGATACCCCTGCCACTCAAGGCAGTAGGAAATAGTTCTGTACTAGAACACATTGTGGTAGAGGTACCGCTGTAATCTATAACGCTGAGACTGATGAATGCTAATATAATGTCGTCGGGATCAGATCATATCATTCTCATCGACTGTACAGACAGCTTGTCTACAGCAGTCGACATGACTAAGCTGCAACTCAATTCCCGGGGCGATAGAACGGAAACGTGAGTGCGTTGCATGGCTAGCCTCTCTTATATTATTCCGAGGGAAATGATACCAGCCCGTCCGGGATACGCAGTAGCAAGGACTGAAGGAATCATCGCGTATGTAGGGGGATTGTGCATGGTAATAAGAGCAGAACATACAGTCCGTTTATGAGTACCCCGATATAAGGCCAATTAAATGATCATCTCAATCTTCTTGCATGTTACTCGAGTATTACCTTTAGTTACGCTAACGAACTACTGTCAATAGATGTTCTGCTGACACAAAAAAGATGTATGACAAGCCCGAATGGTATGGTATTACGGAGCATCTGCAGCGGAATTCCTCGAGTGACATGACAGTTCATGAGGCTTCTAGAATTACTCTAGAAATATTCTAGAACTTTTCTCTTAAGCTTCCCCACGACTCGTAACACAGGTCCCTAGTTGACATAATAATTGCCTGTAGTGAGATTTGAGGCCAGCAGGATACTGTTATTGTAAATCACAATCATCGCATCTCGCCTCTCCTCACCTTAGTTTCGTCTTCCGATGGCCGTCTATTTGAGTCTCTCGGCAGCTGGCTTCGCCACGAAGGAACTGCATACAGTTCCAAAAGCCGAGCGTTGTAAGATTCATGCCCTTCTAACAGCTGGGCAGAACCGACCATGAAAAGGGGAAGAGATGGCGTCAGCCAATCGTTAGATCTAAGCACACCATTTTAATCCCCGTTGGGGTTGCTAATATCGTTCACGCAGTTGTTGCATATTATACCTCAGCGGCATGGGGGTTGGAGGCATTTGTCGTTGCAGGAATTGCACTGGTATGGCCTACACTCCAGTACTATTCGTTCAAGGAGAAGCAGTAGAGAAAACAAACAAAACCAGAAGTGTCGTCTGATAAGGCCCTGCTCGGAAAGCTTCAGGTTTAATGTGATTTAGATAGAAGTGGCCAGTAAGGAGGCGGTATTTTCTCATCACTTCAGGGATAAGGCCTGGCAACGTAGCTTGCAACCATAGACTTGTGAAGTGGATGTGCAGTACTCATCTTTACTTGTGCTAGGAAAGGACGAGTAGTTGGTCTCGGGTCTTTAACTGTCCTTTTAAGGCCGGCACTCTCTATTAGGTGACATTGGCATTTACTGTTATCCCAAGATAACGTCTTCAATGTAAATACCTAAAGGCGTACCCCAGGTTATCATGTTCGGTACCCAATGACTATACCAAGCACATCTTACTGCACACCAACCACACATCCCCAACCCCTTCTCCACTATATCTAGCCCTCATGTTAAAGATCTTATGAAGGGAAGTCGACACCTAACCAAGCTGGAACTCGATTCCCAGAGCGATAAAACGGAGACGGGAGTATAGAGGTACTACCGTCTGTAGATCCGTAGATATTGCTTGCTGATACCAAATAACCGAGTCCAATACATTTGCAGTATCATTAGCGGAATGACTCGATTCCCGAGTGTCAAGTCAAAATTTTGGATTTTGTCTAGTGCTTTTCTCGAAGCGTTACCTTAACTCAACTACCAACAGCATGCCCGTCTCAGCTGAGTTCCCCTAATGACCCATGATGAGAATCGAGACTAGCTGGAAACAATTATGCTGGAATCGGCATCATTAGGTATTCATCCCAGTCTCCGTACGCATTGGTAATTTTGTTATTTTGTCTTCTACCGTCTCCTATTATTCGGCTTTTCCGTAGCTGAGTTGGTTACAAGGAACCCCCTAAAATTCGCCAAACTCTATTGAACCCCTGTAACTTCCAGAACGATGTTTAGAACAGATCTGCAGATCCAAAACGGGAACGTGGGGTATTGGAGGCTTTGTTGAGAGTTTGGATCCTTTCCAATCTCTATCATGACCTTGATAGCCCTCTCATCAAGGGGCCGTTCTGTCTTGTTAGTGCCTTCAGTATCATACGCAAATCTCGCAGCTCGATGCCTAGCAAGATCATTGAGTGACTAATGATATCCTTGGACTTCTGATCCCAAACCTCAATAAGTCTTGTGCCAATTACGCACGAGTCTTCAGAAGAGACTAAACAGGGAAGACGTACCAGGATAGACCTAGTCGAAGGATAAAATCTTCGAGGCCTGCAACCCAAAGCTTCCGCTACTGCGTCCCTTGTCTAGAACTTTGTACATCTAAAGCGGGAAGTTGGCATGATGGACAGCGCAAGACCTGTCATCGAATAGGGAACCAACAACATCAAGTATTTGTGGATTGACCACGGGCTCATATAATTAGAGACAGTGCACGCTGTGGAGAGACTATGGTCTGACTCGCTATAGCACGAAATTTCTCGGTATATCTGCAGACTACGGATGCCCAGGGCAGCGATCTGACGCGAGGAATGGCATCCCAGAGACTTATGACCAGTTAAATCAAGGAGTAATTTGCGGCTGATGAATGCTGGTCCCGTCAAGCACGCAGGCTACATACCACCTCCCAGAAGAAATACGCCTGATGCTTTGTGATCAAAGACCAGCAATAAGACTATCCCATATCGGGGTGATGATATATATCATCACCCAAAATAGGAAATTTCGCCAGTAACGCTAAGGCATCCAAACGTCACAAAACAGATCATGCCATGTCCAGTCTCATATCAGAGTAAGTTTCCCGAGAGCTGAAGCTTGACCGACACTCTGTCGTATACTAATCTCACACCTTGTTTCTCTGTCTCTGGTCCGTCTAGGCCTGTCAGAAGTAGAGATGATTCTCAGCAAGCATTGTTTGGGCTGTAAATACTGGACGTCGGTGTGGATATTGGAGCAGATAGCCTGCAGTCCCGTTCTTCTTATTGACCTCTTCGTCATCGCCATTATTGATTACAAACTTTCGTGTCGCCATCAAGGCTCTGGTCTCATGGGGTACAATTCCTTATCATCCATTCCCGTATAGACGGATCTTTACATATCAGTAAGGTATATGTAAAACATCACTGAAGAGGTCATTTCGCATAACAAGACTCCCATAACCCACGCCGGTGAATAACGCGTACATGGTAAGATACGGAGTCTTTTTGAATCATGCAAGCAGGCGCGCACATTTCTCATTTCGGATACGATCACAAGAAGTCGTACCCCCGAACCAACAGCTGAGGATTGCCTTACCTGTCCCTGTCAACTAGGCCTAACACAGATCCGTGCTGCCCTTCCACAAATCTGTGGTGCCTGTCATGTATGATGAACTCCAAGGTCACATGCAGACTATTTCCACCCCCATATGCACTTCTGTAGGCTTGAAACATACAATGGACCCTCCAATAGTAGATATGTGTTTTGGGTAGAAAATTTGCGCCCGCTGGCGCCAGGTCTTGTGTCTTCGGTACCTGTCAATATCGGGGATTTGGATATGTTTCTAAATGCATTGCCACGCCTTACTAACTAGCCACTAGCGTAAGTCACTGCTGAGATATGATTGATCCCTGCTAAATCATAACATCTCAATGGTGGGGGAACCGAGATCAGGGGTGACAGAAAACAGGATCAAGTGAGTGCTGGGGCTCTCATGCTCGATGCCCATCGCAGCAAGATAAGGCGCTAATGAGGGATGATGGAATTCCCGTAATACTGTAGCAGTAGCATTGTGAAAGGGGTGTTAGACGCAAGTATCTGTAGTGGTGGTGCTCTTGTTCAGCATGGAAACACCACACTGAGATCGAGTATTTTGGAGTGTAGTTATATAGACTCTCACTTATTATGTAAGGTATAATGGAAAGCTGATTGCAGAATAAGTGATCAATATGGGGCTGCTGTAATAGATCTCCCAACAGAGCCAACACAATTATGTTGATTGTAGGAGTATTCCCGGTGGAAGTGAGAAGTCTCATCTCGATGACCCGCCAATCAAGATCCCCGGTCTAGAGCCTAGCGCGTTCATGCCCGGCAGAGACTGGACGTCGAAAAGATGACGAATAACAAGGCGTTAGTTAGGTCTAAGTAGCTTTGTCTGGGGCTTTGGGGTCCAGGGCTGATTTGCGGATGAGTTGTCAAACGGTTGTCTCGCCGTCAACTCGAGAATCCTTGCACCTTATCCGATCCGACCACCCTCCGTTTCTTGAACTGAAGGGCAGGGATGAACACTGCACCTCCGCACCGCCTCTTATTCGGTATACGCCGATCAGTCGTAGTGCCTCAGAAAATGTGGCTTCTCAAGATACTTGGAATCCTAAAGTTTTATCACCATCCAGAAGGCAGAAGTTCATCTAGTATCCTTGAGCACAAGCCAGAGGCACATTGACGATAGCCTGTGTTCATCCTTGATGACGCGAGACAAAAAAAAAAAAAATACACGAATTTATCTTGGTGATCGCTCCAGACTCCATGATCAGCACAATCAGGCAAATTAAAGTCCCTCGTGTAACGTATCTGACGTGCGCCTTATGAACCTATTTGGATCAAACCGCCAGCTGCCGTGGTAGGTGATTAATCGACGTCCGGCACGGGACCGGATGTAAGACGAATTGCGCGCTTAGCTTCGTTGGGCGATACCAAGGACGCAGTCTATCGAGAGCGGGTCGTGCCGCCAGTTGAATGCAAGACAACCAGCCGAAGGGTAGTATAGGTACGTTTCATTGCGCTGATTATGATGTTTTCGGATGACGAGAAGAAGCACAGCAGAACCTAGTAATCGAGAAGATCTATAGGCTCTTCTGCACCTACCAAGGGTATCTCTCTACCGCACGTTAAATCGATTCGCGGGCCACAGCTCGACCGACACAAGGTGGTGTTGATAGTGTTTCCGAAACGTTGAGATCTGTTGAGATCAGCAAGGGCTAACTTAGATGACATCGAGTCTGCGTGTGTCCATGCGGCTCTACAGGCATTGCATGTGACTAAAATGGCAACCGACGGGACGGTGTGAGGTGGTGGAGGGGCGAGGGGGACGCTGAATGGAAAGTCTCTCTGATAGGTAACCCCACACACTGGGCAAGAATGCCCAGGACGCGGGCTCGGGCCTCGGGATCTAGGGGATTAGGGGATGGTTTGCTCCTAGCGGGTGTGATAGCCCCAATCCCAGCCAAGTTCCGGGGCCAGCAGGACCAGGCAGGGTTTATCAGGACAGAGATTGTCCAGACAAAACCTGTCCGGACAAAACCTGTCCAGCGTCAATGCAGCCAAAGCTCCACAGGTACCCCAGATAGGTACCCATAGATCTAAGAATGATCGGCGGTGCACCTATTCTATCAGAAATAACAAGTCCTAGAAACGATGCTTATTCCGAATCCATCAATATTCCCCCAAACCTTTCTGGTTGAGAGCCAATGCTGTTTGGCAGTTCCAGTGATTTGACATTGATTTTTGACTTCCAATTGAATATGAACCTCTCTATTTTGTGTTCGAGGCAACGGATGCTGTCATCTCTCAGCTTGACGAGCCTCACTGGGGGGTATACAGCAGGCTTGTAACCAACATCACATACAAGCATCCATGACTAGAGTTTTGACAGGGATCTCTTTTACTTGTATCCCGCTTTGTGCACTTTCATAATACACCGACTAGCCAATTAGGGCAGGCTAGCAAACAATTTCTGGATCAAGTGATATAAGATATTGCGACAACGCTATACCCAACTCTCACCAGGCAAAAGAGAAAGGCAACCGCCGCTAATGCAGCATAATGCGGCGAGAAGCTCCACAATCCTAGATTGCAGATTAAGTGACCTGTAGGAAGACGCGGTCTCGTTGGCTCTCCAAGTTCAAGGTACTGTGACATGGGCATTGATGCCCTCCCTAATGGAACCTTGAATATGTGGGGGTCACTAAAGGGACCTTGAACATGGAGGGTGGGCATCGATGCCCTGGCTAACTGGACGTGCATATGGCCCTAAACGTCTTTCAGTTTAGTTTGAGGATTCCTATCCTCATTGCGAACCAGGCAATCGAGACGCAGACCTACAGTCCATAGTGTTGTCGATTCATCTATCAGGAAGGGGTCTGTTGTCTTGAGACAACCCGTTTGTTATAAATATGATATTCCTCAGTGATCATGCTCAGTGCTCCACGGCTATATCCAAACATATCCTACTACACGTGCTATTACATATCATCAACACCTTCATCATGTCCAGCCCTCACATTGTTCAAGTCCCTCGTCAGGGGAACCTATCGCCTAACATTGTACATCAGAGCACCGCATACTCAGAACGGGTGAACGCTTGGCTGCGAGAGGATCATAAGGATATGTCGTGGCATAACCTTGGTTCGATTGTAACGTCTAGTCTTAACACATCTGAGCCTAACCCAAACACCAACGCTTCACACGAACCCACCGCCCAGGGCAGTGGCAAGTAGCCTCCTGTCCTGAACATAGGTTTCAGTACTGAGGTATCGTTGATGTCCCCCGCTGTCCGAGCATAGACACTAACATGATACGTCTTCGTAGTCAAGCGTCTAATCGACCTCGCATGCCACATTACTTCGTCTATCATCGTCCCGCTCGAAGTCTTCAGGGCACAGTAGTCGACATAGCCATTCAGTCCCCGGAACTCGATCGAAAATACAAGGAATACACAGGATGCCTGGTTTTTACAGTAGAAGTCAAGGTCTGTATTGGCTTTCTCATTGAAGAGGTTGCTGGTTCCAACTAGTGAAGCTCGGGATATATATGTACATCAACCTCTCTGTAGGGAGGGATGGTAATAACCCTGTATAGTTCGGTCAGTACTCTGACAAAACAGGAATATTGAGACAGAACAAGATGTGTCGGTGTGTATCAGGAAACTTATAATGGAATCATACAAGAATTCTTGTCAAATACAATCTAGCGTGAAGTTTGTAGGTCATCATTTGGGAGGGGTAGTGATATGAGAGTAATAAAATAGTGACTTACTCAGCATACATGTTCATTTGAATCGAACGAACATTTCGGTTCGTCCAACCTAGCCCAGGCACCTCACTCGTAATCATCATCTCAGTTCATCCGCATGACCTTTACGGCCGAGCCAATCCAGGTGAAGTGGTCCCAAAGATTTGACCGATCGTCCCGCGAATCTGGTCAACAAGAGCCTTGATCATGCCCTGGGGCTTGCCTCTTCCATCAAGCCCATGGACAGGCTCGGTACCCATCGTCGGGAGAACATTGTCGCCAGCAGATAGACTGACGAACAACGCGAATGGCACGAGCCAAACACATAGACCAAAGTACGACGCGATCTGCGCGAAACTAGGAACATCGGCCTTATCGTAGTACGAAGTACGTTGGTACGCGCGCGACTGCGTATCGGAGAAATGACGGAACCAGACATAATGATTGACCAACACGAGAACTACATCTCGTTAGCAACAAACTCAATTTGCCCACCCCGCCAAGGCAACATACCACACGATGCCAGGAACAACGGATCCGACAGCTTCACAAAAGGGAAGCGTCTCATATTCCCCAGATACACAACATGCGACACGATCGTCAAGACAGTAGCCCAGAAAGGCAGACCATCAACCAGCCATAGAACCGTCTGAATGCCAATGACGCTGTAGATAAGACGCGTCAGGAACCGCTTCGCGATAACGCTGTGCTCCTCGACGAGCTCGGACAGGTAGTAGAGACCCGAGGCGATGGCAAGGGTCAAGAAGCAGAAACCCAGGAGGGTTCCTATGTAGCCGACAAGAGGTAGAATCCACATTTTTTTTGCGTTGCGTTGTGTTTGGGCGCAAGCAATGGTTTGAGTTGGAGCTCACATGTTGGAAGGAGGGGAGATGGTTATCCCTAGGAGGTTGAAAAGGAGAGTGTTTTGGACACGGTTTTAACTACCAATCAGTAGCTCCATACGTCGGCGAATAGAGGCTCCGATTCCGATGGTGGTGGGGGTCCCCACTAAGAAGATGAGCTTATCGATACCCACGAAAAAGTCGGTTTTGCTCAACACCAGGAAATCGGCGATAAGGTGCAGCTCCAGGCTTCGTGACCCATTCATTTGTTACAATTTCTTTTCCGGAGCTCGAGATCTGAAAATTCCTCACAAGTCATTTGACTTACAGTCTTCACCATGTCTCGTCCTGAGGATACCCTGTATGTCACTACAGCCCCGCCATCATGCCCCTCAAGCTCACAGGAACAGTGCTGCCGACGTCCACTATGACGATACCGAAGCGCGCAAGTACACCACAAGCTCTCGAATCCAAAACATTCAGGCCTCTATGACACGAAGAGCCCTGGAACTCCTCGATCTCAAGTCACCATCCCTTATTCTCGACGTCGGCTGCGGCAGTGGTCTCTCTGGCGAGATACTCTCTTCAGTCGAGCCTGAAGAAGGCGGCCCTCACACATGGATCGGGATGGACGTCTCACCATCAATGCTGGACATTGCACTGCAGAGAGACGTAGAGGGTGATCTCATGCTAGCAGATATCGGCCAGGGCGTACCCTTCCGAGCGGGTACTTTCGACGCAGCCATCAGCATCTCCGCCATCCAATGGCTCTGCAGCGCTGAAACAAGCGATACATCACCCTTCGGCCGCCTAACCCGCTTCTTCAACGGTCTCTACGCATCCCTCAAACGCGGCGGTCGCGCAGTCTGCCAATTCTACCCCAAGAACGACGAGCAGCGCCACATGATCACCCAAGCCGCCGTGAAAGCCGGCTTCGGCGCCGGTATGCTCGAAGACGACCCGGGCACCAAGAACCAGAAGCTGTACCTCGTGCTTACCGTGGGAGGCGGTGATATTCAGAAGAAGGGCGGTGACATCACTGGTGTTGTTGAGGGTATGGAGGGTGTGGATGTTGAAGATGCGAGAAGGCAGATTAAAGCGCATGCTCCGAATATGTCAAAGGGTAGTAAGGCGTGGATCGTTAAGAAGAAGGAGCAGATGGAGCGGAAGGGAAAGATCGTCAAGGCGACGTCGAAGTATACTGGACGAAAGCGACGGATACAGTTTTAGGCTTGTGGGCTGGTTTGGCATTGTATGGCGTTGGGTGGGAAAATCTTTCGTTCTAGACCTTTCAATTTGATACGGATACCCTTTGAAGCATACAGCTCAATCGTTTTGGATCTCAGAAGGGCACGTTTTGAACCCTACATCAAGAGTATCCTGCTTTTCGAGTTACGCTCTTCTCAGACGGCTGGCCAGAAAGCCTCTTCAGCGTCCAAGACATCATGCCACTTCCCCTCAACCCTCTTAAACAGCTTCTCCTTAACATCCGCACCCTTCTCCTCGACGAGCTTGTTCACAGCATCATCGATGATTCTCCCAAGCTCATCCACAAACTCAACAAACTCCTTGCACGTCCAGTTGTTGATAAACTCCTTCCTCACAGCCCCACCATCAGCATCATTGCTTCCATCATCATCAGAGAGCTGCGCCTTGGCCCACGACCAAGCATCGAGGTAACACTTTTCCGTTCCCCAGTAAATCACCGCAGCTTCAAGCCAAGGAAGATCTTCCTTCTCGTTGGGAGATACAGAAGCGTAGAGAGCTTCCCAGCGTCGGAGACCATCTAGCTTGGTGCTTGAGTCAACACGGCCATCTTGTCCAGTTTCGAGATTCACGTTGATCCCGTATTCTGCTGCTGTGTTGATAAAGAACTTTTCTTCTCGGCGGATGTTGACGAGAGCTGCGACGATCCAGTCTAGAAGCTTTGTTGTAGCTCCGGGATCAACATTAGGTTGCACGGTATCAGGGTACTCGAGAAAGCTGAGGAGACGACCAAGACCACGACAGTAGCTGTGGATGTAGAGACGATCGTTTGCAAGCCAGCGGCCAAGGAGCTCTTTTGATGCTTTTCCGTGACCTGCGAGCTTGAGGAACTCAGACTGAGTAGCTCGCTTGTAAGCTTGCTCGTCTGAGACGAGAAGCTGCTGGGTCAGGGAGTAGGACATGATAATGATTGATGAGGTATTTCCTCAGTTTGTTGATGCGGAGATGGCTTCATGGTCTGACGAGAGCTTGGCGAGTGGAATTATGTCATTGTGAGAGGATCGGTGTAATGTTGTTCCAGCTGCAGGATGTTAGTACTACAGAGTCCAGGTCAAGTCAAGTCCGAAGTGAGATCTGTACAAGGCTACGATGCACCATATTTGGTGTTTGTGAGTTTATCCTGTTTTGTGCATTGTTGCGCCTTGTGAGACATTGCTTGGAACGTCAATTGCGCTATGACGGGAAATCTACTCGAGTCGATTGAGGTGTAAGACACTTCTTCATGACGAATAGCATATGTTTCGATGGCTTACATGCTCATTGATGGCTACTGTGTATCTCAGACTCTGTCATTAATTCTCTTGTCAGCAATGACGATCAAATTCGGGCCGTGTACTCGGCTACCCGGCTCATCGAATTACTTGACTGTCGGAAGTGGTAGTAGCCTATGAGAAGCATCCAGTCTCATTCAAAGTCCATGGATGCTATTATTGGGAACGGAGCGTCGGACTCTCGGAACCTCCAAGAATGTGAAAACCCAGCATTGACGGCACATTCATACCCCCGGAGTTAACTTGGGACCGCAGTTAATCTTCAACGCCATGTAATTTCCTCCCCAGCCTCATCCATGCCAACCATGTGTCCAAATCGCCCATCTCTTCCACCATCAAAAGCTTGGCAACGTTCTATAACCCGCTAATCGCTCACAGATTGACATCCAGCACGATCAACTTCCTGGTTCATTCTGCTTCGACCGTTGCGTGATCGCCGTTATCCCCGCCACGTTATTTTTCTTTTTGCTGCGTCCCTTAATCTGGGGGAACGAACGGCAACGAAGCTTTGGCTACAGGGATTATGCAGCCCACTTGGTTTAATTAACGATGGCATCCCCCACAATAAGGGGGTTGTGTTGATTATCAATAGACAGCAAGAAGCAAGCAAATTTATATTGCGTCTGTTTGAGATGTTGGAATGGGCAGTTTCAGCTTGAGTTGTTCTCTGGGTCTAAGCTGTTTGTACGGTGAGTTTCACGGCGCATTGATAGAAGAGGTGAAGCATTGAGATACCAAAGGCGAGAATGCATGAATATGTATCAACGTTTAGTCATAAACTAGGTATTGATAGAAATGTCGATCAGGTACGCGTAACATGATGTGACAAGACCGGTCTAGATCTCGTATCGAATCCTCTCTGAGAGGGTCAATTTCACTGCTCACGAGATGCACCCCTGATTTACAGGGACCCCCAGGGGGCTGAGCTTCTGAAACATGGAGCTCTCGGAAGCATGTCATTCAACTCAAGGCGCATCGTCAGTCTTGCATTGGCCTTTTAATGAATGCCTTTGCCCTTGGATGAAGTAAATCCCCCTTCCCTCTTTTTTCCTAGGTTTTGCTCCCCTCTTTAGCAGACTCGACTTGGCTCTTGAATCGTTTCTTTCATTTTGCTCAGAATAAAACAAACTGAATCGTTAATTTAATTTTTTCTATTGCACACTTACTCACTCACTTTTTATCATGATTCTCGAGAAGGAATTGGGCGCCCTTGCGTCTCGCGCTGAGGGAATGGGTCTCACGCGAATACTCCCCAGAGAAGCCAAGCAAACATGTCACGACGATCAATACTCGGATACCTGCGAAAAGCCTAATATTAGCACAGGCGAGATCATGCTAATTCTCTTCATCGCCAGGTATTTATACCCGGTCTCGCATATCGGTGATTGTGTCTTGGCTGACCTCATTCCGCAGCGCCATTGTAGCCCTTGGCGTTATCGCCATGCTATGCTTCCTCCATCGCCGTCGCAAGCGCCTGGACAAACTCGAAGACCCCAAGGATTTCCAAGAACTCGACGACTACGGCATTGCGCCGATCAAGCAAAAACCAGCAAATATGCCCCGAGCACCACCGCCGACGTATGAACGATCACAGGACAAGAAGGAGATGAATACGGCTTCGCCTGCGGCTACGAATGAGAATTGGGGACGGCAGAGGGACTCGACTGATTCGCTAACGCCGTCGCTTCGACAAGCGATGGGGGTGACCCCCCGAGATACATTGGCCAATCACTAGGGAGGCATTCCACTGTGGACGGTGGGCGGATGAGCTACTGCAGGTGTCGATCGGTTATGCATAATCGACCTGAGGTGTTGGGTGTTTCAGAGATGCAGCTACGCCATAGTCGCCGATTTACTGAGGGGATGAACAAAGATTGGCATGTCTTTACGATGGCGTTTGGGAAATTAATTGGTATGGACGGCGTACGAGCTTTTTGCAGCATGGGCGTTCTTTTGGTCGGGTTTGGACTACCTTGCGCATGACTAGCGACAGTTTCCTTGACAATTCGAGAATCTTTTGATACCTGGGCGCTGGCGATGCATCTGATGGAGAAGAAATTGTGACATTCTCATTCTGGTCAAAGTTGAGCTGAGCCATGCAAAACTCAGGTCAGACTTTTCCTTTCTCTGACATTTGCCCGCCTTGTCAGGTTCTCTCTGCTTGCTGAACGAGATCAGAGGGTCACTACGCAAGGCCAACATGTGTAACGAGACGCCTCAGACGAAGAGCGTCTTTGCGTGTGTAACCTTGATTCAATTTTCCTCAGTTCAGCTGACCACGTCCGTGAAGCGATGGGGCTCCGTGTAACTCTGTTGTCAGCACACTTTGGGAAACATGCTTTTTTGACGACTGTGATACACTCGTAGGATTTAGACCTCGTGTGCCCTTATCAAAGTTACGCAGGTTTCGTGAGTCATAAAGTCAAACATACAAGTTAAATTCCCCTACTTCTCCTGTCAAAGCAAACATACCGTAACGTTTCTTCTTTTCCAAACAATCGCCTCTCACCATGGCTTCCGGTTGCAACCAGAACAGCAACGATACACCACATTACTTACAAATCTTTAACCCTCCTCTTGAACCATGTGGTGACTTTTATCTGTTTGCACGCTTCCCTGATGATATTCGCTGGCTTGTTTGGGAGCATTACCTCAGTCACGAGCGATGGATCGATATCACACTGAAACCGGGCAGTTTTACCGGCAAACGAAGGGAGCAAACAAGCCATCAGAACTACGAGATCATATTGGACCACCGCTGGAAGATAAGCAAGCTCTTCCGGACCACGTCTGAGTCACGTAAGGCTGCTTTGGCTTTTTACCGTGTTCAACTACCATGTTGGTACGAGAGGAAGGATAAGAGCATGGTGAACAGCACGCTCTATGTTTGCCCTGAATTGGATACCTTGATGCTTAACTGCTTGGAGGTTTTTGAGCACTTTGCACATGACCTTTGGACTGATGACTCTCGTCGCGTGGGGTTGGTCAACCTCGCATTGAGAGCCGGGCATCCAAGTCACACTATGAAGACGCCGGTTATACAAAATAACCACGTTTCTGTCTTGAGAGAAGGCTTGTCAAGAATCGAACGGCTGACAATTATGAACAAGATGGGTGTTAGAAAGTTGTGGACTGATTGTCCTTTAGGCCCCAGCAACACCTGGCGCTCAAACAAAGCTGTTCCCATCAGGGGTGGTATTCAGAGCTTCAACCGACTGCCATATGACCCTCGATTGCGTGATGAACATCTCAAGCGAGTCTTTGTTGGCAACTGGGACCCTCGTCATTCCTTCAATCACTGGTTTAGAATCCTCTCGAACCTACGGGTACGCCACGAGCATAAGGTCATCTATCAGTTTGGCAGTAGTCGTAGAGCATGGATCAGCTATCGGGAGAAGCACTATCCTACAATATCTGATCGCGAAAGTGCCGCTGAATGGGTTCGACTTGACTATGAAGTCCTCAGAGAATATCATGAGAGACCCGGCATGTTACCAGACCTCAGAGGTCAGATGGACAATGAGATTACCAGACTTTTCGAACCATTGCCCCAGCCGGTCATTGGATTCTGGTTGTTCCCTATGGAGAGTGTCTTTACTCCAGATGACATCGACCTTCATGATACAGACACTCCACCGTTACACCCAAAGAAAGTTGATATGACACAACACATGCCGGAGCTGTGCCTGGCAAACATCTATTGACAGTGGCTGTGATCAACAAACACTTGAGCTTGGTGCACTTCGGACTAGGACACATGATGATATGCTATGAATCACCGCGAAGAAAGGTGTCGGTTCTTTGAGATCAGGGTCTGTTCTCGTCTATAAAAGGATATTTCCATCCGTGGTCTGGACCCATTTCATCTCATCTTCCTATCATCCCATCACCTCATCTACAGCCATATTAACAATATCTATCGATTCTAATCATGTCAGGACAAGGACAATTCGCCACGGCCCAACAGGCCGCCAATGCACATACCAACAGCGACGAAGTTCTTATGGATGAGTATGGCACCGGCTCCGGGA
This sequence comes from Fusarium sp. NRRL 52700, assembly GCA_013396095.1. NCBI lineage: Eukaryota > Fungi > Ascomycota > Sordariomycetes > Hypocreales > Nectriaceae > Fusarium > Fusarium sp. NRRL 52700. Next base: position 534,661 of record JAAQRM010000370.1, read on the forward strand.
CCGATGTTCTCTACACGGTTGGCCTAGCTACTTGCGTTAGAGTCGCAATTACTGGGACATACCCTGCTGGATCCGGCGGTCGCGGCGGCAATGATCGTTTCCTCGCACACATTTCCGAGGACGAACCTCATGCAGCCCTCCAGGGCCTCATCAACAGCGTCAACGAAGCGAAACGAAACGGGATGAAAGTCGACAAGGCAAGAGTTGTAGTGGGCGATTACTCCCTCAACCCTGGCTTCCCCAACAACGCCAAAGAGGAGGCCAACGATCAAGACCAGGATGAATTCACGGCCAAAGTCGGTGGAAGTATCCTTGCTTTGGTGGGTGGAAGTGGCAGCAAGAAGCTCAAACGCAAGACTCATCCCGAAAAGAAAGCCTACGAATTGCGAATTGACGGTCAAAAGAGAATCCAGTTCAAGTGGGAAGAAGGGGCAACATATGAGAAATCTGACTCAGAAGACGATTGAGGCCGCAGAATTCCTCTAAACTTAGGACCAATTATTCCATAGTTTACCTAAATCTTCCCTAATCTACCCTAAATTCTTCTAAATTTTATAATACTTATTTCCAAATGGGACCTAAACTTTCCTAAGTTTATGATACTCATCCACAGTTAACCTAAACTTTTCTAAACTTAGCAGCACATCTAATAAGCATAAAACAACGTAGCCTCGGAATCAGTTTGTCTGATCTTCCTGTTCTGTCTGACCAGCATCCATCTCATAAGCCAGACTCCAGCAATACAAGCCACAGCAAAGCCAGCACTGCTTGAGAGCGGGAGCACATACCGCGGTGCGTCAGATTTCGGCCAGAGATACTAGACGAGTTAGTGATTGTTACCAAGGACAAAGAGTGTAGAGTACTTGCAGGAGTCCAGATTAGACTGAGTGTGGCACTGACGTTGGCGAGAGCCAGAGCAGAAGCCTTCTTCTCCCTCGTCTGTCCACATGTATTGCCCACCCAAGCCAGAAGAATAGAATTGACACCATAAGTACCAATAGTGAAGACACACATGGCAAAGTATCTCGCTCCAACGTTCATAGTAGCACAAGCTAAGACGAAACCAAAGGTAGCGACGATCTTGGAGATGCTGATGTGCCATGTACTCTCATTAAAGTGACCTGAAGACTTGGCCCAAAGAATAGAGAGAGCACCGGCGATCAAGAAAGGAGGACATGTGAGGACGAGGGTAATAGTTGTGTTGAAACCGAGGGTGTTGACAATCGTGGGGAAGAAGTTCTTGAAGCCGTTGGTGGCAAGGTGAAGATGCTGAAGAACGATAAAGACCCAGACTTTCGGGTCGACGATGGCTTCGCGCAGACCACTCCATGGATTGCCGTTGCCCTTCTGGCCGACTGTATCTCTCAGAACGCGATCATGCGCAAGTTGACGCTGCTCAGGCGTGAGCCATCTCGTCGTTAACGGTTCATCAGGAAGAGTGAAGCACGCCACGATAGCCACAACAAACGTAACGGCGCCTTGAAGAATAAACAACCATCTCCAGCCCTTGATCCCAGCAAGTCCTTCCATACCCTCAAAAACACCCGCAGCAATAAGGCCCGCAAAGGCAGAAGCCAGGACATTACCAGAGTAAAGAATACTAATCCTCGTGGCCAATTCCTTCCTGGTATAAAACGTCGAAAGCATGTACAGCGCACCAGGGTAATAAGGAGCCTCCACAATACCGAGGAAGAAGCGAGTGAGGAGAGCGCCGGTGTAGTTGTGGGCTACGGCGGTGAGGGAACTCACGACGGCCCATGCCATCATGAAACCGCCCATGTACCATGATGGTCTGACACGGGTGATTATCATGTTGCTGGGGATCTGGCCGAGGACGTAGCCGACGAAGAGAATTGAGACAGAGGTGTTGTACTGTGAGCCTTGGAGGTTGAGATCTTCCTCGAAGCCGTTTAAGCGGGCGAGGGTGATGGCGTTGCGGTCGAGGTAGTTGAGCCAGTACATCAACCAAAGGGTGGGCTATCAAGTCAGAGGGAAGTTTAACAAGGGATAGGGAGACTTACCATGATCCATCTATCGAGTTTCTTGACGAGTTTGATCTCCTCTGGATCACTCTTCGCCACAGCACCAGAGTAATCACCATTACCCTTCTTATCAAGAACTTCAGCAGAGTACTCCTCATGAGCAGCGTTCTGCTTCTCAGCATCAAGGGTCTCAACGCCCATCTTGTGATCTTGGGATGTCATGATGGTCAACTCTAATACAGACTATCTCAGAGAAACTTGTGAGAGAGGATGATGTTTGATGCGAAAAAACAGGGGGATGATGCGGTATTTGAACCTATTCTCTGGACCTGGGTTGTTCCCCGCATACCCCGGATTCTGGATATCCGGGGGTGGGATTGTTGAGGAGATCATCAAGAGGCGAGGAGCGAGAATATCCTGGTTTCGGGGCCGGGGCCGATGGCCGAGTTGTGATTTTGCCAAGACGCCATATTGGGGGGGAGCTAGATAGTGATGGAGGAGGATTTCTAGTGTCGAGTCAAGACACTTGTATAAGTGGATGATGATGAATAGGATAACGATATCTGGGGTAACATTGAATGGATCAATTCCATTTCAAGAGTCTAGCTGTTGAATCAAAGACTCTAAATGACAGAGATAGTCAAATCATCTCATTGTAATACAGTCGAAGAAACATACAGACTAACAGTCACATCACGATGCATCCATCATCCATCAACGTTGCAGTCCTAACCCCACGAGTCACAATTAAGGTAACAATTAAGCTTAGTTCCCCCAATCCTACCCACAAGATCAACCAAAATAAAACCCGCAATCACTAACCGACGCCCCATAACTTCTCCTTCTCAAGCGGGGGTCTCTCCATCATCTCCTCTTACCCTCTCGGCCTCGGTCTCCGCTGCCATTCATGTCCTCAAACGCCTGCGATAGATGTCACCGCCGCAAAGTCCGCTGCGACAAGATCCAACCTCAATGCGGGCCCTGCAAACGCGCTGATGTCGCGTGTGAGTATGCTGTTAGTGAGCATCAGTTAAGGCGGAGGAATGTTCAGAAGTTGGAGAGGAGGATTAGGGAGTTGATGGATTGCAATGAGGGTTTGACGCAGCAGTTGAGACGGTCGGAGGAGGTGAACAGAGGATCTGAGGATGTGGCGAGAAGGTCTGAAGACCCGACGAGGAGATCTGAAGATATTGAGAGAGGTGAGGCGTCGGTGGTGCGGGATAGTCCTGGGGATGGAGAAGTGGCTGAGGAGGTTATTCAGATGAGTCTCATCGCAGGCGGAGGCCATCACTTCGTCGGTTCAACAAGCGGCCTTCTCCTCGCCAACCTCCTGCAATCTCGCCATCAACCATCCTCATCCCTCACCACATCCTGGAAACCAAACTCCCTCCCCGGCCTAACCTCACCACAAACCAATTCCGGTCTGCCCCCCAAACCCCTCGCCTCAGAACTTCTAAAAGCCTACTGCAGCCATGACCATCTCTGCTATCCCTTCCTCTCTACAAAATCCCTCTACCGGTCTTTAGACGCCGTGTACGATGACTCCAGCGCCAAAGATCCCGTCGATGCCTTCTTCGTCGACATGACGCTTGCCATCGGCACGGCGCAGGTGCACAAGTTTAACTGGAATGGTGTGTATGATGCTGAGACGCATTATAACCGCGCCATGACGAGATTAGCTGATGTGCTGGCGAGGGATGGGATTGAGAGGTTGCAGGCGCTGTTATTGGTATGTCAGTATAGAATGGGCACGACGTCGAGTAATACGACGACTAGTGTTTGGCATCTCATCGGTGTTGCGGCGAGGACGTGTCTTGAGATGGGGCTTCATCGAGCAGCGACTTATGCGCTTCCGCAGACGCTGGATGAGGCGACTAGGAAGGTGAAGGAGGAGGAGATGGAGACGAGACGAAGGTGTTTCTGGAGTCTTGTTGCGCTGGACCGCGTGACAAGTCTTGCGCTTGGAAGGCCTTTGGCGCTACAGCTTGAAGACATAGACGTTGATCTCCCTCCTTCATCGACAGCAGATCAACTCCCCGGGGATAGCAGTCCTCTCTCATCAGCACCGTACGGAACACCCCAATACCGCGCTGCGACCTCTGTGTTTGTGCACATCGTTCGCTACCGTCTCATCTGCGGCAAGATAATAAACGCCCTGCACCGGAGCGCAAAACACGTCACGGTCCCGAATACGAGCTACGAAGAGATGCGAACAGCTTTGGCAAGGGAGTTGCAAGAGTGGCATACTGAAACAGCAAACCTGCCCCTTGTTAAGAGCGATACGGCTGCTTCGCCGGTTAGTGGTTCGAGTTTTCGCTCTGAGGAGTGGTATAGACTCTTGTACCATAATGGTATGCTCATGCTCTTTCGGCCGTCACCGTGTTTGAACGATGCAGCTGTGAATAGTCTCGCGCTGCAAAATATTTACGACTCTGCAAGGGAGGCAATAAGTCTCTATGCAAGTCTCCACCGATCACGAAAGTTGAATTATTCATGGATAACAATGCACACCGTCTTCCTAGCAGGCCTATCCTACATCTTCGCCCTCCGCCATCATTTCTCAGGTTCAGAACCACAGCGCGCGAGGTTACATACAACACCTACGATCAACCAAGTAGTGAACGACACGAGGGCTTGTTCAAAGGTATTGGTAGCTGTTTCGGAAAGATGGGACTTGGCGAGGAATTGTTCGGATTTGTTTGATAGGCTGAGTGATGCGGTGGTTGCTGATGTCGTGGAGGCGAGTGTTGCGGCGCCGGTGCAGTTTTCGGCGGATCTGGCGGGTATGACTGTTGATAGCACGTTTAGGGATTGTTTTGGGGATCTGCAGAGTTTGGGCCTGGATGAGTTCCATAATGATGCTATTTCGCAGTTGAGTCAGGAGTGGTTCTTTGGGCTGGGGGGTGAGAGCCATCCATATTATTGATAGTGAACTTGTCCTTATAAACGTACTTCTTCTGATTAAGTTTTCCTGTGTCACTAAGTGTCAAGAATATTCATTATGAATTCAGCTCGATATCAAGGTAACCCAACGGTCACCGAATGCCATTACCTTAGCCAGAAAGATTGTAGAGTCTGTAAGTGTATCCAGCACTTGGACAATATATGCTAGACCTATCAATGTTCCTGAATGAAATGATAAGAGAAAAACGTAGCCTATCGGTTCGGAACGACCTCGTATCATGCATCATGTTCTATGTCATGTTCTATCACCTGGTGGAAATGGCGGGCTCGGTCGCCGAGGCCGAGGTGCTAGGGCCCGTGTAAGTGGATCGCCACTCGGCGCCGTGTCCGTTAATCCACAAGGCATCGAACACAGTCTCATGATAAGTCATGAGAGACTCTCAACATCCTGAACGATCCAAGATGTTACACAATTAAGAATATATTTATTCCGACGGTCCACAAGGTAAAGGAGGTGTTTGTCAAGAGCCGCAACCTAACCTCATTCCATCACTCTCTCAGTTAACTATAGCTTTCACCTCAACTCATCTCATCTCACATATACTCCACATACACATATTCTCACATTGAACATTACTTCACTTGACACAAAATGTTGGACAGACCTCCAATCCGCATCGGCAACGTCTCCGGCGCAACAGGCGACCATCCCCACGCAATGTCCCGCATGGTCCGCTCCGGTAACGTGCACGTCATAACAGGAGACTGGCTCTCCGAGATGAACATCGCCTGGAACGCAATCACCAAGCAAGAAGTAGACCCCGATCTCGGCTACGAGAACGGCTTCTACGAGCAACTTGACGAATGTCTTGACGACATCATGCAGCGTGACATTCGCGTTGTAACTAACGCTGGGGCGCTAAACACTGATGCACTGTATGATAAGGTCAGAGGACTTTGTGAGAAGAGGGGGTATGCGGATTGTGTTGTTGCAAAGGTGCTGGGGGATGATGTCTCGGATGTTGTAGGGAGGAGGGATGTGCACATTACGCATTTGGATCATCCGGAGCAGAGTCTTGAGTCTTGGAGGTTTACGCCTTGTTGTGCGACGGCGTATATTGGGTGTTGGGGTATTGTTCAGGCTCTTCGCTCGGGTGCTCGTATCGTTATTTGCGGTCGGTGCACCGATGCTTCTCCTGTGATGGGCGCTGCGGCGTGGTATCATGGCTGGCGAGAAGATCAGTACGAGGAGTTGGCTGGTTCGCTACTCGCTGCTCATCTGATTGAGTGCGGTCCTTATGTTGTTGGTGCAAACTTCTCAGGGTTCAAGGACTTTCTGCCTGAACTTGTGGATATCGCATTCCCCATTGCTGAGATTGATCCCAGAGGACGGTGCACCATTGGGAGAACAGCGGAGGGTGGAGGAAGAGTCACTAAAGAGACTGTCACCGCACAATTACTCTACGAACTTCAGGGTCATTTATATCTAAACCCCGATGTCGTCGCAGATCTTTCAGGAGTACATGTCGAACAAGAGTCGGATAACCGCGTCTCTGTCTCAGGAGTAAAAGGCCTCCCTCCACCCCCAACAGCAAAAGTTATGATCGCCGCAAAAGGCGGCTTTCAAGCCGAAGCAACATTCTACATCAACGGTCTCGACGTCTACGAGAAAGCAGCCATGATGAAGAACCAACTAGCATACATGTTCAAAGACTCCAACTTCAGCCGTCTAAGTATTGAGCTTTACGGCACTCCAGCTGAGAACCCGACATCTCAGCAAGCAGGCACTGTATCATTACGTGTCTTTGTGCAAGCCCGTCGAAAAGAAGACATTGACGCGCCCAAGTTCAAAGTACCTATTTATGCTCTTCGTATGCAGAGTTATCCGGGGTATCATATGAATCTTGACTTTAGGACTATGGTGCCCAAGCCGTTTATGGAGATGTTCCCAGCGCTCATGCCCGTATCTGCAATTGAGCATCACGTTGAGATGAGTACCGGTGCTTCACATCGTATCGACCCACCTGCAAAAACAGCAAATTATCCTATTGTGCGACCATCGACGGAAACACATGGACCTGTTGACATGCTCACCTTTGGACCGACCGAGTGGGCGCCGCTGGGAAGTGTAGTCCATGCTAGATCAGGGGACAAAGGTGATAATTCGAACGTTGGGTTCTTTGTTAGGAACGATGATGAGTATGCTTGGTTGAGGAACCTATTGACTGTTTCGAAGCTGAAGCAGTTGTTTGGGGATGATTGGTTCAAGGGGGATCCGGAGAGGAGGGTTGAGAGGGTTGAGTTTCCTCGTCTCAACGCTGTGCACTTGTAAGTCCATACCCGACGATGTTGGAGTTGAAGATACTGACGTGATATAGCCGTGTTTTGGATAACTTGAACGGAGGTATTGCGTCTTCAGATCGGATTGATGGTCTTGGGAAGGGAATTGGTGAGTATTTGAGGAGTCGATATGTGGATGTGCCAAGGGCGTTTCTTGAAAGAGGACGGATTTAGAAATGGGAAAAGTAGATTCGTTCAAATAGACTGCACCGATGCTTGTGGCACATTGAACGAGACTGTCGTTCTCCTCTGCTCTTCTTCTTTAATGTCTCATTATTCTCGTACAGTGGTATCACCACGTCTGGCTAGAGCATTGTTGGTCAGAGCATGATCTGAGAGCAGACCTTGTACAAGCTGAAAGGCTTGTCCCGATTCTAATTGCCAATCATTCTCAACGAACCATTCGTGTCTCACCATGCATCATAACTCTCTTATATCCGGCGCGCATGGTCAGTTTGAAGTTCCCATGCTCAAACGTTATTGGTCAATTCCGTTCACGTAAGTCTAAGAGGTACTATCTAGAAACGTACGGAGTACCACTAATACTATATTCAATTAGAACTAATAAAATGTTCTACGTCAACCTGTCGTTATCAAGCTCTTTACTACAATTCAAACACATTTTTATCCTAACCTAGTTATACGCAGCCAATGTCTTCGGTGTAGCATCAGCCGAGGTTATCAACTCGGTCTCCGCGATAAATAACTCGCCAAGCTCGGAGCATGACAATGAAACCACTCCTCGTTCACGACAATCAGAACGCCTTGAATCCGCTGTCCCAGACCGTCAGATGTATGTAATCGAGGTGTAGTGAGTATTAGAATATATATGTATGCATTGCATGTTATTGTCCTTAGGAGAGTTTATAGGTTAGCCTTAAGAGGTATCTCCAAGTATAAACTATGATAGACTGGGTGTTGATACCAGGAGAGAGACTGTATGTGTATTTAGATGGTAAGTACGGAGTAGACTGATACAAATTAGTATCACCATGACTGGGACAACTCAATTGAATGCAATTATTGATCTCCAATTCTGTTTCCGTGACGTCGTTTGCGTCCAGCCTAAGCCCAGAAAAGCAGTAAATTCTAGCGGCCGCGCCGTACAAAACTCCCCACAAGCTACCCCATCTTGCCCATGCAGCCCAGGGGACGAAACAAAGATTCGAGACTCGAGAGGGGGTCACTAAAATAAACTCAGTAAAGAGATGCCTGATTTAGGGCTAAAGCTGTCCTAATATTTTCATCACATAGGCTAAGCGTCCTAACTTTCTCTGACACTGCTCCACTCCAGCCAGTGACAAGCTCGGAACAATCGCGTTTTCCGAGCGGCGGCCGAAAGAAAAACAGTGGTAGAAAAATTATTCTACAGAGCCACCGGCCAATGCGACACCATAATTCAGAAGGGGAACCCTTGCAACTGGCTCAAACTTGCAGAGCTACCCGACGGGAACGGAAACAGGCTTGCGCGATTTGCTCTTGCGTCCTTGGTCCTTCTTTAACCTCAACTTGTAAAAAAACAAATCTTCTTCCTCTTTTCTTCTTCTACTTCTTCCTCCTCTCTCTCCTCCTCGTGTGCGGTGCCTCGGTCTCTTATATATCTCCCACCAAAGCTCTCCTCTCTCTCTACGTTTTAGATACCCCCCACTTGTCATCATGTTGTCTCGAGGATCTCTTCGATCGGCCCAGGTACGTTCTTTTGTGATGGTGTTGCGTTTGTTTTGTTTCTGTGTCATGATGATCTTTTGTGGTGTTTGTGGTACATGAGGGGCCAATGTATACACCCAATGGGCTTTTGTGGCTGTGTGTAAGGATATGCATCATGTCATGATCATCATCGCGACATCACAACAAGCGAGAATTGGAGTTTTGTGTGATGGGACATGGACATGGCTGCGGGACAAACACCACATCGCGCAAATGGCTCAGATTCATCATACGCACTTTTGACTACTCAATTGATTCTGTTGCTAACAATTCCCCTTCAGCTGCTGCGCAGCGTCGCCAAGCAACAACCCCAGCTCGCCCGATCCTTCGCCACCGTCCAGTCCGACATCTTCAAGCCCGCCAAGTTCGGCGGCAAGTACACCGTCACCCTCATCCCCGGTGACGGTATCGGTACCGAGGTTGCCGAGTCCGTCAAGACCGTCTTCAAGGCCGACAACGTCCCCGTTGAGTGGGAGCAGGTCGAGGTCTCCGGTCTCGAGGGCGCCGGCCGAACCGAGGATGCTTTCCGCGAGTCTGTCGCTTCTCTTAAGCGCAACAAGCTCGGTCTCAAGGGTATCCTGCACACTCCTATCAGCCGATCCGGTCACCAGAGCTTCAACGTCGCCATGCGACAGGAGCTCGATATCTACGCCAGCATCAGCTTGATCAAGAACATCCCCGGCTACGAGACCCGCCACAAGGACGTCGACCTGTGCATCATCCGAGAGAATACCGAGGGTGAGTACTCTGGTCTCGAGCACCAGAGCGTCGACGGTGTCGTCGAGTCCCTCAAGATCATCACCCGCGCCAAGTCCGAGCGTATCGCCAAGTTCGCCTTCTCTTTCGCTCTCGCCAACGGCCGATCCAAGGTCACTTGCATTCACAAGGCCAACATCATGAAGCTTGCCGACGGTCTTTTCCGTAGCACCTTCCACCAGGTCGCCAAGGACTACCCTACCCTCGAGGTCAACGACATGATTGTCGACAACGCCTCCATGCAGGCTGTTTCTCGACCTCAGCAGTTCGACGTCATGGTCATGCCTAACCTTTACGGTGGTATCCTGTCCAACATTGGTGCCGCTCTCGTTGGTGGCCCTGGCATCGTCCCTGGCTGCAACATGGGCCGTGAGGTCGCTGTTTTCGAGCCCGGTTGCCGTCACGTCGGTCTCGACATCAAGGGCAAGGACCAGGCTAACCCCACTGCTATGCTCCTGTCCGGCAGCATGCTGCTGCGACACCTCGGCCTCGACGAGCATGCTAACCGCATCTCCAAGGCCACCTACGCTGTTATCGCCGAGGGGTAAGTTCTTTATGATTCATCCAACTACAATTGCAGTGCTAACAATCCTACAGCAAGGTCCGCACCCCCGACATGGGCGGCTCCTCCACCACCCACGAGTTCACCAAGGCCATCCTCGACAAGCTCGAGACTGTTTAAACGAAGCATCTTTTGTGATATCCCCCTCCCAAAACAGACCATACGATCACGATCACCATGACTGGCATAAAGAGCTCCATTCCCTATGTGGAGCTTTTTCTGCGGGTCGAGCACATTCTTGGCGAGCTATCAGGTTGCGAGACTTTGGTTGCTACTCGGACTTTGTACTTGCGAAACGCTTAATAGGTAGAATACTTGGAAGCTGGTATTGAGGATAGGAAGCACTCGGTATAGTTTGGCTAACTGTATCTTGACCTCAATGGCTTGCATACCGGGTTTTGTTATACTCTCAGAAGAGTATCGCCTATCTCTCATGATGCCATATAGTATAGAATATCCATAATCCCTCAATGGAATGAATGACAAATCGCCAGAAGAACTACTCTTCAGCTCCAAGGATCAAACTACTGCCGTTGCAATGAGAGAATTGAAGCATGACTCATGCGACTCGAAGATCATGATAAACTCCATTTCTTCCCGCACTCTCATAAAGACATTGATGACCCTCTCACGCAGCAACAAACATCGCTGGATTCTATCTCAAAATCACAACAGACTGACATCTATGTTATACCAGCTATTCTCAACCATGCCATATCCCTTTATACTCATCATGCTAACCTATTCCGTCCTTTTATCATCAGCCCGCCAGACGGGCTCATAATGCTCATAACATGCCATATACAATGTCAACCCAAACTCCAAAACACTCTTCAGCGCTTCACAATCACTAGCTCATCACACATCACGAAGCGGGCACTTCCTCATCCTCATCCAAAGGCTCGACTCTCACCAGAATCTCCTCCAGAAGTCCCTCCAGAAAACTGCCAACCTCTCGACCCATTCCAACAGGTTCAGCCTTGTCGTAATGATCAATCTCTTTGCAGACGTGTGCCAGCTTATAGACCAACTTTCGTAACTTTTCGTGAGAAGCCTCGGCGCGCTGTTGTTGGGGTGTCAGTTGAGCTGGGTTCTGTCCTGGCTTATACATCTGCTGCAAGTTGATCTGCCGCCTCTTAAGGGCCTCTTCCAGGGCTGGGAATATGACATCGTTTAGAGCATCCAGCTCCCCATTGGGATTAGCTGGCGCAGGTGTAGGGAAAGCTGACGGCGTATTAAACTCGGATGGACTAGGTGACTGGGCCTTCGATGGAAGAGGCCGAGGGCCTTGAGCACCCCCCGGAAGGGGCGTGTGAACTTGAGGCACAGAAGTATGCTGTAATGAAGGTACCCTTTGCTGTGTAGGAGCTTGGTTCGGCCTGTACGGGGGTATCTCAGGCAGGCTCATCTGCTTAGTTGTTGTTGGCCGTTGTTGATGAGCCGGAGGAGCAGGTGGTAGTGTCCATTGTGGTGGCTGGACCTGCTGAATCTGTGGACTGGCTTTCCTCTCAGTCTGTGGTTCATAATCCAGATTCAGCATACCAATATCGCGCTGTAGTTGACATTGTAGTTCTCGGTCATAATCTGGAGACTCCTGCACTATTGCAGGCGAGTTTATCCTCAATGGGCGAGGAGTCTCGGCGTTATCCCTTGGAGGAGGGAGCTTCAGGGGGGTCTGAGTCAATGCCCTCGTGGGCGATGGAAGTGGCTGTTGGTATTGAGACTGAGGAACAGCCTTTCGTTGGGGGCTAGACTGCCTTGAGCCTGGGTTGGCTTTGACAGTCTCGAGGGATTGAAGGGCGAAATCCCTTGACTTGGTCGGGCTTGCGTCTCGTCGTTGCTCGCCATAGTCTTCCTCGCTCTCTAGTGGTCTAGAAGCACGTGCGTTTGTTGCGTTCTCGTCCAGTTGGTTGAGACCTGGTCGATTGACAATACCACCACGCTCGCCAACAAGTCTCACAGTACCAAAATCCCACATATCTTCGTCAACTCGCTCACGTTCTGCAGGGGCTCGCCCACTGTTAGCTGAGTCCCAGTTGTCGTCGTCCTCGCCCTTATGAGTAGCTGCCCAGCGTTGATGCCTCTCAATGAGCTCGGTTAGGTAAGTTGTCCGCTTTGCCCGTCTGATAAACGGGTGCCGCAGCATATCCTTGGCTGTTGGGCGGTCTTTAGGATCTCGCTGAAGACATAACTCGATGAAATCTTTAAAGGCTTTGGTGAAATTGCCTTCTAATCGTGGCGGTGGGTTCTTGGGAATCAGAAAGAGTACTTTCATAGGATGAATATCGGCATAAGGAGGCTCTCCGTTGGCCAATTCGAGAGCTGTAATACCAAGAGACCAAATATCGGCCTTGTGATCATACCCAGATTGCTTAATGACTTCTGGGGCCATCCAAAAAGGTGTTCCGACAAATGTATTTTTCTTGGTCATGGTAGCAGAAAGCTGACCTGATACACCAAAATCGGCCAGCTTGACTTGACCATTGCTGCTAAGAAGCACATTGGCAGCTACGGACAATTAGCGACGTCATGGGTGAAAATGTCCTTCCTACCTTTGACATCTCGATGTAGCTTCTTGTCTGTGTGGAGATAATCCAAGCCCATGAGCAGCTCGCGCACGATGATGGCAATGTAGTCCTCTCCAATCAGTCCGGGCTTCATCAAGTCGGCACAGCTTCCTCCCGAACAAAACTCCATTACGATCCATAACTCGGCACCTTTCGCATAGGATCCATAGTACTTGGTGACATATGGTGATTGTAGCTCGGACAGAATAGCGATTTCTTGGATAATATCCTCGACCTCGTCTTCGGCACTCTCTATATCAATGACCTTGATCGCTACAGCTTGGCCTGTTCGTTTATCGACTCTGAATTGGTTAGCAAGGTTCGATCGCTGTAGATCATATCATGGTCGCGGTACCCTTTGTAAACTTTGCCGAAACTGCCACCACCTGCGCCATGTCAGTACATTTACGCCCAAGCGCCCAATCTGATGTCACACGACACGAGACCACGTCAGGACTTACCGATGCAGTATTCCTTGGAGTAGAGAAGCTCTGGGTCAAGCGCCTCATTCGCGTCGTCAACCTCATGCTCGCGATCTGCCATTGTGTAGGTTCGTGGGGAAGCTTATGTTTTCGGGTAGCTAACGGTGTTTGCCCCGCGGTAGTGTGACGTTGGTCACTGCGAATTCGCCGACTGCTATTGACTCGAAGCAGTATCAATTCGTTGAAAATCGCTTCAGGGCCTCTTCTTCGGGCCAAAGGTTTCGCAACGGCGCGTGATGTCGAAATGAATCCGCTTCCAGTTCGGATATGGTAGTTTGGCGGTGTCGATGAGCAGAGCAGCAACCCCACCACTAAGAAAATCGTAGTCTTATTTCGAACCGGGTTCGTGGTAAATATCTCTTGTCTCGGTTGTCGCGACCTCGCAGAAGAGAAAAAGTGAGCACTAAGTGAAAAGAAGAAAGAAAAGAAGGGGGGAGGGAAATGAGAAACAAGCAGGGAGATGATAATGTGCTCATATAAATGAGAGAAAAGAAAAGAGGTTGTCGCACAGCACAGCCAATCTCCGTCCGTCTAGGTATGGACGCAAGGGAAAGAATCAACACAACATGCAGCCAAAACAAGCAGGCGCAAGCTAATGAGACAAGGTAGGTAGGTACTTTAGAGAAAAAGAAACATTCTGTAAGCTACCTTAATTAACAACCTCCCACTATGAAACGAATCGGGCTGGAGCTGATGCTAAGGTATTGGTTGCTGGTCGTTGCTGTTTACCTGAGGTGGGGGTTGTTGAGGAGCAACGGGCTCATGTCCTTGCTTTGCCAATCAATCAATGGCACGCACGCATCGAACCTGAATCGATCTGGCTGACGGCCGTTCCTGGTGCGACTCGCTCTCCCCTGTAAGTGGTTGTCCACAGGGGGGAGGGGTCGCTGGGAAATACTCCCCGCACCTGATTCCAACGAGATCTCCAGCTAGGGCCTGGCCTGGCCTGGCCTCCTGGCCTCAGCCTCAGTTATCGACATGGTCTTGAGGCCAATTATCTTCTGCATTCAATAACGCCCAACTCGAGAGATACGAAACTCATTAAAAGATGCTCAGGTATGACGATTTGATATCACATTCTGCAAGGGTTTGTGTTGCTTTATTGGCTCACAACTTCTCTCTATTGCATGGTGAAACGTATCATCTGATGCTTTGACTTCAATGTATCCAAGGGTTGGAATAAGCGGCAATTATTAGTTCTTGGGGATCAGGAACAAGCTGACGCGATCACACTAGCTTGACAGATAAAATTGCATTGCGATTGCTTGCATTGGTGTTAAATTAGCCTTGTCATACATGGCCAGGCACAGATTGCGACCATGGCATTTGCGCAATTCCATTGCTTTCAAGTGTCATTTCTCATATGACTTGGATGAGCTGTCTAAAGATAGTAGCCTCCCACGCCCTCCTCCATGATAAAGGTAAATCAATTCCGATAGCAATGATGCCACGAGGATTCAGAATCCCCGTATTCCACTGGCTGCAGCCAGTCCAATTCACTCCGATGGCTCCGATACTGATCTATCAATAAAGGTTGCTGTAATCCCGCAGAAAAGGAAATCATTCAATCAGTCATCAGCTCAGTCCTCAATGTATTCAATCATGACTGTCCCTTGCTTCAGACCTGCATCTGCAACGGTCGTGTCCAGACTCTCAATGAGATCCTGGCCAGCAGGCATTTTCTTAAGCTCAAATTCGACTCCTTCTTTGCCTTCCAGTGGCTCAGACTTGAGCCATTCATAGATTCTGCGGACTGTATCATCCAGGGCGAATCGTCGAATGATACGACCGGTAGAGTGTCGGAATTGGATGCGTGTAGTGGTTGTTGGGTTGGCCTCTGGTTCGGTATGTGGGGTGGTGCTGGAAATTTGAGCCCAAGGACTTTGTTCAATGGGAGCTTCAGGTTCCTTTCCTTTACCCTCCTCGTGGCCAGGATCTTTGGTCAGAGCATCGGGGTCATGAAGATTGGGTGTTGAGGAGCCTCCGCTTCCAGTAGTGCCTTCCAGACTGTTCTTCAGAGCCATTTCAAGCATCTCATCTTCAGTCATTCGATCGACATCCACTCGCTGTGGCTTTCGGGCTGTCGTCTTCGCAACCGGGTTCTTGCTATTAGCCGCGAGACTGTAGCGGTCGAGAAACTCGGCGAGTTCGGCATGGAATTCTTGCGCGGAGGGAAAAGGTCGTCCGGTCCAAACCTTGACTTGCTCGCCCGTTCGGGGGTCGATGATCGAGACATGTGGGTAGTTATCCGGGTTCTCGTGGGTTTGGTTGGGGAAATAAAATGTCACAAATTCCTCAGCATCCGGGAAGTCCTTGTCATACTGTAGGAAGATGAAGTTCTCTGAGACCAGAGATTTGATGGCTTCGTCCTTCCAAATGTCGCGGTTGAGGGCCTGGCAGTTAAAGTCGTTCATGTCTTGGAGATTAACCAAGATCCACTTCTTGTCTTCCTTGCCTAGGGTGCGGGCGTCATCCCAGGACATGCGCGCCATCAGATCATAAGGCGGTCGGAACAAATCTTCGAGACGTCTTGCATGGGCTCCATTCTCGGCCGCCTGAGCTGGGCGGGCACGTTCAGGGTCGGCCCATATTTGCTGGGAGAATGGCCCTCCCGCACGATTGGCTATATGACTGCATCAGTGGGAGCCCACTACTGGTAGCTGAGACACTTACGTGGATTTGCACGCCGCCTGCGTCTCAATTCTTCTAGAAAAGCTGCCTCCATTCCGTCACCGTGCTCACCACCACCACCCCATCCGGGTGCCACCAGGGTCTCAGTAGTTCGCGCGATAGGTGCTCGGACATCATCTGGGTTTCCTCCTGATCCAGACCCTTGGTTGCCTTGGTATAGCTCCTCCTGTAATCGCTTTGCCATTGCCATATCTTCTTCTTCCTGAGCCAGAGCTGCGGCTTGAGCTGCGACGGCTCTCTCGTTATCGTCATCATTGTCGCTAAAGTCTTCGATTTGCATATCCTGGTCATCGTCGCTATCGATGTGGATGACGCCCGCCGAATCTTGTCTGCCAATGTTGCCTCTGGGTGCTGATGTTGTCGCGGGGGCAGCTGCTGGCTGGCCGCTTGAAGAAAGGCCAGCTCCCACACCGGAAACGAGATCGGGACTTTCGAAGAAGAGTTCTATAGCACGCTCAAAGTTGCCCGCAGTCATCTCGAGAAAGCTCCGGGCCACATCAGTGCTTGCGCCCGTAATGGACATGAATGTGGAGATGTTGTCGTCCATGGTTGGCGACTCTCCTCGCAGGGCAGGAGTGGTCAGACTGTCGTGTTTGGTAGAGTTTTCGAATATCGAGAATATCGGAAGTGAGCAGGGCTCAGTGTCGAACACTTAGTTGAATAATGTTATATCGCAAGGTTCGGTGTAGCTTGGGCGAGGAGAGTTGATGCCCCGCTATGACAGCAGCGGGGAGAGTATCGGGCTAAATAGTCACTAATCTCAAGCCGATGACGTGAGCTGGATATTGATCTGCTCTTAGCCGGTGTTCTTTCAGCTTGCAGCGTCCACGCGCTTGAGAGAAATCGACCTTGTCGTGGTTGAGACGTGCCCTTTCAAGTGCAAGGCGAAAGTTGAAGGTGAAAGTGAAGCACAGAAACCAAAGACAGGCACCCAACCACAGTGACGCAACCGGGTCAGTGGAGCTTAGCGCCTTTGCTTGGAGGGGCTAGAGGGGCAAGTGACAGGGAAGTCGGGTGCAACAGTGACGGGCGGAAAATCAATGACGCGACTTCTTTCTAAAAAGGAGCTTACCCTAGATGTAGAGTAATTTTATATCCTTCGCTGTGATTCATGGTATCAAATGGACTTTTGACAACCTGAAGTGAAAAACTAGTTTATCTCACTACATGTATGCATAGTGAGCGATAATATTAACGGCCAGTCGAGTTAGAATCATGAGCTCACCAAGGCCTGGTTTTTCATCTTCAGGCATGTATATGATTGATACATTGTACTTAGATCAATGGCTACCACAGGTGAATCATGTCACTCTGCAACGATAAGCAGTACAGCTCTTTATCATTATGGAAAGTTGCAAAACTCAATTAGTAGCATAAGATTGTATACCGATTTAGATTTATTTTTAATGTTTTAATAGAAGTTTTCTGCTACTAAGAACATATCTATTGTCTCCGAGAAAAGTGACCACTTGACAAATGTCAGCTTAGTCATGCAACGTCACGATATGGTTGACTGGAGACAATATCGCCCAGCAGCACCTACCTGAGGTTATTCGTCACCAAGCTGCCTATGCCTTCTCTTACAAAGCAAAACAATTCGCAAATCGCCGCCTGAACGAGTTTTTACACCTTTAATACTTTTTATGATCAAAACACAGCGACTATCCGAGCTTGAATAAGAACAAGCTCGATATACACAATACCCCCTCAATCATGGCGACGGCAACAACGAAAGAGAGGGAACTGCAGCTGCTTGATACCGTCGAGCTCAAGATCCTAAACGTTGCCAACAAGGAACAGAAGTTGCACGAATTGTTACAACGTTATCTGCCGCCAGTCATCCTCAAGGCGGCTAGTGAACATGCTCAAGTTCGAGCTAAAGTAGTCCAGATATTCTCCAAGCTGAAGACCTTCATCCAACCTCCAGAGTAAGTCAGATCCCAGGGTGGAAATGATTCGAGACCACAGAATTGGTGTGGAAACAGCTCCCGAAGGTAGTCAAAGAGTCGACTAGGCTCATCCAAAATTACCCTAAAATCACGAAGCATTTCTGCCACGTAGGCGAGTTTGGAATCATCTAGAATGAATTTACTGTCGAAGCCTCATGTTTCCTGGCATTCTAGCGCCAAAGAAGTACGTGAAATTAATATGGAGACTGACATGGACACAGGGTAATTCTTCCTGTAGGCGCGCTGCTTGATCAATACAAGTCCAGTGACTCCCCGTTAGTCAAGCAACTCGATATCTCAGGGATACAACATAGCATAGAGCGCCTGGATGACTACGAAAGAAGACAGCTTATACCTAAAGCTCTATCGGGATTCTCCAAAGACCAAGGTGTTGCCAGAGCCGGGCCATTCTTCAACATCATTCTACGTCTCCTCCTTGATGCCCGGATACCTCCAAGAGGCAGCAAAGATGATACCGAGTACCGAGAAGCAATCGGATTGTCAGACGAGGCCGACGCAAAGTTCCTTGCCAGCATGATCAGCATTTTCCTACGACTACGAAATCCTACGCAAACTCAGAACTGGACCACGGCTAACCCAACACTCACTAAATCCGAGCTCGAGTCGCTAGCTGTAGAAAGCCCCGAGTCACAAAAGGTCTTCCAGAGGATGTCAGAATTGAAGCTCAAGCTCGTTGCATTGCTTGCAAGTGGTGCCTTTACCGACGAGGAGAAGTTCTTGCCCGCGCTTTATGCTGCATCAAGTTTCGATAACAGACTTGTATCCGCGGCCGAAGAAGTATTGAAGCGAAGCTCTGTGTCTATGGAAGATGAGGCACTCGTCAAGCGTCTGTTTCATGCTCACTCAATCCTGCCGCCTACATACCGGACTCGAATTCTGAACATGCTCTCCAAATCCTCCATCTCGGCAACAATGTCATCTGAAATCATGGCTGTAGTCAAACTCAACTTCTCCACGCCAGATCAAGCTTCGAGTGAATTGGCACAGAATCTGCTCCCCAAGAGCGCGCTCGAACAAACAAAACTCCATACGGCGACATTTCAGTACCTTGCATGGGTAGCACGTGTTGGCCCCTCGCAGGAAGGATTTGACATTGCTGTTCCTCTCGTGCAGGAACTGTCCGTTTTTGTAGAGCTTCAAGGCTGGCCTGTTCCGCAGCGGACATCCCACGACGATATTGCGCTACGATCGAAAGCTTACGAAACGATTGGAGTGCTGGCGAGAAGTGCGAATATGTCGATTGGGAGCCGGCTACAACTCGCGTACTGGCTATTTAAGTCATTGTCAGAGGATACGACTGCAGATGCAGTTGTGAACATAGATGGAGCTCTGTCTAGCCTGACCACAACCATTCCGGCAATGACGGGCACTGAGTCTCAAGAATTGAAGACAATGCTGCTAACGTTCATGTCTCTCGCTGATGAACCCCCTGCTGTTAGAAGCACTCGACATGCTGTCGTCAAGTGGGCCAACCAATGCCTCGCTTTTTCTGATGTTATGGCACGCTGGCTCGATATTCTGGCCATTGGTGCCTACGAAGGCGAGAGAAGTGATGTTATCGAGCAGGGCCATAAGGGCCTTGACCCTTGGACCTATCACGCACACGCCGAAGCCAGCCTGACATTGCCAGACTGGAAGGAAATGATAGTCACGTTCTTTGGCTCTGAAATTAGCTCAGATACCATTACGGAGGCCGCTGCCGCCACTCTTCCAAATGTGACAGAAAAGTCGCACTCGGTGTTTGAGAACTTCTGTGGATCTCGTATAGCTGCTTTCCCAGTTGCCCTGAGATATTGCAAGCACATAATGTTCCTCACAGCTCTCGAAGACTTCGAAGTGGAACCTGACTGGATGCAAACTCTAGATGCACGAGTCAAAACGGACATCAAGACGAGGGAGAAGATCCTGGCCTATCTACACACCATCGATAGTGGATACATACTCTTCTATCTGAAGGCATGCCTTGACGGAGCCTACCTCAAAGACTCACCCATCACGGAAGAATGCATCCGTTGCTTTGTTGATGTGGCATCCCTCAGTCCCGGCGGGGCACTGGGATACTTGACCAAGTTTGGCGATGGTCTTTTCCAGCTGATCAAGTCGAACAATAAGGAAATCCGGTCGCTGACTGCTCGTGCACTCGGAATTCTTGTGTCGCATCTCGCGAACGAGCCTTCTGTGATAGACAACTGCCGCAAGACTCTGAGTGCACTATTCGAGAACGCCGAGAAGTTGGTTGGACCTGAACTCAACGCTGCTGAGGGAGGATTACTGGCATACAGTTACGTCTGCTCTCGAAGCGTTTACTACGGACAATCCATTCCAGACGATGTCCACTATCCCATTCAGTTCATCACTGGCGGGAACGTTGTGTCGTCACTCAACGACACAGCGTTGGAGGCTTTTGCACAGCTGTGGACCGCCGGACTAGCTGTCCCAGAACGTGAAGGTGATCACTCCCTGGAAAAGGTTATCAGCAAGCTCGTCGCCTCAGCAAAGAAGGGCAATGAGAAGGCAATTCTTGCTCTGGGAAGACTGGCTGCTGGGCTGAGTGAAAGTGGAGAAGCCGTGAATGAGAGTGAAGATGGATGGTCGCATGGAATCCTGGGTAACATCCTCAAGGAGCTTTTTGCTCTACATGAGATTAAGCAAGTCGAGGTGCAGTTCACTGTGGGAGATGCTATCACCGCAACTCTGGCAAGATGGGAATCCGATTATGTTAAGCTGACCCTGGATGTGGAGTCTCGCGGATGTCTTCAGAAGCGTAATGGATCCCGTGGCCCGCTTCTCACAGCCGTTCTCAACAAGATCTTCGCGGACTGCAAGGCCACAAAGCCATCACTGCTGAAGGCTTCTGGTATCTGGCTTTTCTGCATCGTTCAATATTGCTCACACCTGGACGAGGTTCAGTCGAGGCTCCGAGAGACTCAAGCTGCATTTATGAGACTTCTTAGCGCACGCGACGAGCTCGTACAAGAGACTGCCTCGCGCGGATTGTCTTTGGTCTACGAGCGTGGCGATGCTGATCTCAAGAGCGCTCTTGTCAAGGATCTGGTGTCTGCATTTACAGGCAACAGCACCCAGCTCAAGGTCGACCAAGAAACGGAGTTGTTCGAGCCTGGCGCTTTGCCAACTGGAGAGGGCAGCTCCATCACTTCATACAAGGACATTGTGAATCTAGCCAATGAAGTTGGTGACCAGAGGCTTGTTTACAAATTCATGTCACTTGCGGCGAATGCTGCCACCTGGTCAACTCGATCTGCCTTTGGTCGATTTGGACTTAGCAACATTCTTTCAGAATCTGAAGTTGACCCTAAGCTCTATCCCAAGCTTTATCGTTACCGATTCGACCCCAATCAAAACGTGCAGCGATCCATGGACGATATCTGGAAAGCACTTGTCAAAGATTCGGGCGCAGTTCTCAGCACTCACTTTGATGCCATCCTGGACGACTTGCTCAAGAGTATCTTAGGTCGAGAGTGGCGCATGCGAGAAGCAAGCTGTGCTGCTATCTCAGAGCTCATCCAAGGCCAACCATTCAACAAGTATGAGGAGAGATACCGCGATATTTGGACGTCGGCATTAAAGGTTCTTGATGATGTCAAGGGTTCTGTGCGAGAGGCTGCCTTCAAGCTTTGCAGAACCTTGTCCAACACTCTTGTTCGACAACTCGAAGAGGGAACCAGTGGATCTGCTGCTAAATCTATGATGAAAGAGGCTCTGCCCTTCCTTCTGTCTGACAAAGGTATCGAAAGTTCTGTCAAAGAAGTCCAGGCCTTTGCTGCTATTACCGTCATCGAGCTCACCAAGAAGGGCGGGAAGGCTCTCCGACCATTTATTCCGGAGATGGTTCCTCAACTTCTTGGTTTGCTGAGCTCTATCGAGCCCGAGCAGATCAATTGGCATTACCAGAGAGCTGGCGAGGACAGCCGAGATCAGATTGATAAAATTCGATCACAAATGGTGAACCGATCTCCAATTTCCGAGGCCATTGACAACTCACTTCGATTCGTGGATGCGGATGTTATGGCTGAATTGGCACCTAAACTAGAGGCTACTATCAAGACTGCTATCGGCATGCCAACCAAGATAGGATGCAGTCGTGTATTGACGACCTTATTCACAAACCATACAAACGACATTAAAGGAGTAAGCAACAAGTTCCTCCAATTGATGGAGAAGCAGACAATGGACAAGAACGACGAGGTCAGCCAAGCGTATGCTCGAGCTACCGCATACATGCTGAGAGCTGCTTCGGACTCGGCTAAGAACCGATTCTGCAAGAAGTTTATCGACATGTACTTCGATGCAGAGGAGGAGTCTCGCCGTCAAAAGACTGCAGATGTGATTGTGGCACTGGCTAAGGTCTCCCCTGACCACTTCACTGCTCTCGAGACACAATTGCTACCCTTCTCCTACTTGGGCTCTCACGATACAGACGAGTACACCAGCAAAGTATTCAAGAAAGTATGGGAGCAGCACGCTGGAAGCAGTCGCACTGTTGTTCGTTACGTCCCCGAGATCGTAGCCCTCGTGGAGAGGTGTTTGGATACAGCACAATGGGCACTTCGACATGGTGGAGCCTTCACTGTTGCAGCTATGGTGTCTGATGTAGCAAGTGCAAGCGATGTCAGTGGACAAATCGGCGACGCCAATCTCAAAAAGATCTGGCCTGTCTTTGAGAAAGCACTAGCTCTGAAGACATTTGCTGGCAAAGAGAAGCTCCTTGAATCATACCCGAAATTCGTTGAGAAGGGACACAGCTTGTGGAAGTCAGACACAAAGATCGCTGCACTGATGAAGAAGATTGCTCTTCGAGAAGCCAAGCGAAACAACGACGAGTACCGTGTGCATGCTTTCCGCTGTCTTTGGGAGTTTGCAAAAGCTCGGGATGACCTTGATATGCTCGATGAGATTGCAGAGATCGTTACACCTTATCTTGAAGAGCTCAAGGGAGACGACGAGACCGAGAATGGAGATAAAATGGATATCGACTCTAAGGATCAAGTCGCAAAGGAGCAGCTCGCAGAGAAGACGGCTTCCAACGGATTGGAAGCTGTAGCTCGCGGACACAGCCGAACTGATCTTGGCATTCTGACCAAGATCATCAATATTCTCAAGCCTTTCCTCTCAAGCCCGAACTTTGCTACAATCAAGCGTCAAGTATGGTACGAGTGCGTACACGATCTTATGAACGATGCCACACCTTCATCAACACCTGATGAAAATGCCGTGGCGCTTACTTATCTATTGAGCCTGGATGTTGACTTGGTCGACACTGGCACTGAAGTACAGAGAGTCATGAGGGCCAAGGCCGTAGGTGCATTGTTCAAGGCAAAGGGCAAGGGAGTCTTTGGGCAGACTGGCGGTCCTGACGCTGCGCAATTGAAGACGATGGTGAGTCAGGCATTGGAAGCTGAGAGGTCCTTGGAGGTTCAGCGGGTGCTTAGGGATATCCTCGTTGAGATGGAGTAAGAGAGGGGTGAAGCTTTGTAGAGGATTCAGCGTTTAGATCATTATCGTTTTACTGGCCTATGGATAATAAATACACCAGATACCATGAGCTTCACGTTAATTATTATGAGGCTTAGCGTGATCGCGATACATGTTTCTTAGAAAGACCGCAACGCATCATCACAAGCTTAAGTGTATTATAACAGGCCTAGACTCACTGTCGCAATGCGAAGGCATGCTTGTTCCTCATCTCTTGAACCCTGAGAGTTACCTTCGCTTTCAATCTTGGCAAACATCACAACCCCCTCACTCACATCTTACCTCAGCGCTCATAATGCCGTACAACTAGCACAAAAAAGAAAGAGGCAATTGCCCAACGTTACATAGTCCCCCCCAATCAAGCCCAATCCGTCGACAAACTCGTTAAACCGAAACAAAAGCAGAATGTTCAGGTGACACAAGAGACGCGCGTGGTTTGTGACCGTTGGCTATCAACCTATCTCCGGCCGGATCGGACGTTGGCAAACGGCCGGAAACGTCGGTACCATGGAGGGATCCACTGCCGAAAAATGCTTCGCCGTATGACGGGAGGTCCAAAGGCGCCGACGAATGATACGTATCTGGCACTGTTTGTAACGTTGAGTTTGAATGCAAGGTAGGTAGGCACTGTTTCAGTTTATAATTACTATGTATCAGAAAACGCGGATCAGAGGCAAATGCCGAAAGCATGATCAAAGTTGAGAGCAGTTTTCGCTCTATCTTGCCGAGATGAAAAATCAGACATCATTGGCAGAGTGTGTCCAACATATTGCCGATAAAATGTGGAAAGGACAAGGATGGCAGCGTGGCACAGAAAGACTCAATGCCCCGCAGCGATATTGGCACACCAGCTGTCGCGAGATCGCAACACAACGCAACCGCAGCGTAGCGTTTGCTGCCAGTCAGATGTGATATGATGATGCCAGTCTTGTGTCATGAATATTCAGTCCCAACTCTGCCGCTCCAAACTACTTGGCCGAGAGCCAGTGAAATCTCACGATGCGAAAAAGTTCACGATTCAGTCTTGTTCAGGGCAGAGCTGCAGCACAGTTAGCGGAGAACTATTCAGGACCATCGGTTTTCTGAGCCGCAATTTGCGTCACCAGTCCAGTCCACTGCTGCTGGGTTTCCCACGAGGGTCACAAGGTGGGATTGAACGATCTGCAAGTAGCAACCAGGCCCCTGGTCCAAGATTGATGAATGCGGCTAAAGGGAGGAACCAAAAGCGTAGAAATTCGCGAAACCGATATGCATAGGCATGCCATCTGAAGATGTTTGCCAATTTCGAGTCAGAGTGCTATGAGCTCAAGCACGTAACCCGTATCCGTTCGACCTTGAATACCACCGAAGAAGGGTCTGACAGGGGATGAAGCCAGTCTGACGATAACGAACATGATACACTGTCTTGCAAGAGCGAGGTCTCCAACCTGATTGGACAAACTAGTCCTCGCGAGTTCGCCAGTCATCATCAAGGCCGAAAGATGCTTTGTCCTGTAGCAGTGATGCCACATGGTGGTGTCAGGAATTATCTTTTGGTGTGCAAAGGATCCACTAGCAGCGATTCCCGGAGGCCTGGAAAAACCTCCCATTTGTCGAGCTGTTCAGTTAGCAGTATCGACGGCGTGCTGTAGTGGCACGCTTCCAGTACAGATGGTTCCATGTGGTGACCTCGGCACTAAGTTGTTTCAATACAGTGCTATGATTCACGATACGCAAATCGAAATATTGCCTGATATACGAGACAGTTTTGCTGTTCTGGCATCTACTCCCGAAATAAGGGCAACGCACGCTATCACCAAGACGGCTCAACCTGGGGCGGTCTAGAAGGGCTTTCCTGTCTTGGCGCAAGCGCAAGACCGAGATCTTGCTTAGAGCAGGGCATTTCGACATGGGTTTTGGAGTGCGCCACACTTTAGGTTAGAGTTAACACACTTCCCAGGGAGAGTTTGTCACCCAGGGATAGATAGCCTCAACTCTGAGGTCCATGCATAAGCGGCATGCAATTGAGTTGGTAGGCGTTGAGGTTTATGTTTTGTTACTGGACACCCAACAGTAATAATGAGCACTCGACTTTGCGAAGCGACGTTCAAGTGGCCAGCTATCCAGTGTATCATATCTCGAAATGACCTAATGCTCAAGGAACGGGCGTTGCCTGATGATACCCGCCCTATCTGCCGTCAAAAGCAAAGATGCCTGAACAAGAACAAGTTGCGATTGCCCACGGTTAGGTCTTCTGCCAACGAATGGATAAGTTCAAGGCCATGTCGCATGGGTTGTCTCGGCGTTGCTATTCTGAGCTCGCCTGTGGTACGTCGCTATGAAGAGCATTGAACACCACGAGCCTTGCAATTGATGTAAGCAAGGGATTCTGGGGGTTTTTGTGCCGACAGCAATCTTAATTTCTAGGGCGGGTGATCACCATACGATGGCCGGAGATATTCAGATAAATGAGATGTTGAAACATTGTCGTTGATCTGAGTGAGCCGTGCATTCGTAAATGTTGGCGCTTCATCCGCAACAAGAAGTTGTAATACTCTTGCGTGGTGAAACCAACAAGCGAGGTCCTGGGCTCTCCCTTCATTCCATTTTCATGCTCGTTCAACCTCAGTTGACAGGCTATTTGCATGAATTTAATGCCATGCTCAACTGTCCCCAGCGCTCCCATCCATCAAACAACACGATGATCAACAGTTATCCTTTCACCTTCCCTGCACTCAGCTCTACGTTGGTCGTCTATCGCCGGCTGTCCTTACGGTGCAGCTTGATAGATCGGGCTACTCTCCAGGCCATCGACCCTCATGCCCTATGATTTCATGGTCCACTTCAGCAGGGTCGGTTTGACAGGGTTGTGTTCATTCATCTCGCAAGCTCCGTCCTGCTTCCAGCGCCCAGCGCTCAGAGTCCACTGTTCACTGTCCAGCTTCCAGTCCAAACGGTGCCCAGCTGTGTCTCTTTAGGCACTAGGCCCTGAGATAGCGCCACGCCAGCCGTCAAGGGTAGCCCTGGTTGCGGAGAGCCACACAATGCTTTTCAGCACGACAGGTCCCAAGCCCAAACATGGCTGAATTTGCCCGTTCGAAAAGTACGTATCCTGCTCAGGCGAAACAGCAAGGGGCCCCAAACAATGCCATTGCAGCCTCGAGTTTTCGAGTAGAAGGCTCGAGCTCGAGCTTTGCATTGTTTCGAACCACTTTGACCATCGCCGTCGCCGTAGCAAGTCCAGTGATTGTATGCATCACGATGATCGCGAAGTTGCCGAACTA
The DNA here is from genome assembly GCA_013396095.1 of Fusarium sp. NRRL 52700. Taxonomy (NCBI): domain Eukaryota; kingdom Fungi; phylum Ascomycota; class Sordariomycetes; order Hypocreales; family Nectriaceae; genus Fusarium; species Fusarium sp. NRRL 52700. The sequence goes on from JAAQRM010000370.1 coordinate 561,378, forward strand.
AATTGTCGATACTGTGCGTAAGAGCAGCTAGGGCAAGGCCCACAGGCTTTGTCCTTGTCCTTCTCGTTCTCCTCCCTTCCATCCCTTCCAGTCTCTCCACATTGCAACACACACATTTTCTCAAGCCACGCCCACCCTTACTGGCTCCCACCACTTCGTAGTGAGCCTCTTCTGCGCTCTTGACTCCCAATGGAAATGAAATTCGATGTTGTGCGTCTGTTCTCCAAAAGCCCTCTTCCTGGCCTCTCCCCCTCCTCTGTTAAGATGTTGTAGAGACCTTTCATCCCCCCTCCCCATTCTAAACTTCTTGCGCAAACTTGTCTTCTTCCGAAGCAACCGCTTGATCGTCTTCTCGTCTCTGTCCCTTGTGCAATCGTCTTGAACGCGCTTTGTTGTGTTACGGAGTGTCCGTTACTGCGCCTGCTTGCCCAGGTCCACGCTACCGTTACCATCATCTCATCTGAATTCCGTGCACCTGCAGCCGCTCCGTCACTCGCCCAGTGACTTAACAGCGTCATTCGTCCATTGGGCTGTTTCAGTACCACCCTTAGCAAGCCCGTACCAAGATCCAAGATCCCCTTGTAAGCGGATACGGCAGCCCACACCCCCTGGCCGACAATTTTCCCCTACCGGTGCCCTTGTCCCCGCGTGCCCCCGACTCTTCCCAAGACCAAGGCCCAAACAAGGCAAGGTTAAGAAAAAAAAGCTCGTCTTTTTTCTCACTGTCTCCCGCATTACGACTCATCCCACGACTCTCTTTCTTGCTTCCCCTCATCCATCTTTGTACTCATCACGGTTTTCACGGCTCTTCCCTTGCGCGTGTTTCGGAAATTGGCTGTGACAGTTACTGTTGTTTTTGTTGGCGCCTAAAAGTGAGTTTTGCTTTCTTTCATTCCCTGGTTGCTTGTCGATTCCTTGCACATCTGTTGGCACTCGTGGTTGGTGGGAGGAAGTTTGTGGGATTGGGCCGGATATCAGCTTCAACGACGCTTCATACGCATTGCGCCCTCCACCATCGACAATTTTCTACTTGAGAATATGACCAGCTCCATGGATCTTCCAATGTGCTTTGATTCGAAGATTCCATGCTATATTCGACTCCTGAGCAGCATTCAGATCCTCTCGTCGCATCTGTTCATCCGTTCCGATCATCCGCAAAGCGACCATATCGATAAGCAGCACCGAAGAAGTCAGCAGCGCCACGAGCCTCCTTGCCGACTTCTGAAACGATACTTGCAATGCGTCACATGTCAAGCCTTCGATCCTCGATAATCGAGTGTCGACCATCTGCCGACTTCATATGCTCAGTTACGCCAGCTGTTGAATTATGGCGTAACGCTATTGTCATTTCTAGAAACTCTCTCGTCATACCGGGAATACGGATGCTCATACCCTGGAACTTTCGAAGAATGCATACCGCTGAATGGAGAGGATCTCGGGGCTGTCGAGCTTCCAGGAACCAAGGCCAGGAATGGAAAGGCCTGCATCATGTTAGCATTTGTCGTCTAAGGACTGCTTTGCACACATACTACGACCGGGCATCATAAATAACTGATCCGTGGACGGCCCCCCATTAGCAAATGATGCGTTCATTGAAGCGGTGTCTGGCCTGCATCAAACTTGTCGACCAATAAGGATGGACGAGTCTGCACACAGAATTGGAGATTTCCGACCCGCCTGGGGACGTCACAGATGTTGGGGACCAGTTCGACACTTCCAATCATAGCTTCCAGGACCAACATGGATACTGGTAACTTGGGAGACCAATAGAAGACTAACAAATGCATAGGTTCAGCTCATTTCGGGAACGTTTGCAGCTACCGTACGACATTCCTTTGGAATCTTTGGTAAAGCACCTTACCCTGTGAGAACGACGATTTGGCGTTTCGCATCTCCATCACTCTCCTCAGAAGCATTTCATTGCTTGTACCGGCGTGACGGCGTCTTAGAGACTTGATTCGCATCTGTACGAATACTTTTCGGAGTCCAATTCTCGGTTATCAGATTCATATTCTTTAAGGATTAGACTCGGCGTGAAGGTAGGAGGATTCAATCTGGGAATGCTGAATTGAGCCGCTCACATCAGCCTTGCAGGTCTTACGATCCAAAAATAGCGACTTACTTCGTTGTGCTTTCGGTACTCGATTCTCTGACGGTACGTTGTGCAATTCCGCCTTGATGTTGCCACTCGCTGCCTTGTGCGACTGGTTTGCCTAAGCACGTGGGCTTGTCTGGCAAACCTTGTCATGTTGGTGAAAGGTCTTGATGTGTCCTTTTGGGAGCGAGAGTTTTGAGAAGAGGAAAATTCGTCTTCGAGAGGAATTTGTTGGCGCTCGTTGTTTGGTTGAGGAGGCAGGAGTCGCATGGGCGAGCCACTGCTGCCTGAGCTTTTAACCTTCATTCAACCTTCAACCTCCACCTTCCCACACGCAGGCGCACCACATCGCAATAATTTCTTGACCTTGCATCAACCTTTCGCTTCTCCACGCTCCTTCGAGGTCCTCGACAGCGTTGCTAATTATTGCTGACAGCTCTTCTACGACTTTTTTACGACGTGTACGAGTTTACTACCCACGGTAAGTTGCTCTATCGCGATGATTTTCCTCCCTCCCAAAAGCCACGCGCCTCTGGACGATCAGCCCCTTCGGAGGTCATTAAAGTGCATCATTTGATGCGCCTCGGAAGCCTACCGCCCGGCTACAAACCTCCTGCCATTGTTCAGTTTGCGGAGCTAGAGTTCACGAGATGGAACCCAAAGGATCCACCTGGTTCAAGAGCCTAGGACCTCTGAATCACTCCCAAGCCCAGGAATCCTCATTCGGAACAATACTGGCCACACCTGGAGCTTTCGTCCTTGATTGTTCGGCTCGGCGCATCTGATTCGCTGTGGATTGTATTTTTGGCCACGAGCTGATCGAGGCGGCATCCTCTCTTCCCCCCCACATTACATGCATTTCTTTTTTGTCACGGCACAACTTTCATCTCTCCCAGTGCCTTCGCATTGGGGCTCGCTGAATTCTTTTGCTGACTCACGAATAGTCTTCTTTTATTGTTGCTGTGCTCTGTAAGCCCTGCAACATCTTGCTTTTTCCTTGAACATATAAAGCTCGTGCTTGGTTCTTGACTCTGGTTCGTTCTCCCCACACTCCCATCCCTTCTTCCTCCTCTTTTGCGAATTTTCACTTGGCTGTATTTTACTCGCTGTTACTTTTCGTATTTGTCCATGGTGTTAACTTGTGCAGAGCGCATTATGGATTTCGCTGGTGTCCCCCCCAACAACGCAGCTCCTGCTGGCCCAATGGCTTTCCCCAACGGTACTCCTCCCGCTCCTGACATGAGCTCTGCCCCTCCTCCTGGTTCTGGTCCTGATTCTCCCAAGACCACTCTTTGGTAAGTAGCAGCTGGCTGTCATGGCAAAGGCGAGTGCTGACTATTGTAGGATGGGAGAGCTCGAGCCCTGGATGGATGAGAACTTCATCAAGGGTGTCTTTATGTCTGCCGCTCATGAAACTGTCAATGTTAAGGTCATCCGTGACAAGAACTCTGGTAACGCTGGCTACTGCTTTGTTGAATTCCAGTCCCCGGAATCCGCTACCAACGCCCTCGGCATGAACGGAAAGCCAGTCCCTAACAGCCAGCGCTCCTTCAAGCTCAACTGGGCTTCTGGTGGTGGTCTCGTTGACCGACGGTATGTGCTCTCTCTTAACGCTTGGTGGAATTGTTAGTAACATGCTTCAGGGACGATCGTGGCCCCGAGTACAGCATTTTCGTTGGCGACCTTGGCCCCGAGGTCAACGAGTACGTCCTGGTTTCTCTCTTCCAGGCTCGATTCCCTTCTTGCAAGTCCGCCAAGATCATGACCGACGCCATGTCTGGCCAGAGCCGTGGCTATGGTTTCGTTCGCTTCTCCGACGAGAACGACCAGCAGCGTGCTCTTGTTGAGATGCAGGGTGTCTACTGCGGCAACCGTCCCATGCGTATCTCTACCGCTACCCCCAAGAATCGTGGCAACCACGGCTTTGCTGGTCAAGGACACCACAACGGCGGTCCCATGATGGGTGGTATGCCTCAGCAGCAGATGTGGAATGGAGGTGGTATGCAGGGCTTCGGCTATGGTGGTTTTAACCCTGCCACTCAGATGAACCAGTTCACTGACCCCAACAACACCACCGTCTTTGTTGGTGGCCTTTCTGGCTATGTCACTGAGGACGAGCTCCGATCGTTCTTCCAGGGCTTCGGTGAGATCACCTACGTCAAGATCCCTCCTGGCAAGGGCTGCGGCTTCGTTCAGTTCGTCCACCGCCACGCTGCCGAGATGGCCATCAACCAGATGCAGGGCTACCCCATTGGTAACTCTCGCGTGCGCCTCAGCTGGGGACGTTCTCAAAACAACTCTGGCGTCGGCACTCCCTACCGCCCCGCCCCACCTCCCCCTCACTACATGGGCATGCCCAGCCACGGCGGACCTGGCAACTATGGCCCTCAGCACTTTGGCGGCCCTGCTCCCGGTCCTCAAGGCCCTCCTGGACCTCCTGGACCCCCCGGACCTGGCGGACCTCCCCAGGTAAGCGTGACTCATCTGATTGACCTCCATGTACTGACATATCTAGGAGTTCTAACTCCATTTGCAGTAATTTGACCACGAACTCGTTGACGAAGGGGCTTTTATACAACCAATCCCCGGCACTTATATTTCCTTGGGCTCTGTTATCTTGCCTTATCATGAGCTATCGCGTAGCAGTTGTATCTGCTTTTCGGCAGTTTACGAGTGATACCCAACCTTGATTTCGATTTGGGATCATGACATTAAGTTTTATGGCAGCTCAGGATTTCAACACGACACCACGCTCACTCCATTTCCTTGGGTCTGAATCATGATTGGCGTTGGAGATGTTTGGTCCCCCGGTGGATTGTCATCAATTCAATTCATTTAAGCTACTTGCCTGTACCCTCTGCGTTTACTTTAGTCACTCACTGCTTTTTCCTTTTTGCTTTTGACTGTCTGTCACTGTCTTTGACCATGGATGTTCAAGTCGCTTTAGCGTGATGATCACACGTCGTCTTTGCAACGCTATCTATGCCCACGGTTTCCTTCCAAATCATTTCTCGTAGTCAGACCAAGCCCTTTTTACTTGGTGGGATTTGGCTTCGCGCATTTCATTGGCTTCTTATAGGAGGATTGGCTGCACAGCGACTCTGTTTGGCATCGCCCTGCGGTTCATGCAAGCATCGGAGGCTTGCTCGGCGCGTAGGTTTCACAGTTTAGCACGGTATACCTGGTGTGCTTTGGGGGAATCTGGGGTGCAAAAAAAAAGCGGTTAGGAAAAGAATGGTCTTGGCTACGAGTGTTGTTTCTGATGAGGCGATGGGGAGTTTGACCCGCGGCTTTGGGAGTCATTATTATTCGAAACATACCGATCATTGAACTGATGAAGGCAAACTGACTCGCGTGACCATGGCATGTCGACACGTGTGAATCCCCTCTTCTGACAGCTCAGCTCCAGCATATCACAGCAGACTAGCTTCACATCTCCGCATCTAGAGACCTCCACATAATGGAGAGGCTGACGTAATTTTAAAGCCAAGATATTTAGGGTTCGAGTCTGATAGCGGCTGTCATTGGGCATAGAAGCCATGGAAGCTCCTCGTATGTAGCTAGTGCTGTATTTAAGCTGCAGCATGATATCTTCATGACCTTGATGTGGAACTTTATTTAGAAGTACTTTAAGCCCAGCACCTCCTCTTTCAAACTCTACCTAGAGATTATCCCCTCATTTGACAATCTTATCTTATTAAACATTGACGATATCATCATAACAATCATGTCTTCTATCGATCTGAGTGCTTTCCCCGCAGCAGCCCCGGCAGCTCCATCATCTGAGATTCGTTACGCAGATGTAAGTCAATTTCAATATCATAAAGCTACACAAGTCTGACAGTTTAGGTCGCTGTCACAGCTACCGCGAAGGAATTCAAGGGTATATACCGCGAAGATAAGCAGTACCACGAACCGGACTTTATCAACACCCTAGACCGTGCCAAAGATGCTGGCGTCAGTAAGGTTATGCTGACGGGCATGTCACTCGCCGACGTGTCCCACAACGAAAGTATCGTCAAGCTTCGCCCGTCGCAGTGTTACTATACAATCGGCGTACATCCATATCATGCTTCTGAGCTTGACGCCGGTGGAAAGTCATACCTTGATGAATTGGAGCACAAGGTGAACAGTGCACTTGCACAGGATACGCCACATATCGCTGCCTTTGGAGAGCTGGGTCTTGACTACGATAGAGAGCAGCACGCTTCGAAGGACATTCAGAAGAAAGCGTTCAAAGCGCAACTGGACTTGTTCGTAAAGAATAGCTGGGATCTCCCACTCTTTCTACACTGCCGCAACGCCATTGACGATTTTGTCGAGATGATCTCACCATATATGGAGAAGCTCCCGCGCGGCGGTCTCGTGCACAGCTTCGTCGGCAGCACAAGCCAGATGGAGAAGCTAGTATCCCTCGGTCTAGGCATCAGCGTCAACGGGTTCAGCTTCCAGAGCACAGAGAGTCTGGAGATGGTGTCCAAGATACCGCTCGACGCACTACAGCTGGAGACTGATGCGCCGTGGGGAGAGCTTAAGGGCGATGTGGTGAAGCGGTACTGCGAGAATGCGAGACCGTTGCCGGCGTCAAAGAAGAGGGATAAGTGGGATGCTAAGTGTTTGGTTAAGGAGAGGAATGAGAGTTGTTATATGGAGCGTGTGGCGCTTGTTGTAGCGGGTTTGAAGGGTGTTGGGGTTGATGAGGTTGCGGAAGCGGCGTGGAGAAATAGTGTGAAGATGTTTGGACTTGGAAGGAGATAGAGCCTAGGAATTGGTATATAAGTAAAGAAGTCAGTATTCATGAAATAATTGTGATAAAGAAGTCGGCATTTGTACAAGTCCTGTGAAGAAATGGGAACGGAAGAAGCGCCGTGAGGCGGGTACTTCTGAGTAATTGGCTTCCTCCCCGAGGTACTACAGTGACATATGTTCGTTGGTTCTGTCTAAGAGCATCGTCAATAATGAATTCGTTCAGTATTGTAGTATCAGACTTGTTGTTCTGCTCAACGGATGGGTATTATATGCGTCTGCATCCTTCAACACCCAGAGGCATCTCATAACTAGACCTTCTAGAAGATAGCCAAAGCATTCGGGGGCGACCCAATCAATCCAGGCTGATTCAAAGGCGTCGAAGTGATCATGAAAGAATACCTCTTCTTCTTCTTACAATACCTCGCCAACGCCTTCAAGTCCCACAACTCGCCGATCGACATACCAAACATGTTCAAACAATACATATGAAGCACTGCACCCGTCAGCAAACATTCACAATATACCAAACGATAAATAAAAGAACAACTCACCGAGATCTTTCATTCCGCCGATAGAACCGTCAGGCTTCAGTGGGGGAAACGCCTCGAAACTATTCGAGTCCGACGCCGCAGCAGCAAAGCGCTTGTTCCACAGCCACCGAGCCGTTTCTTCACAGCCATGGAGACCTGTGAGTTTGGCAGCGGCCATTTTACCCAGATCGGCGGGGTCCATGTTATCAACTACTTCGGTTGCGCCTGTTCTGACGATGAGAATGTCGCCGGGTTGGAACTCGACGTTCTGATGAGCTGCGCAAGCTTCGAGATCCTGGACCGTGATGCGGTTTCCATCGAAGGCGTGGAAGTCAATGCCTTTTTCTTCAGCGTAAGAAGCATAGTCAATTAGAACACCACGACCGGCGATGCAGCCTCGGGAGTGCCAATGGTCCAGGGTTGGCATCGTGTTACACTCGGTTGTGTCAATTGATAAGGCTTCTTTATCGGGATTCGCGCCGTTGTACGCCAGTCCTGAATCCTGGTGCTGGAAATGGCACAGGCTATCCCATTGACTGCTACATTGCGTGTTGAATGACAGTTCATCGTCCCATGACTTGCCCTGTTCGAAGGGAAGCGCTGCCATGCTCTCGGGTATGTAGAGGATCTTGTGCTGGGCGGCAAGTCGTCCTGGGATGTTGAGCTTGTTCATAGCATTGAGCGGCCAGCTACCAAAGATGAGTATCTTACAGTCAGTGGGTGTTTTGGGAGATGTACTTGAGAGATATAGAGACTCCATCTTTAACCTCGAGAGCGGCATTTCGAACAACATCTGGGGTCAGGAAGTTCAGCGTTCCAACCTGATCCTTCTTTCCATCACGGTCAAAAACACCCCAGGCGCAGCCCTTTGGCATTCCTTCAACCGGAGGAAGATCATCAAACTCGGGCACAGAGTTCATATCGAAGGCCATTGTGGTTGGTGGTAAATGAAATCGATGCTGAATTGAAGCGGTGAAGTTGGGGATATCGATTGCTTTATACCACTTCGCGAACCAATCCCAATTCTAGTTCCTGCATGTTAATTAGACTGAATTGGGGACAGTCCATGAGAAATACTGCAACCTGCTGCATCGTATCGCCGTTTTCGCAAATGAGTATCCACTGGCTCTCGTCAGCCACTTCTCCAGGGTATGTAGGCAGCCATTTAGGAGTGAAACTATTCCCAGATTTGTGCTGAGGGATAAGAAAGCGCACAGTGGGTTGGGTTTAACAGTGAAATTTATGCAAAAATATGAAAATATCCGTGTGATTGTGTAGTAGGCAAGTTAAATGCGCTATTAGCATAGTGTTTCCAGGTTATGTCCTTGCAATTGAAGAGATACGTAAAAACCCAGCTTTGAGGCTCGATGTTGATACTTTCTACTCCATACGACCCAGTTTCTAGTGCCTCACACTCTTCAATTTTGCCACAGTCATTCCTGTGAGCGTAGATAAATGTCCGGTTTTTCAATGCTTGAAGAGAAAAGCACCTGAAGCCCGATTCGAAGAATGTTTCACGCGCAGTTCGTTATAAAGCTGGGGTCTATTCGGTCGAGGTCAAACAAGTAGAAATATAGTTACAAGAGCAGCATATAAAATATGACTAGATCTGACATATCTTGAGAACGGCGCAGTATTAGGCCTTGGAGCTTCTGTTGATAGTGCGAGTTGCTTTATCAGTCTCGTAACGGAACGACACAGCAGGCAAATCAAGGACAACACCATGACCTCTGCGTATTTTTGAAAAAGAGCCAAATAGCCAAAGAAGTAACCAGATTTAACGCCGCTCTTATTATTGCCAAAGGGCTAAAATCGGAGGCCGGTGTTATCTAATAGATCTGGAGATTGGCCTTTCGGTTCCAGCAAGGCACGAATACGAAACATCAGTATTCAGAAAATAGTTGAAGAGCTCCGGAAACCATAGGAAAGCCCAGAATCACTAAACAGAATCTGACACAATACAATAGCCGATGCCTCAAATAGCCAACACCCTTAGCGAGCTGCAGGGACACCCGCAACTCAATGGCTCGAACAGGGTAATTCACAACAATCCGATTGGTGCAGATAAGTTTCTATCTATCTAGATCAGATCAGATCGTTATCTTGAGCGATTATTCCCCCGTATTAAACTGGGAACGCATAACGGTGAGTGGGATTTGATAGCTCTCGCATTCGGATGTGGAGTTCGTATTCGTACTCTGTTTCATAACCTCAACTGAAGGATCACAACAGTGGTATATACAGCTCTTGTTCGTTTTCGCAAAAGGATTGTATCATAGTTGAAGGAATCAATAGCTGGAGTGCTTGTAAAGAGTAGGGAGTTGGGAAGGAATACGAAATATCAAAGGACCAGCCTCCTTCGCATCAGGTTTGTAGTTTTCAGATTGCTATTTAAACAACGACATTTTTCCTCAAACAAAAATCGAACCATTTCAAATCCATCAACTCTTCATTCATATCTCTTCTTTCAAACCTTTAGAACCTAAGTCCCTCGAAATTCCAAAATGTCTTCCTCAGAGCTGATTTCCTACGACGAGGCCCAGAACTCAGCCTTCGACAAAGTCCTCCATCGAAAATCAAAAGAGTCAAAGGGCGGAATGCGAGCCATGATAAACAAGGACAACAAAGCTCATGCCGCAGCTGTCGACGAGTACTTTCAGTTCTGGGATAACAAGAAAGCTGAAGATGAAGTCGAGGCTGTACGACAGGAGAGAACTGATAACTACGCCAGCTTGACAAGACAGTAAGCTCCCCTAAACACCCGCTTTCCCTGTTACTGACTTTGGAAATCTAGATACTATAACCTCGCAACCGATCTATACGAGTACGGATGGTCTCAGTCTTTTCATTTCTGCCGGTTTGCCTACGGTGAAGATTTCAACCGTGCTATTGCTCGACACGAACATTACCTCGCTCATAATATCGGCATAAGGCCTGGTATGAAAGTCCTAGACGTTGGATGCGGCGTTGGAGGACCTGCCCGAGAGATTGTCAAGTTTACTGGTGCTCATGTCACTGGGTTGAATCTCAACGAGTATCAAGTCCAACGAGCAACTATCTATGCTGAGAAAGAGGGGCTTTCTGATAAGCTCAAGTTTGTCCAGGGAGACTTTATGGTAAGTTGTACTTGGCTGAGTCAATGTTGACATACTAATGATGTGGCAGAAAATCCCCTTTCCAGATAACTCCTTCGACGCCGTCTATGCCATCGAAGCCACCGTCCACGCACCATCCTTAGAAGGCGTCTACAGCGAAATCCGACGAGTCCTCAAACCGGGCGGGGTCTTTGGCGTCTACGAATGGCTCATGACAGAAACCTACAACAACGACGATCTCGAACAGCGCCGCATCCGTCTAGACATCGAGCAAGGCGACGGCATCGCGCAAATGTTCAAGATCGACCACGGCCTCTCAGCCATCCAAGCCGCTGGTTTCGAGCTTCTGCACCATGAGGATCTCGCAGCTACAGATGACGGAGCAGCGCCGTGGTACTGGCCCTTGGATAGTGACATGCGGTATGCGCAGACTGTTGGTGATTTCTTTACGGTCTTGAGGATGAATAAGTGGGGGAGACTTGTGATGCATAATGTGATTGGGGCGTTGGAGGCGTGTTGGATTGCGCCCAAGGGGACGAGGAAGACGGCGGATAGTCTTGGTCAGGCTGCGGATGCTTTGGTTGAGGGTGGGAAGAGAAAGTTGTTTACGCCGATGTATTTGATGGTTGGAAGAAAGCCTGAGGAGGCTAAGTGATGGTGAGTTGGTTAACGTTCGAGAGGGGGCCACGGAGAACTATAGAGGAGCCTTAATGGAGGAAGATTCGGTATACCTATATAGATAATAGACCAAGAAACCCATATTGGCATGCACAATCAAGCAAAATATTTCATTATTAATCAGGTCTATTCTCTTCGCCCCATGCATTGCAGGATCTCGATGTTCGTAAGCACAGAGTTGCATTTACTCTGTAAGCGATAGGGCTGGCCACATCATACCCATACTCCATGGCAATAAGAAAACACTGCTGGCCACTGCCAACCGTGCAAAGGCATAAGCGGACTTGACATCAGTCAGAAATATGTAATCCTCCAATATCCGCCCATCATAACCTCCAAACCCGAAGATCCCATATTATTAAGGCCCCCACGTATTGAAAGCTTAGCTTATCGATAAGGCTTAGATCTCTACCGGTCCCCAAAGCTTTGATCCACCGCCGATAATCTCACCAAGCCTCCGAGACCGCGCGTCAATGACCAATTACCACGGGAAAAACAATTCCCGGGTGGGAACATGGCCCTGCGGAAGGAATTATGTATGGATTTCTGAAGGCGCAGCTTGTCGGAAGATGAGGAATCCGAGTTGTGATCAATACATGTTTCTTTATTTTTACTTCCGTGCGCGCTGAAATCTCGGGATAGCTCAGCGGGATCTGAGGGGCTGGGGCCTTAGTGGGACAGGGCTGAATACGATCGTTTCAAAAATGGGGAGCTTTATTCTCAAGATTTTGCGATTAAAAATGCTAAAAAGACGGGATCAAAAAGACAAAGCTTGGTGTTATAGATGATTACGACATTGTTTTCTAGGCATTGAAGCTCACAGCTTGTTTGGGGGCAAGTGATCATCAACGCCCAGCAAATGGAAGCGGCCGTCTCACGTCATCATCATAGTCGTGGCGGTATAGCTGCTTAGACCCCCAGACCCCTTCGCATCACTCATCAGTGGCTGGCCACCCCCTGCTTGCTCTCTGCAGCCCTTTTTTTAATCACCGTAGTCCCCCTCTTATTCATTTTCCCTCCCCTCTCTGCTCTGTTTTGCGAGTTTTAAGCTGGAACACGGGCGAAACAATTCCAGCGATAAGAGCGTCATTGACGAAACGAAGCAGCTACGGATATACGACAATTTATGAAAGACACGATATTTTACGATTGAATAGGACGATAAAGCGACAAGATTGCTATTGGTTAGCTATTTGGAGCTCGATCGATATCGTGGCGTACCTTGCAGCTGAAACATAACAAACCCGATACGAGGCCCGAGATCTATCAAGCCACGATGTTGAAAAAGAAGGAAACCCTCACCATCATCACGCCCATCCCGGGCTTCATCCCGCGACAGCTCGCCATCGATCTTCTTCACTCCCACGGCGAGATCATCACCCTCAACCCCCTCGTCTTGTCGCACAAGCCCATCCCCGCCCCTCGCCACGCCGCCGCCGACGAGTACTACAGCACCTGGTACGAGATCACAGAGCGCATCCAGTATATCCCCGGCCTGGGAAAGATAGGATCAGGAAAGCTCACGTTCAATGGATGTTTTCACGATATGCCGTGGGGCATGCAGTCCCATATTTATATCCCGCTCGGTATCGACATGCGAAACAAGTACCGCATTATGGGGAACCAGCCGGGCATTGAACCGCCGGAGCAGCCTGAGCTTGGACTCGAGCAGCTTGGTGCGCCCAAGGAGGGACTTTATCTCCGCACTGATGTTGAGCTCAAGTGTAACATCACCCTGATGGGATTTGTCAAGGCAGAGTCGAGAAAGGCTAGTGTTGATATGGTTAACCGCATGGTTAAGAAGGCAGAATTGCTGGATGCTGGTCTCTTGAAGGCCATGTTTGAGGATGGAAAGCTGAAGACATATAACCCCAATGACCGATCTCAGGCGAGTCAGGCAAGACAACAGGCTTTGAGACAGCAGACTATGTCGGAGGGTCAGTTCGCTGCTGCTGCTCCGCCTGGACCTGGACCCATGAGCCCAGGTCCTTCTTACGCGCAGCCCTACGCATATGCTCAACAGCAACAAACTCATCTCCAACCCCAGCCTTCACCAACATACCCCTACGCCCGCCCCGACGCCAATAACTCGCAATATCCACCCCAAAGCCCATACGGCTACCATCCAGGCCAAACACCTCCCCCCAACGCCCAATACCAACAACAAGCACCACCCGTGCCTCCAAAAACCAACATCCAGAGCTTCCCCATGGAACTCCCCGGCGATTACTACCACCCACAGCAATCACCAAACCTGCAACAACAGCCCAGTCCCGGACATCCACCTAGCAACTATCGCGATTCCACGGGGTCGTATGACCCCCGATGGTCCCAGTCTAGCCCGTCGGCTGCTGATTCGCACCGCGCAAGCATGTATTCGCAGCACTCGGTGGGATATCCATCGCCGGCGCCTGCGCAGCAGAGTTTTGCGGCGGAGTTACCGTCGCATAATGAGACGTCAGAGGAGCATAGGCATTGAGGGATGGGAGCTGGATAAAAAAGTAGCTGGTCATTTTAGTGATGATACATGGGATAGGCGTTTTGTTTGGGATGGATTTGGATGTCGATACCTTTTGCTAGTGAGAGTTAACGACGAGTGGTAGAGAATGCTGGAGTATTGGAGACAACAAAGCTGTGTATTTGAGTCTCTTGATGCTAGGGTGTTGATGATACCCTTTCAGGATAATATTGAAGAATTTGCGATTGAGACAATGGCTTGCGTGAGGTAGACAGGTAATGAATCTCATCGCTGCTATGCAAATAGCTCCTACGGGTGACTTGAAGAAGTCAAGTAAACGGCTTCCGCTTTCATTGTGATACGAAACTATTATTCTAGTGCTGGTTCAATGAGCAAGGTCAACCCTCAACGCAGTCAAAGTCTCCGTGACCAGCGGCCCATATACCGTTACTAAGATAGTAAAAATTCCAGAAGTCTTTTTTATAATAGACTTGGGCTTGAGAGCGATTCTCGCCCCCTTGACTATGGTGGTCATAGCCTTGGTCGTAGTACCTCTGTCCTTGTATTGCTACTTACTAACCTATATAGATACCTATTTCTAGGTACCTATCTTGAAGAATGCTGACTTGATGTATATAGATGTGCTAACAGCGAATGCTGGTTAATGATGAATAAGAGAGTGGAAGTGGAGATTGCAAGCACTTGGAGAGAAGGAGAAAGAATAACCGACTTGATGGGCACAATACCATTGCAGTAGCTACCTACCTTACCTACCTAGGTACCTGCCTTACTGGCAGCTATTACTTCCTACATTTCACAGTCTGGTCTTAAGGGAAAGCACAAACAGAGATCAAAACCGCCTCTAGATCTGTGTAGTCAATCGCTGCCTCAGGCTAAGCCTCAGGGTGCTATGCAAGGGGATATAATAAAACTTAGGACCTCTATCATAGGTGATTAAAAGACTTAGGTATCTTGGGGTAATCTTAGGTAAACTTCACATAGACTTAGAGGATCTTAGACTAAGTAGGTATATTGATTACCTTAATTTAACATCAGAAGTCTTCTTATACCCCAAGGTATGCTAAGTCAGGTAATAGGGGACTGATCCTTTCTAGGTACCTTCAGATTGTCATCGGGGAGCAAGAAAACACCGGACCTTGATGGAAGGTGTTAAAATAAACTCAGGAAGGAGTCCCCTAAACTTGGACTACCTAAATAATTTTATTACTTGGGGTTAAGGTCTTGTCTTTTCTTTCCTTCCCTAGTTACCTTAGATTGTATATAAATCTACATCTCTGAACACATCAATTCAATCTTCTTGCATCGTCAGTCTTTCTTTTATCATCATCACCATCATCATTCCATCCATCCATCCATCCATCGCCACTCACTTATAGGAACAATCCAAAATGTCCAACCACACAGGATCACAGAATATCGACAATACCTTACCTCTCCTCAGAGTTTCTTTCAGGGAGTTCCAACAACTGTTATTTCCCAATCAGCATCTCGATAAACGGGGCGTAGTTTACTACTGGACCGACGATGACCAGGAACAGTTTGAGCTAGAACCCGTACAGCCCAAGACCCGATTTGGTTTGAAGAAACGGCTCTGACAGTTACAGGCCAGCGACATCCCTGAGCACGTCACTCCGCACAAGAAATCCCACTACCGAGAACCCCCCTGCGTTGCAGGGGAGTACAGAAGAGTTCTGACCTTGCTAAAACACCCCGATCACCCGTTGGCGGTCGTGTTACAGGCCATGAAAGCGGCGAATCCTGAATAGAGATGTGATAACGTCGACATCATCGCCCAAAGCGATCTTCTAACCATGATCTTCTTGTGGATTTCGGAAGCTGACACCTCGAGCTTTGTAGTCGATGCGTCACTGGTTGGAAATACGCTTTTTCTCTCACTCTTTAAAGACGAAAAACCATCTAGCGACAGTAACGAGATTGAATCGCCAGACACTACCTTTGCGCCGTCGCCAACCACAGTCGGACAACATCATATTCTGGAATACTCCTTCATGGGCCTCAACTTGCTCGTCACCTCGCCCGGCCACCTTATTCGCCCCGCCAACAGCGGAAGCGAAGAACACTTCGCGCGAATAATAACATCTGATCCCGAACTCGACGGTTCCTGGCCCCGTGTACTCCCTCTGTTATGGTTCAGCGGAACCCACATGTGGGTATCTGGATCTGTTTCTGATGGGGATTTTAAACTTAGACAAGACGGCTTAAGGAGTGTCAAGAAGAATATAAGAGACTGGGAGAATACAGGCAAGGTGAAAAAGCAGAAAAAGACCATGTTTTGGCTCCTCCAGTACGTGCGAAAGGTCACTATGGAGCACCTGCCTTCCAGGTCATGTTCAATTCGTTTCGTGGCCGGTGCTGATGACAAAAAAAGGTTAGAGGTCTACGCTGCCTCGCGGGTACAACAGTTGCCTACTTTGTTTGGGGAGTTTTGGAGTTAAAAATGTGCCCCTCTGAGACGGAGCGTTGCAGTATTGAGAGGCGAAGCGATTTATGAGGATTTGCTTTCATGCTGCGGCTTTGCTATCCATGCATCCGGTTATCACTGCATCCATGAAGGCACTTGTGTCAGCCCTCTCATCTCGTCAACAGTCTCCTCCCACAACAACTTCCTTATCCTCATTCCCTCCTCCGACGGTACAAAATCACCCAAATCCGCAACCTGTTTATCCCCTAACAGCTTTCCGTGCGTTTCTTCACCCACTACAAGTGCAGCATGTAATCCGATCCATCCTGCCTTGTCGACCGATCTCGCACGCACAGCTTTGAGCATCAGCGCTGGAAGGCGGAGATAAACAGGGAGAATATCTGTTAGAGACGTATCAACCATACCAGGGCAGAAGTGGTTGACGATGACTTTCTTTGGATGATAGCGATTCGCGAGTTCGTGTTGGAAGAGAAGAACGAGAAGCTTTATGTCGCCGTAGCGGGTGAGAGGGGGAATGATGCCCGGTGTGTCGAAGTGTTTCAAGATTCCTTCGTTTTTCTTGAGGGGGACTTTGCTAGCGAGGCTTGTTTGAAAATGCATGCGACTTCCTGTCCATGTAATGCGTGTAGGTGCTCCCTCGAGCTCAGCGGTTTGTTCAAGAGTAGGTAGAAGAAGCAGAGTCAAGAGAACATTAGACAGGTAATTAACCTGAATGTTCTTCTCATGGCCCGTAGGCGCAAACTCGAAATTAATGTCGCTTATGCCAGCATTCAACATAAGCAAGTGAAGTTTCCCATGCTTGCTCGTAAATGTCTTAGTGAAAGCCTTCACAGTAGCGTAGTCCGATGTATCTAGTTTCATCACTTGAACGACAGCTTTAGGATTGATAGCCGAAAGTGTCTTTCTGACTTGTTCGCCCTTGGAGACATCCCGAACTGCCAGTATCAAGGACGATAGATTGAGATTGAGGAGTTGGCGAGAGAGTTCGAGACCAATACCCGCTGTTGCGCCTGTGACGATGGCTGTTTTGTTGGTGAGGTCGATACCAGGCGGCAATGGCTCGACTTTGGGCTGTATCAGAGGAGGCATTTTGAGATTGGAAGATGTGCTGAAGCTATCGAGAGAATATGTTGGATTGGTAGTGAAAGGAAAGGCTTTGAGTCTTGATCATCATCTTTCTCGGGGTTATGCGGTGCTTCTTATATCAGCATCTCGAACCCTCCCTAGTGACAATTATAGAGACGCATGAGTCTCTATTACAAATATTTTATTTCTGCGGTTCGTTGTTACTGACAAATT
Organism: Fusarium sp. NRRL 52700; assembly: GCA_013396095.1. Lineage (NCBI taxonomy): Eukaryota > Fungi > Ascomycota > Sordariomycetes > Hypocreales > Nectriaceae > Fusarium > Fusarium sp. NRRL 52700. Next base: position 578,746 of record JAAQRM010000370.1, read on the forward strand.
CATATTCAATGGGCTGGTGTCTGGTTTACAAAGTCGCCGAAGAATGCTGTTGAATCCCGACTCCACCAAAGTCCGCAGTGGTGAACTCCGCCCATAGGGCTGAGACTTAAATCGCCGGCAACGACCCGAATGCCGGATTTTACAAAATGTATCCGAGGACAGAGGACGCAGACTCAGACACTGCCCAAGACTGGTAATTACAAAGCCATATTCTGTAGTAGTAATCCTCATATGCCTAGTGACCATTGAATCCATCGTTCCAGCTGATGCATTCATTGTACGCCGCCTGCTCCTCCAACAATCTCGCCAGCACAGCCATGGACGGTAAGAGAATCGCCGACTTGAACACCTGGACCGACGACAGACCCATTCCCATCTCTGGTCTTACCAGCGCTTGTTAGTGCTGTGTTGAATGTCAGAAGAAACAGAATTGCTTGATGAGTCGCTCAAGTGCTGGTGGTGCATCGTGCTGGTTGTACTTGACGCCAAGTGATGGTGCTTGTTCGGCGCAGATTCACTGGTTGACTTATCGGACGGAGGGCGGTGTTAGTTTGGAGTGGACTTGTATTAATGGACCTTGTGAAAGGGCTGTTGATGGACGGGATTGATCTTGATCATCGCGTCGCTTGGCATCGTCTTCTAATTACATCAAAGGGGTCACCACAACAAGCAAGTAGCGCGAAATAGAACATAAATTATGGATAATTAACGAATATTAAAATGTAACCGGTATATCTTCTCGTACGACTACCGTCTCTTCTATTAGAAGGCTCTGCTGCTACTCAATCAGAACTTGCTTCTCCTTCTTCAAGCTCTCAACGAAGCTAATCGACACATTGAGAGTCTGAGCGACAACATCAGGAGGAGTCAAAGCAAGCCACTGAGTCAATGAGATATCGGCAACACGGTCAGACTTGTAGACCTCAATCCAGATGAGATCCTCATCTTCCGAGGTATTCTCGATGTAGTGCCTACACCGTATTAGCATGACATTCACACACACGCAAACGAGACACTTACCCAGAGTTATCAGGAAACGCAGCAGTATCACCCGCTGAAAAGTCAAAAGTCCTCGCCGCCGCATTCCCAATAAACACCGTGGCCCTCGCCTGTCCCTGATGAAAATACAGCCACTCCTCCGCATTAGGATGTCAATGCAACTCCCTCAGACCACCTGGCTTGAGCGTCACAAACGTCGCAGCAAGGGTCTTTGACGCAGGGAAGTTTGTGGAGTCGATCTTCCAGAACTTACCGCCCGTGCCGCCAATCTTTTCAGGATCGTGCTGGAATGTGCGGTACACGAAGGAGCTGTTCCCTGAGAGTTTGCCGGCGGGCCCGTCGGTTACGTTGTGCTTTGTGGGTGTGCCGGGGAGGATGTAGGGGTTGGGGGCTGTGACGTTTTCGAAGACCGAGGCGTTGACACCGAAGTTTTTGGCGAGGATGGACTTGGGGGTGTGGTTGATCCAGTCGTCGACCATGAAGGTAGTTCTGTGTCATGTTAGTAGTGTTGTTGGACGAGTGTAGAGGTGACTTACCCGATCTTGTCAAAGTCTGCTTCGTCAAAGACTAGGAGATACTCGTTCTCATCGGCGAGGCCTTGAACGGTATGAGCTGCGCCCTTGGGGAAGTACCAAATATCACCGTAGTTGAGGACTTCTTCCTGATATCGCCCAAATTCATCAACAGCAGAGATGAGGACGGAGCCATTGTACACGATACCCCATTCAGCCTGGTGAATCAGCATCTTGTCACCGAGGCCAGAGTGTTGGGACTTACGACTTTATGCCAGTGGAGTTCTCGGATAGCTCCCTTGACGAGATGCTGCTGAGCACCAGAGATGTCATGGCTAGACGGCAAATCCTGGATGACCTGCTCGCGAACCCAACCGCCCTTCAAGAGACGAGTCTTGGAGTCGGAGAAGCTCCATTTGAGATTGGGAACAACGCCGTTGTCAGTGGGCTGCTGGCCGAGGTTGTCTGGATTCTGGAGGTCAAGCTCCTTGTTTGTGCCGCCTGGTCACTGTGTAAGTTTGGGATGAGAGTAAGAGAGCAAGATATTTGTAGCTTACCTAGAAGAACGGCGCCTTTGCCCTTTCCATCATAAGGTTGGCCTTTGTCAAAGCCGGGCTGTTGAGTGTCCTTTGGAGCTGCAGCGACGATATTGGACCCGAGGCATAAAGCCAGGGCAGAAGACAAGAACGATGCGCCCTTCATGATATCAGTCAATTAGGAATCAAAAAAGAAGAAGTTGAAGAAAGTGAAAAGATGAGAACATTGTCTCACCGGCGACGTCTTATACCTTCAACACCATAGGCTCCATCACATCATGCATGCAGACACATCCATCAACCTGGGAAATTACGAGAGGCGTAGACACTTACACAAATGACACTATGGTAAGTCGCGCCGTCTAAAAGAAACAATGATCGGCGTAGCTGCATGAAGCTATCAAGGAAATTGCCATACGAATTCTGACTGTGGATGGCGTTTGCTTACCCTGAACACGACCATTTGAAGGTTCAAAGGATATCGGATAATTGCTGCAATATGGCTACAATCACTCAGTTTGGGAATATCCTTGAGAGTATTAATTAAATATCTTTAGCCTTTCTAATTAATGAATTCTACAAGAATCTTATCCTTCAGCAATTCAATTGCATTCCGGTCAATGTCTTGCTCTTTGTTCATTGTAACCCTCTACCGCACGCACCATCACAGCCGAGCAAACACTGATGAGATGATCGACACTCGGCCTGCTAAGACGGATATAAGCGTGATGCCGGGCCAGGATCAGTGTAGATCTGGGGTTGACGACATTATTAGTGGATTTAACGCCATCGATCCGCTTGTTTTAGTGCGGCTCAACGTAGGTTTGGACGAACCAGGGCCCCACGCTATAAGCATACATTTATGGTAATTGATAGTGTTATTTGCCGGGTTTCGGCATGTTCCTTATCGCAACTGGAGCATCAGTATGACTTGATGCCATTGGTATTGCTATGTTTGTTGAAGATACACAAAAGAACAAGATAATTTGGCACATTCTCTTTTCTGTAGTACCTGGTCTTCACAACTCGGAGTGGCTCGCCGCGGCCCCTCGGCGTGGATGCTCGCAGCCTTGCAAGGATTATACTCGCAATCCAGACTAACAAGACGTCTTCCCAGACAGTCAAAGCACGCTGAAGATCTCCCACAGATACAGCCTAGCAGTAAACAAGATGTATAAGTCATTTCCCAAAGGAGACGTTTAGTCTGTTACCCCCACCGGTATTCCCAACTGCAGGGGATTCGTGTCAGGGGTAGCTCAGCGCGCCCGAGCTACTGGGCCAAGGTTGATGTTCATTGCCTTGTGGATCAATCCGCAGTACGGTATTGTGAATACAAGGCTGTCTCAGTTATAATGGTTAATACCACGCGATACTGATGACATTCGTTAGGGCTGTTGATCCAAATGTCCCGGGTATGTGGAATGAAACAGTGTGGTAACCTTATCCTGGGTAAGCTTGAACTCAATGGGTGTGACGAGATGTAACGTGTTGAAATCCTCATCCTAATATCGCTTGCAAGCTGCAGAACGAGAGTTGGGTTGTTCTTGTGATGCTGGTGGCTGCGCAATGCCGTCTGTGACCCCGTGCTAGACTCCGACCGAAACAACAGACACTCAGTCTCAACCACGGTCGACGATTCAAACAGTACAAGCGAGATGTGATCAAGTACCTTAGTCCATGCAAGTCTCAGCTCAAGGTAACCAAGAGAGAATGCAATGCTCCCAACAGGGCAAATGAGTGACGTTGCGCTGCCAGATTGACAACCATCAGGGGCATCAACGACAACCCACCACTGCCATCCCACAGACGATCGGAAGGTCGGTCATTCTACTCCGAGGGCATGTATTTTGGTTAGTATTGTGCAGATCAGTCCTATAGTCACCGGGTAGTTCAGTTCCGCTCTGAGTTTGTATGTCCTCCTTGCCAGCACATCAACCAAGCTAGACGAGACCAGTCAAGACTGAGGAGCGAATCCTCAGAGAAGGAAATTGTGATAGCCGTGACAGAAGAAAACTCATCATGAGGTTCAATTGTGTCTTTGTGAGGCTTAATGATACAATTCTTGAGAGTCGTGAAGGTTGGCAAGATGCTGGACTTGAGAATGAGAAAGAACTTGATGACTTGAGAAACCTCTTACGTGGTAGCAGAGTGATGGGTATATAACACCTTGGAAACTCCCTCAAACTTTCTCACCATCAGCTCACATCATCAACTTGCTCACTTCCCATCATTCACTGAGCTTTCTCTACAATGCCCTCTCTCGTCTCCATCACGGCCCTTCTAGGTGCCTTGGCCTCTCAAGTCTTAGCATCACCCACCAACATCGCCAAAAGAGGCCTCAGTCTCCCTCCTCTGATCCCCAAGATCCCAGGAGTGACTGAGCCCCTGGCTGACAATGCTCCTCCGCTGCCCATTCTCCAACTCCCTACTCCTCCATTGGACAGCCCCCCTTTCAAGGTCTCCAACATCAAGCCCAAGAAGATTGGATACTTCTGGACTGGTGCTGGTGACAACAAGCATGCTGATTTCTTGGTCACTGCTAGTCTTGACGATGTAAGTTTGCTGAGTCTATAGTAGGAAGTATGCTAACAGACCAGGACACCTTTGGTGAAATCATCGACATCACTGATGTCAACACTAGTGGTAACTCACCTCACCATCTGGGTAGCTCCCTTGATGGCAAGACCCTCGTTGGAGGCGGTCTTCTCTCTCTTCTTAAGACTCAAGACACGGCTTTCTACTTCGATACTTCGGACCCATACCATCCCAAGTTCGACCACAGCAACCGCGGTATTCTCGGCTCCATCGTTGATGAGATCCGCGCCAAGCCCGACGGTGGTTTCTTCATCACTTACATGGGCAGTGCTGTCGGTACATCTCCCGGTCGATTGATCGAGACTGACGCCAATGGCAACATCATCCATGAGTGGCCTGAGGATGTTGAGGGCACACTTAACATTCTTGGAGAGCAGTTCTCTCCTCATGGACTGAGCGTGGATTTTGACAAGAACATTATTCTCACTTCTGACTTTGTTGTTCCGATTACCATTCTAAAGCCGACTCTTGGTATCAAGAAGGCTGATACTCTTCGACTTTGGGATCTCAAGTCTCGCAAGATTATCTCTACTATTACTATTCCTAATGTGAGTTGCCCGAGTCAAGATGGGGATATAGCTAACAGTCACAGGGCCAAGGTATTCAGGATGTCAAGTTCATCCCCGGTAACAAGGAGAGTGCAGCTCTAGCCACGTGAGTCCCTCAGCGCTCAACCCTCTTCACCAGAGACTAACTGACGTGTCTAGTGCTGTCGGACCAGGCCAAGTCTGGATCATCTACCCCTTCCGCAAAGACTCCAAGGGTAACCAAGGTGTCGCCGAACTCCTCTACGATCTCGGCGACAAAGCCAAGGACTCTCTCGCCATCTACTCCGACATAACCGACGACGGAAAATTCGCCTACTTTACCATCACGCTCGGCAACCACATCGCCGCTCTTGACATCTCTGACCTCGACAACGTCAAGCGTCTTGATGATCCTGATGAGGAGCAGCCCATCATTGGGCCTCACTATGTCAAGATCTCTCCTGACAAGAAGAATCTCCTCGTTACTGGCTACTTTGTTCAGGCTGGAGATGTAAGTTCTCATTTCTGTGTGGCTGAATGGGCTTGTGCTAATGCTTGTAGATTTCTATCGTCAACACTCCTGGTGACTACAAGGGTCACTGGATTGACATCAACGATGATGGATCGCTCAGCTTCAACCGCACCATTGACTTTGAGAAGATCTTCACCAAGACTCGTGGTGGTGCACGACCGCACAGTGTTGTCATCTTTGATCTCACGGATCCTAAGAACCCCATCTACTACTAGAGCTTATCTTTCGAGAGGTGCTCCAAGTTTGGAGTATTTCTTGACGTGCACTCTGTGTTGAGAACACACTCGGAAAAAGACACGAGCTCTTGGGTTTAATGACTGTTGGTTGGATGACGGACTGGATGTTTTTGGTTCCTTCGTACCTCTATGAGGCTTTCATTTAGTGACTGATGCGTTTAACTTTATACTGTATTTAGTTCAACATGACTAATAATACTTTTGTTGCTTTCATGAAATCTCCCTTTCCTTCACTGTCTTTTGCTTGTTATTTCTCAGTCTTGGTCATCATACCCTCAATTCTAAACCCCAACTCAGGCTGGAACAATTTAACCATAAAACTTAACCAATGGGCCCCATAAACGACACTTCCCGACGACAGCCGCCCAACTGAGTATTTTGACCAGAGCCAGGGGTATATCAGTACCTCAGCCGTGTGGTTTCTGATGGTCGGGCTCCCCATCATCGTGTTTCTGATGATTGTCGGTTGCTGCTGAGTGTGTATCAGGCGGAAGATTAGGGATAGGAGGACTAGGTGTATGGTAGTGGTAGTTTCTCCCCCAACTCAAGCTAGCGATAGACGTTCCTCGGTCACGATTGTGAGTTAACTGGCTCCAGTAGATATGTGACTGATGACTAGATGGATATGGAAGGCTTGTACATATAATGGTTCCGTTATGTCAACTAACGGGTCTTATTCGACCATGTTTCTTTACCAAGTTGGACATAACTACCTGAGATAATCCGCCACGGAAACGGCTCGTGATTGGTAGGTTTCCAGTCTAAGCGCAGATCTTCTGGTGAGTGCAGCCAATAAAACAACACGGTCAAGGCTGTTGGTCGGTGTCATGTTTCATGAAGGATGCTGCAGCTTTTAAACGCTCACTCATTCAGGCATTTTTCTTTTTCTCTTCTCTTCTCTTTAGACGACATGACTTCTCATATCATGCCATCCTCAGGGTCCCACCAGGTAGTATCTCTGGAGACATTGCCCCCGGAGATCTTACTGCCTATTGTCACGAGTCTTCCAGGCCTCGATACACTCTGGAACCTGATGAAGGCGTCTCCTCACGTCTGGCGCCTCTTCAACGGCCATGCTATCACCATTGTCGACGGTATCCTCTCAGGTCCTGATGCGATTCTAGCGCCTTGGATCGCCAACGCAGTACGTGCCCTGATACTCGTTCGATCCGGAGCCTACCCTTTTCGGAGCCTCTATGATCTGCAAATTCGGTTCCTACACTCGCTATTTCCGCAACTGCCATGGGGCGGGTCAGCGCGCAAAGATACCATCATCTTTAATCGCAAGTCGCTATCAAATGCGACTCCAACTGTGGCAGTCATGCGATCGGTTGTCTCAGCAGCGTCCCAAATATCTGCACTTGCTCGGGCTTTCTTGACATCGTGTCTCGAACGAGTGAGAGATCCTAGTTTCAGGCCACTGCATCCTGTTGACCCTGATGATCACTACACTTACTTCCCACGGCCCGACCCTGATGGTAAGCGCACTCGAGCATGGGATCAGGAGTTCAGAGGCGAGCCTATAAAGGTAGCTGATGCAGGACAACCGACATGGTTAGAGGAGATGCGCGCTGTGCGGGCTCTGTGGGCCATACAGCTTGTTGGGGAAATGCATCGTCATAAGGACAGCTTGCAATGGCCGATTGAAGACGTCGAGAAGCTCAGTCTTATGAATGCGGCGGACTTCGCCACTGAGGTTGAAGGCAACCAAGCCATGGCAACGGAGGAGGTCAGCTCTGTGATGGACTACCTGGAGACACTACAAGACTTGGAGCAACATGAACACTACCGATTACAACGCTCTGTGCCATGCTCGGGTTGGATCACCGCGTTACCCAACTGCAGTCCTATATGCACAACAGTCCGTCATTATCGAAAGGATGGTACCTCCTTCACACGAGGGGAACAGACTCTGAATTATAAATGGAGGCGGACTAAAGAACATCTAGACCAAAGCGCCTCTGGGGTTTCCCTGTTCGATTATCTCAGGAGGCCTCGCTTTCGTCCCAGAGGATGCGGATCCCCGATCGAAGGTGTTAAGTTCAACTCGTTCCGCCCTCTTGGCTTCGCCTTTTGGGATATGTGGAGGATGTATCTCTTGGGCATGCATTCGCCAGCTGGCAAGCATTGGCTGATGGACGAAACAAAATACTTTTATGCCTGGGAGAGTGTCTTGCCTCCTGATGAGGTCGCAGGTATAAAGGCTGGACTACGACACAAATTCCAGAAAGAAATGGAAGAGCGCCGACGGGAGGCACAACGTACAAGTGAGGAGTAGTATCACAGTCCTTATTAACTTTGAGGGAATTTAAGGAGAGTGAGAAATGTCTCGGGAGTTCAACAGGCTATCTATATGCTAAAGGCAAGCCCCGTATGTCTAGGCTAAGAGGAGAGGAATGCCTCCAGATCACTGCCTCGCAGCGCCATGTCTACTTCGCCTCTTCCGGTTCACATACGTCCGCACACAAAACCAACAGTGAATATGACCGCAGAAGTACAAAAAAAAAAAAACAGTTGGCGCACCTTGAACAAAGCTTTCCCCCACCCTTTGAGACTATGCCATGATAGGGGGGTGTCCTATCTCCTTTACCATCGGGAATCTCATTCCACAGAGTCCCAGTCGGAATGTTGGTATTATTGGCCAAAATCGGTAGCTCAGGCTACAAGGTTGAGGGTCAGGTTTACTCCGATACAAAGCGCATGCCTCCTCATGAAGCATCAGGGTCCCAGAGGAGCTTGGGCTGCTCTGAGTGACTTCGTACATGGGAGCCTGTCGAAACCATCAGGAGTTCGTCCATATCCACTGCCATCCCAAGAAGTCTGGTCTGTCATAGGATATCTGGCAACCTTTGAGGTGGCGAAGCAAGATTTGTTCTATCGACTACCACGTCCTCCTCATCCCCTCATTCTACATTGGCACGTCCTTGAGAGAGAAAATCCCTATAAATGGGAATAAGGGATTCAGAGGTGGGGTCGTTAATGCCGTAGTAGAACAGAACGCTACCGTTGCCGTTATTCAAGGTACCATCCGCCTTCTCAAAGAACCAAGTCAAGTTCTCATCATCTTGGCGAATGGTCCATGCAAGGCTAGGATAATCTTTTTTGATCGCAGTGAAGATATCCTCAGGAATGTTGGTTAACCACCCGGACTGAGCAATGGCCAGTTTGGAAAGAGTAGGCACAGAGGAGTGGGGGCCAGGGGATACTATTGCGAGGCATTGCATAGTATCGTCGTAGTATGCAGTGAAAGGGCTGTCCTTGAGGCGGTTGAAAAGTTGGTCGATGGCAGTCTTGGAATCGAGACGCTCGTGACGGACTAGATTCTCTTTCAATTTGTCAAGATCCTCAATCTCGGAGGTAGATGTGACTCTTTTAACAGTAGTGCCCCTACGAATCAGCGTCCCGGCTCCCGAGTCGGCTAAGAGTTTGTTAACACGATTGCGCCTCACAAACAGGACAATAGTTAGCGGTAGGGCAGCACTCACTGAACAGCTCCCTTTGTAGATCGCTCGGATGAATGATGGCAACGCTGGACGTGCGAGGGAGCGACTTTAGTAGCTCTGCGGATTCCTTTATCTTTAGCCTGGTCCCGAACTTTACCCAGGGAAGCTTCATGAGATCATCATATTCCTGATCCAGATTGATAAGGCTGATCTTCTGACCCTTATCATTAAATAAACCACCCTTTTCTGATAGGAAGATAACCTTGAGAGGTTTAAGAGCTCGAGCAAGCTCAGCAGCAGCGACATCAGCGTTGACGTTAAGGAGGTAACCATCCCCAGACTCGGCCATAGAATTCAGGATAGGTACATACCCAGCCTCAATAGATTGCTGAATAGCGCCCGTGTTGACTTTTGTAATCTTACCAACGTACTGCCATTTTTCCTGGTTTAGGTAGTCAGCTTGGAAAACACCTTGGAGAGACCGGGTAACCACGCCAAGCTCATCCAAGCGCTTAACCAGCTTGAGGTTCTCCTCAAGGAAGAGCTTCCGGGCAATACCCAACGTCTTAGCATCAGTGACCCTAATACCCTCATTAAACTGTGGTTCTATACCCTGCTTCAGAAGCAGTTCGTTAAGTTGGGGCCCGGCGCCGTGAACGATGACTGGGTACAGCCCCAGCTCAAACAGGAGAGCAAAACTTTGGCAGATCTCATCGAGGTTATCTTGAAGCAATGCCCCCCCTACTTTGACGACAGCGAATTGTTGTGAGGAAACGGACGAGAATAGCTTGAGGTACTGCTGGCCTTCGCGCCGACTACCGATGCTGTTGATGGTCTGGGCAATAATATCGCGGGTTCGATCGGGGGGCTTGGCGAGGGCTCTCGAGGACAGGCTAAACATACGGACAGGGCCGAGGTCGTGACGCCGGTTGCCCGCCGTGATCTTGGGACTCGTTGTAGGTGCCGCGGCGACGGGCAATCGGGAGACAGCTCGGCGGGCACCGGCCCTGAGGGAGACAGTGGCGTAGAGCATTTGATGAGACTTGGTTGCTATAGCCTAAAGGAGTGAGGTAGACATGTGTGGCGATTGGGAAGAAGGCAAAGGCGAAAGGATGACTCTGCGACGAGGAGTCCGTCGAAGTTGACCTTGGAAGAATTTAGCCCACCGCATGTAGTTAAGTGGGGCTTCCAGGTCACTTATCTACTACCTTAGTACCTACTAAGGTACCTTAGTAGGTAGGCAGATTGAGGCACATAGTTATCATGAATGCTACCCAATATTGCGACGTGATTAGTTGTGCCCTTAAAGACACTCGATAAACCAAAAATGGTAATGGTCTCGTCAAAGTTCAAGTTCAAGTCCAGTCTAAGTTTGCTCTGATGTAGGGCTAAATTTGAACAGCTACCAACTGCAAATTTTCGGCATTGCAATTACTAGACTTCCCCTCCAGCGACTCAGGAGAAGACAGCGACGCAGAAGACGACCTCGATGGCTTTTATTCCGAGGAAGGAGAAGAAGATGAAGAAGAAGAGATCTCCGACGTGGCATCTAACCTTTTCGAGTGCTCAAACATCAGTATCGATAACGGAGACGAAGAGTCTTGCATCAGGTCCTTCGATTCCCAACGCGACCAGATTGAACACATCAAACATTGCCCAGCCCTTGAGCCACATCGAACAATTCGCCAATCAACGCGCCATATCGATGCTGTTCAATTTGTCAAGCATGTCAACAGCGGGATCTCCACTGTTGCCCGAGACTCTGACCATTTTGATCCCTCCATTAACCGACTCTAATTATCGCTTACTTACCCAAGTTCAAGTCATGACACGAATATTGGCCAATCCATCACAGCCTCGACTTCTTAAGAGCGAAACCTACCCGATCTCATGCACTGAGTCAGGCAACGCAATCACTACGGCACCATGATTTACAGGGATCTCCCCCACCAGGCTAAGATCAATCGGGGTTCCATATGCAAGTGACCCTTGCTTAATTTCCTGCCAACCACAAGGCTAAGTTTTCCCCCTTCTCCATTACGATGCACAATTGACAGAGTCCCGTCGCGCTGCCATGTTCAATCGAAAGCGTCGCGGCGTCACGGACGAGGAGCGGCTCAGCAGTTACGAGCTTGACTGGCCAACCTCGCAGCGATGGAAGCCACACTACTCTGTCCCACGCAACTCGCTTGAGTATGACCTCAATGTATCACGCGACTCATCTGACCCAAGCAAAGACTCCGAAAAAAGACCCGATGTACCGCATCCGATGTCTTTTGGGAGTCGGCGCGATATGGATACCTCTGCAAAGGCCATTCGGCAAGGAGTTCTGGAGCAGGGTGCAGATGAGGAGGAGTTCTCTAATTTGAAGCTTTGGATAGAGACAATGTCCGAGTTGTACATGAACGATCTCGATAACCGGGCTCGGTGGGATCCACGCTGGCTCAATGTTACTCGCAGAGAGCGATTCGAGGGGCTGGAGTCTGTCGCCATTTCAATTGTTGACTACTTCGCCAACGAGACCGTGGAGGAAGGACAACTCGTCACCAAAAAGAAGGATCTTGCGGTGGCTCTCGACTCGAGACCGGAGAGCTCTCGGGTGCGAGTCATTATGGTCAGCGATTTGAGTCGCTTCGTCATGGGTGTACTGGGTCAATTGTACTCGGTAGACCCCGAATTTTGGTATGAACATCTCATCGCCTCAGGGTACTGCGCAAGCGACAGTGGTCTCAAGCTGAAGAATGCAACGTGGATGAACTGGGCCGAACAAGAAACGCGTTTCCGTCATCGTCCTCTCCCAGGGATTGGCCAGCGAACGGAATGGAATCTGTCGCGTCGAACCAAAGCTCGTCAATGGGCACATCTCCGCTGGGGTAGACTTGGTCTCCTTCACTACCTCGGGCGCAAAGGGTTTTACGAGGATGAGATTGCGAAGCGCATCTCTGATGGACGTTGGACGATTGAAAGAGACGTTGTTCTTGACAAGTATGGGCTACTTCTGACCGACAAGAGAAAGAAACGTGCAGAGAAGAAGATGAAGGAAAAGCGAAAGAAAGAGAAAAAGGCAAAAAAGAAGAGTCCGGGTGCTTTGGATGTTCCGAAAACATCTAGTGGCCACGAGATTGAAGGAACATCAACAAGGGCCAAAACTTCGAATGTGTACCGTCCTTACAGCACATTCCATCCTGTGCTGCCGCAAAATCCAACATACTGGAGCAACCGAGATCTCAGAGTCATGGCTCCAGAAGGTATGAGTTATTGGTCAAGTGTTGATAAGGAGGGTCGAAAGACAAGTGAGTATGTCCCAGACAGACTAGCAACGTTGACTGACCCTTGCAGTCATCCTGGTCTTTGACCCGCCCCGAACTATGAAACACGACAAGACCAAAGAGACAACACCATCTCTAACATTTATGCCTCGAGCCATGGAGTTTGAGTCGTACACGGATGAAGAGCTTTGGCGTGTCGCTGATCCCGATGAGACGTACCTGGATCCACCTGCGCCAACCTTTTCAAAGAAGCAATTGAAGAAGGACAAGAAGGAAGCCAGGAGAAGGCGAGCACAGGCTAGAAGGAACAAACATGAGCAGTCAATTGCTGTCAATGAGAAAGTCAACGACACCGCCTCAGAATACTCCAGCGACTCCGAATTTGACGAAAAGTATCGAGAGTCACTCCGAAAGGCCTACAAACATCGTCAGCAGTTACTGCGCGATCGCGACCTTGCACGGAAGTACTCGCTGTCTACCATGGAGCTTGTGTACCGATACATAAGCAAGATACCAACCAGCACGCTCCATCAGGACGACTCGATGATACCATCTATCCTCACGCGACTCCCATTTGACGATATGTGGCAGCTCCTAGCCGAACTGCGTCTGATGCAGGATCATATAGACGCTGATCTTGGCGCAGACCTGCACATTCATTTGCTCGAAGCTGCTGGCACAATGACAAGACAGAATGCGGCGTGGATGAAGTCGACTTTGCAGGAGTTGAGTGAGTGGATCGGCCACATCAAAAAGTCCAAGAATATTCTCAGTCTACCCGAAGAGCTGGAGGAAGAGCTGGCCGAGCTCACGGCTGATCTCCAATCCCTGCAGTCACGCTCAGAACAAACGCTCAATCTGCTGGTCGCTTCAACAGGCATCGCCCAGTCATCTCTTCTCATTGACCAAACGTCTGGCATCAACAAGCTCACTGAACTCGCATTCTTCTTCGTACCCCTCTCCTTCATCACATCCGTCTTCTCCATGCAGGTCGCAGAACTCACCGAATCACCACCCAAGATGTGGACATGGGGTCTCTCTCTCGGCCTAGTCTTTCTCATAACCTATCTCATCCGCAGTTTCGTGCGCTCGCCTTCCGTCAGACTCGCCGCGATGCGGGTCCGTGTAACAATGCTTAACCGTTTCACGCCCAAGTCGCGGTCTGCATCGCACCGTCTCAATTCCGTCGGCAACCGTGCTATCGCCGGGTATATCTTCTTCTTCCTCATCCGGTGCTTCTTCGTCGTTGTGATTTTAACCTTTCTTTTACTTTTTATCTTTATTGTGCATTTTGGTATCTGGGCCGGTGCAGTTGGCACGGCGATATATTTTATCGTCACGCGGTGGCCCGAGCCGGCAGTGCTGGCACCTTGCTTCACCGCGATTGTCCTGGCGGGGATTGGCTTTTACATTACGTGCTGCTTCACTGAGGATATACAGGCGTTTTGGCAGAAGTGGGGTATTGAGGTGGCGGAGATACTTATGAATATGCTGCCTGAGAAGTGGAGGTTTGATCGGGTTGATGATGAGGATTTGGCGGATGAGGGTGTCAAGACGTATGCGCGACAGGCCATATTTTTTGCGTCAACGTAAGATACTAGGGCTTGCGTGAGTGTTTGTGTTACCTGAGATATTGTTTTCAGAGGTCCTGGGCAATTCTCTGCATCTGTTGCTTGTGCCTTGTACATCTAATTGGTCTGGCTGCCAGCGCCAAGCGGCTGCAGCAAACGACCTCATGTGCCGTTTGGCATCATCCTGGGCGCAACACACAATTTACGTGGCAGACTATTCTTTACAATGGAATAGAACAACCCCCATCATGTCACTAACTTCAATATCTATCTTGAAAGGTTCTGGCAGAAGCTTGGATTGGCAAACGGATCGTGTGCTTTACAGCCTGAAGCTTAAGCTTAACGGAAGCCACAAGGTTTTGTGAATGCCTACGGGATTGGGTTGAACAGTGACGGGCAGTGGTATTCTTGTCATCGTTTGCCCGCATACGCCTTCCGTGATTCGCTGCGGGTAGTCGCTTCCACGCATACTCACTCTCCTCATTTACTTCATTGGCGCTGTTGTTTGTTGCAAACTCTTCCTCCTCTTCATCTCACAACAAACAAAGCAAACATCTCATCAGTCAAACTCACACATCCTTCCAGCATGGCTCTAGACGATAGTCCTATTGATCCCCAGCTGTTTTCTACGCCTCAAACTCATATCAGCGATTATTCTAAAGAAATGGACACTGAGGAGCGATACGCCGTGGATAATCTCTGCGCTTCTTCGACACGCGCCTCTTCTTACAGGCTTCTAGTTGATGGCGCTTACTCCGACGTATCTATCGTCTGCCGTGGTCGAGAGTTCAAGGTTCATCGTGCTATTTTGTGTACGCAGTGCGAATGGTTCAAGGAGGCATTCACAAATCCGCCTAAGGTACGCCATCTCCCATATATCGCAAGCTCCCACTGACTTTTCTCAGAAGCGCACCATCAAGTGTGTGACTCTAGATGAAGACCCCGAGGTTTTTCAGCATTTACTCGAGTTTCTCTACACTGGAACATATACTGCTCAAAAGCCTACGGCATCGGATGATGCTGAGCGAGCCACGGAGATTCAAGACAGACTTGACGTTTATCCACGTTGCCCCGTTGCTAAAGACAGTGTGCCACAGCGCCCTGTACGACGATCAAATAGGTTATTGTCAACTACATCCGCCACGGCACAGACAGAACCCACAGTCAGATCATCCGAAAGCTCACCGCGTGAGATTCTCCTCTCCATGCATCTCTTCATCATGGCTCAGACATACGAAATTCCCGCACTCCAGCTCCTCTGCCAAGACCGCTTCTACACGGCCGCCAGAAACCGCTGGGTCAATAAGACGTGGACCGACTGGGAGGCCACCAAGGAGTTTGAGGACGTTGTGCTGGACGTGTATGGTTCTACGAAAGAGGTTAACACTCCGTTGTGGAGGGCTTTGTGCAAGTTGATTTGCATGAAGAAGGATGGGGATAGGATGAAGGAGAGGATGATGGTTGTTAAGGGGGAGCAGGTGTTTCTTGAAGAGGGTGTTGCAAAGTATATGCTGCAGGCTAGAGGCATGGAGTCTAGATGAGAGCTGGCCTAGCGAGACTGGATACCATGTTTATGTTTGACGGTTGATTGACTAAGGTTTCACGGGTTCTAAGAGGAATGATTCCAGAACTTGGAATGATTCCAATTTGACATGATTCCATGACTAGGGCTGAGGCTTTGTGGTATCATAACTTTCAAGGACAGTCACTTGGACAAGTTCTAAGTTCTAGGCGAACCGTGCTGATACCTGCAAATGATACATCTAGCTCACAGCTGACATTATACCATAATTCCTAACCAGTTATTGTAGCATAAATACTGGTAAACAAGAAAACGCAAAGACGATCATTTACCTGCCTCGAGGGGTATGAGATTGGACAAGCTCAATGGCCCTGGTAACCAACTCCCGATCATTCTGAAAGGTCAACTTGCCGAGAACCTCCCTATAACCATACCACTCAACCTCAAACTCATCCTCACACCGCCCCGCAGTTTCATTCTCATTGACCGCAGCAACATACCACCAAATCAACTTCATCTCACCCTCACCAATCCTTCTCATCTGCACTGAAATCGGCTCACAAACATCTTTGAAAACACGCACCTCATCAGGAGCGTCTCTCTCTTCTGATGAGCAGAGGCGAGATTTCATGTCGATGGGTAGTAAACGACAAGGTATTCCTGTTTCCTCGGTTGTTTCGCGGATGGCAGTGTCACGGCGTGACTCGCCTGGGTGGCGACGGCCTTTGGGGAGGATGTATTCGTTGCGCTTTATGTCGTGCAGGATACATATTTGGGATGTTGAGAGGTGGAAGAGGATCGTCCCAGCGCTCTCGACCAAGTTTTCGGATGTGAAGGTTTCGGTTTTGTAGTGTGAGGTTGTCATGGCTAGGAATATGTGACGGAGTTCTTGAGAGGTGGTGTGAGTCGAGACTTGCTTCTTTTAAGTGCTAATGCGGCGGTGTTATTTTCTTGGAGAATTACTTGATTTATATAGAGAAAAGATGAGATTTGGAAATCAGGGATGAGTAGAAGAAGGTGAGATGAGGTTGCACTTTGGAGTATGAGACAAGTGGGGCTCTGGGATGTTAACTGGAGCCTAAACTAGGTAATCAATATTCTCCATCCTCTTCACCGGATTAACAAGTATTCAAAATATTTGTAATAAACTCGTTAATATTACTGCACAGAATATCTATAGTCATAGGTGTCTTTAACTTCAAGTCATACTGTGTACAACCAAGGAGCGTGTCAAAAAATTACCCTCACGATGTCTACTATGATCTACCTATAATTCATTGCCAGCAAAATGGATAATTCGCTTGGTGAAAACCAACAGTTATAGGAACGAATATTTCTTACCTTATTTAAGGCAAAGAAACTATCAGGACAACATCATGTTGCTGCTTCTAATGTCAAGTACTTGATATGGAGTTGGTTCGGTATAAATATCATTTTCTGCCGCTGGACACAGTCATGCTTGAGGTGTTGATAATTATCGTGAGATGCTAGTATTTAGGCTTCAGTATAACAAGGCTTGAATATTACAATAAAGGATTATTTTCCACCGGGCATCTTCGCAGGATAGATAAAAGCAAATTTAATAGTAGTAATAAGCGTTAGATAGATAAGAATGTGAGCGGATGTAATGACTCTCAACTCAAACGCTTACTATTTACAATCAGCTCTCAACAAAGGAGGAGTCATTAGTAAACAGTGCGAGGGAATATATCAAATACAATAGCCTCGCCCAGTGAAACTTGCCAGGCAATCCCATCAAGCCACAGCACCCACTCAGCCACCCTACACCAAACCAAATGCCTCACTCGATCCGTTCCGTAGGCCAAACAATCCAGACCCTCAGCACATTCCCTCACGCTCCGTGGCGACAAAATCCAACTCGTCATTCTCATCTACCACTCCCGATCATATCCAAACTCTCCTAATCCATACCTGGCGCCGCGTAGATCCCGACGGCACAGCCTATCGCCAAGACTGGCAGCCAGAAAAACTCTCCGGCCCTGAGTCTAGAAGCATGCAGGTACAGCCGATCCCTGCCCAATGCGGACATCCTCCCCTGGGGCGGAGACGTCAGCCAAGAAAGATCTTGGCAGACGTTGGGGTTGTAACGCAGATTTCTTGGCCGTGTCACAAATCTCGATTGTCAAAAAGCCTCAAAGTTACACAGACACGATGGACGACAAACAATAGTCTAGTGAATTGGTATCTGTCATGAACGGTTCAAAAAACACACGCTATGAATGAACTCCTAACCAAATGATCATGATGGACCTCTATAGTAATCCCTTTCCATCCCTGAATACCTCGTCATACCAGCGCGATTCACTTTCATCTTCATTGCTGGCTTTACAGATCGTATCCCAATCTGTCGGCCGCAGTTCCCAAGCCTTTGTGTCCTTGTTCTTGCCAAACAGTAGCGACGCACTACCTCTGGTCCTTGTGCCGTACGACCAAACCTCCAGGTTACCGTCGTCGGCGGTAATGCTCGCTAACGGCGCTGTTGTGTTTGCTGTCATGTGCGCCTCGAGCAGGTTGCGCAGCTGGGGAAAATACCACGTCTTATCCCACCATGTTGATCGACGGGCCTTTAATCCATCTCTCCAGGCGTTGTGATGTATCGCGACGGGAACGGATGTCGTCCAAAAGTCCACATACAGCGAAACGTCACCCCAACTGCCTTCGTGGTCGTCCAATTGAGAAAATGGAGCTTCGGCCTTGGAAATGTCGCTTGGCACACCACCTACGCGAGGGGGCGAAACGCCAGCCTGGCTCGACTCCTTGGCAATCGAAGAGGGATCGTCAAGTGACACGAAAGCACCGCCAAAGTCAGAGTAGCAAGTCGGGTAGAAAAGTTCTTGTGTGTAATCCAGGCCGACGTGATACTCAAATTCGTCCCGCGCAGAAAGTGCTGCCTCTTTTCCGGGGTTGTCGCCAGCAAAGTCATCCTGCTTGATCTGTCGGCGCCAAAGTTCCTGTTCGCCAAAAACCTCGGCAAAGATACCCTGGTCCCCGGCAAGATCCTCGGCAGACCTGACCTCGAGGAGATCTTGGTCCATGCGATCTTTGACACGCTGGAAGTATCGTCGCATGTCGCCTGCGGGACCCATGAAACTGCCGCTGTTGACATATTTGGGACGCATGTATTTGTATCGCGATACAGTATAGTCGGTGAAGAAGCCGAACACGTTCTCGGGGAGGGTGCTGTCGGGGACGTCGTTGCAGTAGAGGTTCGAGATCTTGTCGCGTGGGGCGATGCAGCCTTTTTGCGCGGCGGCAATGATGGTCTGCTGCATTAATTCCTTGTCGAAGAAACCGTATTCCTCTGCAATTCGTCGGTTCGCTCGCTCGTTGCTGCTGTAGTATCGGTGCATCATGACGCTCGGGGGTAGTTGTAGCCAAATGTCGTGTGCGTCCAGCATGAGCACGAGATCATCCTCTCCCAGCTTCTCCTCCTCCGAAACGTCGTCGCCAGTCGCCCATTGTAGGTAGTTGAGTGTGCCGGTAATCTTTCCCAGCTGCGAAGGTCCAATACCATCGGCCTCGGTATGGAAATCCTTCTTCCAATTGACAATTACAGGGGCGGGATACCCCAACGCTACGGCGCTGCTGACAACCTTGCAGAGATCGGGGCTCGAATCGTCGACGGGTAAAACGATGACAAACTTTCTTTCCCCTGAGGAGATGTTGGCGGGGGTGACCAAGGTTTCTTGTAGTATGGGACCCGTTGGTCTCCAGAGACTATCATTATGGATCTGATGGTCAGTTTGAGCTCGGATTGAGGAGAAGGGACATACTAAGTAGTATATTGTGAATACAAAAGCAAACAAGGCAAGCAGTAAAGTCGAACCCTTCTTGACCCATCTCCAATTTGAACCGTTGACACGGAATCTAGGACGAGGACGCGCAGCGCCAGGGAGAGCAATGTGAGAAGGCATGTGTCATGAGCAGAAAATGTATGTATAGTGAAGAAAGAGGGAGGAATGTATCAGGGGACAAGAAGAAACGAGATTTTCGGATAATACAATGTCAAGCCAGGGTTAAGGGAGAGACAGAAGTGGGCCGTGGTGGAACAATATACCAAAAGAGAACAGACGAAGGAAGGACTGATGACGATCAAGAAGGATGCCACACAAAAGGAACAGAAAAGCAGGATGTTGAAAGGGTTGAAAGTGGACAAGGCAGACAGAAAGCCAAGGCCAAGGAGGGAAGACAAGGTCCGGTCCACGGCAGTCATGACAAGGTACTCCGTAGCTGCAGCTCTCTTCCCACTATAAACCCGGGCTGTGGAGCACCTAATCTTATCGAGTCGCTCGAGTATCTTGTCGGTGAGAGGCTCATATTAAAGGTACATGCGCCCTGCGGCCCCCAGGCGCTGAGCGCTCGGCACTAGCGGGCTAATTCGAGACAGATCATCTGAGTGGGAGACGCTGTGATTCGCCAGAGTCGCTGCTAGGGCTGTGCCGTAACCGAAGTTAGCACTGGTCGAATCCTCCAAGGCATTTCCCGCTTCGTGGATCTCCGCAAAACAATGCGCCAAAACAATGATAGCTCTCTAGAATTCCTGACATGTTGAGTGATGATGAATTGCAAGTGTCAGCCAAGAGAGTCGTTCCAAGATTGTAACCTTGTTAATTTGCAATACCAAGCATTGGCATGGAGATTGCACGAAAACGCTAATCCCCAAGTTAACAGGCTAGAGGTCCACCCGCTAACCCGCGGCCCCCCAAGACGACGTACCACGATGAAACATTCCTTCTCAGCACGGCCGCAAAAACTCGTATACCAGGGGAACATTTGGTGCTGACGGGCTGTTCCTAATTAACGTCTTAGCTCTAGCACACTTTTTTTCTTTTCTCTCAGGTAATTTATTACCTACAAATAATCTAATTGAATGACTAAAGTCCTGAATAATTTAGGACAGTAAGCAGCCCCCCTGAGTCTGGAAGCAAGCCACGTTGACGAGCCCAAAACGCAAAACACTTGACTGGCCAGAAATGAAACAAATCTGAGCCACCGCCCAGCGCCATCTCACAAGATCCATCGCCCGATTGAGCCCTGTACATATCACAACATGAGATGCTTCCGGTAGCCGACGGACCCTTTCGAGGCGCAATAATTAATTAATTAATGCTTGTTTTTTTTTTTTTTTTTTTTTCTTACTTCTTTCCGAAAACTCTGTCGCAGCCCGCGGCGATGCGAGAACCGGTTCCAGAACTGTTTTGGAACTGTGACTGGTACAAGGCGCAGGGCGTCGATCAGTCACTAAAAATGACGACAGATCTTCTTCAGCGTCAGGGGAGAAATGCTTACTTGTACCACCGCGTAATAGGTACACGCGACCACTAAAATCGGGCACTTCCTCTTTGGGCGTGCCTCGCTGTTCTGGCGGTTGTGTGTTTGGCTGCCGTGTTTGCCGCCCGTGGTTGGTGGGGCTGACTGTCTCTCTTTTTGGGGCTGAGCTGGACCGGAGTTGGGCGGAAATGTCATCACAAGCCTCCTCGTCTGACATGAAA